>JAULSW010000012.1:0-647500 GCA_033439775.1 Podospora didyma
TTGGCGATCCTAGCTTGCTGGCCATAGACACGCACGATACCGTCATTTGTAGCCCCGTCTTCGTAAGCCAGGCCCTTTGCAAAATAAAACACCTTCTGCTCGCCCGGGAGGATGCTAGTTCCGGTTTGGCTGTTTAGAACGGCCTGCTCCGTGCCCTCCATGTCGACGTTGTCGAGAATGAGAGCGGTGTTGAGCGAGCCTGGGTCGTATCCAGTTTTTATGCCGATAGCCGTATTGGTAAAGATGCTGTCCATAACCAGGACGGAATTGGCTGACTTGGATATATCGACACCAACTTCGCAGTTGCGAATATCGACGCCGTGCAAGGTCATTGCTTGTACTGTACTTATAAAAATAGCTGTCCTACAGTCCGTGAAGTTCAGGTTGCGGGCTGTGAACTGCCGGTTGTTGAAATAAGCGCCATAGACGCCACCTTTGAATTCCAGATCACTGATGAAGCCACCGTTTCCATCGTCTACGAAAACACCCTTTTGGTTGTTTAGGGGTCCGCCATCCGTGCGCATTACAAAGAGCATAGCTGAACAATGGGTGTGTTGATGCGATAGGTTCCGGGAGGGATGTAGACGAGCGCGGGTTTTATCGTGCTGGATGAGCAACCCATTCCACAACGCTGTCCGTCGGCGATGGCCTTGTTGATAGCCTCGGTGTCATCAGTCTTGCCGTCACCCTTTGCCCCGTAGTCTACCACATTTCGGAAGATCATGTGCTTCGGGTCGTGTCCATATGGCACCGTGCCGAGGCGATTGATCCTACTCAACCAGTATCTTGGTTCTGCCCGAGGGGAGCCTGCAGCAAGAATGGCTGTTGAAAGCTGAGAAGCCATGCAAAGAAACATGAAAACTCTTCCAAGGCTCATTTTGTTGAAGTACTAGGTGAATACGGGGGTGTCTATATTGGTAGATTCATGTCAGCCTTTCAATAAAAACTCGATCTGATCGACAACCAGTTTGTTTGAACGCAACGAAACCCGGAGTGTTGGGCCCGAGGGCTCTGTAGGCAGAGCGAAGCATGACGATATTAGATGATTGGGCCTACTTTTCAAATTCAGTAGGCATGCCTTTGACAACAGTGTATTCCGAACGAGCTGCGTAGGTGGTGTTGTCGGGGGCGTGAGACGGACAAGGTAGGGGAAGACCACTGTTTTGAAACTTATGCTGCGAGAATTATATTCCAACACAAGAGTTCCCTCCTACCGGGTGGGAAGTGAAACACTTGTAAAGATCTCGGTTTCCTTTCTTCTTCATTTCCCTTTTCGTCCCGCTATATGGCTTCAGCCAAGCTCGTTGTGCGACAGCTCAGACAACACCAGAAACCCCTTTTTTTCTTTTTCCTTTTGGAAAGAAAATTCCATTCGAAGTTCTATTTTTATCCCATCGGAATCTCCTAGAATACATGAATCGTGCCTTGTGCTTCTGATATGATGTGCGCATTTTGATAAAGATAACCTCCATTTCATTTTGTTCATTTGCATACTCGCGATTAGCGTAATTGCGATGGTTTAATCTAGGTACCTCCAAGATTCGAATTGGTGAGCCCGCCATTCGGTTTGCTTGGTTATCTGGAGGTACGAGATGTTCCATGGTGGTCTGGATTGAGGGCGTGGTCGTGCGAGGTACGTCAAATCATGTGATGGAATCGGCACTTGGGCGCATCCATCCAGAAACTGGTAAGCAAGAGGTATCTGCCCAAACGTGAAGGTTCTCCCCCCGGCGGCCCATGTTCTGTTATCTCGAAGATTACCTCGAATCTGCGCAATCTGCGGATATTGCTCAGTTGGGCTACTTTGAGGCCATGGATGGGAGCTCGACGCTCTCCGCGATTCGATTTCTTCGTGCCACGGCGAACATCACCCCGCTGGCTTACATGGGTTAACCAAAAGATCGATTTCATGAAAACACAACAAGGGAGGATAACATTTGAAATCGTGAAGCTGGAAAATATGAAAGGGCAAAGCTAGCGGAGTTGAATGATTCAACTTTCATTTAATTTAACTAGCCATTTCAACTAGTCTGATTTGCTGATTTGGCCAGTGGCGTCACCATAGATCCAGGGAACAGGCACTTTATGTCATTAAGTCATCGCTCCTGTATCAAAGATAACATTGTCCTTGATCAATCTCTTTGCCTTGAGAGCCTGTTGCACTTTGTTGCTTAGCGCTGCGAGCGCCAGTCGCAACGGGGCTCACGGAAAAGTCCCCCTTGGGCATGTTGACTGACAACAATGGGTTGTCAGGTTCCTTTGCTGTGGAAGGCGTGTTTATTTAATGCCCGATGATCCGTGGTTAGCTAGTGCAGTTGTCGATGTGTGCCTGTGCTGTGGTGCACCTCACTTGAATCAGTCAAGGTGCATTCGATCAGAGGGTGTGCTGAACTGGGTAGATCTCTTTGAGGCTACTCAGTACGCACTACGCAGTGCATTGTGCATGCACTACTCATCCGAGACCTTGGATGAGGCTGCCCAGCAGGGACTGCACCGCGGCGAGACCTGCCACTCCAGCACGCACGCGAAGCGCGGGGTATCCTGCTTGAGAAGTTTGACAAGCTGTATGCTCACCCCGGCGGCGACCGGTGCGTGTCGCTAAGCTAGGCCTACAAGGCTCTATATCCCATGCCGCAGGATACACCGTCCCGCCGGTGGCTCTACCGGCGCCGAGGATGGACGCCTACCGCTCAGCAGTTGTGGACCGACCTCGGTGCCCTGCACGCGCTCGCCCGCTCGCCGGCGATCCGTACGGATACCGTCTTTACCCGACCAAAGAGTTCCTCACGTCGTCTTCCCCGGACAGCAGCTTGCAGAGACTAAACATCCCCTGGGAGCTGCTGTGCGCATCCATGTTTCTCCAACTCTTCGATGGCGTGCGTGACGATGCGGGCAACGATGGCACCGGTGGCAGCCCCAGTGGACGCCAGAGGCTGCAGAATGAGGCAGAGGCAGTGGAGGAAAAGAGGCGGTGCAGTGGAGAAACAGTGGAGAAAAAACACCCCATCGGGTCTCTTATGGAATCATGATTACGTCGGGCGTGCAGCCCACCATGCCTGCCTGCCACCTCGCCTTTGAGAAAAGAGCTTGGAGACAGCCAGTCAAACGTAGCTAGTCAGATGAATCCTCCGGTCGCAGGATGCTAGAGACCGCACCTTCTTCACATCTCTTCGTTTCTCTTCTTCGTGCGCCCACGGGACCGGCCAAAAACGGCACAGGCACGACACAATCAGGAACACGAATGCGGATAAACAAAAAAGATATTCTAACACAGTCTACTACGACTATCTATCACGGTCTATTACAACTCTCTGTCACCACCTTGTACCTTGACTACCTGGCCAGCTACGGAGACTGTCGAAAGAAGAGTATGGAAACCTCTGCGAGTCGGCGTATCAGTACACCAATCCGGCCGACTGCGGACCGGGCCAATGCCGGCGTGTTGCTCCAAGCTGGCGTCCCAGGCCTGGTGGTCACCCACCGTCATCTCAAGCCTGCCTGTCGCGTCCATATGCGAGTGCAGCGTCGGGAAGAGGACGTTCTTCCTGATCGTGATAGTCGCTTCGAGGTGCGAGTGGGCGTCAACGATCTGGATCCGGATGTCCTGCTCGTAGGAGACGTGCCGCACCACCTCCAGAACCTCCAGAACCTCGTCCGACGTCTCGATCTTGCGGTCATTGACCATGGTGATAAACGCCTGGGGGCTAGACTACTGCGCGTCACTCAAAAACACGCGGATACTGAACGACAAGCTCAACTTTACCTTTCGCTAGGGCGACATCACATTCCCGTCCGAGGTGATCAGCTGCCTGGAGAAGCGTACGTCGACACGATATTCAACTTCGCGGCCTAATCACACGTCGACCTCAGCTTCGGCAACTCGTACGGCTTCACTCACACAAGGCCGCACGTGCTCCTAGAGAGTACTAAGAAAGTGGGAATTAAGCGATTCATCCACATATCAGTCGACGAGGTGTACGGCGAGGTCAAGGACTAGTTCACTGCTTTTTCTATGGTCTTCTGCTACTCTCTCTTACACAAGACCACGAATGCATATTCATCATCCTTAGACATGCTTCAACAACAGCCAATCGTTAACGTTCAGCACTATGGGCGTAGAGTTTAGATGAGAGGGTTTGGTAATGACCAAACCATCCCCCTCTATCCACTTCGAGCATTGATGTTGTATGTATTCTCGGACACCCAAGACTAGAGAAGATACACCGGCAAGTATCAAAGGCAATCTGGTTACCGAAGCCTGAAAAACAAAACCAGAGGAAGTAATGAAAATAATAGGTAATATGCTGTACACGAAGTGAAGGCATGGAACTTAGAAAGTCAAAGAAGGGGGAAGGAAAATAATTGCTTGTCAGGAGGAGTCAGAACATTCCACACCTTCGTCTGGCGAGATTGATGTGTGATAGCTAATCAATGGCCAGGAACTATCGGTCGGCCAAGGGGAGGCAGGACATTGTTGCCATACCCGCCGCCCATATTGCCTAAACGATCCTTGTTAGTAAACATATTAAATAGGGGTGGTGGAAATGACGCGTACCGGGAGGAAAGTAGTTGCAGACAGTGAACCATCCGTCCATGTCTTTGTTCAGTTGAGATCCCTTGGGGCAGAATTGTGTGGCACAGCCAATTTGCTTCGTGCCCTTCCAAACCATCTGGCTAAAGTGGCCCCAGTTTTCGAACTTGCTCATGTTCGGGTTGTCCTTGCCATAATCACCGGATGGGTAAAAAGTGATCTCGCCATTGTACCAGCCGTCACCGATGCCTCCCTTCCCAGCATGGGTAGCGTTGTCTTTCGCAGCATCGGTACCAGCATACATGGCAATGTTCTGGCCGTCACCACCTCCGCCAGGGGACCTAGAACAGTCAGAGTCACTTTCCTTTCCTGTATGGAAGAAAGGACTACTTACAAGTCATGGGCAAATCTACAGCTCTTCGCAACGGTTGCGGCAAAGTCTGCGTAAGTTTGACCCCATGTCACGGCAGGAGCAGAATGGTTGGCTCGATGGACATTGTGATGGTAGAGAGCTGTGCCTTGGTAGTCGTCGCCCGAGAGTGTCACGTCAGCGGCCTCGGCAACTTTGGGGGCTTCGGCGGCGACCGGAGACGGCTCAGACTTCGGCTCAGGGGTTTTCTCAGGCGCAGGCGCGGAGACGAGAGCAGCCGGAGCGTCAGTGGTGAATACTGCAAGGTTGACGGGGCGACGGTTTCCGAACCTGGTGGTTGTGGCTGTGGCCGTGGCTCCTTTAATAACCACGACGGTGACGACCACCACATTGCTCTTGCCAGGGTATCGTCGTTCACCTAGAACGGGAGTGGCAGCCGCCAGAGCTGCGCCAGAGATAGCCAGAAGGACCGAAACTCTCATATTGGCGAGTACTCTATTGTGGTTTTATCTATAGTTATCATATTCTCCGAGCTTGTGGTCATCGTGAGGTCCGGCTGGAGAAGAACAAACGTGTTTGTTTTTCTTGGGGTTGGACAGGGAATATTGAGAACCAAATAAAGAAATCGGAATGGATTTTTCGACGTGATTGTGTCGATCATTTCGCGACTGGAGTATGACTGTCACAGCGGAGATCTGTCGCAAATGAAACATTGCACCTCACTGCCAGGTATAGTACCTACTTCTATGTACATTTAACAATGTCTAATATGTTTCAATGCCCTAAATACAAGATGCCTGTGGTTTGCCCCGCCATAACCCTCACCCTCCATGGAGTGAGTGCTGCTGTCTCAGTCCTGACAGAAACTTGCGCGACTCGTCAAACAAGAGGATGCCCCCAACCTAAAGCACATTGGCAGGAACCAAAGCACATTGGCAGGAACCAAAGCACATTGGCAGGAACCAAAGCACGACCGGCACCTGAGCCGTGCCCACCGTGCTCTGCAGGCTCGGGATTATACAGCCAGAAAATGTCATGACCAACGCGAACAGGATGGCAGGGAATAGGAAGGAGTTCATGGTCTCCCTCTTGAATAGGGGCGGGTGTTGGAAGATTGACAGGCGCCGGGCACGTACGGCGAGGAGATTGAACCATTGCCTGTGTGTGAAACATCCTTAGTAACTAACACTGTTACATGTTTTTGTTGCAACTTTAAACTTACATAACAATCAGGTCGATGAAGTAGATAGAGTTGCCTCGTTTAGCTTCTGGGCGTAAAAGCCCGGGTCGGGGAGGTTGCCAAACGAGAACCACAGCGCCCCAAAGGGGATCCCGTTTCGCTCTTGATACCAGTACGACATAGAAAACGAGGTCACGGTTTCGAGGATGACGAACCCATTCTCTGGCAATTGCTTGGGCATTCAGCGCAAAGTCGCCAGTAACCTGTTGTCAGAGTTAGTCAGGTACACAGACCACTCATTCTTGATGTTTTCAATCTTCTCACGAGCTTCGGCATCGAGCGTCTTCGCCACCCCTGAAGTTCCGGGTTACCTGGAGCACCGGTCGAGCAAGATCTCCGGGGCTCCCTTGATGGTGAGAAAAGCCTGAATCACAAGTTGGTAAGCCAAGGTCAGGCCACAGTTAAGCAACGTAGGTGCTCACATCTCACCTGGCTCAGAAATGCCCGCATTGCTGCTGGGGATGGCAAGGCTTAACCCGTCGGGGCGGGTGAAGCCGATAAGCCGGATCATGAACTTGTTCTTGCTGTCAAAAGCCAGGTTAAACTTTGTTGTCCAGCAGCGCTTCAAGTCTGCGACAGACCGTCGCCATGGATTTTCCTGTGGGCGAGAGACAGTGACTTAGTGGCAGCATTGGATTAACCAGCCTTACAGAGTCCTGCGACGCTCCGCAGCTGGTCGAGCGCGTCGCTCGCCAGGTTACCGGAGGTGCTGCGATCGGCCACCAGAATGTCTCGGGCGGTATCTGGCGTCACCTGTAACAACCATTTTATTCTGCAAAGCACTAACTAGCAGAAGCTTGATGATGATAACATGGAGGTCAACCCACCTCCGTCAGTGTTCCCGTCTTATCCGAGCAGATGACTGAGACTGCGCCAAGGGTCTCGACTGTCTTCAGCGACTTACACAGCACCTTATTCTTGCGCATCATATTAGCACTAATGGTAAGGCTGGCAGTCAAGGCGACAGGGAGACTTTCGGAGATGAAGGCAACAACCACCGAGACGCAGTCAGCAACTAAAGTGGGATCCAATCAAAGTATTCCTTTCTCAACCACGCCGCCCTAGACTTGTTAGTATAATGGAGCTCCAAGGGCCGATACGACAAGCTTACCAGAGAATAATAACCAACAATATCATAGAAAACATAGAAAACATAATAAAGCAAATAACGTAAACGAAGTTGAAGACTTCACGCTCCAGCGGCGTACGTCCAGTCTTGGGTTCGTTTATTAGCTTAGCGATGCGACCAAATATGGTGCGGTTACCGGTCGCGATAACGATGCCCGTACAAGTACCAGAGACGCAGTTAGTCCCCTACATGCCGATGTTCTTGGTCTCCAAGTAGTTGTTATCCGAGTAATTAGTCGATATGGACAACGGAACGGGTTCACTTGGAGGGCGTTAGTAGGTAGCTCATTTCCGAGGGATAAGAAACACGAAGGAATTTCGTCATTACCAGTGAGGATGGAGCGGTCAAACTTAGCATCAGACGATATATTTGTAAAGCGGACGTCTGCTGGTAATTTATCTCCGGCATTGAGGAGTAGGATGTCTCCAGGAACAACGTCGGCGGTCATGGTGGAGACCTGCGCACCATCCCGAATGAGAAAACACTCGTCTGGGATCATGGTCTTAATGGACGCCATCACAGGCGACGATGACCAGTCCTGCCACATGTTGAAGGCGGGCTAGATGAAGAACACGGCAAGTAGGACGATGGCGAGGGCTAGGTTTGCAGGGGCAGGCGGGCCTAGCGGCTTCTAGGCGATGAAAACGAGGATTGATCCGATGAGAAGTACCGATCCAAAGCCCTTAAAGAAGTATCCAATGAACTAATGGCGTGTTCTTTCCATATTCAACAATCCTGCGCTTGGTTTGGTCTTCAGACAGGCCTTGGTCGGGGAACGTAGTGAGGCGTCGAACAACCTCATCCACCGAGACGATATGCCACTCGAGATCGGCGAGATCTAGAGTTGGTGGTTGTTAGCAAGAAATGCCCGCAAGCAAACCGCATGTCGTCCTAATCAGGAGAACATGCCAGGTGTGGCGGCCTTCTGGGCCTTCTTGACGATCTCGCCCTTGCGGTTGCAATGATCGACATTAATGGAGCTGTTATTATGACGTTAAATGGTAGCAATTTAAAAACACACACATCGTGATGGCAGCTCTAGCATTCGTGTTATTTCTAAATAGAATATAAAGTAGCTTACATTGTCCGGTACTGAATAGGCAGGGCAATTGATGGATCAACGGCACCAGAACTGGAATCATCCACAACCTTGACGCCATGCCATACCGAGCATCAGTCACTCCGTCATCGACGCAAAAGAGAAAGAGAAGCGCCGGTAGCCGGAGTTGCGTAGATAAGTAAGACATAGAACTAAGGAATGTGGGCATGCAAGGGTTAATTCGCCGTTTAAATGAAACAAAGTTGAATCATGGAGAGTTGACGCAACCCTTGTGTTGTTTGTGCTGCCCGTGTTGATGTTTCAAGTTCTTTGAAATCTTATAATGTGTAAATAGCGGCGAGGAGGTGTCGGTTAGATTCTCGACAACTATGCCAGGATGACTTTTTATCCACATTTGATCCTCCAACAGCAAGTGCGCAATAAAATGTAAAGTAGTCCAGCCCTTCCCGGATTGAGCAAAACTTTGCAATATATTGTGAGCGTCAGAAATGTATTTTAAGCCTTTCCCCTCGAATGAAATAGTCAGGGTTTTAAGATGCATGCCAGTAATTCTATTAAATAGCTTATCAAAGTTGGGGATAACGGGCGCGACTAAATAGAACTGGTCATCGATGACGAGATGTAGGTGTTTAAGGTTATAAAGAACTTCGACAGGTAGGCTTTTCAACTTCACGAACATGGTCCACGGATCTAAAAAGAAGATTAGGACTTTACTCAACCATGAATTTCGAATTTCTAAATTCATTCGTCGGCATAATCGCAGGATGGCTAGTGAGTAAGGCGCCGGTCGAACCCAAAGCTTACTGACACTCCAGCGGTTCTGGTACCCATACGAAATACGTGTCGAGTAGAATACAGTCGAATATATTTCGTCCCGGAGCTCCTGTGGGATCCTATAGAAGGGGCTTTGCCGTTGTAGGTGGAGAGACATTGTATGCACGAGCCGGTTCAACATAGTCGTGCTACGCCGGGTTACTGAATCGCGACGTGATATTACATTTATAGCGGCACTATCTCACATTTTACGGCACGTAGAAAGGCAGTCTCAACCCTGTCACGTTATTACTTGACGATGTCATCAAGGGAACCATTAGACTAGAATATAGTAGGCTATATGTTTAAGGCTGTACACTTTATTATATACACTTTAGACTAGTTTAGTGTGACGGCTACATGTTCATTAGTCTAATACGGCCAAGGCAGAGATGTTGTTACGTTGTTACACATAACGCCCTGCCATTTACACCAGAATCCATTGAATTCGTGTGCCATCACCCGACCTCCCCTCTTTCTTTCTTTTTTTTTATTCCTTGGCCATGCTCCTATGTTTTTGAAAGGGCTATCTTTGTTTTTATCCTTTCCGTACTGGGAATGTCGCGAACTTGAGTGCAAGAGAATGTTAGGAGGTACAGCTTAGTGACTCCAGAGCTGTTTACTTCCCCAGAAACGTTCTATCGATGCCGATGGACGCCCTAAACGGGACACACAAGTCTCAAAATGATGAAGTAGCAGATGCCTCCTAGCATGTAGTATCACAAAACACAAAGAAATGGGGAGCTTGCCGTCCCTCCTCCCATTCCCAAAGGGTCCGGGGAAATGACCAGCAGAACATACCAATCATTGGCATTGAAATGGCGGGCTCAGTTGAGGACTGAAAATGCGTATACCAACAAGCTGACGCAATTTCACGAGCAGGTGTATAAATTAACTCCCAACTTAAGCAACTCATCACAAAACAGTTAGATCCGAGCATCAAACAACCCGCCTTGCCCTCCACGCCCACCCCACGGATGCCCACGACGGCCACCACGATCAGGCCACCACCGCATTTCCCACCCGGAGTACGAAATCCGAGTCGCCCATCAACAAGGGGACACAAAGACGCTGCACAGTTTTCTCTATACGATAAAAGAGGGCTGAGCTCGACCCCCGCTAGCTCTAGCCGAACCAGGATCAGGGGCCTCATTCGGAAACATCGACCGCCGCTCGCTGTACAGGATCGTGCGTACAAGAACCAGAGTGGCAGAGTTCAAGGATATTGGTTGTTTTGGCGACCTAGTTGCAATTTGGTGGTGATTAATTGATACTATCTGTCAATGAAGTCGAATCTTTGTCCATATGATTCCCGTCTTCGTTACTCTGTTTGCATGCCTCTCGTTTCTCGTGCTTGAGCCAACGCCGTGAGGCACAAACAAAGAAAACACAACCTAAGAGGAGAAAAGGAAAAACAAAAACAAAGGAAAGGACAAAATTGCCCGTCGACCCTTTCGCCGCATGCAAGTTGCGAGATCAGCTTTGTTGTTTTGCGGGTCCATCCCCACCACACGCGGTCCGGTAATTACTCCCTTGCGTCAACCAGAGCAGCTTTGAACGGCCAGGCATCGCGCCTATGGCCCAACTCCCCGACGTGAAGGAAGCTGTATAAGAATGGGCGCATGGTTGTCGCAGTCCCGGACAGAAATTAGTTTGCTACCATGAAATATGGCCCTGGTCTTGTCGAGTTGCCAAAGGTGCCGCAATTATGCAATATGGGGAACTGTTCAAGCCGTATAGAGTTTTATTGTAATGACCTCCAGGGCAACCCTGGTACAGGGCCCGAGGGCATATTGCAGTCGAAGACTATATATTCTTTTTCCCTGCGAAGAGTTTCCTCCATCATCTGCACCCCCCCCCCCCCCCCCGTTGCAATGAGCAGTTCTCGCCGGGCGACGATGCATCATCACTGGGATCCCTCCTACTGCGAAACTTGCGAGAAGCAAATCGGCTATCACGGCAGTCCCAAATCCCTCTTCTGTACCAACTGCGTCAAGAAAAACGACAACATACCTTGCTCTAATCACAGAGAGTTGACCGATCTGTTAGTAACCACTTACTCCTGCCCTCCTCGCATCGTTTCGAGGGGGAAAGAACATATGGCTTTCTTGTTAACACCCTCACACTGACATATCATCCAGTGAAAGGAAGCAAATGGGACAATACGAAAAATTCCTCTACCCGAAACGGCGCAGATTGTTGGGCGGTGGAGAACTGATGAAGCAAACCAGTCCTGGGAGGAATGGACCTGTCGTTGTCCGTAACGGCTCGAGAAGTTGACGAGGTCCCACAAGAATGACGGACTCAGACATGCCGTAGAGTACTTTACCAGTCGAATTGTACTGATCAACATCGAGTGTTACTATTGCCCAGTGCCTTCGCAAGCGTTCCCAAGCCGTGTTCCAGGCGGTCTAGCACTGCTCAGCTTGGATAGGGGCGCCCAGACGACGCAATCGCTCGGCGCGCAGGAACACTCACTGCTCGTTCAACAGTCGAGGCTTTGTTTCCGGAAGTGTAGCGCACGGGAACTCGTTCATCGGCGCCGCCACGAACCCAGGCCGCTTGGCGCCATCCGCGCGGAGAGCCAGCTTCCTAGGCCGCGGAGACCACGGAGCGGTCGTCCAGCAGCAATCGACAAGAAGCCGCCAGCGCCGCAGCCACCTCTTTCTTCTCTTCTTACCAACCCGCTTCGTCGTGGGGCCATCGCCATCCGGCATTCCAGCGGCTGTCTGTAGATCGAATAGATGCCCGCGCTCGGGCAGCAGCTCCCCGTGAAGAAAAAAGGTCGTGTGGGATGCCTTCTGCGACTTGGAGCTGGCCGAGGTTGGCGAGCTGACCCGTTTCCTGGGAGACTTTCGTCTGCGCGGTGGCCTGGCCGCCGTCGACGCCAAGGTACAAACAGAACAGCTGGATGCGTCCAGTGTTGATATCGAGAACGACGGGTTGTAAAGTCGCGATAGCCTCAAGGCAACATATACAATAGTAAACAAGGATCACGATCGCTTCAAAAGGAAGGTTCGGCAAAATAATTGGCGCTGTAAGCACTAACTATCTGCTAAACGCCGCATTATCGCGCTCACAGCACTAGTCAGAAGGGGTCTAGATCCTGAATAGTTTATGAAAATGCTGAAAGATTTAGGAACAATTTTAATTCAGAATAGATTCACATGTCTTTTCCGGCAAATCCGGTTCCGAGCCAGAAGAATCGGCAGTTGAGCCTGAATGGTAGCTTGTGAACCGTTCAGAAGCTAGAACTAGTATTTAGAAAGAAAAAGTGGAAAAGATTACGCCCCAAGTCCTCACATTAAGGTATACTTTTAAAAACTAAACTAGAAGATGGGCTTCTATAAAGATTCGACGAACAAATGGCGTTCTACGATGCGGGAGTACCCTGCGATGAAGCGCTGGTATCCGTAGAAGTTGCAGAACCCGAAGAAGACTTGGATCTTCCGGTCTGGGTTCAGGGCACTGCCCGATGGTGCTGACCCTCTCCGGGTCCATTGTGATCCCCTCCCGGGAGATAATAAAGCCAAGGAACTCAACTTGACTCTGGAAAAAGGAGCACTTGCTGGCTCTTTGCTGGCTGGGATTCGTAGGTGGGCTTTCACAATGGAGAAGCACGTGACGAAGCTGGCGGGGGAGGCCAAGTCAGGGTGAACCCCTTCCAGTCCGCTATCCTCTCTCGCCGGGCTCGGGACAAGCCCGTCTCGTTGACGTAGCTGTGCCAACGGTCTTGGTGCTCCTGGGCCAGGCGATCCACTGCCGTGATAACTCAGTTGAGCGAAACATGCTTGTACTGCCTGGGCTGGGCAAGGAATGCCATGCCCAGGTTATCGAGCCATGGGTCCCGCTCTCGCCAGGAGAATATGAGTTTTTATTTATTTAATTATGTATTTAAATGTCATTAAATGTCATTAAATGTCATTATTAAACTTCTTATTCGATTTGTGGCTGCCTTCACGCTTTACCATCGGTGCCTTCGATGTGGGAATAGTTGCATTCGTTGCAGGTGAAAGGAATTGTGGGTCTTGGAAGGTGAAAAGAGATAGCCATCACGTGGCATAGGCAGCAGAACCACAGGGCATATCAAAGGCTTCCTGTCAACTGGATGGGATCCTTCTTCCATAGATCAATCCAACCACCACCTACCTGGCTAACCACCAAAACCACTCTCAATCCGAATAGTCATGACTATGCGATTGACCCTGTCAATCCGACATTCGACTTTAGAGATTCTGCTCCCCAGAGATTCACTGTTGCTTGATAGTCAACTCGTACGAGTCGCTGTCGCTCGGCAATTTCAGCTCACACCCCACACCCACTTGGTTGCGCACATCAGAATGACCAGCAGCGGTGACGCGAGCAGGCGGTTTCCTGTAATCATCCCCACAACTCGAGCCACGTCGGTTGTGGACGTCGAGAGCAAACAGATACCGAAAATTAGCATCCCATAGATGCAGTGGAGGCAAATGAACTGGCAAAATCAAATAAGGTTGCTTCTCATCCAGCGGCACGACAGATACATGGGCAGTTCACCCTTCCGCACTCGCACGGTGACAGAAGACCAAACACTTGATTGAGATGACGCATTTTAGCACATGTTAGTCTTCGAATCTAAATAACACATCTTTGGCTAGCTGACGTAATGAACACGACGGCATCATGCAGTGGGAATGCCCTCATATTACGCTGGGTCAGGGCTTCGGCTTGAAGCCGGCCCCGCGGGAAATGTTCGTCATTATCAATGCGCTGGGCGGAAGTATCGAAGAAGTAGATTTCCTTTCCCCATACTAAATAGCCGTCAATTAATTCCACCTGCCATGACTATGATTATACAAGGTACCTAGTCGAGAAAACAAACCCAGGGTTCTAATGGGTTCTAATGTCGATTCTCTTACCGTACAATATTTTGTGCCATGCATAAAATATGAGGTGACAGTGCATAGATAGTGTCTCGCCTGGCAGGCTGGCTATATTATCTACGGACAAGTATATTTTGGGCATCAAACACAATGTCTAATGGCCGGTTTACTACTCAGGTAGTAGTCCCCAACTGACGAGACGAAGTAACTGCAGAACGAGAAGAAGGGTATGTGTCTCGGCAGAAGGCGGGGTAGTAGTCACTACCTAGGTATCCATAACTTTTGTATGCCGCTCCGCAAACCTCACAGCTTGCGCTAAGGTGGGCTATTTGGTATCTTCGACCCCTGGTACTGCCATGGAATGGGAATTCAGTTTCGGGCGTGTTATGAAACGATGGGCAAGCCGGTTTCCTGAAGTGACCCCTATCGGGGAGTAATGCTCTTTCCAAACTTCGTCGGGGTTCCGAATGCGATGGTCGCCACGTGACTGTGAAGGGCTTGGGGCGTGAGATCATTTTAGCCGTGTGACTATTGGGGATCATCAATGGCCAACATACAGTTGCGCAGTGGGGAACCTTGACGACTTGTGGGCGGCTTGTTGACGACAAAAGGGCGCTTCCCCCGGGGAGGAGGGCTGCCGATTTTTTGGACTAACTGTACCTGCGGAGGAGCAGCCGCGTCATTATGCACGCCGTAGTTGGGCGAGTCTGTTGATTTGGCGGAGGGCATTGGACCAGGAGCTGGGTGAGCTGAAATGGAGAGTTTGCAAGCCCTAACTTCCTGGGGGGGTTGGCTGGTCGCGGGGAGGCGGGGCGACCGGATGTCGCCAGATTGGCTTCCGATGGGTGGCGGGGGGTCCTCCTCATTTCCCATCGTTTCCCGAAGAGCATCAGCAAGATCCTTAAGTTTCATGAATGCCATGAACAATGTGCCGGGATACTAAAGCCACACACGATGAGATAATGCTGGGGCAGTGGCTGCACGAGTATGAAGTGCAGCGAGAGTTGGTTGCCAAACAAGGGCAAAATGATCAGAAAAGCAGTCAAGTCGACATGTGGACAAGATGTGGTAGTGAAAGGTGGTGAAAAGAGAAAGTTTTCTGAGAGAGGACAGCGTGTAGCCCTAAAGACTGGGCTCTGCGCGAGACGAAGGGCGATGAGTTTGTGGGCGGACGGGTCTCGTACCACCAGGAGCTTGTTTCCGATGCAAACTAAAATAGAAAAGGGCTGTAACAAGGGAACCAAGAGGCCATCCTGGCCGTCTGTTCATCTACCTAAGTAGGTACTTATCTATGCGGAACCGGCAGCCGTAATGCCAAGATGAACGTGCTATATGGACATCGCTGTGTTTGTGGGCTCGGTGTGAGGGAGCTGGTTTCATGAGGCCACGAATTTCAGCTGGGCCGGATCCTTGATCATGGAGCGGAGATAGCAGCCGCCGGGATTGACGGCTCCGTCGAAGGATTCTGCGCTCAAGAACGTGATGGAGTTCTGGGCTGCTGGAATATAAAACAGCAATACCATGGCCAGCAAGGCAGGTTGGGTGGGGAGAGGGGGCGTGTGATGCGACATTGAGGAAATGGAGGCAAACGAAACAAACGAACCCAGGCGGATCGCAACAGTTGGTTGGTGGTTAAAGGGGTCCATATGATGCGATTGTAGTTAAGAATCACCTACTATTGCGATTAAGGACGAAGGGTATCAAGTTTCACTGAAAATTGCCGCGCCTTATATAGTAAGAGTAAAGATATTAAACAATAAGACAATATATGATGTAAGGATGTCGGAGCGAGAGGGAAAGAAGGTCCCGTATTTCCACATGATTAATTTATTGACGAAATTGCTTCCTCGTGTGCCGCGCATTGGGAACTGCCGGATGGTATGGGATTATACAGTCAATATATAGAGTCAGCTCCGAGATTCCACGCGGCAAGCTGGCTGGAAAGTGAACATGGTCGGATCTAAATCCCATGGAAATATGGCAGACAACGTAAGTGCATCTTTCGGGACGTGCTGGCCTCATACTCATACAGCCTACAGGCTGTCGAAGCTACGAGCGGGTTCAAAATCCATCAAGTCCACGCTGCCGCAGCCAACTCGTTCAAATATCAACCCAACATTATTATTATCAATGAGGGACCCTCGACAAAGCGGTTTGTGTTGTGCCAAACGCATCACTCAGGGTCGCTCCCCACCTGTCGCGCCCCATTCCATCTATGTAAAATAGCATCATTAGGAGTGGTTGGCGCAGTAGTTCTTCAGGTGCACGCATTCCTCCTGCTGAACCCGCTTGCGGCACACCAACTGTTTTCTGAATACTTCCTCCAGAAGGGGAAAAATAGAAAGACTCTCTTAGTGCAATGGGCGCTTGTATGCAATGCGGGATGCAAAGAAGGCAATTGCTCGAACCAGGGCGAATTAGGCACTGTTTCCTTCAATTTCAAGAGAGTCGACCGGTAGCTGGTGCTGGTCAATACCTGTGGCTCTGGATCATGCGGCCCGAGCGGCGATGCTGGCTCCATGGCATGATGGCATGTCTGCCAGTTCGGATCAGGTCTAGCGTGACGTATCCCATGTCTGAGGCTCAGGTCGTCATGCCTCCAACAGCGCGATACCCGTCTCTGCATCGGCGTTGACCGACAGCGAGCCCTAAACTCTGCGCACCAAGCTCCCTAGGTAAGCTGTCGACTCTTTGGTGTGCCACGTCTGGGTTGCCGCGGGAAGTCGACACCGGGATGGCATCTACGGCTATGCCGAATCAGTGCGTCCTGCCGTCGGAACGTCTTCTCGTCGGTGCAGATATTGCACCGGGCTTTTGGCTTGTTTATATCGTGAATGGTGTCCTCGTGACGTGTGAAGTCGTAGGGCCGTGAGAAGACGATATTGCAAGGCCGCCAAGTGATCGGGTTGATGCGTTCACAGCGGTGCGGTCCGGCTTGGCTGTCCAAACTACCACTGCCCCGGGCCTCTCGATGTGCCTGCCGATGCCCCTCTCTCTTGTGCTTCTGTAGAAGCGTCTGAGTCTCGAAGCGAAGTGTGCAGCCTTGGTACGTGCAGGTGTAATGAGTCCCGTGATCCAGACCAATAGCCACCCACCACGAGTGGTCGCCGCCGTGGGTAGAGTCTACGTCAGCGGAGCCGGAGCCTATCTTGGACGGTGCGAGCGACCCTTTGCTCGGGGAAGGTGAGCTGAGCTGGAGGCGCGGTTCAGTGATACGTGGATACGGTTGAGGTGTATGGGGGGTGGTTCGCGTGAGTTGGGGGACGAGATGCGCGGCGCTGAGTTGTTTTGTCGAATAGAAGTCCACAGGTAGTGGCGCCGACGGCGAACTGTAGCGGAACGGCGACCTACTTTCGTACGTACATGAGTTAGGAGAAAGGGGGTTCAAGAGCCGGTTGTTAGTAGCTTGAATCTTTTGATCGACCAGATCGTTGTTTGGGGATATCGGTGTCTGGTCTGACGTGGCAGGTGCGTGGCTAAAGCCGGGGCTGCACACTTCATAACTATATACATCGGTGAAAATTTGGTCGAGGTTTGGGATGATGTTAAAATCTGCATCAACATAGAATGGTGAGCTATTAGTATCTACAGGGCTGTCGAGAAAATGCGTATATCTCACCATTCCGTTCTTCAAGCTCCTCAGCTGGCGTATCAGATGTATCACTCGTGACAGGGCTTGCTGAGCCTAACGAGGACGAAGACAACTCTCGGTTATGCGCAAAGGAGCCGGAAGGCTTGGGCGTCATTTGGCCATTCGGGTGCCAGTTGTTTGCTTGCATTAGACCCGCGGCTGAGAAGAGCGACGAGGTGTGTTCGCCGAGGCTCGGCTGCGGCCTTTGAGGCGAGAAATCAACGGTCGACAATGGCGAAGTATCGGCTCCTGAGACCTGCGGCAGAATCGGCTGTGTGGATATTGAGAAAGAAGACTGGTTTGTAAAACCGCCGTTATCCTTGCCGCCAAAGTCGATATCGAGGTTGTTTACGTTGAAGAACGATGCGGCTTGATGGTACTTGGAGTGGTGGTTGCTGAGGGGAGGTTGGAATGCGGCTCGTGGTTGAGGTTGGTTCTGTAACATGATCGCGATAGTGGATTTGGGCGAGATGGAGTTATCTGTCGGCTTTATTGGGGAGACACAGAAAGCGATTCTCCGGATAGAGTAGGTAATGATAGCCAGTGGTAGGCTTCGAAGTACGGATTCTCAGCTTGAAAGGGTAGGCACCTGGACTTCACACAGACGAAGGGGCGGGCTCAGATAAGAGCAATACAAAAACACATTGCCACAATACGCCCTTCAAGTCTGTTTCTACACCGCCGAATTATGGTCCGCGATGCTTGCGTGCAGCAGGCGTGGCTCGCAATCTCCTAATATGGTGATGATTTTACCGCACATGTTCTTTATGCTCCAGCTAATAATTAGCATTAAATCACAAAACAGAATAATGAGCAACTTAATTCGGTTTCCCGTCCGCCGCACAATATGAACCACAAATGGCGCAGATACACTGTGCGCCCGTCAAACCCAGCCTGGGCCATCACCGAATTATTCCAGTTTCTGCCGTTTCCCCCCACTAGGCGCCGCTCCCACATCAGCCAGCTTCCGCTTGCCATCTAGGCCCGCTTCTTTCCGAGTGGGATTACCCTGGGCTTTGGGTGGACCGTCGATGTGACCAACAATTGTCGCAGTTTCATCCAGCTGCTCGAGGTCGGCACTGGCTGAGAGGGCGTCGAAATCATTTCCTCCTCTGCTGCTGCCGTTGAGGCCGGCGCGGAACGTGAACAAACTTGGCGACGACGGGTCTGACAAGCCGCCCTTTGGTTTGGGTTCGGGTTCGACGACGTTACCCACGCCTGGAAATTCTGCTGCCAGTTCATGCCGTCCTTGAGGTACCAGTCCTGGGCGTCGATGGCGCAGATGCTGCTGGTATTGCTGTTGTTATTGTTCATGTTGCGCCGATTCGAGGAGGCACCGAGTTGGTTGCCGCTGTGTTGCTGCATCACAGGCATGAACGATTGCGCATAGGTCGGCATTGGTGGCTGCTAGGTCACTGCCGGCATTGACCATACGTCCACGCCGGACATGGCGTCGCTCATGGACATTGGTACGGAAGTAACAGGGTGGTGCGACATTGGCTCGTGTAGGTTTTGCGGTGGCATGGCAAGGCTACCGAGCATATCCGGAGACATTGAAGTCGTAGGGAGGTCCAGGGGTAGTTGCAGAGGTGATTGTGAGTAGTGGTTGATGGAGGGGCTGTGCTGGTCGTGCCGAGACCCCGACGGTGACGGCGCCATTGAGGGAGCGAATCTGTGGGGCGACGGGACGTCCGATGTACTGAAGGTGCCAAATTCCTCATCGGCCCGCTGGAGCACAACGGCGGCCTCTTCTGGAATCTCCACATTCCACTTCCGTGCTAGGACACTCAGGATATGAGTTTAGAGATGGCACAGGCGTTGGCAGTGCATATACGCCGCGGGGAGACATGCGCCGGCAAGGGAGACGCTGCTGGCGTGTACTTGAGAAAGGGACGGAAGAGATGAATATACTGGAGATGCTAGAACATGTTGTTGTTGACGGGTCAGATCAGAGTGGTGCAAGACGACAGAGCACAGGGATGGGAGACATACTGCGTCAAGATCACGTTGGGCAGTTGCCCCTCCTTGGGCTCGAACTCTTTGGGCAGCTCCTTTTTCCAGTCTTCCAGACGCCGGTGGAGTTCGCTGAGTTTCTTGAGCTCTACTGTCTTCCCGCTGGAGCGCCCAATATGATTCGGGTGGTAGAAGAAAAGCAGAAGGTCGCTACTGATCTCACAGAGCTTGGATAATTGGAGGCCCGCCGCCCTTGTGCGAGACTGAGTCTGAAATGTCTGATCAAACCCGCTGTCGGTGTACGGGCTCCACGTCTCCGAATCCTCATCCGGGAACACGTCGTATTTAGGAACATTATACGTGTTTCTTGGAAGTTGAGGCAGGCGGCCGAGGTAGTTGGACCAACATTTGTCAAACAAGAAACACCCCCAGAACGTGATCCTACGGGCATCGATTTCTTGCTCGTTCAGCGAGTCCTTCTCCTTTCCGAGTCCCCCGATATCCAGATTCAGGCCAATGTCTTGGGCCATTCGAAAACTCATGCCGCTATACACCCATCCTTTGGCCTCACGGCCGCAGCCAGCCTCACGTACCGACATGAGCGCAAGAGCCTGCACGGCAGTAAGCTTTGGCTTTTCGCACTCGTCGCTTTCGATGATCAGCTTCTTCGCTTCGGCAAAAAAGTGATCCCCCTTTGTCCTGCTGTCGCCAGCGTGGGCAAATGCGCCAGAGACACTAGTAAAGTGGCAACCCAGCGCGAGCATGGCATTGGCCAACAGAGACTAGCAGTAGACAGTCGACCGCGGCTGACCCAGGGGCTTCCCCGTGAAAAGGTCGCGGTAGAACAGACTCTTGTGGAGCGTGGTGAAATAGGGGTAATGCCAGTTGAAGTATATGTTGATTAGGTGAATGAGTAACTGGGTGTCCTTTGTGACTTTAGACCAGCTGGTGATGGGCTCCTCGTCTAGCGGATAGTCATTTGACTCAGGATCGTTGGGCACGTTGGTTGGGTCGCCCAGGTATATCAGATGAGAGGTCCCACCGATGAAGCGAACCGAGCTGTTTTCAAGCCGAAGCCCGCCCATCTTGCGGGCCAGCTCTCGCTCGCCCTCGACGGAGGGGTTCGCAGCAAAGTCATCGTCTATCTGGACATCGTCCTCGTCTGCGTCGTCCTCGTCGACATAGCCATTCCTCAGGATACCCTCGGCCACAGCGTCGAGGCTATTACAGGTGCGGATCTTCGATGCCGCCAGCTTGAGCCGACAAGCCGCTGTCCAGGCTGCTTTTCTACGCAGCTGGCGCAGCGACAAGTCGCGGGCATGGCTTTTGTGATGACCTGGCGCTAACGGTCAGGCGGGAAATTGACATTGGGCGGTGGGCAGCCACCCTCGTCGACTCGCTCGACTCGCTCTGGATCATGGGTCTACGCGACGAGTTTTACCACGGTGACGAGCGTCATCTTCCTCGGGACTACCATCCGACATCTCGGAGGTCTTCTGAGCGCCTACGACCTGAGCGGCGCGGCGAGCGAGCTCTGCTGGACAAGGCGAATGAGTTGGGGAACAAGCTTTCCGCGGCCGTCGACACCTTCTGGTTCGGCTCTGAGCAAGCCGAGAGCGGCCTTCAAATCGCGACCCAGCCGCCGGCCCCTGCTCACTGGCCCTCGAATCTACGCGCCTGGCCCAGCTTACGGGTAACTTCGAGTTCTACGACGCCGGAGATCCTTGGGCTTGTGCCACGCAGCGAGCCGTGGCTGGAAGGGCCTCTCTGTCCGTGAGGACGAAGCGCGATGGCGGAGAGAGGGCGACGAGAAGCTGAGCAAAGGCTTTTCCAACGCTTTGGCCAGAGATCCCCGCTACAGCCTACGGCCCGAAGCCATCGAGAGAACCTTTCTCTTGTACTGGATGACGAGCGAGGAATCCCTCCGCGACGTGGCTTGGCGCATGCTTCGCTCCATCATCAAGGCGACTGAAACTTCACTCTCCAACTCTGCTTCTGCTGAGGTGGCGGTGGAGGGCGAGACTCTGGAGCTGGACTCTGTGGAGGTGGGTTTTCACTTTGCTTTCCTGGCTGGCTGGCTGGCTGACTGGCGAGCCGGGTTGTTGCAGAGCATCTGGCTGTCGGAAACGCTCAAGATTTTTATTTGATCTTCTCGCCGCCGGGCATCATCAGCCTCGATGAATTTATCCTCACCGCCGAGGCACATCCTCTCTGCCGGCCCCAAGAGGCCCCGGAGCGGCAGTAGCCAAATCCACGCCCACTAGGGTTCCTCGACTAACGCGCGTACAATCCAACCTTGCTTTTTTTTTTTTTTTCTCCTGTTGAGCGTGTAATGGAAGAGGGTATCAATCCAGTGAGGTGATGTATCTAGCGCCACAAGACGGCTGAGAGAAAACCGCTAACTGTATGATTTGGACTGCAAAAAGATTACTACAGCAAAAATTACTACTGCATGTTAATCACAAACCACGTTTTGCAGCGATCATTGAGGTTCAGACTGAACGAGGATGTTCTCTAGATTCAGCTTCTGTGTAAATAAACAGTGTTCAAGTTAGCGACGTCAGATCGATGCCGAAGAAATGGCAGAGTGCAGCAAGCGCTGCTCCATCTAATGTCGTCGCCTAACATGTTGTTAGCCTTCGTGCAAGAGATCGATTTCTCACGCCTTTACCTATGCCACGAGCAGTTTTCTTTTTTTTCTGCCCAGGCTGCAGAGCATCGTCTATCAATAAGAAGAGAAGGACCAGTGGCCAGAGGAGCGCCGTGATCAGGAGCCCCAACATCGCTTTAGTCCTGCTACACGTTGTCCCAAGGCCTGTTTGACTGTTTGAGGCCGTTCCGCTGCCGTCCCACAATGGCCTCGAGCTCAGGGGGGCGATGCACCAAGATTCGTAAACAGCATGCGCAGCCTGCAGCCCGCCCAACCCTCCATTCACCCCCGCGAGGAATGGGCCAGCGACCAGAAAAGCCCGTACAAATACAATCCACCCATCCACTCCTCCCCAGCTTCCTGGTCAAGTTGCCGTTTCCTCCCCTGAAAGACGGCAAGGCCAAGAAAAGAAGATGCATGCAGCGGCCCCCAGTCCAGACTAGGCCCCAACTGCAGCTCACAGTGACAAGGAGGGTCTCGGATACCTCCCCCGCAATATTGCTGGCCATGAGGGGAGATATTAATGGCCTCAGGTATCTCTTCGGCCAAGGGTTTGCATCTCCAAGAGATGTCAGTGAATCGCGGGGATACTCGCTGATGAGGGTACGTCTCCACACTTTCTCTTAGTCTTCGCTTCTAGTCATTTCCATTGAACCGGCGGATTGGTGACTGTTGGAATATGCACTACTAGTGGGCTTTATACGGGGGGATGCATCAGTTCGAAACTGTGAAATTCCTCCTGGATCAAGGAGCCTCTGTCGATGAGGAGTAGGTACTCTGCTCTTTGCTTGGTCTGACGTTGCAGTGATTGGCTGACCGTTTGCGAATATGTAGGTCCTACGAGAACGTCTGGGACTTCCTCTTCCGGGGCAAGTGCAGCGACAGGGAGAAAGACGAGCTTCGCTGCATCACCGAATGGGGCGAGGGTGACTGGGTTGAGCAGCAGCACTTTCCGCGTGTTCACAGAATCATCTTTGGGATGTCTTCCACGCAGCTCGCCGACGAGCTGCGACATGACAACAAGGCCGTATACGCGACAGATGCCAAGGGCCGAACGGCGCTCGACTGGGCGACGGCGAGGGCGCAGCTCGATGACATCCGCCTTCTCCTTTCCTACGGCGCTAGCCCCAACACAATGGACATCACTGGGCGAACAACGGTTCTGCACGCTGTTGACAGCCACCAGGACGAGGCTCTCCGTCTCATCCTCGAGGCCGGAGGAAACCCAAACCCAACGATGCGCGAGGGCGTCTTACGCAGCAGTCCGATGACGGCCGCAGGCTTTAGAGGACTGAAGGGGATGCTGAGAATGCTCCATCGCTATGGAGCCGACCTCGGGGCCTGTAACCCCGAGGGCATGACACCGCTGCGAGCGGCATGTGTGAATTTGGCGCTGAGAGCACCGAGGGCGTCATGTAGCGAGGGCGGCATCTCTGGGCTGGATGGTTGATAAGGCCAAGGGCGGGAAGAGGCAAGGTTGACGAGACGCGGTATAATGTTGCACTACAGCAGGATCGAAGGCAGCGAGCTGGATGGATGAGGATGGCTGTATTTCTCCACGTCTTTTAGGTACTCCAATGTAGATTTAACCGTAAAATACATCCTCATATCCTGCCTGCTGCTCGTTTGCCTTCCAGATCGCAGGTCCCACCAAATTTACTCCGAACTTGAGGCTTCCAACCACTCTTTTACGGCCGGCGCAGAAGCTTTAACCCGGCAGGCGGTGAGCCTGGAACTAGTAGTGGTAGTAGATCTTTTGCGCTCTGCATCGATGGAGGCGGGGGCCGGCGCGCGAATCGGCGTGGCCGTTTGCCTTTCAGATCCAGAATCTGATTGGGGCACCTCCCACACAGCATCATCAACGTTGTCGACTAACTTTGTGGCTTCGGGCGGGCTCGGCCTTGTAGAGCAGGTCGTGGCCGTGGTGGGCTCTATGCGAATGGGAAAATTGACCATGGTGGAAACGGACGTAGTTCTTTTTCTTTGTCTGCCGCGCGCACTCGTTAGAGCTCCTCGTCCCCGCCATAAACCAGCAGATGGGGAGTATCCGTCATTTATGCCCGATCGAGCACCATCTACATCATGTCATGGTCGCCAGTGACCTCGGCGCGTTTGGCAGGTGTCTAGGCCAGCCAGCGGTGGCGTGGACTGGGCCTATACTCCTTGGAGTCGAGGTGTTTTGCGTCTAGCCGCATGCGTCGAACACCTAGACAAATAGGGTGGCGTCGCGGGACTCGATCGCCGCCTTCTGCATGCCGGAGGGCGGCTGCATCAGGACGGTCGTGGAGTTCGTTGCATGCCAACGAACCGCATGCAGGATGCACTGCGTTTTCAGGCACGCAGCGGTGAATATAGTAGTGTAGGTGTTAGAGTAGAGCACTCCACCGAGCGTATCCACTCCAGGAGCTAGCCCACTGCCTTTTCTATGGTCTTCTGCCCCAGAGAGATGCTCTCTTTTCCACAGAGCCATGAATGCATCACATCATTCCTTAGTCGTGAGATCCTAAATTAGGTTACGGGTATGGCTTGAAGCTCAAGGTTCGCGCTTTCTGCAAGGATAGCCTAAATCGAGAATTAAGATGACCGCCGGTAGCAGCATGAAAAGAAAATGGAAAAAAGGGGGAAAAAAGGAAAAGAAAAAGGAAAAAATCCTCGCAACAGAAATATCATGGCCGAAATAACAACGGTCACACGTACTAGAACTACTTGTTCCGTCATGCCCCTTGCCGCCAGCGAGCGTCCAACTGTTAACCCAGAGATGAAGGTAATCCTGCTTGTAACTATCACAGCAAATCCATCAGTGCTTTGCACTCCAGTTCATTGGATCCCAAATCCTCTCCCCCGGTCAAAATCTGCTTTTTCTCCATCAAGTTGTCGCCTTGCAGAGACGACATGGGCACGACGTGGCGCTTACTGCTTCAAGTCAACATTGAAGTGCGGATGTGCTCACGGTGGGCAGGTTTGCGCTCACACTGACGAGCCGACGTCCAGCTTGTTGACGGCCGCAGTCATTACGATGGAACACTGGGACCCGTCCAAGATGGGGTCCTTCCTGTGATTCGGGGTTACTCGGGGTGGAGCTGGCATGAAGTTTTGGGTGTGTCCGCCCGCGATGAGCTCTCCCAACCGGGCGCTGGAGCGCCTGCCATGGTCGGGGCTGCTGGCGTCCACAACCCATACTACCACTACCTGTATACCTTGCTACCACTACCTGTATACCTTGCTACCAGTTCAAAGTACTAGTACCCAGTGCAGTACCTTCCCCCGCCCGGCCGTCCCAGCGCCGCGCGCTCCTCTGGAATTTATGTCACTTGGCGTCCTTGAACAGCCCGCGTCCGCGTCACCTCTCAGCAGGGAGCTGCCCGCTCCTCAGCGCTCGATGCTGGACCGCTCGCTGCTGGACCGCTCGCTGCTGGGCGGCTCGGGGACGTCGATGCATGAGGGTGGAAGCGGCGCCAACACTGAAAATGCGCCGGCCCACGGGATTGGGGAGGCTTTTCTGGGCTCCTGCCGCGGCGGATGCCTTCCCCTGAGGTCTGAGTGACTCTGGTTGATCGATGGGGGGATTGAGATCAAGCTGGTGATGTAGCCCATGCTCCGCGGGAAGATGCAGCTTCTGCTCGAGCCAGGCCAACAGCTTTTGATCAGGCTTCTTGGCCCTACGGGCTCTAGAGGCGGCGAGCGGAACGGCGCCACGTCTGTGCGGCTTCGCCGCGTTGCCCGGCGCGCTGGTCGCCGGTGTGTCTGTCTCCTGCTCCGAGGCATAATCCGACTCTGGTACCTCCCAAACATCGTCATGGTAGGCCGGGGCCGTTGCGACCGAGAGCGGATCAGAACTGCGAGCTGGTCCGTTGCTGCCAGCCGCCACCGTCTCGCAGTTTGGGAGTGAGTTGTTTTGCTGGGTTGACATGAATGGGCAAGATGTCAAGGCAGGGCCCGACCTGTTTGGCAGCAAGGGGACAGTGGCAGGAGACACAGACCTGACGACCCAGCGCTGCGCAGAACTCAGTGGGGATTGAACCTGGATGGCGCTTATGCAAAAGAATGCGAACACTAGGGGGCGAGTGTGGGTTTAATTATTTGTTCCTCACTTGGGGTATGAGAGTTCCGGTGGGGACTGGCACGGCCCTTCACTAATAATTGTCAACCTTGGTTCGTGAACTGGATGGTTGGAGTGATGAACCTACCTATCTGCTCCACACCACTCACTGCCTGTGATGGAAGCCACACACCTTAGGTACGCACAGTATGTAGCTCGAGCACGGGCCAGTCAGAAGGATGAAGTAGAGCATTACCTGCTGCCTCTGTCTCGCCATCCTCCAGCCATGACCTTCCTTTTACAGTCGGCTCAACGGGCCATTATAGCCAGAGAGGTGCTACACGACGTCCTTCCCGCAAGTACGCGATCACGGAGCAGTGTATCAGAAAAGCACCCGCTCAGCCTCCATACTACCAACACGAGAACCAGTATCACGGCCATGACCTTCACCTCTTCAACTTGACCCTTCACCAGCCCAATATGCCTGGCCCCGTCGATGGTGGCATGGGGAATCATTTCATATCGGCGACGACGGTTTCTCCTTCCCCCTCTAACTTCTTGAACCCCGATCCCCTTGTCCCCCAAAGCCAGGTGTTCAACTTTAGCTCGCCGCTCTCTTTCGATTGCCAGGATCTAGCAGTGGTAGACGTACCACTGGGGACACCTATGCCTGAGACGTACGAGCACTCAGACGTGTCGGATCGTGGTCCTGGCTTCACTGAAATGCTCAGCAACTGCCAGGATAATACCGACATCTCATTTTGATGATGGCGCGGCCCTTGGCTCAGCCATTCCTGGTACATTTGGGGCCTTGCTGTGTTTGGCTTTGTGGGGCTTATTTTTTACTTGTTAATGACGGCTGCGTCGAAGCGCGTGAAACGTGTGGAAACATATAGTCGCGAGGAAGAGCTTATTACTTTACGATAAGGAGGAAACAGAAAAGTGAGAATACCGAAAACAGGCGACATTCCTTCGTCAATCATAGTTAAGTACCGCTTCCTTTCAGGTCATCTGCTCCGCCACCCCTGGGTGAGCCAAGCCCGCCGTGCCCAGGACCAAGACCTCGACGCAGGTCATAGAACGACAACCTAAGACAGCACAGACAGAGCCAAGTAGTCGGCAGCCACTCGTGCCAAGTCGTGGATGGTGCCGGCTCACCCCTTCCCTGGACAATGCAGTCCGCGAGCTACGCCGAGATGATCCGCGCGAGCGAGGGGTTGGTGGTCATCGGGATCGTAAGACTGCGCGCCATGCGTTGGGCGTGCCAGCGATTCGAAGACGGATGATTGGTGTCGGAGCGGTAGGTGGGTGTGCTAAGAGTCGATTGAAGGGAAGCGGTAGGCAAATGAGCGCGACGCTCGCTCAGCCCTGGACAACGCCAGTGTTTGGCCCGACGACGAGGTGCTAAGAGGGAATGCGTCTGCGAGGCTGTGTGTTAAGGAAACCGCAAACAGAGCCCGCGGCGGCGGTGCGGGGTGCGGGGTGTGCGGGGGTGGGAGAGCACAGCGATCTCAGCCCCAGACCCAGACAGTCCTCGAGGCGACGAATAAATAAGTTTTTACCTCCATGTTCCTATTTCCTTCTTATCCGGGAACAATGCCTCGAGCCTAACCAATTGTAAAATTCGTCACGAAATCATTCACGGGTCTTCCGCAGGCTTTGTCGGTACCGTAAGCGTGGAACTTGTGAGCATGGTTCTCAACAACTCTATACTCGCAATACCTGCACCTTAAATTCTCTAGACACGGACGATTTATTCGAGCTCAGGCAGTCTGAACAATTAGCGAACACAACACCTACACCGCCCTAATCGAAGCTCCAGTCCCAGAAGCTCTCCGCGTCCTCTCGAGGCACAGCAAGATCAGTTCTACACGACGCGTACGCTCAGCATTAAGAACAGACTGCCACACCTAAATGAGCAGGAATCGTAGCTCCCATTTAACAACCCCTCCGTACCAGAGTCACTTGACCTGCCACATTCTACTAGAAATTAGAGATTCGTGTCTGACCTTGGAAAATGTTCCTGCGTCAATAAGCATCGAGCTGAAATTCTAGCGAATTAAATTGAACACCGCAGATGCAGGCGAAGGGAACATATTGAAAGGGGATTATCCGCAATTGAACTTCTCATTTAAGTCTCCAAATAATTTAGGGCGAACTATGCTCCCAGCCTTTTTGTCTCTTTCTTTCCTTCTCCTAGGTTATTAGGTACTTGACAGCGCCTTCCATTTTAGCTCGAGAGCATCTGACATTGCTCACTAAACAGCACCTGATAGCACTTCAATATTTAGTAGCATTTTAGTTCGACAGCATACTTCGGAACTTAATAGTTACTATAGCACTTTCACAGGCTGGTTGCTTGACAGCTTGACAGCACTCGACAGTACTCGCCATAACAAACCCACGCCACTGACCAATCACCCGTCCGATGACGACGACGAGCCTCCCAACAAAGAGGCTCTTTCTATTGAGTATGTCGGCTACAGCCCGTCTCTCTCCCTTCCTAGCGGGGCCCCCAGACTCCCTTTTATGCTAGAGATGGTCCAGGTCTCGTTGCTGGTTCGGATGGACGTACATTCGTCCCTCGTACCAACATCTTTTGCCGTTGTCTTTCGCCACTCCGGCTGGCAGTCGGATGTATTCGGCGAGATCCATGCATTTGAATTGATATTTCTCTTCCCACTGTGCTCTGTAGTTGGCGCACACTTGGAGCCATTGGTCCAGTGGCTCGATCCATGCTTCTTGGTGCGCTGGGTGTTCCAAGTTCTCGCCTTTTGCCTTGAGCACTGGCGGCGACTCGTATTTCTCCTTCCCTTTGCGGTGGTCTGCTCGTCGGCTAAGGGCATCCGCTCGGGCATTTTCCTTCCCCTTGATATGGCTAATGACAAAGTTGAAGGGTGCTAGGAACTCTGCCCACCTAGCCTGCTTCCCATTCAGCGTCTGTTTCTTGGCCCAGTATTGTAGGTTTTGGTGGTCTGACTTCACTCTGACGGGTTCGGCTGTTCCGGTAAGGTAGGGTCTCCATTCCTTGAAAGCCCAAACAACTGCCATAAGCTGCTTTTCGGGCATGTCCCAATTGAGCTCCGCTCCGGAGAGGCCATGAGAGAAGAAAGCACAAGGGTGCAGCTTTCCTTCGTCATCTCGTTGGCTGAGCGTTGCGCCGATAGCATAGTCCGATGCGTCGGTTTCGACCTCGAATGGTCTTCTTGGGTCGGGGAGTTTCAACACCGGCCCTGCCAGCATAGCGCTCTTAAGCTGCTGGAATGCTTGCTATTGCCCTAGTGCCCATTCCCACGGGACATCCTTTTTCGTTAGGTGGTGTAGGGGCTTAGCGATGCCTCCAAAGTCCTTGATGAACATTTGGTAGAATCCCACAAAGCCAATGAACTCCCTAACCTCTCTAGGGTTGGTTGGCGTAGGCCAGTTCTTAACTGCCTCCAGCTTCGCTGGTTCTATGCAGATTTCGTCTGGTTTGATAAGAAACCCCAGATATATTGTCTTTTGCACGTGGAATTCGCTTTTCCCAGGGTTGGCTGAGAGGCCTTTGTCTTGCAGCGCCTTTAGTACCTTATGTACGTGTTGTCGGTGTTCCTTCTCTGTCTTAGACTTCGAGGGTCCGGCGACTTGCTCGGGCTCGCTGGCAGCCCTGGATCCTTTTCCCAGGCGCTGAGAGAGCCTTAGGTGCTGCTGGTTAGCCTCCCAGCGCTCGCGTCGTTCCTCGCTGGTGGGTTTCTCTTGCGTCTTGACCATCATTCGGGGGAGTTCTCTCAGAGCCTTTTATTCTCCTTAGCCCGTCTTTCCTTAGCTTTGATTTGGTTAGCTCCGGCTGCCCAGTGCTGGAAGAAGTCCAGTTTCATTCGGTGGTATACTAAGCAGTTCGCTGTTGGACAGTCCATAAGGTCATCTTTCCCTTTGCAACTGGTAGGCCAAATCCTTTTGGTGGTGAAGAGGGCTTTAACAGTTCTCCCATTATGAGGGTGTTCCATTCTTGCTTCGAGTTCCACCTCTCTGTGTAGTTGCTTATGGCGGCCAATGATTCGTTTTACCGCCCTGGCAGTCTCATCTGGGTTACGTCGTCGCACCGGGAAGCAGTCGTATTCCAACTTCCCACTCATGTGTGGCAGACAGGTGTTGTCGTAACAAGCTGTCTACGAGATCTCTTTATGGAGAGGGTGAACTGGATTTAGTATCTCGGCATCCTCTAGCATCGCGTCGTAAGTCGAGTTTGGCATTTCCCTCAATAGGCCTGTGGCGGAGAGTATAAGCCCTTCAACCGTGAAGACTACTTCTCCCGCTTCTCGACCGTAAACCTCGTCGAAGTCCATGACGGCTGCTTTGGCCCTTAGATATTCTTCATCTTCCAATTGGTCATTTCGGGCCTCGTCGTAATAGTCGTCCCCGAGGTCCTCCTCGTTGACCATCCTCACTTGCTGAGTAGATTCGTCTTCCCAATGGACTCGAGAGGCGGCTTTCTCAGGCACTGGTTTCCATTGGCGAGGTCTCCTTGGTGAGCGATATTCCCGCGCCAAGTGGCCTTTTTTGCCACAATTGTTGCATGTGTCGCTCCTTTTCTATCCTTTCTGCTGGGCTGCACTGACATCCATGGGCCCCGGATGTGTTCCTGTTGCGGTAGAGCCGTAATCTCGGATAGCCGCAGAATTTTTGCGAGGTTGACGTCATTCTCTAGCCCAGTGCCCTTTCTTCCCGCAATTGTTGCATGTGCTAGCCTTAGTCCCGTCTTTCTTGACTGGGGGGCCCATGACTGCACTCCGGTTTTTTCTCTGGCTTTGAAAGCGTACTGCTAATTGTCGATCCTGACTGCCATCTCGTAGAAGTCGTCGATGTTGTCGGGGCGGTCTTTCTCCGAAAGCAGTTCTCTAACGGGTCGCTTGAGGGCCCAATAGAACAACATCATCACCGCAGCGTCGTTGAGCTCGGTATGTGGCCGAATGGCACGAAACTCCGCAACTAACCCGGCTGCTGATCCCGTTTGTCTGAGGAGTAGCATTCGACCCTCGGCCATTCTCTTGCTGTCGGGTTCCCCAAAGATCCTGATAAGGGCCTCTTCAAAGCCCTTGAAGGTCTCGAAAACCTTCCTATCTTTTCCTCCGAGATGGGCTAGTCCTTTCTCTGCCTTGGTTTACTAGTCCAAGACTGGCTGGAACCATAGGGCCGCATTTCCTTCCAAGAGGGCTCCTACGAACAGGACCTTGTCCTCCTCTTCGCTAAACTGTTCCATGCAGTAGTCGAAGTACCCTCGGCACTGGGAGAGCCAAGCAGTAAGCTTGGCCGACTCGCCCTTATACCGTGCGGGCATGGCGATCTTAGCCTTCTTCTTTCCGATCTTTGCTTCCACCCTATCCCAACTCGAGGTCCTGAATTCTTTTGTCCATATCGGGCACCTTCTGGTTAAGCTGTTGCGTGGGGGCCGCGAGCTGGTCCGTCAGCTCCTGCACTTGTGCCGCCGACATCTTGGCTGGTGGGGTGTAGGGGCATAGGGAGTCTTGGTAGGGGAGGCTGGAAAAAGGAAGGTCGTTCAAGCAATCCGAAGGTGACGCGAAAAAGGAAGTAAGCAACGTATTACAATCCACACACACAGGGTGTCTGAACTGCAAGGCGGTACGCCGGGGGTTGAGTGGATGCGTCACGTAGGGAAGGTAAGCTCCTTGAACAATGCTGGTGGAAGTCTTGATACACACGATGTGGATTGCCTTCACACGTAATGAAGCAGATGAATGTGTATTGCTTACTTGTCGAGACTCATAAGGAGTGCTCGACCTAGGTTGTTTATATAGAACGATATCAGATGCGTCTCTGTTGTCTCTGTCAACAGAGACCGCTAAGGTTACTCAGTCTCTGTTGTCTCTGTTGTCTCTGTCAACAGAGACCGCTAAGGCTACTCAGTCTCTGTTGTCTCTGGCGCCAATGCCTACAGAGACCTCTCTCTCAAGGTGATTAGTTAGCCCATCCAATTGGTGGGTTCCACCCGTCCCCACCGTGCCGCATGTTGAAATCGTGACAGCTGAGCTCTCCTTATGAGACTCGGCAAGTAAGCAATACACATTCATCTACTTCATTACTTGTGAAGGCAATTCACCTTTGTATACCAGACAATTCCCCTTGTTTAAGAGCTCACCCTTCTTACGTAATCCCAACCCAATAACTCTAGGCGTTCCGCCTTGCAGTTTAGACACTCTGTGTGTGGATTGTAATATGAAATATCCATCGGAATCGACTCGGCTAGTCAGTATCGCGTATTCTTGGTGGTGTGAGGGAGGCCGCAGCTATAAATAATTACCTATAGACCGAATGTGTTGTTCGGTGCAAAGACTCAGCCCCAGTCTGCTGCTAGTGCTAGAAAAGACTCGATCCGAGCTAGCACATCTTAAAGCAAAATGGAAAATCGTATTACTAACAGCCGAGAGCATTTTGGGTTATGTAACACACTACTACCACGGAAAATAGGCTCCACCACTCCCATATTCTAAGTTCTACGCCAATAATACACAAGCTAAGACATGCATCCCTCAACTTTGTCGGCATCCCAACTCTCAAAGGTAGTCCCGGGCCTAGTTCCCGTTCAATCGAGTTATCTAACTGAGAGGAGAATGAGGAAGAGAGCTGTGTTACATTTAGCATTGCGTTAGTCGGCGTTGAAAAGTTACCACCTTAGTTATTTAGTGTTCTAGGGTTTCACTCACTAGCTCGGCAGCATGACCTTTTATGCATCTTCAGAACAGCAAATTTCGCCTTCCACCACCTCGTAAAGTATTCGATATACCCTCTCGCCATCCTTGTAGCCGATAAATCTATATGTCTCCGCTACTTTAAGAGGGGGAGAGGACGAGCAGCTGTCGATTGATTGCGTGCTAGAACTTTCGAATCTTCGGAAGAGGGCTAGTAGATATTCTACCACCTGGCTCATTGAAAAGATCCACCCCATTACGAAGAGTGATCTTTGCCGACGCTTGTCTTGTTGATAATTCGGGTTTATACTGCCCTTTTGAGTGATCGTTAATTAAGGAAAGAGGAAGCCGACCGGCATTTCTATCTAATTAAGAACAGAGACAAGTGCTAATTCAAATATCTATCTTACCCTCCTTTTTTACTTTTTTAGTCAGTTACATCTTCCGGCAATCCAGTATCACCGTGCCGGAAATCGATATGTAGATCGATATTCACTTCCGCATCCCGGCGCATTCCTTAGAAATATTTTGTGGTACTTTGCTGCCGCATGCGGAAGCAGGAGGAGAATAATCGATTTCCTCCTAATAAATAGGGCCACAACCGGTAAATTACCGGTTTGAGAAGATGGGGAAGGTCAGTATAGTTTCCGTCTTCTCAACGACATTAGCTTCTATCATATTACTTTATAAGCGGGCTTCCGAGGTCGTTGGGTTAATTTGGAAAATTATCTCCATCCACATAAGATTATTGGGGCGTTAATAGATTTCGTACCCTGCTTGCGGCTATCGTGCATTTCATGTCGTTGGCTCACTGCAATAAACCTTCAGCAGGCGCACCGTTGGTTGACATGGCCGCCAAGCCACTCAAAGCCATTGAACTGCATTCAATATGCACTTTGTGGTGTTTTGGATTACTGGCCCAAGATGTGTTACTTTCCTGCCTCCGCTCATGCGCGTCCTGCATGATGAAAGTATGAAGCCACTGCTTTGCGACGAACGCGTAGTGCTGAGAACTCTGTTCTCAGAAACCGTCTAGCAACCGTAACGAACCGTTCCCCCCACCCCAGTTTTGCGAGTGTGCTAACGCCATCGATACTAACAGAGAAACCATGTTGTGTTTTTGCGGTTGCAAGAATCCTAGCTTTTCCCGAATACGGCATAGAAGGAGGGCGAGATCCTCAATCATTAGCGGATTCAAGACAGAGTGCGGTCGAATTACTGGATTCGTTCACCGAGTAGCCGCCGATAGAAGCTGTAATGTGGAACAGAACGCGTAGTGTCCACTTCAGTGTCTAGCCCACTGGAATGGCGGGCCAATCGATAGGTGCTTTCATTAGATAGGAAAATGCAGTGTTTGCTTTGGTTGCTTTCGGTCGGCTATAGTGGCATCTTGTTTGCTTTCGAATGGAATGTGGGCCTGTGCTTTTCTTCGGCCCGCTCTCTTTCGGTCAAATGAAAATAATATGACTATGTAAGGAGGACCGTAAAAGGCGCGCATCTCATCTGCTTTCATGCTTACAATTTTTATAATAATTTTTTTTTGATGTAGGTTATATGTTATTAGTGAGAACCTCTGCTAATCCATGATATTGACCAGTCGAGGCGGCCCTGGAGCTGGCAAGAAGCATCGCCGGCATCGGCTCAGCCTCGCACCCGGTAGTGAGCTCCTCCTCTCATGGTGCCCGTGAGCAGAGGGTCCGGGAGAAACGTAGCGGTGCGCGTGGCGGTGCGCGTGGCGGTGTGCGTGGCGGTGAGGGGTCAGGATCCAGGGCGGGTCTGATGACATCGACCAGCTCGCCGAGCACACGCGCGACCCGAACGCAACTGAAAACTCAGCTAGTTAGCACTATCTACCCCAACTACCTAGCCACCGTTCGACCCTTCCCTCGTCGCCGACCAAAGCCACTTCTAAATAGGCGGGCGCCTTCTTGTGTATGTGTGTTGTCGCCTCTCGCCGTCGTGGATGCAGTAGATGCAGACAATGGCAGCTGTCACGCCCGCCAACGTGTTCAGCACCAGCTGCTGCCAGACCTCGTGGTTTTGAAGCCCGCCAGAAAGAATGCTGCGCAGCAGGCCAGCCACGCCCGCTCCCAGGAGCATAGATTGTGCCACTGAAGAGCAGCTCTGTTCCTGGGAAATCCCATCATCCAGGTGTTGGTCTGAAAGGCTCTTGCAACCGTCTGCAAAACGCGTTGGAGAAGGCGCACCATTTCCACTGTCTCCGCTGCTTGTATTTTATTATACCACCTACATTTTCCCTCGGCGACGGGGCAGCTCTTCTACAATAGACGGTTTCCATATTGCTTTTAGTAATATTTTCGCGAATTGCTCCAAGGAACGCTGGAACGTTCCGATTATCGCCCTCGCATGTCGCGCCGTCATCGATCTCGCTGGCTCGTCGTTCTGCCATCCAGAGCTTTCCGTGGCCGTGCTGACAGAAGCTTGAGCGCATTTTCTTAGCCACGGTCCTTCCAGGTATCCGAGGATGAGGGCTGGAATTACTCTCATCGTTGCGGCGGTGGTGGCGGCGGCGCCGACTCTCGCAGCAAAGGAGGTGTTTGCACACGTCATCGTAAGTTGTTAGTTGCGTTGCGAGCGGAGCAAACCATGATGGCTGACGATCTGAAATCAAAATAGCTGGGAAACACCAATGCCCTAACGGTCAATGACTGGGAAGCGGACATGAAGACGGCGAAAGCCGCCTCGATCGACGCCTTCGTGCTCAACGTGGCCCAGGGCGACCAGAACAACGACGTGTCGCTCAGCAACGCGTTTACAGCGGCCAAGAATGCGCAGTTCAAGCTCTTCTTCTCGTTCGACTACGCCGCCTCGCCCAACGGCGCCTTCGGCAAGGCGGGCGTCAAGGCTCTGATGGATAAGTTCGGCGGCGACGATGCCTACTTCAAGGTCAAGGAGCAGGGAAACAAGCCCTTGGTGTCGACTTTCGAGGGCCCCAACAACGCGGACGACTGGACCGAGCTCAAGGCATCTACCAACTCCTTCTTTGTGCCGGATTGGTAGTCCCTAGGCCCTGTAAAAGCCGCCGCGTTGGCCGGAGGCGTCGCCGACGGGCTGTTCAGCTTCGATGCCTGGCCCGTTGGACTTACTAACAAGACGACCACGGCCGACAAGAACTACCAGACCGCGCTATCAGGCAAAGCCTACATGATGCCCGTGTCGCCATGGTTTTTCACTAACCTGCCTACCACGCTCTCCAAGAACTAGATGTGGCACAGCGATGGCCTATGGGACACCCGTTGGGACCAGGTGATGGAGGTGAAGCCTGATTTTGTTGAGATCCTGACGTGGAACGACTACGGCGAGTCGCACTACATCAAGCCCATCACCAAAAAGGACGAGTATGACGGTCTGCTTAAGACCTTTGGCGCGCCCATCGACTACGTCACCAATAACCCGCATCAAGGCTGGCTCAAGTTCCTGCCCTTCTACATCGCCCAGTACAAGGCCGGCGGCAAGGCTCCTGCCGTCACCAAGGAGTTGGCAGCCCTCTACTACCGCACCGCGCCAGCCTTGGCCTGCCCCAACGGCGGCACAACGGGCAATAACCCGCAGTTTGGCCAGACTGCCGTCCCGCCCGAGGCCATGGTCCAGGACAGTATCTCCTTCGCCGCGCTCTTGACCTCAGACGCCGACGTCAAGGTCATTGTGACCATCGGCGGCACCCAGATCCCCGCCAGTTTCAGCAAGCCACCCGCCGCGGGAGCTGGCACAACGGGCGTCTACCGCGGCGCCGTGCCCATGGGCACCAACACTGGCGCTGTCTCGCTGACCGTCACGCGCGGCGGCACGACCGTTGCCGAGGCCAAGGGAGGCCCCGAGCTCTCCACCAAGTGCCAGAACAACGTCCAGAACTGGAACGTGGTGGCTGTCTGACTCTGGTCTTATTATTCCCCTTCTCTCCTGAACCTAGTATAGGGAGGATAGAATGTGTGGGAACGGCAAGAAAAGGAACAGTCGCCGTATTTGCTTCTGTACACTGCCTTAATACCTACCCTACTCTGTCTTGTTGCCCTGGGGCTTTCCAATGCTCGACACTTTTGAAAGTTCTCTAAAGGAGTTAAATGCATGAAGGGCAGAAATAACATCCATCACATTCGCCACTATACCTACCAAGAGGTCTCATTGCCAGTCGTGTTGCTGGAAATTGGGACTATTATTATATTTCTATCTGTGTGTGTGAACATAAAAAGGGACATCAATTGAAAGGAATGTGATTTGTAACCCTACGGGTTTTCCCCCAGCTTGTCTTGGATTTTGTTTAGCAGAGGTACCATGTATGGCGCGAGCCCCATGCATGGTAAATTAAAAACGGCCGCTTTGGCCTTGGAATGGGAGAGTCCACCTGAAAGGGAGAGACGAAAAGCCGGAAATAATGGGTCAATACGGTGATGTTTTCGTACGGAACGGCTCGAAGGCGTTAGGCTAAACACCACGGATGGATGTGCAAGCAAATCATATCCCTGGGCCGGGGGAATATTGTCACGTGCTCCAGATATTTGGTCAGTTCGATTCTGAACACGCACTACACTGCGCCCGTTGAGTGGGGCTGGGTGCCATACCATTCTAGAGTCTGGAATGCCGGTGAGAAAACGGATGCAGCTTCACCGACGCGGTCACGACAGCCAGCCGGAATGCAAAACATTCCAAGCCTCTTCCGGCGGTTCATGGCCGGTTCGCGGCTTCGGTTATCCGCAGCGCAGCATCACCAGCACGCGAGCTTTTTGCACACCAGCTGCTGTAACAGACAAGTGTAACACTACCAGACTCAGAGGCCGTGGCCACTACAGGCCGCCGTCTAAAAACTTTTCCACGACAGGTTTGACTCTGTCAGGGAGGAAAGGAGCAGCGCAACATCGGTGGGAATACTTTCCCCAAGTCCTTGGGTTTGTACTATCTAGGTAGTTACTATATAACGGCGAACATGGAGCGATTTCCTACGTTCGTTTTGACATCGTCTTTCTTGCACCCTTAGGACAAACAGTAGATTTGGGACACATGATTTAATTTGACTTTAGTTCTATAAATAGTGTAAATTAAGGTCTCGCAATATATTCGAAACAAATTAACTTGGAAGGTTATTATTTAGCACCATCTTGTTAGTTTATAAGAGAAAATTGGGTATTAGTACATAATCTAGATGTCGTCGTATATATATGATCATATTTCCTCCACTTATAATAAAAAGCTCATAGTCGTAGCCTACAATAGAGCTTAAGTACTTATCTTCTTAAATAGGCTTTGAGGTCATCAATTATTCCACTCAGAAGAGATAATCTCAATATTATACTTCTCTTACAATGATATAGAAAGTTTGGAGACAGTTACAGAGCAAGCTTTCGATTATTGAAGATGAACTATTTAGCATACAATTGTTTCTTCACGCAATTTATGGTTCTAATGAGTCCTCAGTCTCTCAACAACGTAATGAAGGATATATAACGAATCCAGAAGAAAGTTTTTTCTTCTTAAATCAGTGTATTTTGAACTTCTATGACGTTCAATGGGCACTGAAAGACAAACCTGCCTACAGCAAACTTCAAACCTTAGAGGCAAAGTTTGTTCTTCTATACAAGTTGTTCATTATTACGAAATTACATCTTATATATTTCCGTCCTCAATTTAGCATTATATCTTACCGAGGCGCCTTATGCTTCAATACTGAATTAAAGAGTCTCAAATCCCACGAAAAATTTGACTTAATTCAAGTAATAAAAGATTTCAAACGTCAGCTAAAAAGGGTTATTTTCACCTTCATTATCGTTCGCAAGGGGCTGAAAACGAATGAGACATTTCAAAGTCATGTAAGCATAAGTTATGAAGCTAAACTCGAAGCTATCAATAGAATCCGAGTAATAACAACCCTGGCAATTTCTTTAATGACATCCTTAAGCAAACAAACTTCAGGTGGTAATGAAAAATCCATTGAGGGTTATATAAGTACTGATGAATTCAAAAAAAGATTTGTATATATTGCTTTTATGATAAACTTACAACGGATAATCTTTCAACGCTACTGTCAGTAACTTTGCCGGATGGAATAACGTGTAATATTTAGTTAGTTTTTATTTCACCCGTACGCCTACAAATCGTTCCTAGTAGTATGCCAGAAAAAGCTAGTATGGTGATCTGCGACCCTGGGAGGCCGTGCAAACGGGACGCTGGCGAGTAAAAGCGGCCATAGTACTTGCACACCTACTGAAGGGTTCACTACGGCGAAGAACCGCCGCATTACCGGTAGGAGTGACAGAGATTTGCTTGGAACATATTCTAGGAGATTCCTAACAGTTCAGCTGACGAGCACGAATCGCAAGTTGGGATAGGGGGACTACATGGAGGTTTGATGCCCTTTTCAACTTATGTAAAAGTAATTGGTGAACGGTGTAGTATTTTCCTTCGTGTGCCCAAGGCTTCTGGATCGCTGAGAAGCTCGAACTCCTCACGCTTTCTTTTAAACCCATGACGACAAATGCGTCGAAGATATGCTCAGGGGTGGTTTGGTCTATGCGGGGGAATAAGAGAGAGTCGAGGGTGCAAAATCACTACCTGATCACTACGGTTATCGTGGTAACCCCATCTCCGCCCTGGGGAGCAGCCCGGGCTGTGCTTTGCGGCAGACGTGGGACTGAGGGGGAAAAGAAGCCAGAAACAGCCGTCAGCCCAAGATCCAGAACTTGCAGCGGTAAGGGATATACATCATCTCGTCCCAGGAGGACTTACATCTCAAACGGCACAAGGCTCACGATTGTCTCGGAAGCGAGCACCATGCGCTTTCGTTCCAAGAGTATCGCCATTGCGACCGCTGCTCAGCATGGCATTTATTGCGTCTTGACTATCGCGCTTCCCTACGTGATCGAAACTGACCATGGCACCATGCGAGGGGTGGCTCGATGCATCATGTTTAGTCTGGGCGTATTTCATAGTGCCCGAGTTCAAAGGCTGGGAGTACAATCAGTTGAATGGCTTTTTCTCAAATGATGTGCCGACCCGAAAGTTTGGAGCTGACGGAGGTGGTGAGTGGCTATAAACCCCAAGCACAGCACCTATATTATGGCTTCAAGGTGGATATTTTAACTTATTGGGTTTAAATTTGCCAGTAAATACTCTTGCGACCATGAGCATTCGGCTGCAAGAATGTCATATATTAGCAGAACTAGTTCCTAGTTTTAAATACCTCGGTGAATAGACGAGAACTTCCCACAATAACTTGGACCGCAACCAGCTTTCAAGGATGGAGATACAAACCACAACAACGTTCACGGCCGTCAAAGTTTCATCGAGTCCCTTGCCTAGCCCCTAGACGGGGCCTTGTCAGCCAACTTTATAGTAAATGGACAGAAAAGCTCGTGCCCCAGCTTTTTCAATTCCCTCCTTCAAGACCTGAAGTTCAAGCAATGCTATCCACTCTCGTTTCTCGTATATATAAGTCTCAAACCCCACATACTAGTCAATGACAGATCAATTGACTAAAAATCTCCTTGGTCACCTACCCGGGGTCCAGATCCTTCTTCCAGGCACAGATATTGCCCGCTATTCTCACACCTATCCTAGATGTAGCGTGTGCCGCCAATGCCACATTCTGCAGCACCTACCTCAACCAGCTCGCGCGAAAGCTCATTTCGCCTAAAAACTGCGGCGAAGACTGTAGGCTTGAGAATGCGGTCGTAAAACAAACCTATATGGCCATAGTCTCTTACGCACCGCCGCGTTCACTTAGCCCAGAATTCTCGCTGGCTTTGATATGAAAGTATGTGATTGCTTATCGCAGGCTTGCCTGATCCCGGAAGTCCATCGGGTTAGAGGAGCTGGGGGATCTTTCAGGAGCCAATTGTGCAAAGACGAATGCCGCGTGAGCCAATCGCACGACCCATGTGCAACTTGTCAGCCACCCTCCCTGCCTGCTATATCGATCCGAGTCGTCAGATAGGTTTTGAAAGAACATCTATAGGATAGTAATTGACTTACACGTTACTAGTCGGATATAAGCAACGCTCGTTACAAGGAACGAGGATATAATCATGTAGCCTTGGGATTTCTTGTCAGAAAACTTGACCATTACCTTGTAGCTTGCTGGTAAAGATGTAACGCGCTCAAGCGGGGGTCCTATTTTTTTAGTTTTTTGTTTACGTGAGCGGAATGCTCTCAATATCAACTAGAGTCTAAAAGTTAGTTATACGTACCCATTGTAGCGGATTCTTTATCCACGATGAGCGCCTTCTACATCACGAACTTCCAAAACCCAAACGTAGATGGTATGGTCTCGCAGAAGCACAAGCACTCGACATTGCCGGAATTTCGAAACTCTTCAATTCAAGAGCTGCTGCCAGATTAGTGACACGTCGGGGAGTTATTCTTTTCTTCTTTTTTCTCTTTGCGTAGTTTATCCACTATCAACTCACCTGAAGTTTTGGCGACTCGAATCGTAGCTCTGACAAAAGCGGTGTGCGTGCAGGTTTGCAGAGACGCATGGAAAGTAGTATTTTCACCCACGCGACACGCTTGGCGCCTCGGTGGGGAGTCGCCAAGAAGTATATGCTGTGTATTCTATTCTGGAGGCCCTGGTATACGGGGCTCATACTAGCGTGTACGTATGCCTGGTAGTCCATTATGTTAGGTCATATAGCCGAAGCCTAAAAAGAAGAGGAAGAAGAACAGTGGCCGGCCACCCTCTAGTTTGAGAAGTTGTTTTCATACCTTTTTCACAATCAAGCCGCCTATGCTGTGCGTAACAAAAATGATTGGTGTCTGTACTCGAAATGATTAGATGTGTGACTATCTGGGCTGCTCGAAGCTAAGTAATTCACATTTTTATTCGTTTGTAGGACCAGCGAATCGGACAAATTCTTTAGTAGTAGCTTGGCATAGTCGGAGATAGTTAAGGATCTCGACTGCGGTCTTTTCAAATCAGAATCGTATCCAAAAGTATGAACTCGCACATTTTCAAGTCCCGGTTCGGAGGGTAACAAGTCCCTGGGCCAGAACACTGGAGACTTCTCGGACATGCACCATGTACTCTTTGAGCCGCCGCTGAGCCCGTGGATCTGGTCAAAGGTGTGAGCAATAAACAGATAAAATGTGTCGGGGTCAGAAATATATAAAGATTAACTCTGCGTCCACGGTTGATTCGCGTGGCGTGTGCAAAATAGTGAGCCTTAAAGGGCCTTTCTTTTCTTTTTCTGGTCGTGCTAGCCCAGCTCCTTTTCTGGGGCCCCAGATTCTTCTCATGGCGGGCTTTGCCAGCTCTTGGGATTATTGGATGCCAGTCGTGATCTGGCGCAAAGGTGAATGATTCGGATTTAGGAGAAGACAAAGGTTATGGTGGAAAAATTGCCAGCTAATGTCGCTAAGCTGACCGACCGCCCTTCTTGAATGTTTAGGTCTTTATGTCTTCAGGTTCTTAACGGCCATTGTGGTTCGACCGGGGTCTTAAGGGCCGTCTGAGGTCGTCGTCGGACCGTGATGGAGATCCATGTGGAGCCTTTTACCCAAATCCAAGGGGCTATCTAGTAACTGGTTTCGCTCCAGCACCTCCGGTGCCCTCAAAATTAATAGTAGCTTCTGTCGGTTGGAAAGGTTGTCTCGGATTGTTTCTCCTTCGGGGTGATCTCGGCCGCCCGCCCGGCCTGCATGTCAATCTGCATAGCCCCTATGCGTTACGTTAGGTGACATTATTATCCCTTGTTTGTACCATGGCATGGAGATCCAATAGCCGGCATGATCACTGACACACCCACTGAGAACTCAACAAGCCGCTCGATGGCGGGTTACATCTGCTGTTGGCGACGATCCTTCATTCTCAATCTGGAGCTGGTTCATCCACATCAATCTCACAGCAGACTTAGCAAGCAATCAGTCCTCGCTTCACGGCGCTGATGTTTGGCCCCTGAGTTTCAATGACGCCTCACACAACAGCTTAATGATTGCTGAGGCCAGAAAATCACAAGCGTCCGGTGGCGTTTCATGCCATCGGTTGACGACCTACTTGATCTAATAATCGAGAATTGGTTATATATGATCACATAACGGACTGATCATCTTTTCTTTCTTCTTCCTCTTTTCCATACTAATAGCCCGCCCAATCCCAATCCGTGATGCACTCCAGCTATCCCCATCTATTCTTCAACTACGCTGTGACATTCCTCCGGTGTGCTTGCAGGCCATGGGGCGGTCGAGCACACATGGAGAGGGATAAATAGAATAAAAACCGGACAATATCAATCATGAGTACAGTTGAAAAAAAGATGAGCTAACAATTCCTTGATCCCTTCCAGCTCAGTTCTTACTGCCCCTTCCTATACCTCCTCCAGCTTCGCAAACTTGCCTGTGACTTGGATTTTTCTTCTTAGTAGGGGTTGAGACCGGTTTGCGTTATACTCATGCATAGCCCACCATTCTTTCCCTGATTTGTGTTCCAGTACGAAGGTCGACGGAATGCTTCTCAAAACGAAGCCCTTCGGCTCGCTTGGAATTCGTTCCTCAACGATGTTGAGGCAATCAATGGTGGGGAGAAGCATTGTAATGGTTCGTAATTTTGGGAACATGTGGACTATCTGGCCGTATGGGCTTCGCCTTGAACTTCGTGCTATTTCTTGCTTTGAGGCGCAGTAGGGGACTGGCAATCTGCTCCAGTGCGCCGCGACATGCTGCATCCTGTCGATCCATCTCAGGTCCGCAAGGTTGGCTTCGAGTACAATCGCATCAAAGGCGTTGTCGTCAAAGACCAAGATGTCGGTATTTGGATTGACAAAGAGAGGCCTTGCCTTCGGCAAAGAGACGTCAATAAAATCCGCAGGAGCTTCCTGCTGCAATCGGTGATATATTATGTCATGGAACTCGGTGGGGATATTTTGTTGTGCGAAGTGGAAGTCCGGATTGCCCGTCTTCGCGTCAAATTGGAGGAGTATTACTCTCTCCTGTACACGGGCGACCTCTTGCCAAATGTCAGTGATCAGTTCGGCCGGTAGCTTGTCAAGTCTGGTTAGCTTGTGTTGGCGAGCCGGCGTGTGGGTCATGTTGAGCCAGCACGGGCTGTTGGCATCATGTAATTACCTGTTGAGGCGGATGGGGTTTGGAAGCAGCGGCACTCAGTCATATATGTGCGGGCACTCAGGCACCCTAATCTACCTTTGAACGTGGAAGGCCAAGTAGCCCCAGGTACCAGATCACACCATCACGACGTCCCCAATCGATCATCCGGAAGAATGGATTTTACTCCACCTTTTTATTACAATGAGCCACCCTGTCGGATTGACAAGGTCAATCGGTTAGTAGTAGCTACTACACGATAGGTGGTGGTTGGGGTTTATGGTGTTTTGCATTGATCTATGAAGAAGAGAAGGATCCTAACTGTGTTGACAGGAAGCCTTATGCCGTTGTGTTGGCATGGCCCTGTGGGCCTCTATGGCTAGTGTGAACCTTGCTGAAGTGCCCAGAGCAGTAGTCACGCGATGACTACCTCTTTCCTCATTCAATGACCAAGTGACTGCCAAAGCCATGCAAATGCCGTATTCCCACACACCCTCCCTTGAAATTTATACAATATAATTCCAATTTAATAATTAAACAAGTTTTTTTTATAAAAATATTATTATATAATAAAGAGTAAATAATATAACGTTAATGTATTTTCTAATGTTTTTAAAGATATATAGGGTTAGGGTGATAGAAGCAAGAAAATTTCGAGGTCCTTATGGCCTCCGTTAGGAACCACTAGTCTCCCATAATGTAAGAGCATGCCTTTCATGAGCTCATGAGAGTTCAAGGCTCATCCAGATCGTTCCTAGCGCATTCCCTAACATGACACGGGCCTCTATGTCCTCGTCGAGAACGCAAACAGCGATGTGGATGCCCGAAATCGAGGCTCCTTCGCCCCGCTGATCGTCCGCATCCGATTCATTGAGGTGCTGACAATGGAAAATGCGTATAGAGAGGTAAGCGTCTTTCATAGCTTTCTGCGTGATGAGGTCCTCGTATTTCTGGGATAGAGCGTCGGCAGCAATGTGCCAGCTTTAGGTAGGTACGTAATCGTGAAGTTGTACTGAGACATGATTTTCGCCTATTCAGCTTGACTAAGGTTTAACAACCGCTTCATGATAAAAGTACTCCAAGGCCTTATAGTTAGTGATGATCACAAAGGGGCGATGCTACAGTCTTACAAGTTCGGTTCTCTAGAACTGTAGTAGCTAGGCTACTATTGAGCGGCCTGGGGATGGTCTATGAGATCCATTGGCAGGGCATCTCACCACAGCACACATTACTTGAGACTTGTCGGATGAGTTACTTCTGTTTTTGCCGAGCCACACGTCATAGCCTGACTTACAAAGGTAGCATGCGAGCGTGTTCTCGTCGACGCAGTATGCCCCTGGGATTTCTTAGTTCAATAGCAGGACGGGAAACTTGGGTTTCTGATCTGTGGCTGTGATTGCAGGTATTTTGTTTCCGGGGTCATTTGGATTAAAGACGTGCCAGAGACCGATAATACCGCTCGAGTCGCCAGTGGGAACTGTATAATTCTTGGCCTCGAGACCAGCATTTCGTGCATATTCAGCCGCATCCCGCGCGATGGGGTTGGAACTACTTCCTTCCTCGCCGCCTGGGCTCGCTCGACTCATTTCTTCTAAACGAACATCCTTATCGGACAATAGTCGGGCGTCACCTGTGTTCGCGATGACGCCGAAATACACCATGAAGCCGTAAATCACGTTGACGCCCACAACCACCACGATGACGCCCCCAGCCACGATGAACACGAAAACTGAGAGGAAGAAGATATCAACCAGACGAGTGACAATTTTAGAAATAGGCCATACAGGCGGCATTTCTTGTGGCTTGACGGGCAGGCTTGCGTTGGCACTGGTCCCGACGTGATTGGTGCTATCAAGTGCCTCCTGGTGGTCTTCCTTCGAGGAGACAGCAGTGTAAGAAAGAAAGGGGTTCTGACACGCAGAACACCATGCGAGGTGGCCAACCGAGCTAAAAAAAGAGCTCATGAGACCTGAACTTACGTAGTCAGTTCAGCTAGCAACAACAGCCATTTGCCACCATGTGTATCTATAATAGAAGCTCCTTGACTGTGCCAAAAGAAAAAACACACAAGGAAAAAACACAATAATCCAATTCCAAGCCTCATTTTCCACACTGAATCCGGAGTGCAGTGCTTCTGACAGGCGGGCTTAGACATGATGATAACGAAATCGTGTTTCGTAACAAATCGCGTCTCGACTTCAATATGATTACAATTTCGTGAGTGCTTGTTCTTCTTAACTTGTTTCGCAAACTCAAGCCAGGCCTTCCGTCAAGAGGGGGGGAGGGTGTGTGCTTCCCCTATAAGGCCGTATGGGGTGTTGTTATTTTTATTTCTTAGAATAGAAGCTCTCCGTCCCTCCCCCGCACATGCCCCACCATTCCCCATGCACGGGATAGGTGGGACCTGTACGTCTACGTTTTTCAATGTATCCCGTCCGTCGAGACTAGAGGATCACGTTGAAACGAAAGGCAATCCCATTATCTAGGGAAATTATTATATTGCCTTTATTTTTGTGGCTGGGTTAATGTACGATAGTCGAGCTATTTTTGGACTCAGTCAAAGTGAACTGAGGATAAGGCCCACCGCCTAACTTGGCCATGCGGGAGATTGGCTTGACTTGACTTGTTGCGGGCCTTGGACTCGCTGGCGGCCTTGGGTAGTTAGGTAACCTACGATCTCCCACCATCTGGTGGTGTACCACGTAACGATATCACCACCGCGGGCTGCCAGCGCTTCTTAACAGTTCGCCAAAATTGTCTTCATTTCTTGCTATCTCTCGGAAACTCCCAGCCCCTCAACGCAAACATGCTGATGGCACTGGCAACCGCCTTGTCTCTTGGTACTGACACTGAAGGGAGACTGGTTGGTGGAGTCAGTAGACTTGATAGCTGAGCCAGGAGGCTTGAGACTGGAACCGCCGGGACGCCGGTGGGCGGTGTAAGCAAGCTAGACATCGGGCTCAACAGGATTGGCACTGCCATGCTCGGGCCGCCAGTTGGGGAAGCCAATAAGCTAGAAATCTGGCCTGATACGCTTGACAGTGGGATTGCTGGTACATCCGTTGGGGGAGTGAGCAAACTAGAGATATTGCTGAGCGTGATCCAATGATCCGACTGGTTGGGTCGGTTGTCTTGCCGCCTTTGTCCAAATCCTGCAAGGAAAAGAAGTGCCCGGAATCGACGGTGGCGCCGGACCCACGGTAGGCGGGGTCCAAGCCGATTTCTTGTCCCTCGTCTTCACCCTTATGGGCCATAGCAAGTCTTAGGCGATATTAAGCCCCTGGTCCTCCAGGCCTTTGTCTCTGGAACAGACAAGCAACATCGGTAGCCACACGGCGATGGCAACCCTGTTGGCGGGACTGTCTTGGTACCCACTCCGCCTCACTTCCGCCGCCCAATGCTGAACTTTGTCACGCGGATCGTGATCAACATCCTCAAGCGCAAGCTGACCCCGGAAAGCGTGGACGTATGGAAGCAGTTCCTGTTGCTGTTGTTTGAAAGACACGACCCAAGGCAGTATCCCGAACTGGTCGCTACATCGTCTCTCTCCGTGTGGATAGCGTGAGCACGGCCTTCCAGAACGGAGTGCAGGCTCATGGTGATGCATATGGCCGTTGACACTTGGGGATGGAGGCTCTTCTCTCACGTGAAGCCCGTCCTGAACGGCCTTCTGGCCGCCCACACGAAAGGCCAGATTCAGAGAGCAAGGACCAGCGTCGAAACCGGATTCATCCTTGCCATCGCCCTTCTGCGACAGTTCCGCGAATTGGCACCCGATGTGCGCACTCTAGTGGCGAGCAACGAGGTGGCTTCGCCCAAGGGAAAGGCCCCGTACCCGCCCAGCGCGGACCTGAAGAACACGGCGACCTAGATATGGACGGCTGTGGCGCGGCTGCGGAAGGAGACGCCCGCGGATGCGTTGCGCCCGGACAGCTCCATGTAGGCGCGTGAGGTGGCCCTCGCATGGCTGCGCACGACGCTTCGTTTGTCTGCCTCGACCGTGCTCGAGCCGCTACCGGGCTACTTTCTCGACGAGCTCTTCCACATGCTCGACATACGCCACGCCGACGAGGAAAATATCCGAGCCAGGGCGAGCGGCATCCTGATCTCGCTATCCAACCTATAGTTTAACGAGGACGATGCCCGAACATATCTACAAGCCGTACTCGAAAGGGCGTGGACGGCCCTCGACGGCTCTATAGTTCCCGCTGTCTTTTCCTCCAGCAGCGGAGGCGACCTCGGGGACAAACCGGTGAATAACGACATGGCCGAGACTTACCAGCAGTTTTTCGAGCCGCGGCTGGTCATCGAGGCTCCCGAACCGCCGCCCATCATAGTCCGCGGGATTCAGCAGCAGCGGAGCAGCAAGGCGCGGCCGACACCAACCTCCAAATCGAGCTGTACGAGAAACAAGGCTCAGGGCATTCCACTAGCCGCCTGAGGCACACACGCATTAATCGGGCGGGGCCATTGGACAGATCCTCAACGGGACCACATCCTTTTTCCGATCTCCCACCTGCATGATCCTGGCCATGCGTCCGAGAGTCGCGCCTAGGGGGTGTAGTCTCAAAGACCCCGGTACTTTTCGTTCCTTCTGGTCTGCTGGCAGCTTCTCTACCTTCGTATCTTGTCTCCCAGACGGCACACAACTACCACCAACCATTTCCTTGCCCTGTGAAGTCGGCGAGCGACCAAAACTCTAGGGGAAGAATCCGACCACAGAGGCGAGGACAAGAGAAAAAAGGTCAAGAATCTAGACGAGTTGACAGGATCAGCACAGCCAAAGCAGACAAGGACACTACATTGGCTTTGATAAAGAGCATCGCTATTGATCTTTCCAGCGCTAGGTAATGTCGTACAACCCTCTCTTGATATCCATAGAGACCGCACATGCCTGGCAGACCCCCTGTCTCGAAAGCCTGGCCGATCGATCGTAGCCCATTATAGCTCCTCGTCTATGTTCGAGTATTGTACATACTCCCTCTGTAGTTGAGCAGCCGCTTCCCTATCATCTATGATCCGACTATTAGCATGTATACAAACCTCAAAGTTACGAGAGTTATTACCCGCATCACACCTGAGAGTAGAAAATCCGACGATAATGCAACCGCCATCAACATTGTCGGTTTCCGTCATGGCTATATGGTTGTCGAAGTTAAATGCTTTAGACCAACATCATTAGATCTTCATCTTCTGCCTATTATATCATCACTCCCGGTGGGGTTTGGCACGCCAGAGACTGCTCATGGGGTGTTATTGCTGGGTAAATTTGCTCGAATGGATTTGGGTTTGCCACGCATTCCGTGGAATCACGAAGAATGTAATGTGCCTATGTAGATTGAACATAATAGCCGCTTCCCATCTGGGCGTCAATGTCGCATGCGGAAGTAGCCTTTTGGTTTGATAAAGTTATGTCAATAATGTGGTATGTTGGATCCCATCCGCGAGTGAAAAGAAAATATCCAATTTCCCCACCGAACCGTCCAGCTAAAAGCATTGCGCTCTTTCATGGCACACGGTAAGCCAAAGTTGGTGAAAAGGTGGATGTATCATTGTAATGCAATAATGTCCACCTTATGGAGGAGGGATCTTCGGTTCTCGCCCCTCCACCGCGCACGGCAATGTGGTCCACACACGCAAGGACAAAGGATGACATCATAGTATGTGTACCTAGCACCAGGCCACTTCAATTCGCCGGAATTCGTCATAGCCAAGTGGGTGCGAGCGAGGGAGCACTGGAATCACTGAAGGCAAGCGCCGCCAATGTCACACTGTAGTTCGACTGTCATTCAGTACGGACAAAGGGGAGGGCATCTCTTTGTTTGGCAATGTTGGAAAGTCAGGTAGTCTGTGTCCCTAGTGTCTTGTCTTCATATGTGGCTGAACGAACGTTTCAGTAAGTCTGGGGACCAAGTGCCGGGAGCGATGGAGCCAAAGCAAATATTCTCATAGGAAACTTATACTTGGTACGATTTAGGGGCCATTTCACAATCCGGGCGTTTTTTTTGGCAGAAGCCAAACACCTAGATTTGTTTGAGCATTACCGGTGCGCTGTTTTGGGCAGATTTGTCTCATTGTCTTGGTCTCTTTGCCTCATTTGAAACTACCCATTTTCAGTCTGACTGGAATGTGCCTTTCAGCTAGCCCAAAAACGGAAATAATATATCGGACCCTGAGCCTCTCTTCCAGGCATCGTTTTCTCTGCTCGTGTCCAACGGTACTTGGGTAAAAGTATTGACGACATGAACCAAGAAGTACAGTCTATATCGCCAGGCATCTGGAAACCTCGACGCCTTGGTGAGGATGCAGGTATCACGTCCTAATACTATTGTAGCGATGGCCGGAACCGGGATCATGAGAAACGCGGCACAAATCGCCCCATACAGATACGGCGCAGCTCGTCCACGAGTGCAACGCAGCTCAATCCAACGCTTTGGCCTGAGGAATATCCCACAACCGCTCTTGTCTCAATTAGGAGGGCTGTCAATAAAGGCAGTGGGTAAGACCGTGCATCGGCCCAAAACTTCTGTCAAATGTGGTACTTTTAGCACTTCTCCAGTTCCAAATTCCGAGCCGGCGCAAAGGATCCTTGACCAAGGAGAAGAACAAGGCAAGCAAGGCTGCAAAGACAAAGGTGCAGCCCGGAGGTCCTTAATAATAAAGAAGCCTATAGTAAAAACGGCCGCTCTTGCGCTGCAACCACCCCTTGTTAATAATAGCAGCGAGATCACCGCCACCCGCCAATGGCTGTTCCTGAGCACGTGGATGCTGCTTTGAATAGGCGCGCAGGCGACGTAGTCGGCGAGAAGACACTGCTCGATACAGGCGCCGCGTAGGCTCGAAATGGCTGCCCAGGGCTGCAAAATACGCAATACTGACGTCTCTGTCCACAGGCTGGGCTGGCCTCTTCCCACTTTTCAGCAGGGTCGAGGCGAGAAAATCCGCGGACGCTCGGGGGTTCGTTCCAAAGGGGTCGAGGGGTTGGAGGTAGTGTTCTGGGCGAATAGGACTTGCTGTTGATGATGGTCCCTTCGTGGAACTCGGCTCCAGCGACTTAATCATGTTATTGTTGTTGCTGTTATTGTTGAAGGGCGGAGCTTCCACTTGTCGCCCGGTGTCCTGTTCCAAATAACAAACCCTTCCTCCACCAAGACAAAAACAAGAAGTGAGACACGAGGATTACGGATGGAATGAAGCCTGCGTATCTCCGTACAGCATAGCTCGAAGTGACACAGGTCCACTCATAGAGCGTAGGAACGGGCTTGCCCTTCGGCGTCGGCCGCGATGGTCCGGCGAAGGCGCTCGATACCGGGGTATATACTACAGCTTGACCTCGTCCGATTCTTCATGCTTGATCCATGCGCGTGACATGTCGATCTTTAGTGTTGGAAGCTGGGGTGAGCAAGGAGGTATTGAAGGTGAAGAAAGATGTCTGTCCAGAGGGAAGTGGCCATTGTCCTGCCCTGGCCTTTCCCTCCTTCTGCCCATGAAGCTCTGCACTCGCGATCGCGAATGATGAAGCCATCATTGCGTCGTCTGGCTTTTGCCGTCCTGGCCCGCCGTTATTTCGTTTCGTGGGTTTAATCCCGTCTCCTCGAATAAGTAGAAGCGGTATGGCTTCAAGATTTAGAATAGATACCCTCTGTATAGAGCGGTTAGAAAGAAGGCCTTCGAGAGGTCCTAGGTTCAATTCCCAGCTTAGGCAGCTTTTTTCTTTGCTTTTCTTTTTCCCAGAATCCTGATATCGTACAACAGCACTTTTTGCCTGACATCATATAACATCAACTAACATGAATGCAATCAATTGCAAGCATATTATATTCAATGGTCAATTGACAGTGACGCTGCAGTGGACATCATTTTCGAGTGCGTGCCCCCCGGCAGCAGCAGCAAGCTCCTTCTCCTGCTCTCCTCCCTGCCTGGGTTGCACGAAATCACGGCAAATCTATTAACAAGGATGGCCGAATCGACCCCGACGCGGACGTCACCGCAGCGTGTACCTGCATTGGAACTGGAAAACAACCTGCAGCGAGCGAAGCGACATGTAGACACAATAACGTCACCCTGCAGAAGGTCGCCTCGTTGAAGAATGTACGCTGGGAAGGACATGATTGGAGACCGACCCGGTACCCCGTGGTTTCGAAACTTAAGGCGATTGTAGAACTTTATTAATTAAAAACTAAATGTCAAACGGGCCTATACTATCCTCTTCAAATTACACCCGACCTACTAATTCACTCGAGCCGTGCACCACTTCACCTATCAACCTTTACCCAAAACCGCCTTCAAATGCCCACCTACAAACTAAGTAGTCCTCTCTTCAACAAGATTCTCCTCTTGCAACTCCGCCTATGAATACGTCCACCTGCAAAGTAAAAAATGTCCACACAACAGACTGAGTGCCTTGCCCACAAGGCCAAAATAAAGCTTTCGTCCGAGATCGCCCGCCCAAACCGCAGCCTACGCCTCATCGCTGGCCATGCCAACCTGCTAGACGTACTAACCGGTGTCTATAGCAATTCTGAGAGTACCAGTTTAAACAATCGGTGCACAAAGCCAACAAACACGAAGACAAGCACATATAATATGAGTACAGCGCGGTAGGTCTCGGGCACGTTGTCATATCACCGCCAATAATACGACTTTCCAACTGTTCAGATTAGCAGAAGCAGCAGACCATGCCAGCCTAACGTGATAATAATGCCCTTTACCATGCAGTAAGGCTGACTCAAATACCAAGGTTTTCTTTAGCATCGGCGGTGTTTTGTCGGTTTTAGAGGCGTAGAAACCATGACAGAGATACGATACTTATTGGAGGGAGACAGCCAGGACAATTAATATTTAGACGTAACCAGCACCTATTTTGGTTTCAGAGGCATAGATTAGAGTCTTTATGTCGTCCAGGAGATCCGAGGTCATGACGCAGACCCTCTACGCGCCTGCAGCCGCCACTGCCATCATCGTGGCCGCCGCGGCACGTACGCAGGCGGTTGAGAGCAAAAACACTTTAAGCGGCCCCGGAAATTTTTGAAGACGAAAACAAAAAATATCAATAATGCTATTGAATATGGACGTCTTTGGCTGTCCAATATCGTCTTCGGATATGACGGCGCTTCTTGAAGAGTTGTGGTTATCCCATTTTGCTCAAACTAACTTAGGCACCGAGGTTCATCTACCACACTGGAACGTTGAAGCAGTATAGGTAGGTAGGGATCGGGTGTGAGAGGGTATTGGGGAGAGGGTGAGGAGTGTAATTTAGGGTTCAAAGAATAGAGGGAAAGGTCGCTGCTAATTCAAGCTAACATCGCAATTCCCACCACAAATATCCTTCCTCCTATCATCTCTCCGCCCCATTTGGCCTTGGCAGTTCATCAAGGACGATTTTTTATTTTTCATCTTTACTCATTTTAATTCCGCCCCCTGGGGCCTCTCCCACACCTAAGGAAATTTAGGTCCAGGTTTTCATTTTATTAATAACCTTACCTACCTATTTATCAAGTTGAGAATGAACTAGCACATGTCGGCGCAAGTTGCAGAGCGGTGTCGCGAAGTCGTGGTATACTCGGGAATCTTTAGAGATTACGGCGCATGGCGATGACGGCGAGGTCGGAAAAAGCTGGCTTGTCGAGAAGCTAGCGCTTGTCCAGGAAAATTTGTGGTTTTCAGTGGTTTTCGCGACGGCTGTGGAACGGCGTCGAAATCCGGGCTTGGGCCGCTCTGTTCGGAGCGCTGAAAGTATCATCAACGAGCAGTTCGCGATACCAGAGCCTGATTGCCAGGGGAAGAGGTGGCCGCAAGCGGCTTTCTGTGTGGGCGACCAACAGCAGCGAGGCTGACGGCAGCTCAGTAGGACGCGAGGGACGGAGACGGGGACACTCGCGATGGAAGATGGAGGTGTGCAGATTCAGATTGGCCCTTGGCTGGCGGGGTCCACTCGGGCACTCGTTAAGGCACAGTGTGCGTTTTGGCCATGCCGACCGTGTTCGCTCTTGTACCCCAATCGTGATCTCACCGCCAGGGAGACGGTATCCAGGAGCGGCGGCAGGTTTCCGAGGCGGACAGGTTACAGATTCGAATAAGAGGTGGTTGTAAGTCGGAAAGGGCGATTGTTAGGCTAAGGGTGTAGTAGTTAGGTTAGGAAGGTTGAAAGCAGTGCCCAGGAGTCGAATTGGTAAACGGAGGGAGGTCGGGAAAGGGCGGTTGAACCGACCAAAAATTAGTAATACGGCCGTCACGCCAATGAAGCAATCCCCAACTGCATCAATTTTTCGGCCACTTTCCCGCAAGCAACCGCAGATGATTGAAAGTATCCGTAGGTTTCGGAGCTAATTTGGCAAGGCAGACGGTGAATGGTTCTTCAGTCCCGCCCCCACCACACCAGCCCAAAATGCGGGTCCCGCGTACAGCCCCCGCTCAACACCAAGGGGCAAGTTCGGGTATGTCGCGATGTCAACACACGCAACGGGATTGTCCGACTTGAAATCTATCCGGCCAAATGGGAGCCTTTATTAACATTCCGGCAAACATTGGAGTTTAGTTTACGATTTGGCGGAGCAAAAGGACTCTTTGGTTCAATTTTCCCATCCATTTAATAAAGAGTAAGTACTTGTTAAAAATCCTCCTAAAAGCAGTGGCCTCAACTCTCGCATGTCGCGGCGATGTGCGTCGTCGGGTTGTCGTCTCGGGTGCAGCTCTTGAATATGTCGCAACGATCGCAGACCGGGGGTGCGTTGTGATCGCGTGCGTCGGGTCGATTCGCAGAGGGGGCGGTGGTGTGTTTTTTTTTGGCGTGCCAGGTCGATCGCGCTCTGGTTTGACAGAATCTCCAGCCCCTAAACCCCTGCCTAAACTGAACTTTCAATTCTGCCAGACACAAGGCACCCGACTACAGGCGGTGAGTCATTCCTTTTGGGGTGCCTCATTTCAAAAGAAGGGATATTCGTATGCGAATTGGATCAATCAATTGCCCCGAAGCTAACGAAATCCACGATACATATTTGCTTTAGTGACTTAGTTGTGGTTGTGAGAAAAGCAAACGGCGAAAACTTGAAACGAAGCACGCGAGCGATACTTCCCCGCCCGGCACCCCAAAACCACTACGTCAGGTTCGTCAGAGGACTTGGTCTTGAATCTCCCGCGCACCCGAATAGGTATTCCTCGGAGCCAGATGTCCTTGATTGGGCCTCTGGATCTTGACAGGATCAAGCCTCCTTTTCCCGGCTCGTAGTTATTACGGTCGCGGTTCGTCGTAAACCAACCGGCGATGCATCACATCCTCGTCAACGCGCTTCTTGTTCTTCTGCTAAGGCTACGCTCGTTTCTTGCGCTTCACAAGTGTGCTCTTCGAGGTTGTGTAATGTCATCGATGCCAGAGCCTGAGAATCGGTTCCCGTGGAACAGCCTTCTCTGGATGGATGTTGTTATGCTGGGTTGTCTCTTCGTCTTCGGCGTCGATCTCATCATCTGCGTCTTCCGGATTTATGGGTGTATGGCCGGTCACTTCGGTACTGGGACGTATGCTGCGTGTTTCAGCAGGTATCTTGTTCCATGCTGCGTTGCTGCGAGCCAGTCCGGCTGGTTCTACGGCCTTGGCGTTCTCCGCTTCGCGAGAAGGCACGCCCTCTGGACAACGTGTCACCGCACGGATTGCCCAAAAAGCCTACTTCTTTTCTCAGTCCGATGAAGGGTTCCGGGAATTTTGGGGTCGTGGAGGTATGCCTGAAATAATCGGCTCGCCTACCGCGAGAAGAAGGACACTAAGGCGAGGTTTGTTGTGCGGTTATAAAGGAACTTGACAAGCCACGGGTCACTTTTGATGCGTTCCGTCCTGTAGCTATCCTCTGGAGTGAGCCGGAGACTGCCTGTGTACCGCGTTGCTGATTGCTGTCCATCGTGTACGCTTGTCGGGTTGGAGACCGCGATGCCGATGCTCCAAGCTCTTCGACGCCTCCTTCCACCCTTGGTGCGGATGGGGTCTTGTCGGGAAACGAGACTAGCGATTCGCCGTGCGGACGGGTGCTGATGGGGTTAAGCCGGTCTGCCCACGGGTTTTGTGCTCAGAGCCTCCAGATTGAAGTTGACATGCTTCTTCTGGAGTTCCGCCTGAGCGGTGGAATCGCGAGCCATGACTTAGCTTACTTTGTTCGGTTCGTTCGGTTCGTTCGTTGGTTTTTGTTTGTAGGATATTAAGCCTTCCCAGACGTAAGGGGTGAGCTTAGAACTGTGTCACGGGCAGGTACCTTGTGCTCTAACACGGACTATAGATCTATGTGACATCTAAGGAGAGAAAGCAAAGGAATCGGCAGGCTCAGGCGGCTTTCCGGGAGCGGCGGACAGTGTATATCAAGCAGTTGGAGGAGGCGATTCGAACCCATGAGCAAAATCTTGTCAATCTCCAAGCCGCGCATCGACACGCAGCCGATGAATGCTTGATGCTTCGTTACAAGAACTCTCTGCTAGAACGAATTTTACTAGAAAAAGGTAGGGGGCTTGGTCCCTGCATTCCACGTGCGACTCGTGTGTTTACACTGCCAATGCATCCCGTGTAGGTATCGACGTGCAATCTGAACTCCGTGCCAAGATTGACAGTCACAATCTTAGGCCGACTCACATGCCTCATAACATGGTGCAGCCACCTCCTATCCAGCGTGCTCTATTGAAGAGGCACCACTCTCGCAGGTCAAATTCAAGCATCGCTCCAAAGCTCGAACCCGGTGTAGTGTCCCCATTGCCGCCTCCGATATCAAGCCACCACTCGTCAGCAGCCTAACCCAAGAGTCGACCAACACCGTCCTCACATTCAGCTTCGCCAATAGCGACAGCCTCGTTCGGTTCTCAACACGGCGCAGCGCCTGCTGGATCTGACCATATGACCACCATGCGGCAACCCCGACAAACGCGATGAAGGCACCACCGCACCTACAAGGGATTGCCGGTATGGCAGGGCCACATCAAATACACATGGCAGCCCTCCAGCAACAGGCCGCGGCTCAAGCGAGAGCAGGTGTTGGAAGAACTCTAGCACCGTTTTACCCGACGCCATCTTTTCAAAATCATATTGAGCAACTTGGCAAGCTGACCCGTTTCTTTTTCCCTTCCCTACCCCTATCATGGAACTCTGTCCGTCCTAGGCTCATCCCGTGTCTCAGAACAGGAGTACGATGCGGCCGCCGATATGATGGACGATGACGCCCCCGATGCCCCAAGTGGGCCTGGTCCTTACCCCAGCGCCCCATACTGCGGCGAACAGCAATCCATGGCGCTCGCATCGCCCGTTCCGACCGGACCTCTCGGAAGCCAGCAAACTCTCTGGCCACTCCCCGATGGCGTCCCTTATATATAACGCCTTAGCGTCTTAGCTCACTTTATTACCGTTTATTAAATTACGTTAAAGATATATATAATATAAAATATTATTATATATTACGAACGTTATATAATTAAAAGGTCTTTCCCTCTTATAATTTTTAACTTTATAAAAGACTTTAAAATTTAATTCTCGAAAGAATATTTAAATACCGAGTTAAGAAGCCTCGTTTCAAGTACCTTCTTTATTACCGTTTAATATATACGTAAATTACTCTTCGAATATATTAAGAATTAAAAAAAGGAAGAGTTAATTACATTGTATTACAATCCACACACAGGGTGTCTGAACTGCAAGGCGGTACGCCGTGGGTTGGGTGAGTGCGTCACGTAGGGAAGGTAAGCTCCTTGAACAATGCGGATGGAAGTCTTCATACACACAATGTAGATTGCCTTCACAAGTAATGAAGCAGATGAATGTGTATTGCTTACTTGCTAAGTCTCTTAAGGAGAGCTTAGCCTAACTGCTTATATAGAACTATCTACTTAGGTGCTCCCTTGTGCTCTATCTCCCTAGCACAGAGCACCCCGGAGCAATACTTCTAAGTGCTCTATTGTGCTCCGTCTTCTCAACACAGAGCACCCCAGAGCATCCTCCTGCAGCTGTCAAAGCGCGTTACAGCTGTCCACAAGTGTCACCCCACATAAGATAGCATAGCGCCTATCGGCGGGTGCTGCCCCGCACTTTTGTCACATGACCAGTGGGAATCGTGACACATTGTAATAATTAATCGCGTTCGACGAGATTAAATAACGTAAGCTCCTCATCGAATCGTTCGAACGTACTATAATTACCTTTAAAAGCGAGGCACCCGGAGCCGCTATAACGTCGTAAGCCCTACTAAACTAAAAAGCTACGGCACTAAAGTATATATAAGAAGAAATTAACCTACTATAGAAGAACGGGAACATCTTCTACTATAGGGCGATATTACTCGCTCGCGCTCTTATTAATCGGTTATTATTAAAAAAAACTCGTACTCTCTCCATTAAAAAGTAAACCGATATTTTAATAAAAGACGCCGACTAAGAGCTCACTACTCGTAAGGTCGTACGCGATAAATTAAGCTTAAAATACCGAAAGTAAGAGCTATACTAGTCCTTAAACGCGTAAGCTATTAAATACTTCCCTCTAAATAATATATCCTTCCCCTTATATTATTCGTATAATAAGCGATCTAATTTACTTAATACTTAATAAAGCCAATAAGTTAGGATAGGGCTCGTATACTAACTACCGCCCGTAGTAATAGCCCCGGTGTCACGATTTCCGTATTTAGTCAAGCGGAGAAAAGCGGCTGCATATAGGACCATGCCCAGCCAGTCATTATAAGTGGGTCGCCAACCAATCAGGAAGGACCCGGCCATCTCGTCGAGGAAGCCGGGTCCTAGATTGAGCGCAACCAATTATAAGGGACCCGGGCAGCTCAGGACCCGGTCCGGGTCCTGAGGAGCTCGGGTCCATGAGAACTACAGTCTATATAAGCAGTTAGGTCGAGCTCTCCTTATGAGACTCGACAAGTAAGCAATACACATTCATCTGCTTCATTACTTGTGAAGGCAATCTACATTGTGTGTATCAAGACTTCCATCTACATTGTTCAAGGAGCTTACCTTCCCTACGTGACGTACCCACCCAACCCACGGCGTACCGCCTTGCAGTTCAGACACCCCGTGTGTGGATTGTAATAAGGTGGTGGAAGGCGAAATTTGCTGTTTTAAAGATGTATAAAAGGTCATGCTGCCGAGCTAGTGAGTGAAACCCTAGAACACTAAATAACTAAGGTGGTAACTTTTCAACGCCGACTAACGCAATGCTAAATGTAATATAGCTCTCCTCCTTATTCTCCTCTTAGTTAGATAACTCGATTGAACGGGAACTGGGCCCGGGACTACCTTTGAGAGTTGGGATGCCGACAAAGTTGAGGGATATATATCTTAGCTTATATATTATTGGCGTAGAACTTAGAATATAGGAGTGGTGGAGCCTATTTTCCGTAGTAGTAGTGTATTATACAACCCAAAATGCTCTCGGCTATTAGTAATACGATTTTCCATTTTGCTTTAAGATGTACTAGCTCGGATCGAGTCTTTTCTAACACTAGCAGCAGACTAGGGCTAAGTCTTTGTACCGAATAACACATTCGGTCTGTAGGTAATTATTTATAGCTGCGGCCTCCCTCACACCACTAAGAATACGCGATACTGACTAGCCGAGTCGATTCCGATGGATATTTCATATTACAATCCACACATAGAGTGTCTAAACTGCAAGGCGGGACGCCTAGAGTTATTGGGTTGGGATCACGTAAGAAGGGTGAGCTCTTAAACAAGGGGAATTGTCTGGTATACAAAGGTGAATTGCCTTCACAAGTAATGAAGTAGATGAATGTGTATTGCTTACTTGCCGAGTCTCATAAGGAGAGCTCAGCTGTTACGATTTCAACATGCGGCACGGTGGGGACGGGTGGAACCCACCAATTGGATGGGTTAACTAATTACCTTGAGAGAGAGGTCTCTGTAGGCATTGGCGCCAGAGATAACAGAGACTGAGTAGCCTTAGCGGTCTCTATTGACAGAGACAATAGAGACAATAGAGACTGAGTAACCTTAGCGGTCTCTATTGATAGAGACAATAGAGACGCATCTGATATCGTTCTATATAAACAACCTAGGTCGAGCACTCCTTATGAGTCTCGATAAGTAAGCAATATACATTCATCTGCTTCATTACGTGTGAAGGCAATCCACATCGTGTGTATCAAGACTTCCACCAGCATTGTTCAAGGAGCTTACCTTCCCTACGTGACGCATCCACTCAACCCCCGGCGTACCGCCTTGCAGTTCAGACACCCTGTGTGTGTGGATTGTAATACGTTGCTTACTTCCTTTTTCGCGTCACCTTCGGATTGCTTGAACGACCTTCCTTTTTCCAGCCTCCCCTACCAAGACTCCCTGTGCCCCTACACCCCACCAGCCAAGATGTCGGCGGCACAAGTGCAGGAGCTGACGGACCAGCTCGCGGCCCTCACGCTCCAGCTTAACCAGAAGGTGCCCGATATGGACAAAAGAATTCAGGACCTCGAGTTGGGATAGGGTGGAAGCAAAGATCGGAAAGAAGAAGGCTAAGATCGCCATGCCCGCACGGTATAAGGGCGAGTCGGCCAAGCTTACTGCTTGGCTCTCCCAGTGCCGAGGGTACTTCGACTACTGCATGGAACAGTTCAGCGAAGAGGAGGACAAGGTCCTGTTCGCAGGAGCCCTCTTGGAAGGAAATGCGGCCCTATGGTTCCAGCCAGTCTTGGACCAGTAAACCAAGGCAGAGAAAGGACTAGCCCATCTCGGAGAAAAAGATAGGAAGGTTTTCGAGACCTTCAAGGGCTTTGAAGAGGCCCTTATCAGGATCTTTGGGGAACCCGACAGCAAGAGAATGGCCGAGGATCGAATGCTACTCCTCAGACAAACGGGATCAGCAGCCGGGTTAGTTGCGGAGTTTCGTGCCATTCGGCCACATACCGAGCTCAACGACGCTGCGGTGATGATGTTGTTCTATTGGGCCCTCAAGCGACCCGTTAGAGAACTGCTTTCGGAGAAAGACCGCCCCGACAACATCGACGACTTCTACGAGATGGCAGTCAGGATCGACAATTAGCAGTACGCTTTCAAAGCTAGAGAAAAAACCGGAGTGCAGTCATGGGCCCCCCAGTCAAGAAAGACGGGACTAAGGCTAGCACATGCAATAATTGCGGGAAGAAAGGGCACTGGGCTAGAGAATGACGTCAACCTCGCAAAAATTCTGCGGCTATCCGAGATTACGGCTCTACCGCAACAGGAACACATCCGGGGCCCATGGATGTCAGTGCAGCCCAGCAGAAAGGATAGAAAAGGAGCGACACATGCAACAATTGTGGCAAAAAAGGCCACTTGGCGCGGGAATATCGCTCACCAAGGAGACCTCGCTAATGGAAACCAGTGCCTGAGAAAGCCGCCTCTCGAGTCCATTGGGAAGACGAATCTACTCAGCAAGTGAGGATGGTCAACGAGGAGGACCTCGGGGACGACTATTACGACGAGGCCCGAAATGACCAATTAGAAGATGAAGAATATCTAAGGGCTAAAGCAGCCGTCATGGACTTCGACGAGGTTTACGGTCGAGAAGCGGGAGAAGTAGTCTTCACGGTTGAAGGGCTTACACTCTCCGCCACAGGCCTATTGAGGGAAATGCCAAACTCGACTTACGACGCGATGCTAGAGGATGCCGAGATACTAAATCCAGTTCACCCTCTCCATAAAGAGATCTCGTAGACAGCTTGTTACGACAACACCTGTCTGCCACACATGAGTGGGAAGTTGGAATACGACTGCTTCCCGGTGCGACGACGTAACCCAGATGAGACTGCTAGGGCGGTAAAACGAATCATTGGCCGCCATAAGCAACTACACAGAGAGGTGGAACTCGAAGCAAGAATGGAACACCCTCATAATGGGAGAACTGTTAAAGCCCTCTTCACCACCAAAAGGATTTGGCCTACCAGTTGCAAAGGGAAAGATAACCTTATGGACTGTCCAACAGCGAACTGCTTAGTACACCACCGAATGAAACTGGACTTCTTCCAGCACTGGGCAGCCGGAGCTAACCAAATCAAAGCTAAGGAAAGACGGGCTAAGGAGAATAAAAGGCTCTGAGAGAACTCCCCCGAATGATGGACAAGACGCAAGAGAAACCCACCAGCGAGGAACGACGCGAGCGCTGGGAGGCTAACCAGCAGCACCTAAGGCTCTCTCGGCGCCTGGGAAAAGGATCCAGGGCTGCCAGCGAGCCCGAGCAAGTCGTCGAACCGTCGAAGTCTAAGACAGAGAAGGAACACCGACAACACGTACACCAGGTACTAAAGGCGCTGCAAGACAAAGGCCTCTCAGCCAACCCTGGGAAAAGCGAATTCCACGTGCAAAAGACAATATATCTGGGGTTTCTTATCAAACCAGACGAAATCTGCATAGAACCAGCGAAGCTGGAGGCAGTTAAGAACTGGCCTACGCTAACCAACCCTAGAGAGGTTAGGGAGTTCATTGGCTTTGTGGGATTCTACCAAATGTTCATCAAGGACTTTGGAGGCATCGCCAAGCCCCTACACCACCTAACGAAAAAGGATGTCCTGTGGGAATGGGTACTAGGGCAACAGCAAGCATTCCAGCAGCTTAAGAGCGCTATGCTGGCAGGGCCGGTGCTGAAACTCCCCGACCCAAGAAGACCATTCGAGGTCGAAACCGACGCATCGGACTATGCTATCGGCGCAACGCTCAGCCAACGAGACGACGAAGGGAAGCTGCACCCTTGTGCTTTCTTCTCTCATGGCCTCTCCGGAGCGGAGCTCAATTGGGACATGCCCGAAAAGCAGCTTATGGCAGTTGTTTGGGCTTTCAAGGAATGGAGACCCTACCTTACCGGAACAGCCGAACCCGTCAGAGTGAAGTCAGACCACCAAAACCTACAATACTGGGCCAAGAAACAGACGCTGAATGGGAAGCAGGCTAGGTGGGCAGAGTTCCTAGCACCCTTCAACTTTGTCATTAGCCATATCAAGGGGAAGGAAAATGCCCGAGCGGATGCCCTTAGCCGACGAGCAGACCACCGCAAAGGGAAGGAGAAATACGAGTCGCCGCCAGTGCTCAAGGCAAAAGGCGAGAACTTGGAACACCCAGCGCACCAAGAAGCATGGATCGAGCCACTGGACCAATGGCTCCAAGTGTGCGCCAACTACAGAGCACAGTGGGAAGAGAAATATCAATTCAAATGCATGGATCTCGCCGAATACATCCGACTGCCAGCCGGAGTGGCGAAAGACAACGGCAAAAGATGTTGGTACGAGGGACGAATGTACGTCCATCCGAACCAGCAACGAGACCTCATTAAGGAAACGCACGAAACCAAAGTCGGAGGACATTTCGGTGTGACCAAGACACTGGCCCGGCTTAAACAATACTACGCGTTCCCAAAGATGAAGGAGACGGTCGAAGAAGTCCTCAGGGAGTGCCCAGCATGTAAAAAGAACAAGGCAACAAGGCACCTACCTTACGGGCTCCTCGAGCCGCTCCCGGTAGCAGAAAGAGCTTGGGGATCAATCACGATGGATTTTATCACCAAGCTACCTAAGTCAAGAGACCCCGTTACGGACGTGGTCTACGACTCAATCTGGGTGGTAGTAGACCGACTCACAAAATGGTCGTACTTCCTACCCTGTAAGGAGACGTATACGGCGGAGCAACTCGCAAAACTCTACCACCGATTCATCTCTTCACAGCACGGATGGCCGGACAACATGATTACTGATAGAGACAAATGGTTCACGTCCAAATTCTGGCAAGCATTAATGACAGAATTCGGGACGAACCACAAACTCTCAACGGCCTATCATCCGCAAACAGATGGGCAAACAGAGCACGTCAACCAGGTCATCGGGCAATGGCTCAGATTGTATATCAACTATGAGCAAGATGACTGGGTCGAACTGCTGCCCACTGCACAGTACAGCTACTGCACAGCTACGGTTGAGAGCACAAGAACAACGCCATTCTTCAACAACTACGGCTTCGAGGCAGAAGATAAACTAGGAGGAAGGACACAAGTTCCGCGGGCAGGCGTAACAGCCAACAGAATCAAGGACCTGCACGCGTGGCTTAAAGAAAGACTCGAGGAAGTCCGGCTGCAAATGCGGACCTACTACGACAAACACAGGGTCGAGGGACCTCCCCTGGAGGAGGGGGATAAAGTCTTTCTCTCAACGAAATACCTACGTACGAAGCGGCCAAGCAAGAATCTGGATTTTAAGAGGATTGGACCATTCAAGATTGTCAAAAGGTCGCAAACTCGAACTACGAGCTCAAACTCCCTAATACCATGAGGCTACGGTCGAAAGTGTTCCATGTGTTACTGCTGGAACCAGCGCCAAAGAACGCTAAGCTGGATCTCCAGGCGGAGGCAGAAGACGATGAGCAGGAAGAATTCGAGGTGGAAGAGATCCTTGATTCTAGGAAGGTCGGGAGAGGAGTACATTATTTTGTCAAGTGGGAAGGCTACCCTTCAGCGGACAGTAGCTGGGAGCCCTCAGTTAACCTAACAACTGCGAAGAAAAGAAAAAGGAGTTCCATCAAAAGAACCCCGACAAACCAAAAAATGAGATGCCAGCCCAGATTTCATTTGTTACGCAAACAGGCGGAAACCACTGTCACTATGTTACGACGAAGGAACTACCGAGGATTGGGAAGGAACCGCCACGCCAAGACCCTTGAGGAGGGATGGGTCAAGAGAGGACCAGTCGAGGGCGGGACTTAAGGGAGGAGCGGCGGCGCCCGCGTCCTCCTCTTGCAAGAGCTCAACCTCGCGGTTATAAGCCCGCAAGGCTTCCTCTTCCAGGGCCCTAGATTCCCTCTCCAAGCGGAGCAGTTTTGAAAGAGTCTCCTTCTTCTCCTCGTCGAGGCGCTTCTTGAGGGTAATGAAAGGGCGAACTAAGCAGGAAGTTAGAAGGCGGTAAAAAAGGGAAAAGAATAGGAGGAACCTACGGTCGACCCCGTGCACGTCGCAAGAGAGGCGGTTCGCCTTTTCGCACGAAGCGCATTCGACTTTGAAATCTCCTTGGAGCGAAACTGCTTCTGGGAGCTCAAGTTCTTGCCGTCGTTGTTGCCAAGGTGGTTGTAGCTGGCAATCGAGGTAAGCTTGATGCCGGGTTGTAGCTGGCAATCGAGGTAAGCTTGATGCCGGCGTTGATCAAGAAGTCGACTAGTGCGGATTTCATCTTGGTCTGCCCTGACTTGACGTCGTCGCCGCCGATGAATGTTCCGTGCTGCTCAGACAGCTCGATGGCGCCGGGCACAAAGGTGTTCTGGGGCGAGCAGTTGATGAACGAGGATCCCTCGGGAATACAGGCGATGGCGAACACGGTGGAAGGCGAGACCTCCTCGTGGCCCTCGGCAATGGCCTTGAGCAGATTTTCGGTGGTGTCATTCACGCCGGGGAGTATTTCAGCGTAGCGCTCCGTGTTGGCGGTCCACTGAACAATGACCTTGTCCAGGTTGTGAGCGGCCTTGAAGTCGCTCTTTCACTCAGTTAGTCTTGTCTGCTTCATAGGATGAAGGTGGGATCAGAGGGCTTACCGAATGTCCTTGCGGATATGCTCGACGTGCCCCGTTGAGGCCTTAGATCCGGGGATCAGGTTGTCGGCCCGGTCCTCTTGGTTGGCAGCAATGAAATCGGGGTAGTAGATGCTGAGCAGGGGCACCATCTCGGCCAGGACTTCAGAGTGGGCTCCAGGACGGCAGCACGGTCCATGGAGGCAGCGAGGTCCAAGCTGCTGAATCCAACCGCCAAGGATGGTTTCCTGCAATGCGTGTGATCGAAAGAAGGCAGCTCTCCCCAAGCTCATGGCTTCGAATCCTTGTCCAAGCCACAGCGCAATAATGCACTTTTAGTTTTCGTCTTGGCAAGCCCATATCCCTCAAATGACCAATCAAAACCAAAGCGTGACTCACGAGGTGCAGGAGCTGAGCTTAGGGAGGTTGCAGGAAAATATTTCTTCTTTTCCTACAAAAACGGCAAGTGCCGGGCTCTGACACCACATAAACGACCAAAGGAAAAAGAAAAGAAGAGGAAAGAGAATAGAAAGAAAGCGGACAAAAGCCTCCGCTGCTCCACGAGTCCATACTTGGATACCTCGTATCTGTTTAAGCGTGCAGCTCGGCACTTTTTTCGGTAGTTTCACAAATATAGAGTAGGGAAACCCGACAGGGCCTCGACGACACAAACGTTGAAATCGTGACAGGTGCAGGGTTTTTCCAGTTCGGCCCTTCTTTAGCGTAGTGACGGCTTAGAATGTATCAGCGAACCAACAACAGCTGCCATGGCGGGAGAGGGCTTGCCAAGACGAAAATGCAAGGTGTAAAAGGCCCCTTTACGAAATGGAGGGGCTGGATTCCTGGAGCCAGCCTGCGAGAGGAAGGTCTCCTTTTGGCCATATTGCACAGGCTGTGGCATGTTTGCAGCGAGCGGCCCCTATTTTGCGGTCGCACGGGAAAGCCGGCTTCTTTGGTTTATCTATTCTGGCTTGGCGGCCAAGGATCTTCGCGCCACTTTATTTCCACTGCGCCACGGAGCGACCACTGAGTGGGGTAACTTGAGTCCGAGCGAGTACCTCAGCCCCGAGTTGGTTCGAATCTCTCCAATATGGCTGGCCGACCGGTTCAGTGCAGATATTCCTTGCATTGGAAAGGGTAGTGGCATACGAATCGCGGGCAGCGATATCGTCCAGTGGCTGTCGAACAACGCCCAATGCCTTCCTAGCCTTTGTTCATCCCCATGTCTTTTGCGACTGGGTTGTTTGGACGATAGGCCTCTGTAACTTGTACAAGCCGCATGTGCGATTTGACCACGCTAGAGACAGCCTCGGGACTAATGCTTGGTGATACGAAACTTACCGGGGGATGAGGACACATGGTGTCCATACGTGAGTTAAGAACAGTGGCCTTCCGCGACGGCGTATGCAATGCTCATGCGCGTCGACGGGCGACCGGGATGGTTCTGGACACTACCTAGATAGCAATTACGAAATGCTTCCTTTAATGTGTCGTGAGATTGCAACGCGTTATTTACTCAGCAGGGGCGAGAGAACTGAGCTAGTAAAGGATCCCTGCTATCACAGTCGCTCTTCTTCCCGTCCGAATTTCTCGAGCTGCAGCTTTCTCTTTTCGGCAAGGGCTTTCTTCTTTTCGCAAGGGGCTTTCTTTCTTTTCGCAAGGGGCTTTCTTCTTTTCGCAAAGGGCGCAAATCCAACTACGTTATCTGCCAACCTTTTCTGGGTCTTTCCTGTCCGCTTCTTTCGGCCAGCTCACATCCTCTTTTTGCCTGCCTCCCACTGGGCGACTGCACAGCTTGCCATATTCCGTGGTCGACCTCCCAAAGTCTTACAGATAGTATTCTCTACTGCACTGGTCTCTGCACGCTATTCCGATCAATTGCCCATTGTTCGCATCGCCGACTACTAATTTGGTCTCTAAGGTTATTATCAGCTCTTCGTCAGTCTCTTCAAACTTACACCCTTCTTCAATTGCTGAATTCCCCGTCCCACTAACCCTCCCCTGATGGTCTAGGCTAAGTCGGCGGACCTCCGTCCTAATCTAAGACCGGCCTTCGACACATTCGACGCAACATTCGTACCTAGCTTACCATATCCTCCCATGCGTTCATTTGCCCAGCTATAGCAACAGCCAGCAAGTCGCCTTCTACAACGCCAGAAACAAAATGGAAATGGAAGAAGAGTTGGCCAAAGCGCAGGCAGAGCATGAGGCCAAAGCGCAGGCAGAGCATGAGGCCAAAATAGCTCATATTAGAGCCAAACTGGCCGATTTGGAGAAGGAGAAGGAGAAGCTCGACAAGGCGCAGAGGAAGCTCGACAAGGCGCAGAGGAACCTCGACAAGAAGCAGAAGATGCGCGACAATTGGAGAGCTCGGAGAAATTGTCGAGCTCTCCGAGCAACGAGCAACGTGACAGATTCTCATGTGCGGGGTAGATCACAAGCGGGGGAGACACGGCTATTTGATTGGCTCGAGGGAGCGAACCAATCAGGGCGGGCCCGGTGCCCCAACTTTTACAATCCACACAGACGGCGTCTGAACTGCAGGCGGTACGCCGTGGGTGCGTCACGTAGGGAAGGTAAATAGATTGCCTTCACAAGTAATGAAGCAGGTGAATGTGTATTGCTTACTTGTCGAGCTCCATAAGGGAGGCTCGACCTAGTTTGTTTATATAGAGAACTTTAATGAGTGTCTATTACTGGGCCCGAACCTCATCTGTGTTTGCTCCGGGCCTTGGTCCGAGGCCCGGACTGAAAGTGATCGGGCCCCGGGCCCCTCCTGATTGGTTGGCTACCCCAACCAATTGGAGCGCCCTGACCCCTCTTTTTTGTAACAATGCCTGCAGATGGAAATCGTGACACCTCGGACCAGGCTGAAATGGCTGGCAATATGGAGTCCGAGTTACTTTCGTTTCAGTGACCTTTTTAATAGGCGCACAACTCGGCAGTTTTCCTCATCTGCCAATCAGAATGGGTCTACACCAACAATTAGAAACGTTACTACATCTAGCTACTTTTTAGAAGAAGATGATTAGGACAGTGGAGACAGGTGGGGGTGGGCGGAACCCACCAATCGGGTGGGCCAACCAATCATTCCTAGCGAGAAGGTCTCTGTCGGTCTTGGCAATAGAGACAATAGAGACTGAGTAAAACCGGTGGTCTCTGTCAACAGAGACCACGGAGACAACAGAGACGTGTGAAACATCGTTCTATATAAACAACTTAGGTCGAGAACTCCTTATGAGTCTCGACAAGTAAGCAATACACATTCATCTGCTTCATTACTTGTGAAGGCAATCTACATCGTGTGCATCAAGACTTCCATCCGCATAGTTCAAGGAGCTTACCTTCCCTACGTGACGCACCCATCCAACCCACGGCGTACCGCCTTGCAGTTCAGACACCCTGTGTGTGGATTGTAATTTTCAGCCCAAAGATAGTAACCCTAACCCTCGCCACAGAGACGACGAGAGGCTTCCAGTTCATATCAGCTTAGGATAAGATTTTTATCACAATGAGTAACTCGTGAGTTCAAATCTTTATAGAGTTTATTACGACTACCTATACTATATATTAAATAAATGTAATCTAAGCCTGGCTCTATCGCTGCGTTGTATTAAACTCACTTTTGTGTCTCATGTGCAAGTTACGTGCAAGTCTGCAGTCGCGTACTGACCATCTTGATCCACCAGATATCTGCCAACATTACTGTCGAAGCCATCGCCCGTCTTGGTGGGGATAAAGATCTAAAACAACGGCCCGCTTGAGATAGGACACATCGAAGCCGCTGCAGGCTTTCTGCGCCAACGATACTCCTGATATGCCTTTGAAGTTGCCGATATCGATGCTAAAGTCTGGCCCGAGTATTTTTGTCGCTATGAGAAGTGGAATGATGAACGCGGAGCATCAGACTATGTGGTATTCTTCGTCCCCTGCGGCGATATCTGGGCTCTCTGGGTCGGAGTATGCGTCCTGAGGTCGATCACGGCCATGACGATGACTGGGCAGGTATCAATTTCCACAAGAACGATATCCCTTTCGAGCAGTCCGTACATCTGCAGGACGGCACCCAGGACGGCACCCATACCATCCCCAACATCGCTGGTGCCAAAGGTTGGTGGGACGAGGAGTGGGAGTTCTACCAGGGTCTGGTGGTACAGAAACCATACCCAACTCGAGCCGCTAACACCGCGTTTATGTGCGCGGCTATTGCGGAGCAGGTGGGAAAGGGTGAGGGTTTTTATGAGAACATTACCTTGGGATAGAGTGTGGGTAAGGCAAAGAGAGCCGCAAAGGATCTCTACAAGGCGGCATTAGATATGACAGCTTAAGTGTGTAAATGCGGAAATTACGCGGCGGGATAGGCCGGTTTCTATAGCTTTAGTGGTTTTGTCGGTTTGAACGGTGAGAATTAAGGGGATATCATCTTCTTTATATAAGGGAGATAGCTGGTTGGCTTTAATGAGAGTGGCGGAATAAGAGTAGCAGAATAGGCGTTGCGTTTAATTCACTTACTTCCACGCGCCAATTGATGGCTCTGTCGGAAAACGGAAGATGGATATCGGCTTTGTGAACGACCCCAGCGCTGGGAAAAACTCGAGGTGCCACTGGATCCAGATCCTTATGCCCAGCGAGCTGAAGAGCAACCCATCCGCCGACATCCCATCAGAAGCGCAGCTTAGGGAAGTGCTTGCCGCTCAGGATACCCGTCGCTTTGACTTAGGCTTTACTCTCTGCAGATCTCTCATGAGGATATGGGTGTCTAACCGGCTTGGGGGCATCGCCTCGGAGCAGTTTGATATCAACAAGGACGGGCTACGGTTCGTGTCTACGATCCTCGGATTCCTCTGGATGAGCGAGGAAGAGCTTGGGTTTGACCCGACGATCATGTTGTCACTGCCCGGCGTCCGATACCGATCTGGTGTAAAGAATATGAAGGTGTAATACATTCTTGCGCCCAAAAGCCCCTCGCTACTAAGATGGCAGACTCCAGTTCTCTCGCAAAATCGTCCTTGCTTTGCTTCTGCGATGTCCTATGCTTTCTCTTCCGGGTTCCGACCATTCGCGTCTATCAAGCCGAGAGGTTGCCTACCACGGAACTGCATACGCTCGCCCCTGTGGCCATCAAATTATCCGCATCTTCGGGCGAGATACTTTTCCCGTCGATTTTCCCATGCCCCTCTGCCTCTGCTCGATGCAGTAACTGCGGCGGGTTGGCCCGCGCTGCCCGCGGACGGCTGCCGGAAAGAGGTGGGAGCCCGATCCAAGTTCCTAATGCTATGATAACGACCGGATCCGGCAGCCTGCCCTTTTCTATGTTGCTCCAAAAGTGTTGAGATTGAGCGCTGAAGTTCGACTACATCTCTCTCTATCTTCTTAATCGTCGCCGGTCGGCTCCCTTCTCGCCTTCATCTTACAATGTCCTTCTTCATCTTCGTGATCCGGCGTTGTTTGCGGACGACCTGCTCGCACGTCTTATAGTAATCGTATCGATGGTCTATCTTGAAAACGAGCTGAAGTCCACAGGTTTCGCTAATCTGGTGCTCCTTGGTACATTGTTGGCAGAGATTACCCTAACGCTAGAAGCCGCAGGCCCAACGGGTCTGGTCGAAGAAACACATTCAGATCGAGCACAGAAAGTACCAAAAATCGGCGTAGAAGCAGATGTTTGAAACTGCGAAGATAAAAGGATGCTATTATTTGGGCTGCCTCATCTTTTTATCCAGCTCCCAAGAGAACATTGGAGTTCTATTGGTTATAAGGGCGGCAATTAAACCTTCCAATCATCCTAGTGCGCTTCATCTTGTCTCCAAAATGTCGGGAGCGGGGTTCTCAAGCAAGCCCTAGCTCTTCTGGCATGGGCCCCCAGAGCAAGCTCGAATGTTTCCGTTATGCTCAGGCGCCGTTACACATTAAGTCGAGAAAGCGCTGTTGTGACCGCCGTATTTGGCTGGCCGTGTTGCCATTTTCAGCGGTCTTAACAGTGAGGGAGCGCTGCGGGACAGGGTCCCATGCAGGTACTCTAGAGCACCGAGCCGTGTGATCTGTCCACTTACAATTGCCGCAGGCACCACCGAAGTGGCCGGGCGCTCGTACGCAAAACAGGAACAGATAAGCCCAACCTTGCGGCTATGCTTCCATATACTCTTATCAGTGCTCTCCTTCGTAGCCTGTGTACGAGGCACTAGTAATTTTTACGTATATTTATAAAGGTGTCTAGCCATCGGTCCTAGATCCAACCGTTATGCCCCTTGACCGTCTATCGGATGGCGCCCGTCGCTAATGGCGCCAGTTGTGGTATCCCGGAGTCGTACCTCTCAGCACGTACGCGCAGACGTGCGTGCTGACCGTCACGTCGGCGTCCTTCTCGACGGTGTATTGTAGCTAGGGCACGTTTGCCGACTTCAGCCTCATCACGCTCTCGCGGTCCGTCGATAACAAGGAGCAAAAGAGCATGGTACTCTTCGCACCGCTCATACCAACTCAACTTTAAGGCGACCGACCTGCCGGCTACCACACCATTGCCCGGCGGAACGGCGACAACGCCTACGCCGGGTGCGACCGGAATGAGTGGCAGTCCTTCAACGACAGCCACCAGACCCTTCTCGTCGTTTCCCGCCAACCCTAGACCCCGACAGCTCCAACTCGGAAGGCACCGACTCGTCGTTGAATAGTCTTCCTACGGGGGCGAAAAGTCGGCATCGGCATCGGAGCCGCCGTCGGCGGCATCGTCCTCCTCGTCGCCCTCCTCGGGAGAGGAGACATAATACCAGACGTCCGTGCTTGAGCAAGAAGCCCTCAGCACTAACATTAACCCCTTTGTTTTATTTATATCCGCGGCCTCTAGGCCATATGATGACCGAGACTTGGATCCGACCCATGCAAGGCGTCCTCTACCTCTTCGACCTCGCCTTCGTCTGTTTTGATGATGCTGTAGTTGTAGTCTATCCGTGGCTCGAATCCCCTTTGACTCCGACTTTATCGCTCGTCAGCTTTCGCCCGGACGAGACGGAAGGGGAAATGACTCATAGATGTTCGTGTAGATGAGCTTGGTGATGGTCGGCGCCTAGACCGAGACGGCAATGAGCTAGCCAAAACTCTAGTTGCCGGCGTCGCCAAAGTGAATGCCGTCTAGGATGAGCACCAGCTGGCTCGTGTGATAGCCGGACAGCGCAAAGAGGCATAGTTCGATGAGGAACCAGTACACGTGCGCCGCGCGCGCCTAGAACCTGTTATGCCCGTGCATCAGCCACTGCTTGATGCGAGCTAGCCGACCAGCAGCCCTACTCATGCCCCCCCGCTAACGAAGCAGGTAATGTAGCCGCCAGCGTCGTTGTCGAGGAAGGCCGTCTCCTTCGGCGGCTGGCAGAAGGTCATTAGGCTCGGGTTTTCCCCGCAGTGCGGGAGGCGTGTATCGTCCTAGAAGTTGGCCCACAGGTCGTCGGGGGCGGGCATCAGGCTGTTGCGGCGCGCGAAGAGGCCGATGGCGAAGGCGAAGGCGAACGTGGCCAGTGTGAAGGTATACCACCAGCGCATGCCGATGCGCTACAGGCAGCACTGCCCGAGTATGATGGGGGCGAGACGGGAAATGGCTAGATCTGCATCTCCTGGAGCTCGACGAGGGACGAGGCGGCCGAGAAGAGTTGGCAGCCGGTCTTAGCTGGACGAGGGGCCTTTTTGCCTTGCGGTGACGGCGGTGGAGCAGCGCGTCAAGCCGCGGGGCAAAGGTAGTGGTGGCTTTGAGGAGGAGGTATAGGAAAAATGCTAGGCCTGCTTGGAGGAAGTAGGATAGTATGACCTGAGGCGGACAGCCGCTCGTTAGTAGGGGGCTTCGACGCGCGGATGCGGATCTCTGAGCTTACCCCTGGCCTGGCGATGTCGTTGTTTAGGTTAACATTCACGTCATTATAGTACAGCGTCATTTGGGAGGCGATACTACCTAGGTTCGCCGTCGTGATTTTAACGCCTTCCAAGGTATCTAGTTCGTCCGGGCAATCCCCGAGCTTCCCCTTAATTGTGCAGGACTCGGAGATGCAGTCTCCCACGTCGCCCAGATGTCCCGTAGCGTTGAAGGTCGCCAGGTCGGGCACCTGCCAGGCTGTCATAACAGCGACTATCTCCGCGTCCGTCCGGTCTACCGAGTAGGCCTAGTCCTAGATATACCGGCCGGCGCCGCCGAGCGTGGTGCACGCGCGGAAGTTTTCCGACTCGAAGAGCAGGGACGGGTTGGAGCAGGCCTTAGTGTAGTTAAAGCCGCCGTCGGCCATCAGGCAATCACGCGGCCCAAAGGTGAGCCTCAGCTATCGTCCGGTCGTCGCGTTATCGGCGATCTGGAAGAGCTGCTCGGGCGTCTTGTTGAAAAGGGCACCGTAGCAAGGCTGCCCGAGCTGGTGAACTAGCTGTAGTCGAAGGACCCGAACCAGTTGTAGCTCGGGCTGCTGTCGTTAGCCATGACGAGCGGCGCTCGCGTCGCGCCGTTGTTCGCCATGATGCCGGCGGCGTGCTGCTCATGCTGGTGCCAGGCGCGTGGATGTGGGAAGAAGGTGGACGGGAACGCGTGCAGCGACGTTCAGCTTCTTATCTCAGCGCGCCGGAGGAGTGCGACAGCTGTCATCCGTGCGGCGCGCCCCATGTCCGGGATGGGTTGCCGCTTGTGTGGGTTAGATCTCGCACTCAAATGGGTACCATATTACGTCACTTCAGCCTCAGCCCAGCACTTTGTGGGCGCTTCTCTTTTGCCCCCATGGCGCGCAGAAGAATGTCCTTGCGCGTTCTATTTTGTCGGCTCGGGCGTGAATCGTGGGTTTCCCCCCTTTTCCTCAGCGGTAAGTCATGTCGTTCATGCTGTCATCGGCGTTGTTTCGCGCTTGTCTCGCGCTTTTTGTCACTGTGCATAGAAGGCTGCCGGATGTGGTCTGGAGGAGGGTCGGATTTTGAGGTCACCCTATGTGGCGTCCAATGACATGACCTCGACCGGATCGGACCAGTTTTCGTAGAAAGGGTGTTGACATCTCCCTCCCCTTCATCATCTAAGAGCCCAGCCGACGAGCTAGCCCCGTGGCGCGTTATCTCGAAGAAGCGACCGAGGAGGCTCTCCGGGCTCCGCGAGCAAACGCGCCGTCAAAGATGCAGGCTTCAGCGAAGGGCTGAAAGTACGCCTGTTGGAGCGGGTGGCCGACGCGCAGTTCTGGAGCGAGCATTGTGGCCAACATCGCCCAGGCGGGGATAACATCACTCACAGGAACCAGCAGCAGCGGCAGCAGCGCGGTACCCTTCGCCTTGGACAGCACTTGGAGGTGCAAAGGTGCCCGCATTTCAGCTTTGCGCGGAGTTTTTAGCCCACAGCCACCGAAACTGAGCAACTGCACGCACGCCAAAGCGGCTGGCAGTTTCCGCTCCTCCTGTGGGATACAGCAGCCTGAATGTGACAATCTGTTGGCTTTCAGAAATAGCCCAGTAAGTCCAATCTAGCAGTTTGTGCTTGAATGCAAAAGAAGAACTAGAAAAAAGAACGCCGCGCCCCGGTGCACGAAGGCAGCTGGCGTTGTATATCCAAAACGTGTATAAGGTATTTTCTTGTCCTAAAATAAACTCCAGGCTCCTCGCCTTTGTTTCCCAGCCAAAAAACCGAAAAAACAGAATGTATGATACTTCTGGGCTGATGGGAGTTTTATGTCGAGTATACAGCTACGTATTCGACCTCCATCATCGAACCCCAGCTGTCCGCGGTTGCGCCGTTAGGTGCGCCAGGCCTGTGTGTGGATGGTTAGCAACCCGTGATATTAAAAGAGTAGAGACGGGAAGAGAGAAAGACATACCAGTTGCCGCCCACGGCGAGGTTGAGGATGATAAACATGGGAGAACGCGCAATGGTGGTCCAGATGTGCTCATCACCCAAGTCGCCGCCGGACAGGGCATAGTACTGCTGGCCGTCGAGGTACCAGAAGATGACCTCGTCGCGCCAGTTGTACGACCTGGTGCGGTCGATCTTGATGGTCCACCTGTGCCAGCCGCTGTCGGGCAGGCCCGTGGTGCCGGCGCGGCCCTGGGGCTCATTGCACGGGCCGCCCTTGTCAGAGTATCCGCAGTGGACAGTGCCGTACCCCGTGGGCAGGCCGTTGACGGTCTCCATGATGTCGATCTCGCCGCAGAGGGGCCATGGCGTGCCGTGGCGGACCGCCTCGCCCAGCATCCAGAACGCGGGCCAGATGCCCTGCTTGCGGTCGCGGGAGTTATCGCTGAACCGGATCACCGACTCCACCATGGTGACTTTGCCGGCTTCCGTCGTGAACGCCTGCTTGGACTCGATGCGTCCGGATGTCCACTTGCCGTTTGTTTTCCTCGGCACGAACTGGATCGTGCCGCCGCCGGAGATCTGTACGTTCTGGTTGGACGTGGTGTACTCCTGCATCTCGTTGTTGACATGGATGCTGCAGACATGTTAGCGTGCCGGTCACGTCACCGTAAGGGTGTGTTTGGGGGTGCTTACTTTGTCACGAGGCTCCACTGCCCGGCATTGGGCAACTGTCCAGCGCTACCATCGAACGAGTCGGACCAGAGGGTCCGGAACCCGGGATAGTTTGGAGGAGCGAGACCTGAGACGAGGGCAGAGACGAAGGGGACAAGGCCAAGAACGGCGTTGGTACGTATGATGTCGGTTGGACGAAGAGAGAATATATATGTTTTGTTTGTCTGTGCAAGTCGCAAACCGCAAGCTCGAGCAAGAAAGGAAGGACGGAGGGGTCAACTGTGTGCCTCTGGCCGAGCTGTATGTAGGTGCAGCTGTAAAGAACGGATAGACTAGCTACCGCGATGTGCTCGGATCGAGAGTGGTGTTATGACAACGTGGTCGAGTCGTGAATAGGGAAAGCCGATATAGGGAAAGCCGATATATATTAAGAAGAAAGGAGTAGACGGACCAACAGTTCACTTGGAACCGGCAAGGAGGGTGAGAGGAGGAAGGCGAAACCCTGCAAGGACATCTCGATCATTTTTATTTCCCAAATCTCAAGCATTAGAAACATTAAACGTAAGTCTTCTCTAAAAAACCAAGGGGCAGAAGTCATAGTATATTAAAACCATAGCGGAGGAATTCTAATAATCATTCTTTTTGTTCGCTTTTAATAATGATGGCTGCGACATTTTTACTTGTCTTGATAGTAAGACTAAATCCCTCAGGCATAGCAATTTATCGCGCTAGAGACACCTCCTTAATTAGAGATGCGGCCGAAGATCATGGTTTGATCGTAGAATACCGATGACTTCCTTCGCGCCCTCCAGACAGGCTATAGAGGCGCCACCATGGTTTTGAGTATCCTAGCACCATCTTAGCGTAGTATCCAATGGATGCGGTCTCTGGGGCTTTATGAGCAACTGGTAGTTTAGGGCTGAACACGATATTATGCCGGAGGGTTGTAGGAATGGAAATGATCACTCTCTTGCTGCGGAAGATCTAGCCGTCTTTGATAGCGGTGTAGCACCAGCTCGCTTTCTGCTTGATTTCAATGACAGGCGACGAAAGCCTTAAGGGTCCTCTCAGGAGGCGTTCCTCGAGATTGATGCAAAAGGACTGGGCGCTTTAGTTTTGCGAGCTATTAGCAGGCGCCGATGTATGAAAGGGGGGTAGTGGTGAGACTCACGTTGACTGCTTCGCTGATAGCTGCTTCGCTGACTGGATCATCGCCAACGATTCGGATATTAGCTATACCAAGGCTTTTAAACGTTCTAAGCTCAAGTGATTTAGCCGGGTTAATTGCCCATCTTCGACCTTTCCAGACTGCGTCTGTAGCCCTGATGCTGCAGAGAGAGACGGAGTCTCGCTGACATGGCGGCAGCTTGCATTACTCGGAACGCAGTTCCATGGAAGCCCGCGTTTCAACAATCTGCCGATAACAACAGTACATACTTCCCTCGAATCTGCCAAGCTATTCTCCGAAACCCTGCATCTTATTATGTGACGCCTGAACCCGAGCCACGCTGGTCCTCTTGCTAGCGTATCCCAGGGAGACTGCGAATAAAGATATCAACTAGTCATCTGTCTCTTATTATCGTTCTGGGCAATCTCTTGGGCTAGTGGGAAGAGGAAATCTCAAAACATACCAAGGGACTGAAATTGCTTGTGGTGTCAGGAGACTCGAGCTCTATCATCCCGCAGGTTGAGCATCTCTTGAAGCTGGAAATTGTGCTATTCTCGCACTCTCGCTTCAAGAGACTCCACGACGAAATAAAAAAGGGCACTTTAATTACGGTACTAAATCCTCTCGCCTATATACTATTCAAGCACTGCATTGTAGATAAGGGCAACTAACTCGGCAGTGCCACCACTGGGCGGGGGGAAGCAACCTCCTTCTAGTGGTCAATCACCTGCAGATTGAGGCTCGTTGGATTTTGACGGGAACGCCACCCAAATGTCTCTTTAGCATCGACGACAGCTCCACTTCCTCCGGATCAGTGGCAAACGGGCACCGAAGCAGTGCACTAGCGGCTCTCGAGAAGAATGATCTAAAAAGCATAGGCTCCATTACAGCTTTCTTCTTAAAGCTGAGACCATATACAAACAATTCGACAGATACATCCTCTCGAGACTCGCCAACAGTAGGAAGCATCTATCAACTTACTAAGCAGAGCGTCTTCGCGAAAGCTGCACTCAGGTCGACAGTCGTTCGAAATCGTCTCTCAAACATTAGTTACTCACTGCCCCATCTCGACGAGCGTATTGTTTAAAAAGATAATTATATTCTACGAACATAATAATACGGGATCCGACGTCGCTAAGGCTCTAGAAGTAGTTCGTCTACCCAAACTCACTTGCTCGCCTATGGAGGTATTTATTTTTTAAACCATGATTATAGCTAGGAATCCAACACTTCATTTACACAAAGGAGTTGTCCGAGCGGCGAAAGCTACGCTATGTGGAGGAGTTTAACCGCATCGAAGCCGGTAGCTCGTTTAGAAGGAGCTTAACGGGAGGTCGTGATAACGCTTTTAAATATTAGGAAGAATGGTACGTGATCGCCTCTAGTGCTTGAGACGCTGTAGGCAATCTATCGTCGCTTACTATATTTTGTCCCAGTCTCTTCCGAATTGAATCGAGTTGTTAACCGGTCGTAGTTCGTATTTCTACCCCTTCCGTCAAACGGAAATGTCACGATTCTAGCCTGCAGGTAAGCGGGGCGAGCCGCCAATCAAAGGCACAGTCATTCCCAGCAAGCGGTTGGCGCTAGGACTAATCGGGGAGTGCTCTGCTATGCTCTGTGGGTCCCCATACGAATAATTCACCTAGCGCGATGCCCTGGAAACGGCCATTCCCTAGACAGCGGATCTAGACAACACATTCCTACATTTGGCATGTAAACGGTCGGAAATCCGGCATGGAGACGGCATTCCCGCATGGGCATAAGAAATGCATATTTGCTGCATTCAAACACAACACGGCCTAAGTAATGTAGGCTAACCGGATGCAACATCTTCATAACCTACGGATACTGTGACAGGCATCGCCCTTGATGTGCAGGTCCGCACTAAGCAGCCCAAGTTGCACAGTGCACTGAGGGTTGTTCTCAAGATAAATCGGCAGCGGAGACTAAAAAGAGAATATAATAACATGGAGACTGAATTGGGCCAGCTCAATCTCAAGAGAATCTACAAAGACACTACGTCACCTGAGGCGCACTTTACCTATTTCCTCGGAGATAGACACATAAATCGTCGCGCATTCCAACGACTAAGAACGACGCAACTTGTTTCCGGACACTCCCTGGAGGCGGCCCTTGGAGGGACCTTTGTGGCTGTGCGCTAGGGTGAAAGCCGTAATCCCCGCCAAAACCTCTAGACAATTGCAGGCTGCAGCAAAAATCCGATGGAATTATTCCCACTGTCATCCGACAATAAGGACAATAGGGACAATACTCCACATTGCGGGAAGAATAGCTGCCGCCGATAGTAAAAGAGAACACGCATATAGTAAGGTATCTGACCAATTGTTTCTTTTCGAATCAATTTTCGACTACACAGCAAGAAAAATGAGAAGCCATAGGCCTGCCACTCACCTCTGGGTGCACCGCAGGATAGGTACGTCACTACAATGACGCTAGGCACAAGCACGAGGTGTGGCTCTGCTGTGGAAGGGGGAGGGACGTGAGCTTGTGCCTCGCTTGACTGCGCTAGTCCATTTTAAAGATGGCGCTAGGCCTCTTCAGATGTGGCGTTAGGCCCTTTTCGTTTGCAGCGCGGCACTCAGCCCAGTGCGGGAATCGTGGGTTTTTTTTTAGCGGGAGGGAGTTTGAGGCGTTACTTTATCTGGGGGTGTGATTTTTTCGACTGCCGTTGCAATCCTTCCCGCTCCTCCCCAGTTACCGGCTAGACAAGTGAAAGATTGGCCCTGTATTAGTCCTGAACCGCTATTGCTTCAATTTTCGTCTCTCAATCGTATTTTGGGGGGGTTTTGCTTAAGGAACAATATAACCATATGAAAAGCTTCCAGGATTTGTCAGTCGCTCGCTCGATATAATGAGTGCGCCAAGAGCTCTTCCGCCTCAGTGAACGACAAGTTTCCGTATAGACCAATATCGGTAAGGGAAGTCGTTAATATCTCCAGTTACATTAGTTAGGATCTAGATGAGGGATTGGTAAAAGAAAATGGCAAGTTACTAACGAAAACCTACCTATTAAAAGCTCAATTTAACAAATAGACCCGCGCCCCTGGTTAAGGTCACGGTTAAAGTTGCTGCTCGGCCAAGACTCCGCCCCCAAAATTCCACCAATTCGCTCCCACAAGAGGGTGGCGTCGAAGTGGAAGTAATGATCGCTCTTCATCTCCGATTCGCAGAAGTGAATGTGGTTGGAGACATCACGGTAGCTCGGCTGCCTGTGACCGTTATCTATCCGTTCCACCGGGTAGGTGCCATCCCTAGGCGATGCACCCAACGCCGATATAACAACGTCTTTGGTCAGTCGCGTCTCTACGACGGTCTTAGCGCATCTTCACACGATGGGAATGGGTGGTTTGGAATGGGTGGCTCTGGCACACTGCAAGTTGGCGGTACGGCCTATGCATCCCGTTACGTGGCCATAAGGTGTACTGTGCAACTGTACCTACCATATTGTTCGCACGCACTCTTTCTTCACCAAACCCAAATTTATTCCTTTTCAGTGCCTATGTGCTAATAACTGTTTCATTCGTAAGCTCCATGCTCATTCACACTAGAGCTTAGCTGCGTATACTTTTAGCGTCCGTTAGATCGACCACTTAGGGGCTACGTTGAAAATGAAGCTATTTCTTTCAGTAGCACTTAGCGTCATCTTCTTAAAGATAAAAGCTAGCCGTTTATATATTTACTATAAAATAATCTTTTATAAGATATTTGTCATTTTTGCTTTCTGTTGTCCAAAATCAAAATGAAATGGTAATAGGAAAGCGTAGCTAGTGGTTATTAATAAGTTTTAGGCCAAATATGGTCCCATCAGACGGTAGGGGCACTTTCTCAAAGTGAATTAAGAAGCTTTACTAGAGCTATCGAATGTTTAACTTACCTTCGAATCTACATTCACTTTATTCTAAGTTTTACAATCCCATTTATAGATAGATTATGAACTATTAATAAGTAGAGCCTAAGAATCCAACGGAACCACCCAATCTTAGCCTTCTAAAGAAAAGACTTCTGCTTTTATTAGATAATAAAACTCCCCCTTCGATTAATATATCTCTCCCATTATCTTTCCAAGATAGCTTCTAGAAACCGTTATCTTTTTCTCAACAAAAACCCACCGCTTTACTGCATTCAACCTCACATCGATTTAATCTACAAACCACTCTATATAGTTTTTAAAAAGAAGTCGGTAGTCAACTTTCTAAAAGCAGCTAGCATCTTCCAACACTATATCTCACTAAAAATAATGATTTCTCGTCGTTTCGTCGCTAAGGCGAGTGCGTGCCGCACCCCTCGCACGGCTCTCGCACCGCAGCAGCATGCTCGTTCTTTGAGCCAGTTGACAATGGGGCTTTAAGGAGATCATCAAGTGGAAGGAGGACCAGCGTAAGGTCAACTAGGGCAATCTTAATGCCCGCCCCAAGATCTACTCACCGACTAACAAGAGCAGCACCTGGAACGTCTCATACGAAGAAGACTCGAAGGACACGCAACTAGCTACGGATACCAAGGCCTAGCCCGTGTCTTCGTCCCAGGCGTTCCCATTCAACACCAGAAACTGGTACCCAACTCTGCCCCCTCATACTAGCACCAACTATAGCCTCAACCACGAACATCTCGGCACCAGAGGCATCACCACATGCATGTTTACCCGCAACTCGATGCCCAAAGCCGCCGTCCCAGTCACATGGACTATGGAGCAGCCGATTGTCCTGCCCTTTACCGGCAGCACATCATCTCACAGCATCACTGGAGAGCGCAGCGCCGATTAGATCACTAAAGTTCCTAACCTCGCTGTCCTCAGCAAGCTGGACACTAGACGCCCCGAGGTTATGAAGCCGGATGAAGCAAGCAACAAGGTTGAGGACTCAAACGCATCACCGCCGTCCTCTAATAGTACTAGTCCGAGCACAGCCACCGCTGCTAGCACCGCAGCCGCTGCTACCGCCGCTCTCCGCCGCCTGAAGAAGACGGCCCGCTCTTGGCTGGGAGACGACGACAACAGCTACTACGGCGGCTTCGGCGGCCAAGAGCCAGTCCCTAGGTCTCCTTTCCCGTGGGCTCGGGCCCGCCATCCAATCCGGACCGCCGTTCCAAATGTCGCATCTAAAGTCGCGGGCTCGCATACTAAGGCATCCACCATATGCCGCGCAGCGGTTGAAAAGGGGGATAAGAAGCCAAGCGACGCTGAGCTGCCACCCATTGAGCCTCAGCTGCCTATGTTACTGGGAGGTGGACCCTTCTGGCCCATTATCTAATATATATTCTTAGCAAGCAAAGGAATAGAAGTTCATTAGATATGCTTATGCCTTAACATTGCGGACCATTTAAAATTTTTTCATATATATATATCCTAAGGAAAAAGGGATATAGATTGTTTTTTTAAAATATTTCCAAGGACGTACGCTATATAGTATTATAGAGTTACTTTAGGGAAGTGTAGTGGCTTTTAGACTTTGGGCTTTATAAAAAAGCGCGACGAAATTACTATGGGTAGTATTATAACCTCGGAGTTTATTAGGAGGCGGTAAAGACATTCTTAACGTGGTAGATAGCTAGATAGGATAGAGGAGCTAAAGTAAATATATATAACCTCAACTACTAGAGACATTTATACAAGTCGAGTTATATACTTTATATATCTTAAAAACTAGCCTCACTCTATACGAGTGCACCCCTCAACGCATAATAAAACATTGCTTGTTAATGTATTAGCATATATTAATATTAAGCAATATGAAGTTAGTTATATATTCTACCAAACACCTCTCTATACTACGAAATAGAGGTTATAAGGACTAGGGCTATAATCTAGGGACATATTATCGCTCCCTTATTCGGGGGTGTTGGACGGTATAGTATAGCTTCTAGGCTCCGATAGACCAAGCGATGTTAAGGTAATCGTGCTTTCGTCTCCTCATCGTCGGAGTTGAAAGCCGGCTAGACTCGTGGGTCGTTATTGCCGGTGTTGGGGGCAGGTATTACAATCCACACACGGGGTGTCTGAACTGCAAGGCGGTACGCCGTGGGTTGGGTGGGTACGTCACGTAGGGAAGGTAAGCTCCTTGAACAATGTAGATGGAAGTCTTGATACACACAATGTAGATTGCCTTCACAAGTAATGAAGCAGATGAATGTGTATTGCTTACTTGTCGAGTCTCATAAGGAGAGCTCGACCTAACTGCTTATATAGACTGTAGTTCTCATGGACCCGAGCTCCTCAGGACCCGGACCGGGTCCTGAGCTGCCCGGGTCCCTTATAATTGGTTGCGCTCAATCTAGGACCCGGCTTCCTCGACGAGATGGCCGGGTCCTTCCTGATTGGTTGGCGACCCACTTATAATGACTGGCTGGGCATGGTCCTATATGCAGCCGCTTTTCTCCGCTTGACTAAATACGGAAATCGTGACACGATGCCCCTCTTCCTAGGCCTTCGTCCCGAAGGCCTGGCCTAAGCACGTAAAACCTGACCAACTCTCCTACTTTGTTTCGGGTTGGTTGGCTTCCTCACTTCATCCTTCAGAAATGTCTGCTAACCGGGTTCAAAAGAAACGTTCGCGCCAGAAGGCCACTGCTGAGTCCGCCATTCTTTCCTACCTCGAGACCCACGGTTCCCCGTCTCCAATGCCTTGCACCAACTGTTTCCGCTCATCCTCTACGTGCGTAGTAGCGTCGGGCTCGCTGCGCTGCCAGCGTTGCGCCGACAAGAAGGTCTATTGTGATGGGAAGGAGTTTGCTCCCGCCCGTAGGTATCTGCGAGCTGGCCCGCTACCCTCGCCTTAGCTGACGTTGCTCCCAGTTCAACAAAGCGTCGAGGAATTCCGGGAGCTTTCCAAAAAGGAGGACGAGCTCCAGGAGAAACTTCTCGCCGTTACCCAGGCTCTCAGCACGGTCATGCGTCGCAAGAAAATGGCAAAGGATAGGGCTGACGAGTTGTTTCGGCGCGGGGTAAAAGACTTCGAGGAGGAGTTCCCAAACGTTCCTCCACCTGAGTCGGCCACGCCTGCCTCCTTGGACTGGCAGTCCCTGGACCCGTCCCTCCTCGAGGGTCTCGGCATGGTGGCCCCTTCTCAGTCTGCAGCTCCTTCCTCTTAATGTAGCGACGGTGATTTCTGTTCTTTGTATAACAAATGAAATCCAGACTGGTGCCTTATTTTTTTGGTTTATCGGGGTTCTTTTGATGGAACTCCTTTTTCTTCTCCTCACAGTTTGCTAAGTTAGCCGAGGGCTCCCAGCTGCTATCCGCCGAGGGATAGCCCTCCCATTTGACGAAGTATTGTACTCCTCTGCCGACTTTCCTAGAATCAAGGATTTCTTCCACCTCGAACTCTTCCTGCTCGTCGTCTTCCGCCTCCGCCTGGAGATCCAGCTTGGCATTCTTTGGCGCTGGTTCCAATAGTGACACGTGGAACACCTTTGACCGTAGTCTCATGGTATTAGGGAGCTTGAGTTCGTAATTCGAGTTTGCGACCTTTTTGACAATCTTAAATGGTCCAATCCTCTTGAAGTCCAACTTCTTGCTTGGCCTCTTTGTGCGTAGGTATTTTGTTGAAAGAAAGACTTTATCCCCCTCCTCCAGGGGAGGTCCCTCGACCCTGTGTTTATCGTAGTAGGTCCGCATTTGTAGCCGGACTTCTTCGAGTCTTTCTTTAAGCCACACATGCAGGTCCTTGATCCTGCTGGCCGTTACACCTGCTCGCGGGACTTGCGTTCTTTCCCCAAGCTTATCTTCTGCTTCGAAGCCGTAGTTGTTGAAGAACGGCGTCGTTCTTGTGCTTTCAACCATGGTTGTGCAGTAGCTGAATTGTGCGGTGGGCAGCAGTTCGACCCAGTCGTCTTGTTCGTAGTTGACGTACATTCTGAGCCATTGCCCGACGACCTGGTTGACGCGCTCTGTTTGCCCATCTGTTTGTGGATGGTAGGCCGTTGAGAGTTTGTGGTTCGTCCCGAATTCTGTCATCAATGCCTGCCAGAATTTGGACGTGAACCATTTGTCTCTATCAGTAATGATGTTATCTGGCCACCCATGTTGTGAAGAGATGTGCCGGTGGTAGAGCTTTGCGAGTTGCTCCGCCGTATACGTCTCCTTGCAGGGTAGGAAGTATGACCACTTCGTGAGTCGGTCTACTACTACCCAGATTGAGTCATAGACTACGTCCGTGACGGGGTCCTTTGATTTAGGCAGCTTGGTGATAAAATCCATCGTGATTGATCCCCAAGCCCTTTCTGCTACCGGGAGTGGCTCGAGAAGCCCATAAGGCAAGTGCCTCGCTGCTTTATTCTTTTTGCACGCAGGGCATTCCCTAAGGACCTCTTCGACTGACTCCTTCATCTTTGGGAATGCGTAATGCTGCTTAAGCCGGGCTAGTGTTTTGGTCACACCGAAATGTCCCCCGACTTTGGCTTCGTGCGTTTCCTTGATGAGGTCCTGTTGTTGGGTCGGGTGGACGTACATTCGTCCCTCGTACCAACATTTCTTGCTGTCGTCCTCCGTCACTCCAGCCGGCAGTCGGATATGTTCGGCGAAGTCCATGCATTTGAACTGGTATTTTTCTTCCCATCGTGCCCTGTAATTCGCGCACACTTGGAGCCATTGGTCCAGTGGCTCGATCCATGCTTCTGGGTGCGCTGGGTGCTCCAAATCTTCGCCTTTTGCTTTGAGTACTGGTGGCGACTCGTATTTTTCTTTTCCTTTGCGGTGGTCGGCCCGCCGACTGAGTGCGTCTGCTCGAGCGTTTTCCTTTCCTTTAATGTGGCTGATGACGAAGTTGAAAGGCGCTAGGAATTCCGCCCATCTTGCTTGCTTCCCGCTTAGAGTCTGCTTCTTGGCCCAATATTGTAGGTTCTGATGGTCTGATTTTACTTTGACGGGTTCAGCTGTTCCGGTAAGGTAGGGCCTCCATTCCTTGAAAGCCCACACGACTGCCATAAGCTCCTTTTCAGGCATATCCCAGTTGAGCTCTGCCCCCGAGAGGCCGTGAGAGAAGAAAGCGCAAGGGTGTAGCTTTCCTTCGTCGTCCCGTTGACTGAGTGTTGCGCCAATAGCATAGTCCGATGCGTCAGTTTCGACCTCGAATGGCCTTCTTGGGTCGGGAAGTTTTAATACTGGCCCTGCTAGCATAGCATTCTTAAGCTGTTGGAATGCTTGCTGTTGTTCTGGGGCCCAGTCCCATGTGATATCCTTCTTGGTTAGGTGGTGTAGGGGTTTGGCGATGCCCCCGAAGTTCTTGATGAACATTCGGTAGAATCCCACAAAGCCGATAAACTCCCTAACTTCTCTAGGGTTGGTTGGCGTGGGCCAGTTCTTCACTGCTTCCAACTTTGCTGGTTCCATGCAGATTTCATCTGGCTTAATAAGAAACCCCAAATATATTGTCTCTTGTACATGGAATTCGCTTTTCCCGGGGTTGATTGAAAGGCCTTTATCTTGCAGCGCCTTCAACACTTGGTGCACGTGTTGTCGATGTTCTTTCTCTGTCTTGGAATAGACCAACACGTCATCCAGATAGACCACGGCGCACTGGTCTAGTTGTTCTCGCAGTGCGTCGTCCATCATTGCCTGGAAGGTGGCAGGGGCATTGGTCAGCCCCATTGGCATGACCTGGTATTCGAAGTGCCCCCTGCGGGTGCGGAATGCTGTTTTCCACTCGTCTCCTTCCTTGATTCTGACATGCCCAAAGCCGAAAGGCATATCGAGCCGGGTAAACCACCTGGCGCCTTTCAAACGATCGCGCATTTCGTTGAATAAGGGCAGTGGGTACCGGTTCTTAATGGTTTCGTCATTGAGCTTTCGGTAGTCGACCACCAGCCGTAGTTTCCCGTCCTTCTTTGGTACAAAGATAACCGGGTACGCTGCTGGTGACTGCGACCTCCGAATGAACCCTGCTGGCTCGTATTGCTCAATATATTCTTTCAATGCCTCGTCTTGCTGCGGGGTGAGGTGATATACTCGAGACCAGTCCAGCTTGGCTCCTTCCTTGAGTTTGATTTTATGATCAAACGGTCCTCGGGCCGGCAATTCTTGCTTCATTTTTGCCCGGAATAGGGTGTAGCCACGGTACTCGTCTGGTACCCGTGCTAATTCCTCTCCTGGATCGTCCTTCGTGGACATTCTGATCCAAAGTGCCCATTCTTCTAACAGGTCTTCCTGCTGGGCTGAATTCGTCGTGTTTCTCATGACGTTAGAGGGCTCTATTGTCTCCTCTCTCTTTTCGCATTGGTCTGGGGGCTCCGTCCAGCGGGATTTCGTGCCTCCCCTGGCCCGGAGTTGGCCATCCTCCCAGTTGATGTCGGGGTTGTAGGCTCTTAGCCATGGGTTCCCTAGGATCAAGTCGTGCTTTGGTCCTGTTGGGAGTATCTGGAACACCACTTCTTGGGATTGACCCTCCACTGTGATCAGTAGTGGCAGAGTCTCCCTCAATGAGAGTCCATTGTCGTAACTCATCAAATCGCCCTCGAAGGTTCTTAACCTAGTGGGCTTTTCTCGGTATTTCCATGGTAGCTGAAGTTGATTCACCACCCTCGGGTTGATTATATCGCAATCGCTGCCCGAATCCACTAATGCTCGCAGCGTGGTTTCCTGTCCGCCCTCCCATCGGATCTGGGCGTCCGTAGCAAGGCATCCTTGCTTTGTTGTTTCATTAATGCTGGATACGAACTGCTCGCTCCAGGGAGGATTTTCGGGTCCTGCAGTAAGGCCTCCACACCTACTGCTTCGACCGTGGCGGCTTGGGTGTGCTACTCGCTGTCGGAGTCGACTCCCCAGCGTCTTGCGCCGTATTCGTCTTCGTAGAGCCCCAGAAGGCCTTGTGTTTCGATTCGCTTCCACTTCGAGGGTCCGGCGACTTGCTCGGGCTCGCTGGTGACCCTGGATCCTTTTCCCAGGCGTCGAGAGAGCCTTAGGTGTTGCTGGTTAGCCTCCCAGCGTTCGCGTCGTTCCTCGTTGGTAGGTTTCTCCGATGTTTCATCCACCATTTGGGGGAGTTCTCTCAGAGCTTTCTTATTCTCCTTAGCTCGCTTCTTCTTAGCTTCAGTCTGGTTAACCCCCGCTGCCCATTCTTGGAAGAAGTCCAATTTCATTTGGCGGTGTACTAGGCAATCTGTTGTTGGGCAGTCCATAAGGTCATTCCTTCCTTTGCAATTGGTAGGCCACATTCTCTTGGTGGTGAAGAGAGCCTTAACGGTTTTCCCGTCGTGAGAGTGTCCCATTTTCGCTTCGAGTTCCACCTCTCTCTGCAGTTGTTCGTGGCGGCCAATGACTTGTTTTACTGCCATGGCAGTTCCATCCGGGTTGCACCGCCGCACTGGGAAGCAATCGTATTCCAGCTTCCCGCCCACATGTGGTAGGCAAGTGTGGTCGTAGCAAGCAGTCCACGAGATTTCTTCGTGGAGAGGGTGAAACGGGTTCAATATCTTGGCGTCCTCCCACATGGCGTCGTAAGTTGAGCTCGGCATTCCCTGCAACAGGTTGGCAGCGGAGAGTGTAAGTCCTTCGACCGTGAAGACTACTTCCCCCGCTTCTCCACCGTAGATCTCGTCGAGGTCCATAATGGCCGTCTCGGCACCTAGATATCCCTCCTCTTCCAATTGGTCATCTCGGGCTTGGTCGTAATAATCGTCCCCAAGATTCTCCTCGTTGACCATTCTTACACGTTGGGTGGGCTCCTCCTCCCAGTGGACTCGAGAGGCGGCTTTCTCAGGTACTGGCTCCCACTGACGAGGCCTTTTTGGTGAGCGGCACTCCCGCGCCCAATGGCCTTTTTTGCCACAGTTGTTGCATGTGTCATTTTTGCGTTGGGCCTCCCGCTGGACCGCCGAAGTGTCCATGGGTCCCGCGTGTGATCCGTATGCTGTGCTAGGCGTAGAGTTGCGAGGTCGCCCGGAATTCTTCCTCGGACTACGGCAGTCTCGCGCCCAATGGCCCTTCTTGCCGCAGTTATTGCACGTGCTGCTGGCCTCCTTTTTGTCAGTTTGTCCGGCCGGAAAACGGCTCATCCCGCCCTTTTTTTCCTGTCGTCTGTCGAACTGTCGATTGTCAATTTTGATGGCTTCGTCGGCGTACTCCAAGAAGGTTAGGCCGGTTTGCGACACCTTATAAAGTTCGTCCTTAACGTCCTCCTTGAGCGCTTGGTAGAAGTACTCCTTAAGCGCTGCCTCGTTGTAGCCGGTGTCGTACATCTCCATCCTGAAGGCTGCCAAGTACTCGGTGGCTGACTTGGTCTGCTTCAGTTTCCTGAGGCGAGATCGTGCCTGGTACACCGCATCGTTCTCGCCGAACATCTTACTCAGGGCTCCTTCGAAGCCGTCGATGCCGTTGAAAACTTCTCGAGTTTCGGCTCTCATCTTGAGTGGTTGGAGTCGGTGTTTCAGGTAGTCTTCCATCGAAGGCTGGAACCACCGCAAGGCTCTTCCCGTCAGTGCTGTCCCCACATACAGCACCTTGCTAGCTTCCGTCGGGAATGATCCTTCCTCCCACAGCAAGTGGGCACGCGCCTGCGTCATGAATCCCCTTAGCTCCTTTGGGTCGGAGCCGTCAAAGGGGGGGAGCTTGGAGAGCTTGGTTTTCCTGCCAACCAAGCTTCGCGTGGTTGACTTGGCTCCGGTCTCTCGTCGGGCTGCCTGGATGAGGTCTCCGAGTTCCTTCATTCTCCGGCTCAGGTCTCCTACATCCGTGACTCCGACGTCCTCAATTTCTCCCCTCTCCTTCTGGGCCCAAGCTTCCATAAGCTCGGCATGAAGGACTTCGATCCTTGACTTCAACTCCTCCAGTGCTCCCTTGATGCCCTCCCCCTCATCGTCGCTATCTTCGGCCTCTGTCTCTGGCGCTGAGGCGGGGGCAGGCTCCTTGGGTCCAAGAGCGGGAGGGGCAACCTCCTTCTTCTTAGAGCTCGACCCGGTGCCGACCGTTGACATGTTGTTGACGGGGAGTGATGTGAAGTGGTAGGTAGCTGAGCGCGTTGTTCAAGCAATCCGAAGGTGACGTAATCGAAAGGGAAGTAAGCAACGTATTACAATCCACACACGGGGTGTCTGAACTGCAAGGCGGTACGCCGTGGGTTGGGTGGGTACGTCACGTAGGGAAGGTAAGCTCCTTGAACAATGTAGATGGAAGTCTTGATACACACAATGTAGATTGCCTTCACAAGTAATGAAGCAGATGAATGTGTATTGCTTACTTGTCGAGTCTCATAAGGAGAGCTCGACCTAACTGCTTATATAGACTGTAGTTCTCATGGACCCGAGCTCCTCAGGACCCGGACCGGGTCCTGAGCTGCCCGGGTCCCTTATAATTGGTTGCGCTCAATCTAGGACCCGGCTTCCTCGACGAGATGGCCGGGTCCTTCCTGATTGGTTGGCGACCCACTTATAATGACTGGCTGGGCATGGTCCTATATGCAGCCGCTTTTCTCCGCTTGACTAAATACGGAAATCGTGACACGAACGCCTCGTTTCCATTCAATTGACTCACTCGTTATCCCGTTTCAAGCTAGAAACCCCACGTCTATTAGGGCTTTTAAGCGCCCCCGACATCGATTCCAAGTTACCCTATAAAATTCTTTCAACTATACTGCCATCTTGGCTCCCGTAATCGTAATGAATGATATTATACAAATTGATAAGGCAGGAGGCCTGTTGTCGTCGACGCTCTACAGGTCCACCGGCCGCTTTGCCCACAGCGGCCCATGACCTCTTGCAGCAAGCGCTCCGAATCGGCAATCCTCAAGTTGCAGGAGCCTAAATCCACAAACTTGAACGCGAGTTCGCCTCTCTTCACCTAAGGGCTGATGGCCATGCCCTGTTGTCCAATAAGCTCGAAGAACTCCCCATAAACTTGGAGAGGGTTCGTTATACTACCATCTAACTCCTCGCTTTCATTTGCCTAACTTCCTAATAGTATATTATACTTCGCCCTCTTAACGGTTCCCCTCCAAATTGTACGTATAATTCTTACAGAATGGGAGAGTATATAGACCGTTACCGATAGCAAAATAACACTGCCGTACTAGTGACCGCCGCGACCTATCTTATCGTAGAGGATACCCTACTCTACAGCGTAGTGCGAATGCTAAAAGGCACAAAGCCCGCCACCGCAACTATAGAGTGATAAAGAAAGATAAAAAGAGCAAGAAGAAAAAAAGGAGTCGACGAGATTGATGAAGCTATACCAAATGATCTATCCGGAGGAGGCGGGAGAGGGCAGCTGCTCTTGTTCCTTCTATTGCGCGATGTCCTCAATTGGTGCCCGGCAAAGGGGACATGTATTGTGTTCCTTGAGGAGCCAGATCATGATGCACTCTTTATGAAACCAATGTTTGCAGGGCAATCGTAAGACGATCTCGCCCACGTCGACTTCCTCTAAACAAATTGTACATTTAGGTGGACCCCCAGCACTTAGCATCTTATCGTCGATAGCCTGGGCCTCTAGCTTGCCGATGGCTGCCTTAGAGGCTGGGGGGGCAGCGTCGGATAGCGGATCGGGCCGTGCGAGGCTGATGATGATGCGATGAAGCGTCTCATGAAGCCGCCCCCCAGGGACTGGCGTCGTGAGGATAACATTATCCACAATACTCACCGGCCGACGTGCCCCTGCACCGGGACTAGCGCCGGTGGCGAATGCGTGCGCCGAACGATGTATATCGTTTCTATTGTGAGCCCAATACCAGGGTGTATAGTCGCCCCTACTAGTAACATTAGCCTTGCCGCCGGTCTCTAGGAGATGAGGGTGACGCTTAGGACGTAACATACCTGTTGAAAACTGGGCCGTCTATTGTAGAGTCCACAGAGCTAGGTTGTAATGATGTGAATACGGTACGCTGTCGGACTCTCGAAAGCGCGAGAATGGGGAGATCATATTGTCCATAGTTATGATGGCGGTGACTATACCCCCCAAGCCTCAATGGGAACGGAGACTGAGGGATGGAATTCCAGTCCCTAATATCAAAGTACGTATACCGTGAGAGAGCGGGAGAAGGCATCGTCGTTCCCCAAAGGGCGGGCAAGCCGGTGGGGGATGAGCCCACGTTAGGCGGGCTATACATCAATGTCGATGAACACCCAGTTCGAGATTCGAGTCCGATCGCGAGCGATATGGAATTGGTGACTGCTTTAAACCCGTCTCGAAATCAAAGCCTCTATGCTCTGTGTGGAATTATAGCGAGAACTAGGACTAGATTCAATCTTTAGGCGGTTGGGAAGCGCCGGGTGTGGAAAGTGTGTGGTACTAATGTCCGGATTTCCATAGGCGCTAGGGTCTGATTTTTAATATCTCAAATATATGTATAGCTTAGTGGTTGTGGAAGCGATGGGGAAAAGCGTCCAAGTTCGAGGAGACTACATCCATTCTAAGCCGAGCAGCATATAGCTAATCTCTTCATAGGAATTTGGTCATTATATACGTCGTTTTTATAACGTACCTATTAAAAACAAGCATACGTATAGAGAAGGTGTGGATAATAAGGGGAGAATTGTAAATTTACAAAACTATATACACATCCACTAAAATATTAAGGTTCCATTTCTTAGTTCTTTCTCAATTTAATCTAGTATACTTACCGCTCCCTTTATATAAATGTTCCTTTTACTATTAATAAAAAGAGAGATGCACATATAAAGAAACAAATTTGTTTGAGAGCAATTAAACACCCTCCTAAACCTCATATCGATCCGTGCCTTCATCTTATGTTTCCAATATACGCCATAGGGAGATTATCACCATTTCTACCCCACCAAACAAAAATTAGGGACTAAAGGGGCAGAGCGTTAGAAGTGTGCATTGGCTTGCTTGTTCACTTCCCGAGGGATGCTCCCTCATCCACTACCTATACAAAAGAGGTTCCTAATTATACGCCAGCCGTAGGACCTACAGGAGCTCCGCTCCATAGATTCCCCTGCTCTGCAACCGAGGTTACCTGTGACGTGAAGCTCTGGAGCTGGGCCTCGCCAGGGAGCTGTGCGATGCCCATCCGAGCGTTTTCTTGATAGAAAACAATGGCACCGCTTCCTACCGATGGCGATGATATAGGACATGAGTCGTCAGCACGGAGCCGTAGCTGTGCGAGACCAGCATAAAGTTCTCCCAGTTGGGGCTGTGCTGCGCCAAGATGGCACCCGGATACAGCGGCGGCGTGATGAGCCGCATAGAGATAGGCAAAATCTCGAGCGCTAGGACGCCGATCTGCTCGTTCCCCTCATCGTCATCATTCGTAATGACGGCGAGCTCGCCTAGGAACTTGGTATATAAACACTATAGGTAATTGCTTCCTAGACTAATGCTCCCCGAGCTAGTACCCGACCTCAGCTGGGTCGACGTTCAACCGGAAGGTAGTCGCCGACCTGCGCCCCGGCGCAAAGTCGCGCCCCATACTACACGCCCCGCATGTGGCGTACAGCTTCACGAAGAGGAAGCCGCGCTCGACCAACGAGTGGTAGCCGTGGTATCTTGCCGACATGGGCATGTGCGTTGCCGAGACGCTGGCACGGCATCCCTTCTAGGGGGAGAACATTATCTAGAGAGAAGAGCTGCTAGCGCTGGACACAGAGAGGAAGGTGGCTATGTCGCTATCTAGCAGACATCTCATGGTCGACACGCAGACTATGAGGTGGTACTTGGCGAGGGAGGGAGACTTTGTAAACGCGATGTCATATGAAGATGCGGCCTTCGTCAGCTAGAGGAATACGTACCTCACGTCCTCGGGGCTTGAGATCTTGTGGCTCCTCAACCACGACTATGCGTAGGTCTTTGATGCACCACAGTATAGGTGCGTCTTAGCTAGGAGGTGTTTGGAACCGGAGAGGTAGACGGATGGATTCAAGCCTTGCGTTTAAACAGCCAATGTGACTTGTGTAACTACCTACCTACTTGAGCTTCCAAGTTGCCATCAGCAACTGCTAGGCGCTCGGAATGCAGTCACTTGTTCACGTGAGCTTTTGCCCCACCCGTCAAATTGACCCTGGCTGGGTTGCGGCCCACAGAGTAGAGGCGTCCCTTAGGCAGACCAACTCGATAGCCGCCGCGCTACGTTGAAGCAAAAAGACGACGATTGGAAATGGGGGCATATCTTTAAAATATAATATTAAATGATTATATTACCCACTACATTATCTCATATTTCCCAAAAATAGACTTGTACTATAACATCAATTCAAAATGCTCCCTAAGCGGAATCGTGTTTTCTTCAAAACTGCGAGCCCATGACCACTCTTTCCACTTCACCCGACACCCATCAATCCATCAGCCTGTGCAGCAGCAACCGTCAATATAACAACATCATTAGTCTAATATCTCATCGACAAAATGGCTCGTACTAAACAGACTGCCCGCAAGTCGACCGGTGGCAAAGCTCCCCGCAAGAGTCTCGCCAAAAAGGCCGCGAGGCAATATAAAAGTTCCACACAAGGTGTCAAAAAGCCTCGCCGCTATAAGCCCGGTACCGTCGCTCTCCGCGAGATTCGTCGGTACCAGAAGTCGACTGAGCTCCTGATCCGTAAACTCCCCTTCCAGCGTCTTGTAGGTCACTCTTGCGGTCAAGCGCCACCCCGCGCGCCTCTTTGCACATTGCTGACGCGTCAACAACACAGGTTCGTGAGATCGCCCAGGAATTCAAGAACGATCTCCGCTTCCAGTCCTCCGCCATCGGCGCTCTCCAAGAGTCCGTCGAGTCTTACCTCGTTAGCCTGTTCGAGGATACCAACCTGTGCGCTATCCATGCCAAGCGTGTCACGATCCAGTCGGTAAGTACTACCCCATCTCCCCAATCATTTAGTTTTCGAATAGAACAGATATCTAAGACGCCCTATAGAAAGACATGCAACTCGCTCGTCGTCTCCGCGGAGAACGAACGAGTTGATGATGGGTCATTCAACACGGCAGCGTGGGGGGTACTATGGGATGTCAGGTGCGGCTTATAGCCTCTGGGCCACTCATTGGAATGGCGTTTGCTATGATAGGTATTGTTTTCCTCTCTCTTTGAACCCAAGTATTGCCTCAGTTGGGGGCAATTGATTGGCAGTGGTTTTGGGGCATAGTTTAGCTTAGTCTACCGTATATCTTCCATTAGTTGCCCCTTTACTTGTAGCACTGCGATATTAATAATATATGCCGATGTTGGGGTGTAGTTTTGTTTTCTATTGTTGGTATAGATTGGAAATACTGAAACTCGTAAGATAATAATGGGCACGCCATCTTATGAGCATAAGACTCAGCAGCGGGCTGGCTTGCGAAGTTCTCATCCTCTTGACGGTGTTGAGTAGATAAGAACATTTAGCATCGGTGAGTCAACGTTCGAGTCTGCGTGTTATGGCCAATTAGATGGCGTTATGGGCCGTTTATGCGGGCATCTCGCCTAGTTCAGGGCGGCAGCGGTTGTGGGGAAGGTGCGCGGATTACATCTGGTCGACGGCGAGCAAGTTCCGAGGAATGTTTCTTGATGTCACTTTCGGTCCACTTTCTCTTGCGCAAGGCTTGGAGTAACGTAGTTTATGTCAACACAGGCAGCGCAGTTAGCCAGCGCAGTTAGGTTCTTTTCAGGGTTGGCTTATTACAGAGAAGTAAGATGAGGGTTCGAGTTTGAGGAAGAGGGGGGTGAATTATTTGCTCGACTTATTTTAGTCCGTTATTTAAATAATGAGTACTTCAGTCCCGATTTTGGAGAGCATGTTGAATGTTCGGGGCAGCGAGCACAGCCAGCAGATGATGGTGACAATTATGCTGAAGCTCACTATTCGGCAATGGACGTTATCATCTCCCGAAACCATGGTGTTGATGTACTTCGCTCCAACGAGAACGTGTAAGGCCTAAGATAGCAGCTAGTTAAAGTTAGCCTTTTGCTTTAAGAGCAGCACAATGTCATTATAGCCTTATTAGTCGTAAATATAATGACGGACCTAGATGAACTATTGGACTTTATTAGTGCTTTGTTTCCACTTTGAAAGAGGCCTTAAATAAGGATACCTACTATATTGTTAAGAAGAAACATGATAGCTGTGGCGTACCAGGCCCATTTCTTGTTCCAAAACAGCATCTGACCAATGTCGCAGATATCACGGACCTCGGGGTGGCGCAGACAGAATTCCCACAAAATAAGAGATCTAAGAAAGATTAATACGGGTAAGGTGGTGGGAACGGAAAGTTTTGTACGTATAGAGCAGGATTCCGGCTTAAGCGACTGTCAAAATGAGACTGAGTATCTGGTTAGCTGATGGGAGGTTTTAGGTGGAGATGAGTTGCTCTGAAACATACCTAGGGACAAGTCCAAGAACGCTATAAGACCAAGGGAAGCTCATAATCACCTGGGTCCAGTTAGTATTGACTCTTCTGGGTGTTATTCAAGACTACTATCGTACTAAGTAGATGTACTCCGAGAATAGAAGAGCCGCAGTCTATCAAAGCACGTGATTGTGTAAGCCTTCTGCTAACTGCACGTTCGGTACTAAATGGTATGGCTATCTTCGATAGCGATCTGCTTATCGACCTCGACAATATCGACGGGAATGTTGGGGAGCATAGGACCAATTCTTGGTCTAATGGTGACCCCTTTGCCGCCGAAGACCTAGGCTGAGAACCTAGATGGGGCAGCTGTTGGGGCACTGCGATCATAATCCGCACTATTATCCTCTATTACGACCTTCTTCTCCGTCGACGGGAGGAGGCTGGGCGGTCCCGCCATCTTAGTTTGACAATGGACAAACGTAGGGAAAAGAGAGGCCTATGAAAGAGAGATTTGGGGATGATCGATACAAAAGTGGAGAATGTCGTATCTGCTCCGATTTATAGGCATTACTGTATATCGCGTGCGTTTTTCGTCCCTTTTGTAAAAAAAAAATATAGGAGGGAGAGGGATAAAATGGTAACAAGCGTGCACTAGAGTACTCGGTGAGGTAAAATGTCTCCCGCCTCTTAGAGTGTTAATTGAAGATTATAACGAACCTCCCCTAGCATATCGTGATTAGGATGACGTTATAGCGCGGGTTTTTATATATAGATTATCCTAAGAAGGATAAACTATAAAAAACGAGATCGGATATATAGCTAATTAAGTAGTATTCTTTATTAAAGGGCTTAAGACTTATAGATTAAAGGGTTCTAATAACGCGGGGGTTAACTATTACAATCCACACACAGGGTGTCTGAACTGCAAGGCGGTACGCCGTGGGTTGGGTGGGTGCGTCACGTAGGGAAGGTAAGCTCCTTGAACAATGTGGGTGGAAGTCTTGATACACACAATGTAGATTGCCTTCACAAGTAATGAAGCAGATGAATGTGTATTGCTTACTTGTCGAGCTCCATAAGGGAGGCTCGACCTAGTTTGTTTATATAGAGAATAGTAATGAGTGTCTGTTGCTGGGCCCGAACCCCATCTGTGTTTGCTCCGGGCCTTGGTCCGAGGCCCGGATTGAAAGTGATCGGGCCCCGGGCCCCTCCTGATTGGTTGGCTACCCCAACCAATTAGAACGCCCTAACCCCTCTTTTGTGATAACGCCTGCAGATGGAAATCGTGACATTAACTTTAAAAAAGTAAACTTTAGCTTATCGGTTCTTTATCGAATAATTTGGATTTTTACCTCATGCTATTAGAAATCGAATAAGATAGTGCTATTTTAAGGTATTTCGATGTATGCTATAGACTTAATTAATATAGGTTTTGATTTTGAGTTATAACTTAATAATACGACGGTAAATTATCGGTAGTAGAAGAAAAGAAAACGGTTCTTAACCTAAAGCAAGACCTAATACGGAGCTTATTATATAATTTACATTAGCTCCCTCGGTTTCCTTTCAAATTTAGATCTAGTTATATAATATACTTTATAATACCTATACGCTTAAAGAGAGATCCGATATAGTTACGAGTTCTATTTCTTTAAAGTTGTCACGATTTCCATCTGCAGGCGTTGTCACAAAAGAGGGGTTAGGGCGTTCTAATTGGTTGGGGTAGCCAACCAATTAGGAGGGGCCCGGGGCCCGATCACTTTCAATCCGGGCCTCGGACCAAGGCCCGGAGCAAACACAGATGGGGTTCGGGCCCAGCAACAGACACTCATTATTATTCTCTATATAAACAAACTAGGTCGAGCCTCCCTTATGGAGCTCGACAAGTAAGCAATACACATTCATCTGCTTCATTACTTGTGAAGGCAATCTACATTGTGTGTGTTAAGACTTCCATCTATATTGTTCAAGGAGCTTACCTTCCCTACGTGACGCACCCACCCAACCCACGGCGTACCGCCTTGCAGTTCAGACACCCTGTGTGTGGATTGTAATAAGCGAGCGTGTGTATTAGGTGGCCCTGCTATCCAGTTTTCGCTGTCACTCGCTGGTACCACTAATTATAAATTGACCGCATTGAATTAATAGAATTAATAACCACAGTTCGTGGTACTGATCATTCATTCATACAGGCAATTAGTAGTTATAAAGGCACCAAAAGCGAAATAGCCTAGCCGAGCTGCTTTGCACTTCTCCTCTTCGTGTCACAGAGATGAAGGCACACACTCCACTTCTCTCGGGTGTTCAAAATTTTGGAGGCTTGGCCCCCCTGAGGCTGAATTTATTGCGCAGCGCGCTCATATTAAAGCGCATGCCCTAGGCAACTATACCTTACGGGCTTACTCTGCACACGCTTTTCTCTGCACTGCATTTTCAACATAATCTTCATCATACATATCCTCATCAATTCATCAATTACCACTACGTATCATGACCTTTCTGTTGAATACAACAGCTTGCAGAACGCTTGCAGCGACGCAAGACGACCCTGCTGGCCAAGGGACGAAAGTTGAGAACGGGCACCCAAACACGCTAGTCAAGGCCTAGCAGGACATCGTCTTGGCAGCACCCTGTGCCGTCGGTACATACTTGAGACGGCGGCGGCGTCCCTGTGTTTACCTCCGAGCCAAAAACAGGTCTCGGGAGCTCCCTTTAGCACAAAAGCGGCTAGACTAGAGCGTTGCGTCTAAGTTAATAGTTCTACCACCCGGGGTGTTCGCGGCCGTGTTGGATCTCGGTCTCACGAGGTAGGGGAATTCTAGCTGCCGCAGGGTGGCTCGCCTTGGATTGGCCTGAGTGCTCTCCCGAACCGCGCGGCGGTTGGTCCAGCGCTTCTTGAGGCGTCTGGCAACCGCGTTAGCAGTTGTTGCAACTGAGGTCAATTGGGTGGATTTGGGGAAAGAAGTCAAGGACTTCGTCGCTCTCGCTGGAGGTCAATTGACGATGGAGATGCTGCTGCAATGCAGAAGCGAGGGCGCATAACCTGTGGAAGGAAGGAAGAAAGCAATAGTGTTGATTCCTGAACTGTAAGTACAAGAGCGTGGGAACCGCGATTCTCCACGCGCCGGTCCCTCACTCTTCTCGTTCATCCGGAAAATTGGTCGTCTTTTTGTTCTCTCACATCATTCGCAAGCAATACATCACCAGTTTCTATCGGGCAGCTCTCAAAGTCTCATGCAGGCTAGTAATTTTTCAGCTAACGGCAGGTTTTGCTTGTTCTGTCAGACTAAGGGGCATTGCTGCGTCGAGGCTCGGCATAGTTCATCGCGAACCAACTACCCACAGGAGTGAAAGCCGGGTAGGGTCCCATCATATCTATTATAACTACAACTTTTGAAGGAGCGTCATCATATCCATACGCGACGGCGTCAGATAGCTAAAGATATAAAGACATCTATTTCAAATACTATGATTTATACATTTTCTTTGCGTCCTTTAAAAAAAGCTACGTATTACTAAAAATGTCATTATTCTCCCCAGCCTGCGAATGTACCGCGGCAACGGCGGCAGTGGCGGCTGCAGGCACCGCATAGTGTCCGTATCATCAGTTGGGATCTCGGCTGAGACTTAAAGACTCTCATTGTTCATTTGCGGTTGATCTAGGCATAGAAGGCAGTATGCTAAACACGCGGGTTTTCGTCGTTAGGCGAGGCAGCCGGGCTGACTCCCAATGGCCTAGACTCACCTCGCAGTAGTGAATCGCTATGACTGCAACGCGCTCGGCCGCTGCTTCGTCTTGAAATAGCAAATGTGAAGTATCTTTCCGGCCTAGTTCCTGCAGTTAAACATTGCCAGGTATACATGTCTATTCCGTAGCCAGCTTATAATATATCACAGTAGGGGAATATTCCTCGTCACCGACAACGATTTGACTTAGCGAAATGAAATTTTCGACATGGTTACGACGACCTTGGGTAGCAAAGTGCTCCAAATTTCACTACTTTCATTGGTCCAGGGCGGTGGGGACGGAGTTCAACAAATGGATGAAAACTATCTATCCTAGCTGTCTCCCCCCAACAAATAGAGCATCCCTATCCTGACTTCCATGCCTCCGAAACCAACAAAGCACACCTTAAACAGGGCAGTTTTTATCAGCAAGCCCAATTCAAAGAAAGACATTACTTCCTAACTTTTATTGCCTTTAGTGGGGCCGCCTTTTGCGACTAATTATTTTAACACTCTTATTTTTCCCTTTTTCTTCTTATTTTATCCTTCATCTTATGTGCCATGCTTTTCGGTATAAAAGATGGAAAATAAAGGTCCCGAAAATAAACACTACGTAAAAGGGAAATGACGAAAGTAGGTGGGAAATTATAAGCAAAGGAACGAGCAACGAAATGAATAAGAGAGAAATATAAATGGAAATAGGAGTATAAAAACACTGAGAAGTGACTATATTGTGAATAAAAATACGGAGAGACGTGCTAAACCATGAAAGAATAATAAGAGTAGAAATAATAAAGAGGGTAGCAATAATGATATTAGAGGCGGTAATACTATTATAAAAGGCCTTGCAGTAGATAGTCATGCTATTAATTGGGCTATCAACGTCCTCTCCCGTTTCTATGTCTTCATCACCCGTTCCTAGATCGAAAAGAGCGTTCTGACTATCCGATTGTGCTACCGCAGCGTTATGATCACTCTCGTGATGGGTGGAATATACCATCATAAGCTTTGGGTGATTATGTCTACACGAATATATTCAAGTTATTTGCTTAGAATCGTGGTTTGAGTTATGTGCACGTCAAGGTGATGGAGCGGGGGCAGACGAGCGGTGGGTGTGGAAATCTAACTGGAAAGACATCGGACGTTAAGGATACTTATATTCTGCTGAGTATCGTGGTATTTGACAACCGCCTTGGGTTTGAGGTGCTTGGCTTATTAGAGGGGATCCCGCTATCGATACGGTTGGTTACGTACAGTTTGGCCCGACCAACCCGGTGCCAATAAGTGAAATAAGCCACTAGAAGGGCGTGGGCAGTACGTTGGCCGATTGTAGGGAGGTGAATGCGGGACCGTCCCGATTTTCTTTTCCTTGGGAGTTCCAAAATATCCGAGTTAGGTGCGAGTTCAACGGCGAATACTAATAACCCCGCGTTATAAGATGCCTTCTGCAGGCTCCGGATAGGTCGATTTTGAGCGACTAGAAAGCTCCTTATATCCTGGTTGACTACAATGTAAAACAACAGCATTATGGTCGCCATGCAACGATGTCATGCGGCGAAGGAGTGCGTGACGTCGCTGATTGGCGAGGTCTTGCAAGACGGGCCCCAACCCGCAAGTACATCATCGTCGCAGAAAACTAATCCTGGTACATTTTACGATGCGATGTCCACCCTGACTTCCACTTTTGGTATAATGGCAAAGATACGATGCGTGAAGCTATGAGACACATTAGAGCAAAGACTCACGGTCTAAAAAACGTCATCAGTTATTTCGGCATCCGCGCGATACCGCCAAAGCAGAGCTCAGCAATAAATTGCCCGAGCAAGGGCAATCACGAGGAATAGAACGTTGCCGCTAGCTATAATAACAACGGCTGGGTGAAATCCTGTACGCGCATGGCTTGCGAACAGCTTCAACCAGGTCAAATGTTCCGCGCAACCATATTTGGACTGATTATGATAACATGAAGATCATTTACACATAAAAAGACGTCTTAGACTTGCACTATCTTGTTATTCTTTTGCTTTTTTGGGTACTTATCATACCCCATATAAGCCGCTTGAAACCCCCCCCCCCCCCCCCCCCCCCCTTTTTTTTTTCCCCCGGCGTGCGGCCCCAGCACAGGAATGTCGCACATGCCGGGGCAATTTGAACCTAGGGACAAACCATCCGATCAAATCAGCCTTGCCGACAGTTGCCAAAGGCCGCCACCCGCTCGAAAGCGAGCAGAGGTGAAAGAGTATGCTCGTGTTTTGCGGACGTTCATGTTGCCGCTTGGCTTCAACTGGCTGCAGTCTCTCCTACACTTTGAGTCGTTTTACCCCTCGCGCAGTCGTCGATGACGGTATCGTCGAGTCGTCAGTCGAGCGAGGCGCCAGTCGGTCGCAAACTCCCAGTTCGAGCGGAATCTTGTCCCACGCATGGACCGCATAGACCAAGACTCCAAGAACGAAGCATCTCACGGGATTCTTCACATCATTCTCCAACTCTCAAGCTTCGTTTGGATGTTTAGGTACAATTGAACAGACACCAGGTTCTTCAAAGACAAGGGCTGGATGGTAAGAGTGATTGTCGAAACAAAGCGTCTTGACTTTTCTGAGTTCATAAAAAATTCCCGTTTAGAGTCCGATACAAGCTGTTGCTTCTTGTTGCCAACTCCATGCACTCCTCTTTCTTGGTCCCAACTTTGCATTGCTCCTTGTTTCCAGCCTCCTGCGCATTTACCTTCAACCGCGTCTGTTATGAAGGAAAGCGCGGCCAAAGGTGGCCGCCCAGGTAGTAGCCTCTCAAGCACCCACTCTGGACAGATCATCCAATTTGAACACTCTTTTATTCCATCAAGATCTGCACGCCACATTGGGTCACTGCAACGCGTTGGTGGGGTTGTCGTGGTCTCGAACAGTCCTTTTACGCTACAGGCGCGTTTCCCATCCTTAGGCAAGCGCGGGCGGCAGCTACGTAGTAGGCCTCTCCCTGGGTGTGTTGTGCGTTGCCGCCTCGTTTGGGCTGCATGCATTAGGCCACATCCTGACTTTGGTCATGGCCGTTGATTCCAATTCTGCACTGAGCACTCGCAGAGCTTGACGCTGACGCAGCCAACGACGAAGGACTAGAACCTCTTCCGGGTCAATCGGCATTCGGCAACCACCCCACCAACCCCCGTTGCATTCTTTCAAGTTTGTTCCACATCCAAAGCCCGCATGCGCACACAAAACCAAGACCCCTGAATGACTTTTCGAACCGTGATACGAATAGGACAGGCGACGATCGACAGCAACGAGAAGAAGGCACAGGGGTATGGTGCAGAAATTAACCCTCTACCCCACTCCCCACCGGGAATGAGACTGGCTCTTGTGTACCCTATGCATAGATAGGGATGGAGGGCTCATCATCCATCCTGACTCCAGACCCCCACGGATCGGGGTTCGCTCCCCCGCCCTGCAACGCTAACGAGGCAGTGAAGGCATGCCACGTATGTTTCACCACGTCAGGGGCCTGCGGATCAGCGGATTGTTGTCGATCCATGTGTCGGCGTGACCAAAGTGATACATGCTTTCCCTCGCTTTCCATCCTTTACTTTATCCTATCTCCTCTATCATCATCGGCCAAGCTACGCACGCAACATGACGCAACGACTCACCGTTTCTTACTCAACTTTCTATGGGGCGCAACACGCTGGGTCCCTCGTTGTTGTCCTCGGCGATGGGGCGATGGTTGCGGTACCAGGTCAACTTATTGATCTCGTACGTGTTTAGCCTCTGCAGATTCTCTGTGTCTATCACAGCGAGTCAGTACGTGATTTATAGGTGCTGTTCTAGGTACCCAACCGCTATTGGGAACCCGCCAGGGGTGTAAAAAAAGAAAGGGACTTAAATATCGCCAGTCCGCGATGCCAGACTCTGCGGGGTATGGGTTATTGGCAAGTTTCGAGCACGGTGGTGGTAAGAGACCGGGATTCCGATGAGCACGGTTAAGTCGGGAGTTGAACGGAGAGTAATAACAAACCCAAGGGGCATGATTGTTTTAGGAGGCTGCCCAGGGCGAAATGTTTGTACTGGTCAAACCACTTGGGTCCTTCCCCCACGGGTCAAGCCCGATCTGCAGTTCCGGCGCACAACCCCCTCTCGCTTTCGCAGCGGCCCTCAACATGGGGGAAAAAATGGACGGGCGCCTGGGCATGGTGGGCTGGCACTTCAAAGGTACAGTACCACCTGCTCAGTAAGTCACAGCTCGAGTCAATACTCAACAGCGGCATATCTATGCGGGGTGATTGGTTAAGGTCCCTGGACAGTTCCAAATCTGCTGACAGCGATGGCAGCAGCAGCAGAGGACAACATACTACTCGAGCTGGTCTCGTCTTATCCGAAAGCGAGCTCTCAACAAAACAAGTCGCCGTAGCCAACCTCAAACATTTACAAGTTGCCGAAATAAACTACGGGCATATGTGCAACTTCGCCTCGATGGATCGCAAGGCCGTCATTGACTTCGTGTCAAAGCTAGCTGCAGATAAGAAAGAGTACAACAAGAGCGTAGCGACCCTCAAGGAGATACGACAGGCCATCAAGGACAGCTCACTTGTTGACACTAAAGAGGTCCTGGGATTTGAGTTGAAGATGGATGGGATTGCCGATGGTATGCTAAAGGGTTTGAAGTACTAGGAAGAAAGATATAAGCGTAATTAAACTGATAATGATCTATATATTTTTATATATTTTGGGCATCATTCAGGGCTTGGAAATTAGTTGTCCAGTCTCGTGGTGCTGCCAATAACAGTAAAGACTTTGTATATATTTTTTATACATTTATTATTGTGTCTCTATTCCTATTATAATATCAACGTTGATGATGATCGACTCCTTTGGCTCAAGCTCGATCTACTAAAATAACTCCAGCATTCACAATGCTTCTTAATTCACTATATTTATAGTTTCTTAGACAACTCGAAGCAGAAAAACTTCAACTCCCCGTCGCCGCGGAGAACCTACACATCAAGAATACTACTTCGCACAAGTGCAGCAGTCTCGTACTTCCATTTCTTACGACCTACACAGCACTAGCAACAATCTCTCTTTGGTCCGCTGGCCATTGTGTTTGTGTGCCAATGGCTTGGTCTTTTGTCGGTAGACACACGGGTCTGAATGTCCAAGTCCATGCCCTGCTCTCCATCGTTCGCTCGCTGGCTCACTCGCCTGTACCCGAGGTAGTGGAGGCTACGTAGTTTGTGAATTGAGGCCAGAGTTCTGGCCAGAGTTGTGGCTAGAGTTAGCGGTCACAACGAGACTTGTTCCTTTCCATACGACTCCAGCGAAGGAGGACTTCCAATGATGCTTGGCAACTACAACCCCCTCAAAATCAACGCACACCAAAAGGCCTGAGATCTCTAAAACTAATGGCAACTACATCTACACTAGGGAAGCCGAGTCTATGGCAGCCACATGCAACCACATTCAGGGAAGCCGGATCCCTGGCAGCCACATTCAGGGACGCTGGCCCAGCGCCTGCTGTGATACCCCGCTGTGTGCCCCACGCTCTGCGGTCTTACCCCGCGGCCCCCCACGCAGTGCACTCTTCTCCCCTGTCGAGAACATTGCCCCTCCCGCCCCCGCCACAGCGCACGGCGCAGGCCATCGTCCGAACCGGCAGAAGACCGCGGAAGACTGGCCAAGCCTTGCGTTGCTGAACCCCGCCGAGCAAGGAGCCAAGGATAACAAACCCGCGAAAACCGATGGAGCCACGGATCAACGCGATAAGGGTTTGTCGTAGCGCTAGGTTGTGTAAAATTAGACGTTCGTTACATGAGGTTGGGCTTGCAACTCTGGGCGGCGGCTAGGCTGTGGGTCGGGCTCACCTATGTCTGGGCGGATCTGTGGCCCGTGCATGTCTGGGCGGATCTGTGGCCCGTGCATGTCTGGGCGGATCTGTAGCCCGTGCGTGTCTGGGCGGACTTGGGCCCGTGCGTGTAAATTGTTCACCATCCGCGGGACATCTCTCCTTCAATCACGACGGGGTTGATGCCTATGTGAGAGTCGCAAAGGTTATTGGGTCGCAGGGGTAGATGGATTGTGCTCTCTTCCAGTGGGGTAGCTTCGTTATCCGGTCGCATCAGGACGTAGATCCGGGAATGCTGGTCCGACGTTGGGTAGTCCCAGCCATCATCTTTGTCGTCCTGTTCGCTGTCCTCCGGCCATATGTCGTCGGCGTCCGCCCACATGCCGTCATGCCGGTGAGGGCGAGTGCGAGAGCGAGAGCGAGAGCGATGGCGAGGGTGAGGGTGAGGGCGACGGCGAGGCAGACGTGCAAGTGGCGCCGGGGACTACCTTGGTCGTCGTCGACGCATTGTGCAACTGCCAGCCTCGACCTCGTGATCGGAGACGGCGCCGGGTGCGTCGGGAGACCGATGGATCGGAGGCTGGCGCCGGCGTGTTCCGCAAACGGCAGCCATCTGCTGCGGCCGTGGCTCGGTACGGAGCGATCCGACGCCGCCTTTGTTCTCCGAATGAAGGCGCGGTGCGTGAACTCGGAGCGTAGCGTCGCCTATCTGCGTGCCGTCGCTTGGTGGGGGCCCGAAGGCTGTAGGCCCTCGCTGCCTGGCGGTGCTGCCCAGGGTATCTCCTCGACAGCTTTGCCATACACAGCGTCCGCAGGACCGGGTGATGAGGTCGCCTGGGCGAGATACACCCAACAAGAGCCGGCTGGTCCTCTCCCGCCCACAGAGTGCTGGATGCGGACGGTTGTTGCGACGACAGTGCTGGGGGAAACGGCGGCTGTGGAGAGCAAACTAGTTTGCTTGGTGCGAACTGGGCGCTCAGATCGGCATCTTCGGAGGCGAGCAGGGCCCTAAAGTCGCCGAAGCTGGAGCTGGACGTAACGGGAGTAGTGGCCTTGGCTATCAAACGTGTTAGCACAACAACTCATCAGAAGTCAGCAAGCCGGCGACAAAGCTCACCAGTCGAGGGAGACCCGGGTTGGCTGTCGTCGAGGAGGCAGTTCAGCTCGTCATCGTCGCTGGAGATGACGATCTGGGAGCCTTCGGCTGGACAGGTCGGCGGCAGGTCTCGGCTTGCGAGTCTTGGACCTGCCGTTGCCGCCGCCGCCGCTGCCGCTTTGGGAGCCCAAAAGGTCTGGCTTTCCCAATTGATGATGCCCGGCATCGTGTCGCGAGCACACAGGCGTAACTGAAGTGCAGAAGACGTCGAAGATTTCCGGGAACGCCTTCGTCTGCGCCGCTTGGGGTCGGTGGACAGCGTGGCCGTATAGATGTATTTGTTGGGGCGATGATGGTGTTATCGCCAATTATCAAAATTTGCCATAATCAGTTTGATAGGCTCCAATGACAGTCCGAAATGGTTGCATATAATTGTAGCATCCTCCAATTGGATATAAGTTCCCTGAACTACGGAGTTCCCGCCGGTCCTTTGTGTCCTTGTTATTTCTGGATATTTGGACCAAAACGCAGGCAATTGGCTTCGGTGGATACCAAATGCACCTATAAGCCTAGTGGCATTGACGGTCCGATCCCGAAGATTGTACGTTATCGGCTGTTGGTTGTGCGCCACTGTGTAAAAACCATCTGGGAGCTTCATGTTCTTACGGCGCTTTTTCTCGGATGGTGGTATAACCTCTGCCGCAGGGTCTTCTGCGAAGCTTCGTAGCGCCAGAGGAGTGGCCATGCTTCCAGGTAGGTCCATCCAATCGATTGCCTCAATATCAACGTTGCCGCCAACCAGGGCTGTCAAATCCAGTGGACCGAACCCAGTGTCACCAGCCGGTTCGCCGTCATCTCCGTAGTAACCATCTTGTTCATCGCCTTCGCCGGGCATATAATCGATGTCCCCAGGATCGACGGGGTCCGGCAGTGCGTGCTTTCTTTCCTGTTGACCTGTTAACAGGCCCTCTTGTGGTTGGCGCTTCTTTAATGTGTTCACTGGCCGGCGCCGCTGTAGTGGATAGGTGAGATAGTTTTCTTCAGATTTCGGACAAGGCCCTTTAGCGCAAGAGAATAACGGTCTCAACTCGTCCCCAAGTCCCAGTGTCTGACTGAGGAAATACCCGTGCTTAAACGGGATCCAAGAAGACCTGCTGCCCACCCTTTTAGAAACTAGTTTAAGTCTTCTAAAAAGGTCGCGATACCCCGAACGTTCTCGCTCTTCCAATCCCGCCGCCAACAAAATTTGGTTGGCGTTGACTCGGTAGTCTAAGGCATCCATGGACACCCTCCATCGCCGGATAACGACATAAAACAGGCCATCGCCCGACTGTACGTCTCGGGTGCTTATATGTGACAGAGCGCTCTGCGAGCCCTGCCCCAGCAAAGGTATGAAGTTATAGATTGGTCCCGGCGCTGAGAGGTGGTTGCTGTCTCGCTTGCGATGCGCATTGTGGCATCTGTCCCTGTTGCTAATCGACGACGGCGATGTAGATCTCCTTTGGGTATGCAAAGCTGAAGTTGACTGTGGATCGATTGGACGAGCTTCCGATGCAGAATCTGGGAGCTCCTCGGCTTCTGCATCTTGGAACTCTGCCTCTCCGGGGGCACGAGCGTGCGTGTCTGGCACATGAGGTGAGCTTGGGTGATAGTCGTTATCCCATGGCAACGTGTCTGGCAAGTCTGCATTGTATTCTTCACATTGACGCTCCCAAGCCGAATATCGATCCAAATTGAGTGACGATTGATGCCTTGGCTCTGCAAAGAAAGTTGGCAAAGTCGGGCTGGTCGGCTCCAGCGGGTTGTATATTTGCGTCGGCAGGTTGGGGACGGTCGCCGCACGAGGCGCCGGGAAATCATCGAGCGGGGCACTGAAGAAGCTATGACTTAGGATCTTTACTGCCGAAGGCCGACGTTTCGGATCCTCTTGTAGTAGTTTGGAGATGAAGTCGAGGGAGAGGGGCACCTCCTCCTGTTCGCAAGAATTAAGTAACGAATCCTTCCAGTCTAGTAGCACATTCGACATTTTCTTGCGCTGCTGCTCGTTTCCCAGGTTGGGGAGCACATTCGGAAGTCCGTAGAGTAACTGGAGGGCGATTACGCCAATGGAGAATATGTCCGCCATGTTCGTGTACATCCCTCCCCTGTTGACGATCTCAGGAGCGGCATATACCGGCGTGCCGCAGTATGTCTTCATCACCTCTGCATCGCTAGACTCGCCGAAATCTCCAAGCTTGATATGGATCGGGTAGCGCGTCTGTATGAAGATGTTCGCAGGCTTCAAGTCCCGGTGTGTGATGCATTGGCTGTGAAGGTAGGACACGGCTCGAAGAAGCTGGCTCAGTATCTCTCGTGCTTCGTATATAGTGAGTGGCGAATAATGCATGTTTCCTTGATCCAGGACCTCCTGGAGATTCGGCCCATTGACGAGTTCCATGATGAGCTGGGCTCTCTGGTTCGCTGGCCAGATATAGGACACGTATCTCACGATAAATTGCTGGTATAGTCACCATGTATTAGCGAGACACATGCTATATTTTAGGAAGATTTTCGAGTCCTTACGTTGTTGAGACGTTCCAAGATATGAGGCTCCTGCGGCGGACGCCTAGGCTTATTATACAGCTTCATGGCGTAGGGCTTCCCGGTGAACTTATTGATGACTCTAAATACCTGTGCGTTGCTACCCTTCCCGAGCAGGCGATCCCGAACGTAGACTGCTGCCCTATTGGTTTGATTGGTCGTCTCAGGGGGATCGAGGTCCAAGCTGACGAGGTTCTGGGGTTGCTTTAGGACATTGGCACAGTATATCTCCCAATCTGCCGGCTTGTCGTAGGTCTGGATCAGGATCTCGCTACCATCGGCGAGCCGGACGGCCACTGATTCGCGCTGTGGAAGGACCAGCTGCGACTTCATCTTTTTCTTATCGCCCAGCACGTGGAAGTTGACTATAGTGCCCTGCCGAGAGTGGTTCTTCAATACCATAGTGCCATGGTGCCACAAGGGCCGTATGGCGAACTGCTGTTCGCTGATGTTCGGGTGGTCGAGCAAGATGTCGCATAGACCCTCGTTCCTGCCAAACATAAAGCCGCGTTCCGTATTACGCGGCCAATGGTCTGTGGTAATGCGGAGGATATTCTTTGCCTCCGAGTAGTCGGGGGCGGGCGTGTTGTGGTCTCTCTGAAAGGACTCGGAGAATCGGCTGTCGGTATCATCTTCCCCATAGTCGTAGGACTCTTCGCCTACAAAGCCTTTTTTTTCGTTGTGTTCGTTGAAGAGGAGCTCTCCGCGTTCCTTCACGATCTTCACGGTGAAGATGGTCCTGGCATTCTCCATGATGGAGTTTTTAAGGGTGTCGGTATGATGCTGCGATGCGGCGTTCGAAGGTTATCTCTGCGATGCGTCTGCTATTGAATGAGGAAGATTACGAAAGAGAATGTCCAGCCTACCTGCTTATACTTCCCCTCTTACCCTCTGGGCCGCACGGGGTGTTGGGGGGGTCACGCTTGGGGATGTGCATGCTTGGGCTGATGCTTCCACACGGCGCAACCTCGGGCCTTCTGAGCCAACCGACTACACACGTGGGTTGGTTCGGTCGCGCTGTGGTGCACCACGCACCGAACCTGGCCGACCAATCAATTAACGCGACGCGAGAACTTAACCCCGCATCGGTGGCGCCACACCCAGCCACGCTGGGCTGGCAACCGCGAGCATTTTTCGTCCCGCCTTCCATCGACCGACGCGTTCCGCAGCTCTTCCTGCTCTCTCACCATCGTCCGCGATAATGGGCCGAACGTTTTCTCTTCCGCATCAGTCGGAGGCCGTTGCTAAACAAATGACCCCATCCCCTATCCGAATGGATGGGACCGTCTGTGACGGGTCGGGGACTCGCCCCCCGCCTCCCCCACCTCCTCGAGCGCAGCAGCTGCCCGCCAAAAGACCGACACCTGGATGGCGGATAAACAGTGCAATCTTCAACATCAGCGGCCGACTGACACAGCTCGCGGGGCTCGGCCGTCCTGGCCAGTGGGTTATACATAACGAAGACCTCTACAAACCCTCAATCGATACCCGGCCCCATTCACGAAAGCCCGACGAAGAGATCGCCATTCGCGGCCTTACCTACAACGGGTTCCCCATCAACGACCGGCGCATCATCTGGGCCGGCAAAGGGCCGCCACCCAACTTCCAAGACGTTGCCTACTGGGAGGGCAAAGCCGAAGAGCTCGAGGCGAAGCAAAAACAAATTGAGGACGGGCTCTTGGTGGATCATCAGTTCACACCGAAGGAGCTAGCAACATTGGAGTCAATGGAGCGACAAAAGGGCCATTTTTTCCGTAACAGCCGAGTACTGAACAGAGACGAGCTACAAATTCGCAAGAATCTTGTCCGCAACCTATTGACAACCATCGCGGAGCTTGGACGTCCTGGCCAGTGGATTCTGCACCACGAAGAACTCTATCACCCCAACATCGACACGCGCCCTCAGTCTCGAAAATCCTACAAAGGGGTTCCTATTCGCGGCTTTACTACCCTCAATATGGTCCCGACCAATGAGGAATATTTTTGGGCTGGTAAAGGGCCGCCGCCCGACTTCGAAGACCATCTCTACTGGATGCGCAAGCAGAAAGAGCTTTCCGCAAAGCGGGATCAAATTAAAAACGGGCAGGTGCATCCTCAGTTCACGCAGGAGGAGTTGTCGGCCCTCGAGTCGATGGAGCGCGACGAAGCCCACTTCTTCTGTATGAGCGAGAGACTGAAACGAGAGAAAGCCCACGTGCGCCCGTTGACGCCCCCCTCCCAAGAAGCCGCCGAGAAGCTGAAGCTTGCGAGATCCTTGGTCTGGTGTGAGCTGACCAATCTCTGGGAGCTCGGGCTTCCTGGCAAGTGGGTGCTGCATCACGAAGATATCTATCTCTCTAAATACGATACCCGTCGCCGAGACGACGACGAGACTGTCCCTATCCCTCCCATTGCCGCTAACGAAGGCTTCGAGAAAACCGGCTTTGGCCTCCGCTACGACGGCGATTGGCCGCTACCCGACTTCAACGACCTTGCTTATTGGGAAGCTAAGCTACAGAAGCTCAAAACAAAGACGCAAGAAGTCGAGGGTGGAATCGTGGAGCACAAGTTTACGCCGGAGGACCTGATGAGGCTGGCCTTATTGGAGTGCGACCAAAATTTCCGTGAAGGCGCGAGCGGGAGAGAGCGGATGGGTGGCGTCGACGCATGGCTCAGCCGTGAAAACGATCTACAAGCTCAGCCTAGCGGTACGCGATCGCCCCAAAATTCCCAGAGCATGACCGCGACACGGGCAGACGTTAGCGGTAGTGGCTCGCAGATGACAAGGCTACCATCTCCTTCAGGGTCCACCGTATCAATCCATTCCAGAGGGGGGTCCTCAGCAGATTCAACAGGAGATTCTAGCTCCGTGGATAGTCGACCACGGTTCCTCCGAGTCAGAGATAGGATCCTGAATCGCGCGCGAAAGTTCTACGCGTTTGGGCCTAACGGCCGTCAGGCTGTGAAGAAATGCGGATTCCAGTTTCAGGGTACGCAAAATGTCGACCTCGAGAATATTACCTTTAACTCATTCAAGATGGACGGCCGGGATGCATGGTACACGGCTCAGGATGTAGAACCTTGCTACGATAGTGCTGCGTTTTGGGATGCGAAAGGAAAGGAATTAGATAAGACATGGCGTTCCATAAATGATGGTAGGTGCCTCGGTCCTAACACGGTGTCTGACGGTGGCTGATATGAAAATAGGGTTCCGTGTTATGGAGGGTTCTGGCTCCAAAGACAGTCGACCACGCCACCCGGAACTAGCAGTGCTCGGCATGCCGCCTCCATACAGTGATGAGGTGTCGCTCCCTGCACAAACCATGCGTCCTACCAAACGCAACAAAGTTCTGCAACAGCCAGAGCCACCTCTGGCAACCAAAGATGGAGGTATCCCTTCTCAAAACCAGACGCTAGAGCGCAAGCCTCCAACGCGCTCATCGTCGGGACGCGCACGGGCGCAGCCAACCAAAAGGAAGAGCACCGACACCACGAACGAGGTGGCGTGTCCAGTAGCAGGACAAGGCTGGCATCCTGCCAAGAGGTGTAGAAAATCACAGCGACCAAAAGCGCCAGCGAGGTTGCGCGATGCAACTGTTCCTGAACCAAACTATCAGCCTAAACCGAGGAGGAGCGCACGCATAGCAGCTCTGCCGTCAAAGAACTACAAATGAGGTGGCCGTCGCTACGGCTGGATGCGCTTGTAGATATCTGTAAAGCAATCTTATATCACGTTGTGTAGCTTCACGCCGCGTGAACGGACCGCAAAGTTCCAGGCGGACGCTTGCGGGTCCGGCCTGAACCCTTTCAAGGCTCGTCTCCACATATCCACCGTCTGCGGAACTCTGTCAGAGAGAATCTCTTCCTTCTGTCTCGCGCACACGAACTGCGATCCTCTGATTCTTTTGACGAGCTCGTGCCACGGGCCAGCCCGAATTGCTGCTTCTGGTCCTGGCTTCTCAGCTGGCTTAAAATGAGCTGGCTCAGGTTTTGCTGCAGATGAGTCAGCTCATCGTTGAGCCACACTCATCCACAGTTGAGTAAACAAAGGGGAGTGGGTTGGGGCGTGGAGAGGAGGGCCAAAAGCCGCGAGGCCCCAAGGGTGTACAAAGCGGTCCGCAGTTGAACCGAGCAGCCACAGTTGAACCGATCAGCCACAGTTGAACCGAGCAGCCACAGTTGAACCAGACCAGCCACATGAAAAGCCTCACTCAACGAGTGGCTGACAGAGGGCGCAATTGAGGGGTGCTGCAACCCCGAATTCGTTTCCAAGCTGCAGCGCCCCAAGCCAGCTGGAAGCCGCAAGGTCGTTCGTTTTATCGCAGATGGGAAAATTTGTCAAAAGTCATTCGCATCCTCATCCCATCCATTCCCCCCCGCCGTATTAAATCTCGCGCCTAGTTTTATCCTACTACTACTTGCTTGCCTACCACCACCCGCCCACTTTGTGCCTACCAAATGAGCAGACGACACGTCAAGCCCCCAATTCGCACCGCGTAAGCAAACACTCATTCATTCTTTTCTTGCATTCTAGATAGTCATACGAACTCCTTTTCATTACAGGGTGCTCGGCCTCCACTTTGGCAGCACGTCGCTCCGTGCCGGATTGACTGCCCATCGCGACCCAGAGGGTCGCTTTTACCATGTTCGGAATCACCGCCCAGATCTTATCCGTCCTTGGATCGTAGGAGACTTCTCCACCGCCTGCGCCCCATTCGAGGCAGATTATCTCGGGTGCATCGGCAATGACGCCCAAGCCAGGCCCCGAAATGTCTCGGCCAAGTATCTGATGTATCTGCTCACCGACTTTGAGGACGTAGTGATGGCAAAACACCCTTTGTTACCTCAGGAGCTTTGCAAGCGGCGCGGTGATGAGGCCTTTGTGGTCATTTGCCGCGCCATTCTGGTCCAGCTCCTGAAGAACTTGAAGCAAAAGATCGACGCAGTCTGCAAGTCGGAGTGTCTCGAATACACCGAGATGGTCGTGACCGTATCCGTCAGTATCTTTTGGCCAATATAGCCTCGCGTTATTATTCCTGACACACCACAGTGGGAGAAACACTTTCAGGTCGAGTACTTCTCCATCATCATCGAAGAGGCGTTTGGGTGGACCGGAAAGATGGACCGGGTACATGTTGTCGCCGAGGCAGACGCCCTGGCCAACTACGTAATGACTATCCAAGAGGAGAAACTTTGTGGCTGGGACCGCATCCTTTTTCTTGACTTTGGAGGTCATTGTATGGTTCGTGTCCTATCCGTTCTTCTCCTTGGCGTTTTAATAACTACTTAACAAAGAATCTTTGCCACAGTCGTTCACTTTGTACAAAAGTGAGCAGCTTGACGATCAAGTCTGCCTAATTGAGCTGCGGTGTGGAGGTGTGTTGTCCCCCAATTACTATAAAACCAAAACACCGACTAAATTACCGGGAACTAGGAGTGATCGGAGGCAATGAGATATGGTTTCACCATATAGCTGAGCTCATTTCGAAGAAGTTGCAAGAAATGGAGATTGATGACCCTGAAGAACAGCTGCGCCGGAAACTGACCACAGAATTTGTCTCTCTCCAGAGCCGCAACGAGGTCAAGAACGACACCACCACTTTCGTCTATACGCCCAGCCTTGATGACCCTGGTAAAATTCTCACCGTTGGCCTCCAGCCGTATGAGATTGACCGCTGCTTCAATCAGGCCTTTGAAGGTCCGGTCATTTTAGCCAAGGAGCAGCTGAAGTACCTAGCTACTTTTGACAAGTCGTCCTCGATCGGAGTCGTCGTTGCTGGCGGAAGCATGACAGAGGGATCAGGAGCTGTTGTTTTCCCTGACTGCCCAGTGAGCGAAGACAAGTTTATTTTCAATTCCTCTCTTGAGCCTGAATATCTGTAAGTATTTACAATCTTCCCTCCTCCCCGCTTTTCAAGTAATATATATACATCCGCTTACGCTGCCCCCTCTCATCAGATCAACCCACAAATGCCGTGGTGCAGTTATTGCCGTCACTAGCTCCAAAATTAAGATAAGCCGTACGTGGGAGTGAACCGACGGCGAGAATTGACAGGCCCAACGCCCATTCAATATCAGGAGACGGGCGTTTTCAAGACTCGAAATCCAAGCGATCTTACCAGCATGGACGGCTCTTATACCATTAACTAGTCGTTGGATGCTAGAGAAGTTCTCGTTATCGGTCACCTTTGGGACGTTATAAATATGTTATGATGCTCAATTTGAAGTCCTTGATTGTGTTCATCATTCGGAGATATCGCCTTGGTGTCTCCGGGCATTCCGGGCAGCGGCAATGATCCTTTCGCGCTCTTTTCCAAGCAAAATGAAGGTAATTAAACCACGAATGGTTTCAAAACCCAGTGCTGAATATGCAAATGTCTGAGGCGGAGAGATAAACTCGCGGGTTAGTATTATCAGAAGAGACAAATTCTACGTCCGTTTCTGCACATCTTACCCAATAATGTAGCGCATGATTGCCGGAAATCCGACGGCCAGGCATGGTATCTGGGCTTTTGGGTGACCGTTGTTTGACCCAAAATCTATAGCCCGGAAACTCGCTTTTGCTTCAGTGTGGCTATAGAACATGGATGGTTCTACACCAAGCGATGGAAGAGGCTCGGTTGCGAGGTTTGCAAACATCTTGGGGACGGGCCGCATTGAACTTGCATGTTCCATCCCTTGTCATATCGCCACGTAGTGGGCGGAGAAACCGCCGAGGACGTGTGCTATTCATGGACTGAGCAACATGATCGTGAATGCCCTGTTCGTGCGCGCTTAAATATCGACGGAGGTATACTGTACGAAACGATGCGAGGCGGGACGCCCAAGACACGTACGAGGAGGTAAACGATGTTATATCTAGGAAATATGATGTAGTTGGGGGGTTTTTTTGGCTGGCTTGTTGGCGGGGGACACGGCGGGATTTATCAGTACACAGAAACACTGAGGCTGAATTGACTCGCATTAAGAATTACAAGGGGTTGCCTCCCCAAAGCCTCCCCTTTTATAGCCCTACTACTTGGGATAGATGCGAGCTCTTGATGCCTGATAGAGTTCTATTGCCCCGCTTATATTGAATAATAAAAAAAGAGTTCAATTCTCGCCGTCGAGGTCGAAGCTGCCGAGAGGCGTCAGAGCTCCGCAGGAGGCGATTTCTTCCTAAAGGTGAAGAAGGTGTTAACATTCCGTTCATAGCTCGCCCCCGTGTTTTCCCTTCTCCGGAAACATGAGAGCAATATCGACCAACTTTGGTGAGCGTCCCATTGGCCCTGACGGTGTAGACGTTGTGTCTCAACTGGCGAGATGAGGAGTTTAAAGTTAGTTCGGGGTCTAGATTGTAGATAGGTTCCCTCCTTAGTGGTAAAAGAAAGAGAAAAAGGGTGTGTAGGAGGGGGAAAAAGTACAGCTAAAAGCACTAACCTCAACGGTAAAATTCTTGGGCCCGTACTTCTTTCTGAGGACTTCGAGAAGGACTTCGGGACGGTAAACCAAGCGGGAATGGATGTTTTGTGAAACTTGATTGCCACTGTCTTGTGCCATCTCGTTGGTGTCTCTTTTAGTTGCATCTAACAAGGGCTGTATATGAAAAAGAGAATTTTACCCTTTTTACCGCCGTTTTATATCGTGGAGCAGGCTCCTATATCGGTCAGCCGAAGTTTAAGCTCCGGGTTACCCGATTCTTGCATACCTAGAGATGAGGAACAAAAAGCAATATGAGATCAGAGAGCCCGATGGGGCAGGCTAAGATATATGACGTTGGACTTGGGATCCTGGAGCGGCGTCGTCGATGACAGTCAGGGCAGGTTGGACGACCTTGTGAGATGAGGGAAGCTTTGCGGGTCACATTAACAGGCGTGGTCTACCCAACCTCCTGTTGGTGACTCATGCTCCAGCGCTTCCCTTAGACCCTGCAACCCTAAGAGCGCATACGCGTGACTCAGCCACAGCAAACTTTGTCAATGACAACGAAAGTTTGGAGATCAAAGCAGTTAAACTACATCGGTTCGCTCCGTTAACTTCTTCCGCATCCTAGTTTTAATCCAGTCTTGCTTTCGATCCTTGTCAGGCTCAAAGAGGTGGTAGGCCCTGTCAGGCTGAGAGCGGAAACAATACTCCACACAGTGAAGGACAGCGATCTCGGCAACGACGGCAGCCCTGAGTCATCTTCCGGACGCGCGGCAGATAATATAGAAACATTGAGTCATGGGGGAAAGACACTCCGAAACACCCAAATTTTGGACCCCAAACGGCCGCGGGGGTTCTTTCCCGTGTCGCGTGAGTCACCACGAGCTCCCGTAAATGAGTGGTGTCAAAATCCCACTTCCTCCACGGTTCTCTAGGCGCGATGCATAAATTGAGTGGCTGGGAGCCCCTCACGAAATCCAGAGCCTGCTTGGCCGACAGGTCCGTGACATTATGACGGAATTGGTTGGGTGCTGGCAGTCTGCGCCGGCCCGCCAATAGTCCCGCCAAGGCTTAAGGAGGCCTGACCCCGAATCATTCACGACTTGCTGCCTAAAGGTGCGGATTAAGTATGGTCATATAAACAAGATGCGCTGGGTGTATTTACGGTCATCACTTTGACGTTGCCGACAAATACACCTACGTAAACAGGGTGGGCCAGGCCTGTGAGCAAGTGGTTCAAGACTAGCGCCATCTTCGACTTCGCCCTCAACATCAAGGCCGTCGACGAGGCGCTCGGCGTTGCCAGTCGTGTGTCCAAACGGTCATGCGCCCGCCGTTTAAAGGTTCGAGCAGGATTGTAACTAACAGTAAGGGACAGGCCCAAAGGGCGGTGTGGGATGAGTAGTGGTGTATTGTCGAACGCGCGTCGGGGGCAGGACGATGACTAGCCCATGAGTCATTGCGCTAGGCTTCACTTCCTACTTTTACATCCAATCATTATAGCGAGCTATTTGTGTCACAGCCACAATGTTTCCCACTAATAACCCCCCAAGAATTAGAGGGGATGCTCCGCCGGGTTGACTCATAATGTATTCCGAGACTGCAAGCACCCCCGCCTAGAATGACTCACAACTTGAAACGTTCTTTATGTCCCAGTTATTGGAGTCTCGGCTTGGCTCTTTCGACGATGGTGATGAGGCTTCATCTCTTTCCGTGATCATTGGGGGCGGATTTCCGTGCAACTTTAGTTCCGACCTTTGAGTGACAACCAGCAGCACAATGTCGTCCGCTGTCCCTCTCAGGGCAGGTGATCACCTATCTTCTCTCCATCGGCTACACCTCTCCACGTCGGCATCACCCGCTTCGCGAACACCATCCTCGTCACGCTAGCTTAATTGTTGCAAGGTTCCCCCGGGGTATGAGCAATTGGTTTTAGGTCGCAAGATAGAAATTTATTTCTCTGCTTCCCCGAGAGCCTCATTGATGTCACCAACAACCTTATTTAATGCGGTTAACATCTTCCTACGTTTACTATCGGTATCCAATGCCTTCGAGTGTTTCCTAATACGGAAGAAACTTCCCTGCAAATCCTCTATACCAAATAAAGACTCGTCCAACTGGCGAATTACATGGTCAACCTTTTGGTAAACACCCCTTCTTAAAGCCAGCACGTCCTTCTCAGCGACCAAAAACAAGCTTAAGCCGTTCTGATAAGTCCTTAATATTTAGACTCTTTTAAATTGCCTTTTAACTTGAGAGACTTTGTGTAGCTTGTAGAGCGCGCTGTCGAGGTCAGTGCGTTTAGCTGCCCTGTGTCCCACCCCCCTTTCCCCTTTTCTTCATTTCCTTTTGCCGCCAAGGTATTACAATCCATACACAGAGTGTCTGGAACTGCAAGGCCGTACGCCTGGGGTTGTTGGGGTGGATCACGTAAGAAGGGTAAGTCTCTTGAACAGGGGTTGGTTGTCTGGATACACAAAGGTGGAATGCCCACAAGCAATAAGGCAGGTGAATGTGTATTGCTTACCTGTTGAGTCTCGTAGGGAGAGCTCAACCTAAATAGACTGTGAGTGCTCCGTCGCTCTGTTCAACAGAGCACACGGAGCCTTCCTCTGATTGGTGCGTTTGGTGCTCTGTCTGCTCTGTTCAACAGAGCACACAGAGCGCCTCCTGATTGGTTGATTCCATAAGCAACAGGATTGGGCCGGACTACCCCTGGTCCTGCCCCGCGCACCACCCTGGCGCATCTTAAAATCGTGACACAAGGAAAAAAACCCATCCACGATCCAGACGCTAGCTAACTCTCAGCTCCTCTGGCCTGCTGGCTCATGCTGGGACGTATGGGGTCGAGGCCGCCAGACAAAGGCTGATGCTAGTCCTGTCAAGTTGGGTCGGGTACGGCGGAGGCATTGTGCAGTACTGGCGCATCGCGCTATGGAGCCGTATAGCTCCCCAAGTATAAAGTGAGAAGGGCAATTACTTGAGGTGCTGAACGCTCGCGGTGGTCGCCGTGCTTGACGGCTGCATCGAACGAATCCCTGCGCAAGGCCGGCATCCTCCACCGAGACATCTTCGACAAGTCGAGCCTACAATCACTTCTAGCCTGCATCCACGAAACAAGAACCCCTGTACTGGTGAGTCAGTCCTCGATAAGGTGATAAGAATGATTTTATAGCCTTGTTATGCTCCCTATTGATGTGTCATAGGTAAAGTGGTCATATTTCTTTCTAACTGACATTCGGCTGCGGTGTGCTACCTGCTGATCCATGCCCCTCAAGTCAAACCCCTTTTCGAAGGCACGTCGGTGTCACAGCATCGAGCGGTAGCTTCGCGTTTTGTTGTACAAGGCCACCAATTATCGACTGCAGAATCTCGCCGAGGAAGCAATGACTCAGGTCTGCTCTGTTCGTTTCGCATCCCTGTCATGCCCGGCTACGTCGCCGAGCCCAGAGAAGAGGGGTGTGAGTATATGCGGCTACTGCAATCCTCAGCGTAATTGTCGTTTTGGTTGCATGATTTTCGGAGGATTCATGCCGTGTTGTCGCCCTCACATAGGGGCGACAGGTAGACGAGTCAACAACGCCGCCACCCCTGCCGTAAGGATTCGCTGAAACAGCGTTCATGAAAGATCGTTGGTCACGAATAAATTGCACCGGGCAAGGTGTGATGAGACCATGTGTACTATGACTCATAGATTCCCGAGAGTCAACATCGCATTGCATGGCCGAAGCCATGAAGGCAAGCGGCTTTCCTGTCTGTTTCTTGTCTGGTGTTACTTTTTTGCCTTTAACTTATATCTCAGTATAAGGCACCAATTATCGACTGCGAAATCTCGTCGAGGAAGCAATAACGATTCAGGTCATAGTTGGGCAATGAGAGACCTTTTCCCACTGCTCACCCACCAGGTTCATCGCTATGTGAGTAGTTTTAGGATCACACTTGCTCCTAATAGACTACCGCGTCCTTCTAAGCTCCACTCGGATAGATTTCTCCCGGTCAAGGTGGACATCAACGGCACTATCGGCAAGAGCTTCTTTCTTGCCGACAACGAATGGACATGCTACAAGTTGAATTACATCTCGTGTGTTTGCTCCTACTCGATAACCCCGTCGTCTACGGCTCCCATACACTTCGTCCAATCGGGGGGTTCGTCGCAAGCCTTATACGGGTTTGCCATGTGCATCTCTGCCGTAGTGGCAGACAACGATACCCGTACTGTTTAACTGGTGCACACGCCAAAGCCAGACAAGGGGTCGGCCGCCAAGCCTGAGAAGGTGCGCCTGGCTCCAAAACAAGCCCAGGCAAGCCATCACCCACTGGCCATGTATGGGACCGGATCAGTAGGCCTCGCATTGTCAAAAGGCTACGACCAGCCGGCCTTCGGAACGCAGCAATACGGCAACTTCGACTTGAATGGCCATTCTACGCAGCAGGTATTAATCTCTGTTAGGGGAGATGATGGTAAGGCGGGCGTTGTTCATAAGCATGCGTTATTTGTCTAGAAAGATCGAAAGTCAGTACGCGCCGTATCTCGAAGCTAGTAGCGATCATCTCTGACTTACTGATTAAAATTCTAAGGCCGTTCTCGCCAGCAAAGACAAAGGCTGCTGTGGACAAGGCATCTCCGCCACCATGGCATTGGGTACCGTGCCGGCTGAATGCGGCTGCGCATCCGGGTCGGGTTTGACCGAGACTTCTGTGTCCAGAACCAGTGACATAGATGTCACGAGCAGCGCACAGTTGCGTCAGCTGTACCTAGGCTACTTGTTAATTGAATTGTTGAACGGGGACAGGACAATACTCACTTGACCTTATGTATTCAACAACCACCTAATGGTCAGATGATACGACACGCTTCACGATCCAACCCACGGTGGCTTCTCGTGATGGGTAATGCCAAAGATAGACCAGCTTGAAAGCGAAGAGCACTGAGCCGGGAGATGTGCTGTCAAAATGAAGGAGGACGGCTGCCGGCGAGGGGAGAGGGAGGATACGAAATAAAAGAATAGCTACACCATCTATTCATTCGAGAAGCGAGAGGTTTGCGCGAAGCTAGGAATGGAAGAGTAAGGAGGGAAGAGAGGCAGATGATTTGAAAGTTGCGGTACTGGGTTGCTTCGTAATTAGCTTGCATCGTCAGTTGGTAGCCAAATATTCCCCCTTGCAAGGATTTGAAAAGCCTGCACTAGCTTATCCCCAGCACTTCAAGATCACCCGTCTTGGAGACCTTCCATCCTCATTGGCCCCCTTCATGGCCCATCACCGGCAATTACGTACACGTGGGGGTCGCAGAATCTTTGACTAGCATTCGGGTCCCGCAGGGAGGGCTGACACCGGGGATGTTCCTTCCAGCGGGTGTATCATAGACCAAGTTCTCCGCGGTCTAAAAGTAGGCTTCAGACATATGTACCTCCAGGGCCGAGAACCAGCAGGCTGTTGTAGTATTAATGTTGACAGCTTTGCCACGAGTAATATGGGACATTTCTCTGAGCTTGCACGTAAGGCAATGTTGATCCCGGCGCTCCGCTCTGAAGCTGTCTGTCAGGCCTGATGCCGAGCGAAGAGAAGACGTAACTGGTCCTGAGCAAGGTCGGTCGCTCAGTTCGACAAAACAGAGAATGCGGCAGACTAACAGCTCTAATTGATGCATCAAGCAACAAATCTTCAAAGTTAGCATTGCCTCGCCCCAACGATCGGCTCCACCGTTTTAGGAAGTTGACGGTCGTTCCTCATCTACCCCCCGTGATCTACCCTCAGTGCATCCTCTTCTTGCTTCTTTCGCGCTTTCCGGTGTCCTTTCACAAATGCAGGTTCTCCTTCCCCTTCCCCTTCCCCTCCTCTCTCTCCTCCTTAATATACACAGCGGCTTCGTTGTCCATACCGTCTGAAGGCCCTCCAGCGGGTGCTTCCTGGGTAGCCGCCAGCTCCGCTATCTCGTTAGCAGTTAAAAGCGTCCCCCTGGGCCTCTTGGTCTCCTCATCGCGTGGTTGTGTCTGGACTCATAGCGGTCGGCAAAAAATAATGGCTAGGAGGTAGGTAGTTTCTTCGGTCCTTGGCGCAGCGCGGTGGGTAGACGGGCAAAGCCCCGCTTCAGGGAACAGGAATGAAAGAGACGAGCGAGAGTGCGACTAAGACGTCGTGTTGCTGGGGGCGGTCATAACACCCCCGCCTGGATTGAGGTCAGGGAATTTGGTGTCGCGTAAAACTGTGACAGGTTGAGAATTCGTTCCTGGGGAAAAGAAGAGAATACGAACGTGAAACCACCTGAGCTTTCGATGTGCTTGCGTCAGACGACGGGTCCCATAGGGGTCGGTCAAGCGACAACCAGTGACGGAGCCTTGGCCAAGAGATAAACGTAGTCACGAAGACTAGAAAACAAATCAGGATAATTTTGCCCAGTGTAGGGTCTCCAGACCACCACGCTTGGATGGCTGAAATGACGAAGATGCCAGCGCAGGCACTTGCAGCAAAGAAGTTCTCCTCCCAATCGGCAAGGAGCCACTCCCAAAACCCCTTCATAGTGTAGTTAAATGCAAATCGGCTCCCCTATGCTCAGGAAATCTCCTCAGGGATTGTCCGACTCTTTAAATGCCACAGGACTCTACCAGCCTCGTCTCCTCCCCTGCTCCTTATCGCACCCGCTAAAAGCGGAGTTGTATTGCCGCCCACTCTGCAGCCTTTATCACGCCGACACCTGCAGCCCACGCTCATCCTGGAGCAGGGAGGTTAGGGGGGTTGTACGGGATCTTCCGTAGTCCCCGATTCGAAACAACTGCCTCCACTGCTGGGCCTCGGGAGCGTGGAATTGGAAGACGTTGGCCTTGGACTCGGTTGCTTCAGTTCGACAAAGCATAGAATATGCTAGACCAACTCCTCGTATTGATACATTAAGTAACAAATCTGTAGAGCTAGTATTACTTCAGTAGCTAATCTGGTAGGAATTTACTAGAAGATAATGTTTAAAGGGTAACGAGTACGTCGCCGCCGCGACCTAGTAGCCCGCGATCGACCCTCCAGACGCCAGGAGAAGACAACTCCATAGCAGCATTAATAGCCACTATTCCGACTTCGGCACACGTATCGTACATAACTGACGAATTCTATAATAAGATTCGAGAAAGTATTACAATCCACACACAGGGTGTCTGAACTGCAAGGCGGTACGCCGTGGGTTGGGTGGATGCGTCACGTAGGGAAGGTAAGCTCCTTGAACTATGCAGATGGAAGTCTTGATACACACAATGTAGATTGCCTTCACAAGTAATGAAGCAGATGAATGTGTATTGCTTACTTGCCGAGACTCATAAGGAGTGCTCAACCTAAGTTGTTTATATAGAACGATATCCAATGCGTCTCTGTTATCTCTGTCAACAGAGACCGATAAGTCCACTCAGTCTCTGTTGTCTCTGTGGTCCCTGTCAACAGAGACCACCGAGTCCACTCAGTCTCTGCTGTCTCTGACGCCAAGGCCCACAGAGACCTTTCACTAAGGATGATTGGTTGGCCCACCCGATTGGTGGGTTCCGCCCGTCTCCACCCGTCTCCACTGTGCCGCATGTTGAAATCGTGACAGAAATTAGAGGGTGACTATGGCAGACGTTACATGCTTGCGGTCATTACCTATTGGGAGGAAAACGGCCACAAGGAGCCTTAGAAAGACGATAAGGGCATGTCACGATTTCAATCTGCATGAGGCGGCGTTCGATCCAAGGACGGTGTTGGTCGAACCACCCGTGCACCGGACCAATCAGGAGTAGTGAGGGATGGCTCTGTGGGCCCCGCGGCCGGACCCACAGAGCAAGATAGGCAAGCCAATTAGGAGGGTGCTCTGCGGGCTCTGGGCACAGAGCATCGAGAGCAGTGAGAGCAACGGCCTGCCTGATTAGCTAAGGAGCATGAAGCACGGAAGTATTCATATGTCTATATAATTAAGTAGGCCGAGCTCTCCTTATGAGACTCGGCAAGTAAGCAATACACATTCATCTGCTTCATTACTTGTGAAGGCAATCTACATTGTGTGTATCAAGACTTCCATCTGTATAGTTCAAGGAGCTTACCTTCCCTACGTGACGCATCCACCCAACCCACGGCGTACCGCCTTGCAGTTCAGACACCCTGTGTGTGGATTTGTCACGATTTGCGCCTGCACCCAAGTGGGGCCCAATGTCTTGGCCACCAGCCCCAGGCAACACAGAACAACGGACCAATCAGGAGGGTCCCAGGGTCCCGACTCTTTGAGCTCGGGACTACGGGACTGTCCCGCGTCCCAGGGTCCCGATGTTCGGGACCTGGGACCTCGGGACCAACTTAGATAGCTCTATATAAGCAGTTAAGGCTGAGCTCTCCTTATGAGACTCAGCAAGTGAGCAATACACATTCATCTGCTTCATTACTTGTGAAGGCAATCTACATTGTGTGTATCAAGACTTCCATCTGCATAGTTCAAGGAGCTTACCTTCCCTACGTGACGCACCCACCCAACCCACGGCGTACCGCCTTGCAGTTCAGACACCCTGTGTGTGGATTGTAATACCACTTACTACTAAGAGAGTACGGTAAGTGGCGAGGGCAAAGGCTATGTTTCCGAAAATGTCGCCGTCCTGCCGCAGCTTTTTTACGATAGCGTTATTTATAAAGGGCGAGAATAACGATGAGGGAAAACCCAATCTAGAGAATCCATATCAAGTCGAAAGGCCTTACGTATTAACAATAGACGGTCAAATATTGTTTTCGCGTTTCAGCAGTGGTCTTACTTTCCACTTTCCGAGTGGTAAAAATACTAGCATTAGGGGTCTGCTGGCAGGGATTCTCTTTGCCCATTTTTTGTTGCTCTGTCGCTCTCAAATTCCTCAACTTGTACCATACATGAATCGTTCCATTGTTTCTCGGCAGGATGGGGGGGCTTGTGGCCGCCACGAGCGTCATGGTCGAACTGGCCGCCAAGTGCTCCCTTTGAACCTTCAGAACCCTGCAATGCTGCGCCTGCTCGACTGGCGCCGCCCCTCGACCCCACATACAACACTTGGCGACCGATGTCGCACTTCACAGAATTTGAAGAGGGGTCATCTTCAAGCTGGGCATCTGACCTCGCGGGGAATAGCACTCGGCACGGTGGTCTCCCTCGAATTAGAAACGGCTCAGGACCCGAGGCACCCCTCTAAAATCGGCCCTGTAACCTGTACCCCGCTGGGGTTATCTGCTACAGATTGCTACTCGCAGAGATTTTGGTCGCTCGATCGGTGGATTGGCGCTGTTGCACTCTCTGTCTTGGGCAACGCTCCGTCTTGGGCACTTGGGCACGCTTGGAGGTGCAAATTCAGCTTTGCGCAAGGCGAGCCACCGAAACTGAGCAACCCCACCCACGCACGCAAAAGGTCTGGCAGTTTCTGCAATCCGTACCCCAGGACGCCCGACAAACGACTACCCCACTACGTAACTTAGGCCTTAGGCACGTAACTGCACATGCTGTGCTAACATTGCTGGCCTTGCCGCTCCGAGACTTTTCGCGCCGTGAAAGAAATGCGCACGGCGGCATACGGGACGATTGCGGGGCAGCTGACCTTGAGAAGCTACTGTCAAAGGCACTGTGACAGCGGGCCGGGAAGGCAGATGCGCGGAGGTGATCATTTGCGGAAAATATGGTGCAGAAGGTCGAGGGCGAATTGACGCTATTGAGCTGGCGGATGATGTAATGGCAGCTCCTGGCCAGATAACGTAATCTACCACTCAGCGATCCATATTACTCATGCGGGCCAAAATTCCCCACTCTGCCCCCCTTTCCTATCACATAAAAAAAACCAACTGCCAATAACTTATGAGTGGTAGGCTTCGGCTGCCTTGCGGCATCTGCCCGCAAGGATGGCAAATTTGTAAAGGTATTCCCCGTGCGGCCTGGCGAATGTCTGGGGCATCTCCAGCGACACCAACACGTACTCTGCGATGAGCTGACCGCCGCCACTCCTAGCCAGAACAACAACGCCGCAACTGGGTGCTCGCTGTTTTCACACCCTCAACCTCCATCCAGCGGCATTGTGTGTCGGTCGGCACCGTTGCCTCACCATTCGCCTTGCAAAACGGCGCACGAGGAGAAAAAGTGCATGCGTCGCTTGTTCTCCAACCTTCAACAGCCATGGCGCTTTAGCCTCGACTCCTCCCCACGTATTCGACCCCTCTTGCGGTACCTCCTTCCTCGTTCACCGCGATCGCGACTCGAGACCGCTTCGACAGTATGCTAAGGGTATGCTCTGTGAATTCCTTGCACCTCCGTCGAGCCGAGCAGCGGTTCGCCACACAATGTGCACGGCCCGAGCCCCTCTTTTATGCAAATGGCCTTGCCGCAGCTGAGACAGTTCGGTGTCGCCGCCAGAATCGGGTAGAGAGCCCCGACGCAGTTACATCGCCGGAAGCAATGCCGGCAGCCGAGTTGGATGCATGTGTTGGGTTGGTTGTTATTTCGAGGGAGTGGATGGCGAGGTCGAGATCGGTGAGGGCCGTCGAGGCACCATGCATGGGCACGCCGCCTGAGATCGAGATCTTGGCGGTGTTGCCATCGCTCTTTGGGGACGGACCTGGCGTAGAAGACCTGGATGTAGGATTCGACCTCGGGTTCGACTTGGGCCGGCCGGTCAGATACTAAGGTACCGGAGGCAGACGGAGGCAATCCCGCGGTCTGGACCGGCCGAGTCGACGGTTTTGTGGGGGAACTTTACTCGGGCCGCTCGTATGATTCGATGGTGCTGATAAGCCCGAAGCTCCAAACATAGCCATGTAGTTATCTTGATCTTTCTTGATATAGCTTCGTTCCACACCGCGGACGCGCAGCCACGGTATAGATGTTGGACAGCTGCTCGGGTGCTGCGTGGCTCGGTGTTTCGGTGAAAGGAACCGTTGGGCTGCCGTCAGAGGGGACTCGGCCTACGGGGTGCCGGGTGACCATGAGTTAGCGCGGCTAGGCGTTTCGGTAAACGGGATCGTCGGCTTGCTATTAGATGCTAGTCTCTATCACAAGTTTAATCGTTGGTCGGTGACAAGGCACTACCGTTGTTATCCCGCCTGGGCGAGGGTAGCTACATGCTCGCTCTAGAATTGCGCGTCGGCTACCCGCTCTAACAGGCGTGCTTTCAGCCCCTCGTTGAAACCTGCGTCTTAGACGGCGCGTTTGCTCGCGGGCCCCGCTAGGAGAGCCTCCTCGTTCGCTTCTTCGAAACAGCGCGCCATGGGGCTTGGCTCATCGGTTGGGCTTTTGGATAATGAAGGGGAGGGAGATGTCGAGGCGGCGGCATCGTGGTTCTCGGTAGTCTCAGCGGGCCTGGGGGCCTCGGCACGGGAAGCTCTGATGGCGGGGCTGGAGGACGCAGCCGAGGCATCGCGAGGTCGTCTTTGGGATGGACGGGACAACCCGTAGTCGGTCGGTTCGACCCATTGATCGTATGCACGTTATGCACACGAATAGCGTGGCCGGCGACATGGTCTCTCGAGCTGAAGGAGGGAATGGCTCCCAAGCGGTGAGAAGGCAGGAAAAGTTCAGGGATCGTGACTGGTGGCAAACGCTAGGTGGCCCGTGCTGATAAAAGGTGGGGTGTACGAACTGCTGCGGGGTGTCGGTTTTGAACGGGCTCAACGGTAGATACATGTTAGCGATGATCTTTTCCAAAGAGCCGCGAAGTGGTAGAAGGGTTCAGTGTAACAGTCGTATAGCAGCGGCTACTAATGCTAACGTTCAACTCCACGCTCAACTTTTCGGGCCGAAAACGCAATTGCAGCGCCCGCAGCCCGCGATTGCTGTGTCCATATTGTGCCGTTTGCAGCGTCCTCGTCATTTTTGTCGAAATGAACGTGTCGCCTGCGCTGGACATTGTTGTGCCGGATGCCGCTCGCATTACGCACGCATCGGACATGCAGCTATCACCAGCTCGCCATTCCAGGCGTACCTGCGGCCGGTCACCGATTGCTGCCCTGACGGTAGTGCATAGAGCTCTTAGAAGTCTCGTCTTAGCCCACGTCAGCCAGCCACCCTCCTCAAGTAGCTAAGGCATGACGATACCTAAAGCCGCCACCTAGTGTGCCAGGGTGGGATTGGGTGGGTCGCCGAGAACTGATAGTTTTCGCTGGACTCGCCGCGCATTTACCTTCCATTAAAAACATCACCCCATCGTGCAGCCTTACGAGCTCACCTCCCTACAACAGCTCCCTCGCTTTGCCCCTTCGAGATATGCCGACTGATTTGGAGACACGTTATTACGGCCCCGCCCAGGGCCTATTCTTCGCGGCATTCAACCACAACCAACGCCAACACGCCCCGGGATAAGCCTGGGCCGTCTAAGCCGGACAGTCCCCAAGCTCCCAGGCCTACCTCGGAGAGTTCCATGCCTAACACTAAGGCGTCAACTATACCAGACACTGAGATTGCGTAATGATGGATGATGGCTGTTGGGATTCCCGCCATACCACGTGGAAGCCGGTCCTTTGTCGACTTTGGGAGGCCATAGTGAGTCGTAGCGGTACAAAACATTACGACGGCACTTCTACGCAATTGGCCTCCGCGCAATTGGGTCCTTCGGGCAGATCCGATGTCACCTGACAGCCAGCACCAACGGTATTCACCTGTGCTGGATTGATCTGCAGCCAAAATGGAATTTCGCCGTCGCAATGGCCCCGCCATGGCATCCCGGCAATTGTGAACCAAGCACTGCGCGATAAACCGAGACAACAAAACAGACACGAGTCTAAAAAGCGCGACAAGCTGACACAAGAGCTAGTATGAACCCGCGGGCAGCAATCTTGTGCATTATTTTGTTAACAGAATTGCAGAAGGACGCTTGGAAGGGCCTGGAAACTTTGCTAGGCAACTTCTTCGAATCGGTCCCCCGTCCTATGTTCTACGAATTTTCGTCGGCAGATGAGGGCATATTATATTGTTAAAACTGCATGCAGGTGGTGTTTTACGCATTGGACGACCCTGAGCCGTTATGGAAAACTGAAGGCGACGGACAAATCCAACTTCCAAGTAGCACAAGTGTCGCTCAGGCAACCTATTAATTTTCTTATTGATACTCTATCCACTATTGTTACTTTGTGTGACTCCTCACCCCCTTGAGCCTCACCCACCTTGAGACAGGCACCCGGGTCTTAGGTGATTTACGTATAACAACCCTTAGCATTCTACCTTATAGTTTAAATACCTTCACTAGGTGTGTAAATTATAATAATATTATTAAACAGTGAACTTAGCGTCGTCTAAAGTTATAAACGAATCATTCTGTATTTCAAGACTAGTAGAATGAGCCGAGCTTATTTTCCCTTGCTTCCGAGAAGGCCGCTTGCTAATATTCGGAGACCGGAATTCGGCTTCAACAAACCGAATAACACGATTCGTACTATATTCTAGCTTAATTTAATATTAGTTCGTATATGTAACGTAATATATTATTATTTAGCCTATACTAGCACGCAGCCCACTTCAAAATCGCAACGCTATATGCTAGTATCTCCCCAGTCGGCAGTGAACTCCGGAAACACGTGTTGGATACAATAGTAATAGGGAGCCAATGCAATTTAGCTAAAGTTCAGGATTGGCAGGGTCAGGTTGTTGTGGTGATGGATGGGAGATTCTGGGGGTAGGTCGTGGTTGGGGTGTGGTGAGGCAAAGCCGCCGACTGCGCGGGGGGTGAGGGCTAAAAAACAGGTCGTGTTTAAATCTCCCAAAATCTCTCCAAGAGAGCCCTCACTCCACTTGCAAGCCATCCACACAAACTGACGATGGTGATGATCCACTCATTTCTGAGCAAAGGCTCGTTTATGCTCCATGACAGTTTTTTTAACGTTAGTAGTGATTAAAAGCGCTGCCTGGCGAATCCTGCCCCACGATTGTAAACATCGGCTGTTCCAATGAAAGGGAGAGAGAAAATCCTACCCTCACCAGGCGGGAAAGCTAGAGATGACTGGGCAGGCAACAGCCCACGAGATTATCTCCATGTATACCCTCGTAAATTGGAGTCGAGGGCGACAACATTCAGGCAATGCATATCGCTGCCGATCCGTAATGCTCAAGTTGCTATATGGTCAATACAGCGTTTTGTATGAGACCCAGCGTAGCACGTCCCCAGCAGGTCGTACCTATTTGGAAGCAAACTGCTTCGCGGTTTCCCCGGACGCTAATGGATAACCACCACCACCACAACAACAACATACAATTAATATCCACACCGGGCAAATTACCTCCCGCCACTTGACAATTGACCCGATCCGGAATTCATAAGGGGGCTGGCGTCTTGGTTTAGTAGCATGTTTCGTGTATGGGGTGGGGACATGTTAGAAGCAGGTCAAGAGGCAAAGAATTGCTATTACAGTTAATGAAATAACATCCATCTTGGAAAGGATCGAACAAAAAATACCTTGATTCCACTCGTCGAATAAACCCGGCCTGACTAGTTGGAGATTTATAGGCATGTCCGTCGATTATCCCTATTCTCTTTACTCCTTCATCCGAGCTCTCCCCTTTTCATTCTGCACAACCCACCATCAACCATCATGGTCGCAGAGGTTTCAAGCCTTCCAGCCGAACTGGCCCTCATGATTGCCAAGAACTTACCGCTAGCAAGAGACAAGTCAGCTTTCGCTCGCACATGCCGCGGACTCTACAACCAGCTCTTGCAGGAGTTCTGGCGAAACCACTGGCACCAGGCACTTGTGTGGAGTATTCGACACGGCTGTATTGATACCGTTCGCCAGATTTTGGACGATAGTAGTCTTCACGTCGATCTTAACGAGACTATTATCGAAAGCCCTTACATGGCCTGGGAACCCGTGCATCTAGCAGTCGCATTAGGGCACGAGGAGATGGTCAAATACCTCATCTCTCTCAAGGTCGACGTATTACAATCATCCGCAAAAGGGCTTTGTGATTGCGCTACCTTTAAAGGCACGGTACAAATGCTCCCTTTACACACGGCCATCTGTCTCGGCTTTGACAACATTGCGATAGCTTTGATGATGGAATCGAACGCGGACCCGGGCCTGACAGTTACCGCAAGTGCTAGATCTGGAGCTTTCGACCCTAATTCTATCTTAGATTTAGACATGGACATGGATACGGATATAGAGGACACGGGCACGGACACGGATGCAGACATCAACGGTGAAATCAACATCTCCGCTTTCATCAACCCATATTACCACCCCACGGCTCTCCACACGGCGGCTCGTAATGGCAAACTCGACTTGATCGATCTCATCGTTAAACGCAATATTCACCCAGAATTTTTGCCAGAAGAATATTTAGAAACCCCTACACCTCTTCTTTGCGCCATTCTTGCACCAACGGGAATACCGGCCATCCGACGACTCGTCAGCCTAGGAGTAAATATGGAAGCGCTTATTCCAGGTCTCGAAATCTCGCCACTCGCCATAGCATGCACGACGCGGAGGTATAGAGCAGCATTGGAGCTCCTAGCCTTGGGCGCTTCAGTTGACGAGTGGGGGGCTCACTGCAAGTCGCGGAATTTATTACACCTTATCAACAACCTCGGCGGCTTTTCGGTCCCACAAACTGTCGAAGAAGACAAAGCCGAAGCCGAGGCCCTGCCAAAGCTAGTCGTCGCATTGTGTGCAAGAGGGGTGAGTATTGAGCAGATGTCAAACATCACTTCCAGAACACCACTTGGCGATGCTTTCAAGAGTCAGAACTATGATGTAATGGAAGCACTACTTCAAGGAGGCGCCGATCCAGACACGCACTACTCTCCGGCGTCTCTGAAACCACTCCTAGCATACTATAAGCCCAACTCTATTAATAGCAGAAACTGCTCAGACCGGAAGTTCATTCGCTTACTCCTCGACTACGGGGCTGACCCATGCAGCCTTCATTCACACGTCGCTAAATTGATGGGTCTCCCGCACAGGCCTCGCGGGCGATGCCACGAGAGATGGCAAAAGAAGAGGAGGAGGGGAAACGGGACGCAGTAGGGGAGCGGCATAGAAGGGAGGAAGTTATTTCATGCGTTCAGATTTCCTTTCTTTTTCTCATGTTGTAAACTAAGTAGCGCGCACATATTTATAAGACTCAATAAACCAACGTCATTTCGACATCTCGTCACAAAGTAATTGCAATGAATATTAATTCAGCTGAGCCTGGGTTCTGCAAAGCAGTCTTGTCTTGGAAAAGGAGGACAGACAACATTCCTTGCCCAGCGCGGGGAACGTTGGTCCATCCTCATAAATAAACCTCGACGTCTTATCAACGTGGTCTTGCTAGGGTCTAGGTCTGGCTATGGGTGATTTGTTCTACCTAAGAATATTGGCCGTTGCAGCGCCATGGTTCTTCACCAACCTGCCTACCGCCCTTTCAAAGACCTTGCGACGGCCTCTGGGACACGCGCTGAGACCAGGTCATGAATGTCCAGGCCGACTTTGTCGAGATCCTGACGTAGAACGACTACAGCGAATCGCAACACATCAAGCCCATCACCAAGGAGTTGGCAGCGTTGTTCTACCGCACCGCGCCGGCCACGGCCTGCCCCAACGGCGGCACCATGGGCAACAACCTGCAGTTTGGCCAGACGGCTATTACGCCAGAGCAGATGGTTGAAAACAGCATCTTCTTCGCTGCGCTGCTAACCTCGGATATGGACGTCAAGGTCACCGTCACCGTTGGCGGCACCCAGATTTCCGCTTCAATACAGCCTCCCGCTGCAGGAGCGGGCACACCTGGAGTCTACCGCAGCGCCGTACCCATGGGCACCAACCATTTTCCCTCTTTCAAGGGATGTGTAGCATGTCACAAGCTTTCTAATCACGCTGCTGAGAGAGGCACTGCTCTGATTTTGTAATAAAGAGGGGAAAAGAAAGAAATAGATGATGGAGAGAAAAGGAGATGAAGAAGAAGAAGAATAGAAAACGCATTATGTATTTATCCTTTGGTCCCATCTCTTAATCTTCATTCAATCTCATACATATTTTTAAGCAGTCTTTCCACCCGCTGCAGATTTCGCCACATGTTTTATGATCGCGTCGTTCCGATTCCGTAAATCTTAGAAGCAGTAATTTGTTTCTCGACATTTTAGAGCCTCGTCTCAAAAATTGCCGTATATCTTCGCAACCCCGCCTCGGTGTGTCTGCTGTTTACCCATGCGATAATATTGTTGTACATCTCATTGAGCTTCATGTCCACATCTTCTTGCTGTTTCATTTCCGCTTCCTTTTTAAGGTCCACAAACAAGCGGCCAAAATTGTCCTCCATCGCCGTTACGCAGCGGTCGATTTCTCTGCTTGTCGATGCTTGCACCCTGGCGAATTTGGCATTAAAGGCCGCTGCGAGAGCCTGTGTCCTCTCATCAAATTGTGCTAGTAATTCTTCTTTCTGCCTGAACATTGATTTGACTGTTTCTGTCTCAGAGGCCGCTTTGAGAGCCTGCAGCCTCGCCTCCTGCTGCTGTAAATTTTTGTTTGCCCATGCGGTTATCGTGTTGTGTTTCGCCACGGAGGCTGCCGTAATGGCTTGTAACACTGGTCCGCATTTAGCAATCTTTCCATGCGCTTTACCGTTTCGTCCTTGAAGGTTGTAAATAAACATTTAACATCCCACCATTCTCTTTCTTGAGGCGGCTCCTTTCATTCTTCAGCCATGCCCCTAAACCATTGGAGGCCACCAAATATTCTTGCAGCTTCCTTTCAAACCTTCCCTGTCTGGCTTTCACCTCGAAGAGTTCTGTCTCTGACAAGAGTCCCTTTGATTCAAGTCCGCTTACTTTTGAGGCGGTCTGCTGGATCACACCCGCGCTTGTGGCTCTCCTTGCCAGTAACCAACTGGCCGTTGCGCACATGCAGACGTCCTTTCCCGCGCCCTTTCGATCAAAGTTCCACCCGAACGCTGGCAGCGACATCGATTACTCAATGACTGCCCCACTAGACAAGTCTGGATCTGACTACTTGTATTTCCGCTAACTTCCCCTTCACCGTTCCGGCGGATGCTTGGATTAGCTAAAACATCTTTACCTGGACTTGGTTCAACAACCTCGGCAACCGCGAGATGTATATGAACTGCGCTGCCGTTACTATTGATGGCGGCAGTACGAGCATAATACGTAATAAATGGATTCCTGTCCCACGTAGCGGCGGGACCGGAGAGTATAAGTTGCGTCCTGCGATATTCGTCGGTAACACTAACAATGGCTATACTACAGTCGATAGCGCCGACGTCCTCTTTCCTAACCCCAGTCTAGATACCGTCCCCAACAACCCGGCCGCAAAGCAGGCCGCAGGGAACTGCGATTATAACGGGTCGCTTGCTTTTAGGTCTGGGCTTATGAGTGGGTCTGGGTATAGGTCGTCAGTTGCGACTGCCCTGCCTACGCCGGTGATCAAGTCCACATATTCTCTGTTCTCTCAGGCAGCCCCCACCCCGACGGCCCACTGTCTAAAAGCCCCACCACTACTTAATTCTAGAACATTTCTCGTACCAAAATACGGACGCTGAACCCGAACTCTACTGTATTGGTGTGATTCGCGGCCATGATGTTAAAGTTCTGAAGAGTTAGAAATGGATGCAATGCGACAACCACCTAGTATAAATTACTCATGGCCTGGTTCATCTTCCCTTGTTTGATATTGCTCAATAAATTAGTACCTGTGATAAAAATTGTGCGTTGAAACTCTGTGTGATTTGTCAAAAGTTGGTTTTTTTTAAGGATATTCCATGTAATATGTAACTTACAGTCTCCCTCTCAGTCCGTCACCAAAGTGGGAACAGCTGTCAATATTGTGATTCTTAACATGACCTCGACTAAGTATTTCACTGCCACAGGCGGACAAACGGCCTTGCATCTGCACAGGCAGCAATCCCAAACCCAATAGCCCAAGCTACCGGGCGCGCATGGTCAAAATGAACAAGGAGAGAAGGAAAAAGAAGGAAGAGAGAAGCCAAAAGACCATCATGTCTTTCGAAGAGCTCATGAGCCCAAAGTCGGCTTTCCTCAGAAAAAGCGACCCTGAAACTTTGCAACGTCAACCTCAGATTTTGAGTACGTGACTTGGGGTGCTGAGACATTTTCCCGGGCATGACAGGAACATTGGGCCCAAATCTTGCCACCCCTGTTCTCCTAGCGGCCTGAGGGGGCGAGTAGGTGCAGATCCATCTACCCCAGTAGTTGCAGTCATGGTGCTCATGGGGCAAGAGATGACTAGCCTGCAGGCGGGTGAGTCCTTTCTGTGACGGAGTTTGTGAAGCTCTGTTCCAAATATTGCGCAAAGTCTAGTGTTTGGAAGTGGTATTTGTAGTCTTTACAGCACCGCATGTTTTATTAGTTCTAATTGTCGGTGCGTGTTGCCTGGAATCAATGAGGGGATGATGACGTCTGTGAAATTTGCAGTCTTCTTCAAAAGTCGCTGTACTATAGTACCTATACAATGAATCTCGCCGCCTATGTGTTTTACTTTCCCAACTGAGCGCAGAAAGATAGAAGAGGGGAGGTTTTCGTTATTCCACAAGACGGGAATAAGTAACTGGCCGAAAATTTTCCCGATTCGGCCCGCAAATGAGAAAGACACCCTAAGACTTAGCAATCAAAGTTATCGCCACTCTTAGCAGAAAGGGCGACTTTAGACAGTCATCATATGAGCTGGCACATGATCGTTCAAGGGCGAAAGTCAAAGACATGGATGCTTTTAGTCCGATATTCTACTGGTCTCTGTCGACACTCGAGATCGCATTGGGGGGGCAATCATGGTTCTGGGCTTGAGCTGGCCGTCAGAGGGGCCAACTTGTTAAATTGTCACTATGGGGTAATTTGCGTTCCAAACAAGGGCCCAAGGCATTTGTACAGTGAAGCTACCTCAAATATACTTTGGTAGGGAGGGGCTGATAAAGGCTCATCCAAACTTTCGTCTCTTGTCTGCTGTTTTATTCCTGCCTCGTTCTCAACCGCAACCCAGCCCCACGAATAAGGAGTGACGTGCGCCCGTCCTTGAACATGTCATCCGGCTCATTCGAAAATGTTTTGGTTAGTATTAGACGGAGAGCGCCAACGAAAGCTGATAGAACGGTGGCGTATGTCCGAGGAGCTAATGATATACTCTCATCTCGTACTAGGCAGAAAGGGTACATACCGTCGTCGTCCTCGGCGAGTGTAGAGCTTGTAAAACATGGCTTATTCATACGTTTTTCGGGAAACACCCTAAAAGAGATCACTATGAGCCTACAATCGAAGGTATACTATATGTAATGTCTTCACGCATTTTGAGAATGTTTTTGGCTGATTTCTTACCCCAAACTTGGCAGAAACCTCCATTGCATATGTAAAACCTGCACAAAACAGACGGACTCATCCAGGCCCCAACAACGTACCGTTTTACGGAGAGGCGGCGACTGGCTGTATGCTGCTAAAATTTATCGAGGTCGGAGGAGAGTGCTTTCTTCGTTCGCATAAGGAAATGCAACCGATGTATGTAGAAGAAGCAGACGTATTCATACTCGTGTTCTCTTTAAAATCACGCGCTTCCTTTAAGAAAATACGTCGTATCTATAAAAGCATCTCGCGCTCGCGGTCTAAGAAGAATCGCCCGGTGATAATAGTTGGGAACATGGATGGATTGGCGGAGGGCCCTCAACTGGTCACCGACCATGGTAATGTACCGGCCGCAATTGACACAAATATAAATGTCAATGCTAACGACAGGTTAGAGGTACACAGTCTGACGAAAGGTCTCCGAGGCATCTATGTTGAATCCTTAGGAGCGAGCCGCCAAGAGATGGCAGATGTTGTGGAGCAAGGCTGGGCCTTACACAGATAGGATAGTTCATTCATTGCAAGCAAGAGAATCATGAATCCATCCATCGGCACTTCCACAGCGGTAGCTGCAAACCATTTTATCAAATTTGATCCATCTAGATGGACAAGAGTACGGATACGACTTCTTTTTGACAAAACCAAAAATCGGCCCGGCTAGACGTCGTTGCGGGCGGGACGGCCAAAAATCCCCTGCCTCGCCCTCACCCCTCCATTAGCCAGCAGCTCAACAGCCGTCCCCAATCAAGATCATCAATAGTTCACCGTTTGGCCAGGCCATTTTGGATCGAGCACACTTTTTTTTTATCCAAATCGACAGACACGGACACCACCGCGAGCACAAAGGAGTGGCATCATAATAAGCAGCCGCCTGTCAAGCCAACTCCGACCAGCTAAGCTTCAGCGAAGCACCACGAGAATTACTCCATGGATCCAACTTTCTTCGATCCAGGCCCGATACTCAACAGGACATCGGATTCAACTATTGCACCCTACTAGAACGATAGTTTGCTCGATTCATGACGGCTGGAAAAGGATATATTTGATGATGGACTGCTTCCCCCATTCTCAGACAAATCCAGATTCAACAACGAACTCCATCCACCGCAGTTACAGACAGAGCAAGCCTAAGACCTACTCCCGCACGATCACGCATCCGTAGCACGGCGAAGTCAAAGAAAGATTGATCGAATGGACCGAGGCTGAACGAGTCAAAGCTAGAGTCGGGAACAGAATGCTATTTCTAGAGGATTTCAAGGCGGAAAAGAAGAAAATATATCAATTTAGCACTATCTAAAAATATTTCAATCTACTAAACTAATCTCCACCATCGTGGTGCTGTCCGGCCTTTCGTTTAACAACGAGTGGACGAAGAGGGCGATGGACAAAGCAATACCACCCGTAAAAGATTCTTGAGCCTTCATCCAAACAGAGCGCCAAACGCGACTTCACTAACCACACGGTCCCGCCAATATGACTTCAGCGGAAATCGCACAACTACACTCCCAACAGAAAGAGAACCGAGAGACATTCCACTTCCTCAAACTCCCAGCCGAACTCCGAATCGCGGTTTATAAACTTGTGCTACAGGTGGCAGTGGAGTATCATGGCCCCAGAGAAAGGCTGAGCTTCCCAAAGCCTCCACAAGAGCAAACCACGCTATCAATCCTTTCCTGCTGTCGTCGTAAGTTTTCTATCCTTACTTCGAGCTGGGTAAGGAACATTAATAACGGCACCGCTGACTGAATGCAAGAGATATACTTCGAGGCAGTAAATTCATGTCTTTTTATTCGGAAGCCATTTTACCTAGACTGTTCAGCTTGCCCTCCAACAAAAATCCTCCGCTGGGTACGCCGGCAGTTTCCCGTTCGAAACATAGTCCGTCTTATTATTCTTTTTCATCCAGGCCACTGTGTCAAGACATGGGAGCTGATTCTTCGATCCCTCGCCAGAAAGGCCCACAATTTGAAATCAATTCATTTAGTCCCTCTCTTCGCCGAGTGGGGGGTGGGCTATCTGCAGACGGACAGTGACTTTCCGAGTAGAGAAACGCTAAGAGTTTTCTCAACCTTTCGGAGCCTAGAACAGGTGACGCTAGGTGGGATCGATAACGGCAATGTGCAACACTGGTGCCAACTGCCGAAATCACTTATCAAAATCCCCAAGTTGGAATGGCGAAAGGGGATGAGCTTAAGCTGGGAATTTTCCGCTCCTGGGACCTCACACGAACCAAAAGAGGGTACTAAGAAGCATAACACGGCTATATCCGAACTCGTCGAAAACACTACAACTAGATAATATCTCATTTATCAATCCGAACCTAATATATCTATATGCCGCGAGGGTGACGACATCTACCAGCTCCGCCAGGCTGTCAAGCGCATGGATCTCCCTCGCAGCCGCGACCATGCGGCTCGCGAAGCGGACAACTATGACTATGACAAGCCCCCCGTAGTCGGTTCACGGACATGGGCGATGAGTACGGTACGGATCGCCGACGGCGGAGCAGGGCGTAGGGGGGTGGCAGTGACCGATGCCGCGGCTCGTACTGCATGTACTGAGGCGTGGTAAGATGGTGGTTTGAAGCATTTGCGATGGCGTCGTTTTCTTCTCCTTGGTTTCCTTTTGTATTTCATCCCCGTCATCCTATCCTAGCCCTCATAGTCGAGTGTACACATGGGGAGGTGCCCTGGGACTCGGGAGGCGTCCTTCGATCTTTCATTTTACCCCCTTCCCCCCCTTTCTTCTTATCAAGGAGGATTCTAACGCAAACTCGCGGGTTACTATTTACAATCATATCTTTCAACCCCTTTCTTGCGACCACCATCCAGAGCACCCCTAAGCCAATCATTTTAAAAAAATAACCTCCAAGCTCCGTTTTCACCCTTTTGCGAGCTTGGCTGCCAGTTTCGTCTTCTCCAAACGCTTCTTAGCGAGAAGCTCTTGTTGCCGCTCTTCAATCTCCTGGCGTTGAAATTCCACCTCCTGTAGTTTTCTTGTCTTCTCCTCGTAAACCTTCTGGGCTTTTGCTTGCTTCCCATACACTTCTCCTTGTCCATCTCGGGAGGGGCGGGATTCCCTGCACCAGTCGTCGACTGACTAGTCACCGAGCTACTCTGCTTGGGGCCGCCAGCCACACCTCCGTTCAGAGGCATAGAAGCCAGCAATGCGGTCTCATCTTCTTTATACCAGAAAATCTTAACAATAGGATTTTCAAAAACGCAGGTAATTTCCAAGCTGCGTTCGCTTGTCCCCAGTGCTCAAATTTTACTAACGCCAGTCGTTTGCAGGGCTGTATTGAAACTTCGACAACATTTCCAAATTGCGAAAATAGTCCCGAACCTAGCCCTCGCTGAAGTTCTCCTCCGGAATGTTTTCAACAACGATCGTCGAGTTCGCCTTGTCAACTACCAGCCCATTTGTAGAGAGAAAAGCTTTGTGGCGTTCAGCAAGTGTTTGCTGCGCAGGGATGGACATCGGCCCGCTGAAAACGCCAGTCATCAGGGCGTCACTCGGATCGTACTCTGTTCATCGGTTAGCGAGCCTCAAAATTCATAGTTACGGAACCGCTGCCTCTTCCCTTGCGCCCGACCACCGCCCATGTGAGACCTCCCTCTTGGCAGGGCTGAGAAGTTTGGAATCGCACCATTGGCCATTTGGATGTGCTCCTATAATTTGAGGGATGCCACTATCACACTAGTTAGGTCGATATGCGGAGATTCTGGGCTCAGGGCTAGGGTCGTGAAGTCGGTTGGTGTAAAATGGGGAGGTTGTGGTTGGTTGCCCATTTGGTAGAAAGATACAACAGGCACTTGAGGTGGCAAAGCCATTCCCATCGTCCCCTCTGCCACTACGACCGACAAGCCCGCCTCTTCCTCGTCGAGCCTGCTTGGACAGCCTCTCATCGTTGAAGCGATCGTCCTTCTCGGTTTGCTTATGCGCACTGACACCCTGATCATTGGACGGCCATTTCCTAGATGCGTTCTGGTTCTGATAGGGCACCCCCGACATTAGTGGTGGTGCATGAGAAACGGGCTGGTTATTGTAGGAGAGGCCGCCGGCGGGTAGAAAGTATTGGGTATAGTATTGGGCAGTTATCGAAGGGTTTAGCAGTTGGTATCGTGACGACTGTGGACGAGGGCGCTGAGGGGCTCCGGGGAGGTGAGTGGGAGGCGATGGCATTAAAGACATCGTTCATGAACGTAGATGAGTCTAAATCGCATTTGGTGTGATTAGGGATGGGAGGTTAGATACGCACGCGAAAGGATGCGGCGAGGGGGTAGGGGAGAAAAGAGAGCATACCTTCTTTCAGAAAGTGTGGTAGTTGGGCTTAGCCGTCGTGCTGTAGTAACACCAACACAAAGTCAGCAAGGACGTCAGCGCCGGCATCAGATCTGTCACAAGACCAAAATGTAAGTTAAGACGCAAGAGAAAGCCAAGGTAGAGAATGCGACCAACGTGTTTTCAAACCGCTTCACAGCCTACTACTTCCTGAACTCGTCGCGTGTCTCCTCAGGAACTAGGCTCATCTTTCGTCAAACTAAGGTTTGAAGTGGGAAAAGACTAAACGAAAGCGGAGCTAAAAAGGTTGCGTAAAAAATACGACGATAGCTCTTTCATTTTCGGCCTCGAAGGAAACTTTGGCGCCATGCATCCCCCGGCATTCTCATTTCACCTGTAGCATGCTCATCCTATTCCATCCCTGGCATACTGTCACGATTTCCATCTGCAGGCATTGTCACAAAAGAGGGGTCAGGGCGCTCTGATTGGTTGAGGTAGCCAACCAATCAGGAGGGGCCCGGGGCCCGATCACTTTCAATCCGGGCCTCGGACCAAGGCCCGGAGCAAACGCAGATGGGGTTCGGGCCCAGTAACAGACACTCATTTCTATTCTCTATATAAACAAACTAGGTCGAGCCTCCCTTATGGAGCTCGACAAGTAAGCAATACACATTCATCTGCTTCATTACTTGTGAAGGCAATCTACATTGTGTGTATCAAGACTTCCATCTATATTGTTCAAGGAGCTTACCTTCCCTACGTGACGCACCCACCCAACCCACGGCGTACCGCCTTGCAGTTCAGACACCCTGAGTGTGGATTGTAATACATACACATCCCGTCCCAGCTCTAGCATGCTCATCCCCAGTCCATCCCTAGCATGCTCATCCCATTCCACCTATAGCATACACATCCCGTTCCACCTCTGGCATGCTCATCCCATCCCGTCTCTGGCATGCACATCCCGTTCCACCTCTGGCATGCTCATCCCATCCCATCTCTGGCATGCACATCCCGTTCCACCTCTGGTATGCTTACCATCCCACTGCTCATGCACATCCCACCACTCGCACCCTCTTTCCATCACCGACATGTTGCTAGACATGCCGACTGCCAGGGGCGCACGAGATCCGACGTTGAATCACCATGGCACCAGCCCCTACAGAAGGGGCCATCCAACGCCGTCGATCATTGGGCCTCTGTCAGTATTCATGCCTTGCTTATTCGTCATGCCGACGATGAGCTCGTTGCCATCTGTCACCTCCCGCTTCCACCTATTGCCGTAGTCTCCCAGCACGAACTAGGCTGCGTCCATAGCCAGTGTCACGTTGATCTCTGGACAGTAATTCTAGATGAGGCAGATATACGGTGAAGAACCAAGACTTGATATGAGGCGTACCGTAGTAGTAAAAGGAAGGAGGGAGATCTTTTAGAGGGAGGAGGGAAGCGTAGCCTGAAGCTATATATGCCTGAGGAGCAAAAGAGCGTCGTTTCAGGATGCACAGCGATTGCAGATAGATGGGAGAAATAGTTGAAAGGGAGCTGAGAGAAGGAAGAGCAGCTATTTGAGCGGGAAATATGGAATTATTGAAAATGTAGGCAGTCGTGTTCGCAGGTAAGGAGGCCCTCCTATTCTTTCGAATAATCCCGCCCCAAAAAAGACGAAAAAAAGCTGGGCCCCCTCCTGATCAGAAGTGGGGGTAGGACACCTATCAATAAGGGTTGCTAGGGCGAAAAATTAGTGCTAGGTTTCATGGGGAATTCAGGTCACCCCCTTAGACCTCGAAGTTAATAGCCCTCCTTTCCTGTTAAATTGTTTTCTCTAGCCGACAGAAATTGCTATCTCCACTGCTGGGCCTCGAAATCGTGATGGAATGTGGGCTTCACTCTAAGTTCAGCTAGTATAGAAGGCAAATGTGCCATACGCACTCTCATTCTTCTTCTCTCTTAACCAGCGTACTCTCCCACTCATTCCCATCCACATCAACAGCAATAAGCTTGCCGTCAACCCGAAGGACGTCCCATACAATGCGATCAATTGAACTAGCCTCGTAAATATGCACCCCTTTCGCAGGGATGTCAGCGTGGCTTTATCAATGGTCAAACCACTCGGCCCATCTAACAAGGCGTCCAAGAACAAGGTTGTATGACGCAGGAGGCTCTCAAAATCCGTCTCAATATGCAGGCAATTCCACTCACCCTCACAACCACGGCACTTCTCTATGAGCAACATATTTCTAACTTGCCTGTTGAGAATTAGCATCAAAATGTGAGATTCAAGGGGCCGATCTTACCAGTAAGCAACCCCGACAATATTAGGCACTACACTTGGTGCGTGAGGGCGGAGATGATGGAAGGCATCCATACTCTGGATTAAACCACGAATGCCTCGCTGCGCCATCTCAAGATCCCCAGAGCCAATACTGCCGTTGCAGAAACGATGGATAAATGGCATGTGGATTACGGCCACTGCATTCCAGCGCGTAGCTTGAGTGAGTGCCATCGTAATATTTGACGCAGAGTCATCGAGGTTGGGCGGAACCTGAGGCTGCTTCAAGCCCGTTTCGAGCTGTTCTACTGTTGCATTTTCCGGGGACGTTACTATCTAGTTCAAGGTCTGGTATAGCCATACCGACACGAAAATGCTCGCGACAGTACACTGCTCAGTGCCCTCCGCAAACGCCACCTGAGCAACGGGAGGTGGCATATTAATCCAAGCCCCCGTAGGGATTTTGTGATGTGACAGCAGCGAACAAAAGTCACTATATATGTCAGTATATGTTAGCAAACCTTCATAAGATGCCAGAGTGCTCATACCTCTCCATTCCCACGCAAATCCAAAAACCCAGCCTCAGGGAGTTTTCCTCTGTGGTTGTCACGGGCAGGTAGGTTGTCTGAGTCAAGGCTGCAGTTATGACCTTCTGTATTGTGTAACTCTAAGCTGAGGAGAAAAGGGTGGCATAAGGCCGGGCCCCAAGGTCCTTTATATGGACCTCTCCGCTGTAGTGAGTGGATCTAAGATATCTAGGTTTAGGCTAATGCAAGAGGTCCTGTGATCAATAGGTCCTGTGGCCTTTACTATACACAAAGGGTGTAGTGAAGGCGGCTGACCAATGCCGTCATCATTCAATGAGGGCATTCAATGGGTGTGTTCGTTGCAGGCGAAGGCGGCACGAAGGACGAAAGGGAGGAGGCAGCTAAGGAGGGAAGCTCTAGATGCATTGAGAATGAGAAGAGGCGTTGCAGTCGGTCACGAATCGTCCGTACGTTGTGGTAAGAGCGGTTGTGGCTTCGTGGCCCATTGTTTGTGGCTTCGTGGCTCGGCATGTCGCCTGCCTGCTCTCTAGCGCACGGCATCACCCTCTAATCAAACCCCCGCCGGCTGCCAGTTGCCCTCCGACCCCGAGCTTTCTCCTGAATTGTAACTGTCTCCACCTGGCACCTGCACTAGAAGGTGCCAAGAATCGAGCACAGAAATGCGCCCAGAATCGCACCTACACCCAAAAGGTGTCCGGAATCCAAACGCGCTTGGACATCAATATCTCGATTCTCGCTACGTGTCGGGGTGATAGCGACCAACCTGCTGGCCTCGGGGGGTTTTTCCCGACACAGCATAACTTAACAATAAAGAGGCGCTAGTCTTTTGGTACGCCCAGAACAAGATAAACTCGTGAAGATATCTAATAAGTCGCGAGCTATTTGTTCGAATATGGCCGAAGCACTCATATCGCCAGATATGAATGGAGAGAAATGCTTGCCAGCGCCGACGCTCGCTGATACGCTCTCAGGTCAAGCCATAAACATTGGGCATGGATGTTTGGGGGCTTCCCCGAGGTTACCCACTATAGTGATTGGGGGATGGAGGGTGCCCGATTGCCCCGCTTCGGCCCGCAGTTGAGTGAACAAGTGGTCGACACAGGGTGAGGCTAGCGCTTTGTGGCTGCCACTAAAAGTTAGTTGGCTGATCGGAAGTTGCATTAAATTGTTCCGCTCATCTTTTTAGTTCTCGAGAGCGCCTCTGGGGAGGTGAAAAGCTTTTGCTATGGAGTTGGGCTAAGCTCGACGCCTGGCCTTGTGCTGCAACCCCAATGATTGCTCCCGCCTTCTAATCGCCCTTAGCCTAGGAAATCACATCGATGTCCCACTGAACCACTACCCCGCACTCGCTTCAGACCTTAACTCGAGCTCTCAAAGCCATCACCTACGAAAATGATCACCACTACCAAGATGTGAGAGAAGACAGATTTGGAGATTTCACAATCTTATTGAGAATAATCTATCGCCTCCGATTCTCCCGCGCCCAAATGTTGACAACAATGGGAGTGAGAAGTTACCTCCGCGCATTCGCCAGCCCAGCTACCAGGCCACCCCGCCGCCACAACACACCCCGCTTTATTCACGCAAGTCAACTTCTGATGACTCCCAGCCCTCTCCACTTCTTTTGACGCCAGCTTACGGGCCCATCCCCAGCGCTCTCGCCTTTCAAGGAGTTGTTTTTAATCCTTGCTCAGCTTTCATAAAGTCTAACCAGGATAGGAATAGCGCCCTTCCCCGCCTCTTGAAACTCATTCACCCCTCACCCCTCTCCCCTCTCCCTTTGTGCTCTTCAGCTGTTTCTCAATTTTCGCGGAGAGCCACAACCCATATCAGGACAATGGATCAAGTTTCCCCGTCACCTCACCATAGCAGACAGAGCGGTGGGACAGTCTTGTAGTCAATATAATGATGCTGGCCGGCAGTCTGCTGACATAGATCGGGTAAATCCTCGGGCTAAACTAAAATCGACATTACGGGCATCGCGGGGTGACGCGAGACCCCGCTAATATTTTGGGCAGTCGCGACCAACTCCCGACGTAGCACAACCTCGGCATCGACATCTCAGCGTGTATCCATTGATTGTGGCAGAACGAGATGCGCTTAATGAAGCCATTGAAACGATTAAGCCCGGTCACCACGGCCACCGCTTTGACTAGGTAGGTAGTGTAGTGTCAATCACTCCTCCGCTTGCAGGCAGTCAAGCGTCCCTGACAGTTTTGTGGGCCGCGGCGGCTTCCGTTCGACGAAAACAACTTGTTCAAGAATATATTCCTTCCCTACTAACATTTTCTACGTCGCCTTAACAACCCCAAGATAATGGACTGCGTGTTTTTCCGGTTTCCTAGGTCGTCCTATGCTAATGATGTTTGCGGGCCCGGAGTGCACCATCAGCCGAGTACTAATTATGTGTGAGAAGATGCCGTGGAGTCTTACGGCAGTTATATACATGGACCGGTGGTATAGCTCCATCGATAGTAACGAGCTTGAGTGGAGTGGCAATTTATAGCGTCGTTATTATGTGTGATGGCCGCTGCACGAGACAATATTCCAGTTTCTACGCCAGATCTGATGAGAAGCTGAGAACCATTACGCCGACCCTAGTGGGGTGCTAAGGATGTTGATATATATTGCGGCTAATCGAAGCCCGATTCCCGGCAGTTTGACGACGGTTGCCCTCTGGATCGGATGCGTTGGGGTTAGCTCCAAATTCCTAGAGCGTTTTCTTCATTTCTTCGACTTCCTTGTATATGTGTACTCGTAAAGCGAAAAGACATGCTCGATCCGGTATTCGACCGATTGGTTAGCCTATACCATATTAGCCCCGGCAAGAAATAGCAGACGAAGAAAGGAGGAAGAGCAACGACCCGTTTCCCCACAAGACAAGACAGATTTTGCAGCAACGACACTGTTCAAAATGATGTGTAAGTGCAGCAAGAGCACAACGCCCGTATCTCTTCGTCGAACTCTATCAAACTCGCATATACGTTCGAAAAGTAGAACTTATATATGTATATATATCCCGCCGCCGTTTCTCACGGGAGTCTAAGGGTTTCGACAGGATCCCGTCACAGACTTAACGACCTAGCGCTGCGCATAACTGCAGTAATATACGGAGGTTCTCGGTGGGGATTGAACCTGGATAGGGCCTATGGAAAGAATACGAACACTAGGGGGCGAATGTGGGTTTAATTATTTATTCCTTACTTAGGGTATAAGAGTTCCGGTAGGGATTGGTACGGTCCTTCACTAATAATTATCAACCTTAGTTCGTGAACTGAGCGGTTGGAGTGATAAACCTACTTAGTTACTCTACACCACTCACTACCTATGATGGAAGCCACACACCTTAAGTACGCGCAGTATGTAGCTCGAGCACGGGCCAGTCAGAAGGATGAAGTAAAGCAACTTAGCCCTAATACAACCCTTTGTACATTACAGGGATCTCGGTCGCCGTTACACCCCCCCGCCTCCCCCGGACCATGTAATTCTCCACCATCTGAAGTGAAGGGGGGGTAGGATGGCCCGCCGTGCAATAACTTTAAACAGACCGCGAGATTAGGGTACATACATAGATGGCCAAGTTGAGGACGAGGACGGCACAGGTGCTGCCCACAAACCAGTGCCATGCGGGAATAGTAGTAATGGTGGCGGCGTTGGTCACCAACTCTTACGAGTCGTACGCGCGTTTGGAGTGCGTATACAGCGGCGTTGGTCAGAACAGCCTGTGCGGCTTACTGAGAACGTTGGAGAGGAGGTCTGTCGTGGTGGGCTTTTTGGCGACTCTGTCCTCGTAAACGAATGGCGGGCAACTTAGAAAGACATGCGTATATGGCGCCACCATCTCAAGAGGCTCATTGACATTTCAGACAATGATGATCGTTTCAGCCTTGGCATCTTGATAGGGGAAGGTGGATGTGCCATATTGCGGTCAATGGGTCAAAATGGCCGGTGAGCAGTGAGGCTGTCCGTCTGAGGCTGTCCGTCCGAGGCGCCCACTCTTAATGATCTTAAGGTTATGATAGTACATCGACGTGTCTGATCTGAGATAGGCAGCTTGAGATACCGGCCTACAGGTGTTGTTACTCGCATGCACTAGGAGCTATACGATACGGGTAACCTGTGTACGAACGTTCTTAATAGAAATGTATGCTGTGCTAGAAGGCCAAATAAGATCAATACTTGGTTTTATAGGGGTAATAGCGACAGCTAATAATATATTAACTAATTTTGCAGCGGCCATACTCGTCAATACTCATCTGTCTGTGGAGCTTTTTTTTGTCTGTATATAAATATTTGAATGTCCTTTTTTCAAACAAACAAACAAACAAACAAAGAAAGAAAGAAAGAAAGAAAGAAAGAAAGAAAGAAAGAAAGAAGGAAAGAAAGAAAGAAAGAAAGAAAGAAAGAAATAAGTAAACGCCAAATCCAACACGTCCTAAACGCACACGGACCTCCCAAAGCCTTTATGGGCGATACTAAAGTATGTTGACGAAATGCGAATCCTCTGTTTGTAACAGGATCCGGTATATTAGGGGAATTGTTGCTGCTGTTGTTCGAGAAAACACAGCCCAGTGTTGAATGTCGAATTACCGACTGTTGTCGGTGCGTGGTTTTGTACTGATTCATGATGCAGCTGCGATGCGCTTCTTCGTCTTTGCGACTCGTCGGGGCTTGATTTGCTTTAACTCTTCTTCCAATGCCTTCTCTGCGCCCTCCATCCATTTCACTCTTGGGGCTCTCCGGTTTGGAACTGTGTGCAAGTAGTGATGCTGCCTGCGGTTGTCGTTCCGGTTGAAGATCTTGTCGCAGAAATTACATTCGTATATATCCTTGCCATGCGCCCTATTGTACGTTAGCTCATCCGAATCTCCAATGTGAGCAGGTTGTTGGTATAACTCACGACCTGAGATGTCTCTTCAAGTGTTCCATCCTCTTGTATTGCTTGGATTGGCAATTAGGATGGGGGCATCTGTGCTTCCCAGATGCAATCTTTGGCACGGCGACGCCGTCCCCGACCGCCACACTGTTATCGCACTTTGCAGCCTTGGCGCGTGCTCGGATGCCTTGAGCTCTCTGGAGAGCCGTCGTCTTCTGCCTCGCCTCTTCCACGAAGAGACGCCTTCTGGCAGCAGCTTCAGAAGGTGACGGCCCCTTGGCGTTTTTGAGACCCTGGATATCAGATGACTTGAAGCTAATGGGGCTGCCTGTTTGTGCCCAGGCGGACCACGAGTCCTCCCAAGTCTGGCTAGCTGGAATTGCCTGTACAGGCGTTGGCACGTGGGGGGGAGAACCGAGGTCACTTCCAAATGAGTACATAGGGGTATTGTGAAAAGCTAACTGGCCTCCAAAGTTGTTCAGCTCGTAGAAGTCGAACTGGTTCCGCGATGGTGTTAGGGGATACCCGGATTGGAAGAATTCCGGGGCATCAGCGGTATTTGGGCCGGCTGGAAAACAAGACATGGCGGAAACCGGGGGCGTGAGGTCGGAGCTAAAGGAAGAAACCAAAGAAGGGCTATGGTCAAACGGGTTGGTGAATGGGGGAATCGGCCGTCCAAAGACTGGAGTATATGGGCCAAAAATTGAGGCATAGGAGGAGCTGTCTGCGCTTGATGGGAGACAGCTTATGGTCTGGTGGCCGAAGCAGAAGTTCTCCCCGTCATTGAAGTCCATACCAATCCTGAACTCGCACATAGGATGGCCGCTAAGCTCCATCTTGCTATTCATAGATGCGTAGGGATTGGTACGGAAGGGGAGAGGTAAAGAAACTGAGGAGTGGAGAACGGAGGGCTGGAGGGAGGATTTATCAGAGTCAATCAACAGAGGGGCAGGCCGCCATGGTATATCAGTCTCATAACCCTTATCTATCTACCCCTATTCTATTATTCGTATAAGTAAGCTTGCATGTCTCAAACGAAAGGGAGCCGGTGCAGGCCAAGCGCCGTTTTGCTGACGCTAGGAAAAGTCCCAACCAGACAATCCGAGCCAACCTCAAAAACCGTTGGACGAGCAAACATTTTCTGCTGCGGGCGTCATTGGTCCGGAGCTCCGTATGCTCCCTCGCCAATCAGAAATAGAAACATCCAGATCGCCAACGTTGTCAGTTATCAGTTATCAGTTATCATCTAAAAGTGCGAGCTCGTGAACACGCTTAGCCCATTCTGGAAGTTGCTGCATCTAGAGCTGGGACTTGGCTTCAGTTCTCGTGATGCTTTCGAAAAGATCTTTTAGAACTAACCCTCCTCCACGCCAACATATAGCTCATCATGGTCTAAGGCTCCAGCATATCGTAGGACGTAGTAATATCTGCGGAGCCACCAGAACGCAGGGACGCCAGAGGGAAAGGGGCATGTGAATAACTTATAAGCTGACTCCAAATTCGTTCCGGCATTTCCAATGGACCGATACTTGACCTATATGCGTGCAGCTAGATTGGCCTGCGTTCGCAAGAAAAGATTCGCGTCAATGTGACACGTCCACGCCAAGCACGCACTAACGTAGAAACCACTTTGTGGAGCAGCGGTGACGGCGTAGGTTGTGCAACTGGGGAGTCTCTCTTGACTGCTCTATCTTGGATGCCCTCATGCGTGTGAGCGCTAGAAAAGGCTCGGCGAGCAAGGATCACTCACCTGAACTAAACAAGCCCTGGCCATTCGAACCTGAGCTTTGCCCCACTGCTCGCCAATCAGAGATCTCAGTGTAATACTTGGCTGTCCCGACAGTCCGGAACCGAGTGATATTGGCGCCTAATTAGGTGCCTGTGCCCCCGCCCCGCCTTCAGTTGCCCTCGGGCAGGGTCCCAACCCAGGAGGTGGTTAGGTGCCCAGTGAAAAGGAGGGGGCCGGGACGTGCAATCGGGGTGATCTCTTGCTTGATCTCTCAAAATGGAACTAGAACCGGAGATGCCCCCATGCCCAATTTATTTCATGACATTCTTGTCCATTCGTCATGCAAACGATGTCGTCTGCCGGTGCAATAAATAAGGGGCGTGAAGGAACAATGGGAGATTGCAGAAAGGCGTCCTTATAACCAGGTTCGAATTAGGACAAAAAACGAGTTCCTAGCGACCCCGAGACTGGTGGTTACCGAGGCGCATGCTACTACTCGTTTTGTTGGGGTGGCGGCAACCTCGCAAGTGGGGCGTTGGCACGGGTATCACGCGTCTGACGAAAAACCTCCAGCGGAGTAATCTAATGGGTTTAATTAATTGGCCAAAAGGATGAGAACGCTGGTTAAATAACGCAAAGGAGGACGACCCGCAGGAAAAGGAAACATCGCCAAGACGACACCCCAGGTATCACGCGAAGCCTCGGGAGCCACTCGCCGTGCAGCTCGACTGCAGGAAACTAATCTTGTCGATCGGGGTGTTGGAAAATTTGATGATTCTTTCGAGCACACCAACACCTACCTACTCATTCTCATATCAGGCCCTTCAATGCTGCTTGTAGTCATTCTAGACGTCCATCATAGCTCTTATGAGTTTGTTTGACTGTGCCAAGCATACAGCTCCGATCATTGATCCGGGGCGGAATGCGGAGGCAATCATATTGATCTTATCTGGTCCATCTGCGCAGGGCTCACGGATCCATTACTCCTTGTCAAATGCTCGTAGAACGGCGCCGTGGGCAATTGCTATGGCGCTTGGAGTCACCCGGGACATGTTGGTTCCTTACAAATTCTCGAGGGCGCATCCGGTTCTGGCGCCACATACGAGACGACTGAAGGACGTAGGGTAGTCCTAAAATCCACAGCAACGATGAGAAGCTTCTTGTGGAGACTGGCGTCGGAGACCGGTTTGTCCAACAAAGCGGTCCATCAAAGTCTTGAGCTGTCGTCATGTCGGCGGAGGGATTTGGTCCCCCTCAGGACTTTGGTGCTATGGGATTTCTTTTCTCCGGGCGCCGACTTTGGGCACACAACCGCGCTGAATGCTTGTTGGTGGGGAGATGGCGCGGGGGCACGCCTCAGCGCGTGCCTGCCAATCGATGCTCGCCGAAATCGCCAAGCACGTTCCGGCAATCTGACTAGCTCAGCTGGTTAGGTACTCTCTGGCTCGCCCAGCACAACTCGTTCGTTTCGACACCCGCGGACGACTGACTCCCCATACGGCAGAGTAGAAGACACCTGGTAAGACCACCGCCGCGCGCCCCTCCAAATCACCAGCCAATCGACCACGCCCTTGCGGCCGGCGTGGTGTACGAGCCCAAAGAGCATGGACTGACTGACGGACTGACTGACTGACGTTCTTCCGCCCAGCCAGGCCGCCCAGCAGGCAAAGTACAGGCCGCCCAGCAGGCAAAGTACAGGCCGCCCAGCAGGCAAAGTACAGGCCGTCCGTCGAACGAACACCCTCCCCGCCAGGCACAGGCTCTCGAGAGCACTGGCAAGAGAAAGCGAGGCGAGGCAATGGCATCTGGAACCAGCCCGGACGCAGCGCAGGCCAATACGAGGAGATGAAAAAAAGACAGCCACAAGCCAGTGTTTTGGGGCACCACGACATGGATGGGAGAGCACCATAAGTGAGGTCGGTAATACGCCTCGACACACCGCAAGCTTGATGCCACGGCCCGCGTGTGGCATCGGGAACACGGAAGCCTAGGCACATCGCAGCATTGGAGGCGATGGCCTAAAAGAAAGAGAGCAGGGGTGACGGCAAGATCAAAAGCCTCGATACCTGCTCGCGGCTGACCACGGATGATCGCGTCGAGCCCACAGAGACGCAGGACATCGCTAGCGCGGAGAGCTGACAAGAGAGATCACTAGGTGAATAAAGACGCCGGGCGGCCATGCAGACACACTCCATCCGCGAAGGAAGGCTGCCAGCTCGTTGTCGAAGAGCCCTACCGCCCTAAGCTTGGCGCCTCGGCGCTCCTCCGACATGCCCGACCCTAGCGTCCACAACATCATCAACATGCAGCATCCCCGTTGGCCGACTGCCGTACACCTCCTCCTCCGATTCTCGTTACCGATGCCGATACATATAACCGACCTCTGGACACACGCTGCCGATCGTTTTCAGCTAGTCTACACCTACAATTGCAGGCAACGCCAAGGTCACCACCGCCAGCGCCGCTATCGCCACCATCTTCGTCGTCGTCGATTACGATGGTATGGTCGGGCCATCGGCGGCCGTCGTTGTCACGGTGCCGTCCGCCGCAGCGTGTCTCTCCCTCCGCGTGAAGATCACGCTCAGCATTTGTTCGCTCCTGGGACGGGGCATGTGGGCACGCACATCGTCGGTCTGTCTGATTTCGATGAGGCCGTCGGAGATGCTCGGCCAGCCTACGAGTCCCAAGTCACCAGCATCATCGAGCGCGAGCGTGGCGCGGAGCTAGGTGAGGAGCTTAGGGGTGCCGATATGGTAGTGCGTGATGCGAACACTGGGCAGTCCATCATAGGTAGGTAGTCGGCCTCCAGGAAAGCCCGCATAGTTTTTCTGTACGTCGAGCCCAGCGCGTCACTAGCAGAGATGGTGGCAGTTCTCGAACTCTTCGCTGACAACATCCAGTGGCAGTAGCAACAAGAGATTGGGGGGGGCGCGGGCATCTGGGATCTCCGCCGCTTTTTGTCATCAAATTTCGTCTTTCGTGGGAGGATATGTTAGTGTGGCAGCGCTTGCTGGTCTGCGGTGCTGTCAGCTGGCTACTGGCGGGACTATTGAAAGGATCGGGCCAGGCCCTGAAAACGGGTTCATTGCGATGATTTGACAGGCTCAGACAACGTTTCTTAAGCTGGGTAGGTTAATGTTGGGAGCGGAGGAAGCAGGGCACTCGAGAGCCTCGGGAAAAGGGGCCTTTGCGTGAGGATGTGGTGTGGAGTTTATTGACGACGCAAGCTCAATATGCTCTCGTTTGCCGGCGCCAACGGCGAGACCGCCATAGCAGTTCCAACCTGTAGGCGCGGCTCGGCAGATTTCGAACTCAATCCCCTGATTCCCAGGTGCTTCACTTATTTTGCGACAGGCTGTCGATTCTGTCTGATTTGCAGCGCGCTGCCGCCATTCGATTGCGAAAGGCCGCCACTATCGCCGATCCCACCAAGTCCAGCGAAGGCGCATCAGCGCCTAGCTCAAGCTCCTCTTCCTCCGCCGCACCTAATAATGTGGCACACCTCGCCATGGTCATGAACTCGGCCGTGAATAACGAAGACTTCGAGATCGACGTCAGCGTGCCCGAAGAGGAGGACACCCCCATGGGCAATTTGGCCGCCAAAACGCACGGAAACCCAGGCGAGCTGGACGTTTGTCTTCAAGGAGACTAAGGCCGGAAAGGCGCTCCAGGCCGCCGGCAGGTCCCGCGCAGCCCTCATGTGATTGATTCTTCTCAAGATTGTCCTTGGCAGCGGCCGCAACAACCACATCTTCAACTACCGGGCGCTCTTGCTGCCCGACACTATCAACCCGCCCACCGGCCCTCCGGTTTCGAGATATTGGCAACAAGATCATGCCTTAAGGTGTCGGAACGGCTGGGATCCCTATGTTAGTGAAGGCTGTCACCCAGCTCCTCGACCTCCCCCGCTCGCTCCTGTGCGTAAGCTTCGCGCAAGGGAACACGCGCTTTCGAATGGATCTATGCGGACATCCCAGGCTCGTTCAAGTTCCTGGGGATCAAGGGAAAGGATGCGCTATTGGGCCATCTTCATCGATGACTTCACACAACGCGTTTAGGTCTCCTGCGCCGTGAGCAGAGACGACTTCTTGAGGTACCTGAAGCATCTGCTCGGGGCCAAGAGCGCCCCGAGAGGCGATGCTTTGGCATTCACTTCGACTAAACCGGAGAGAATGTCAACATCGACGACGTGAAGGCCTTCCTCGCAGAACGCAACATCGAGACGGTGCCGTTCCAGGCCGGTCCTCTCCCAACCCCGCCTTCTAGGCGGAAAGGGGTTTACAAGCTCACCGATCAGAAGCTGAGAAAAGCCGGCAGGCCTACCCCGCCACGTGGCACCATGCCGGCTGCTGGGATTCCAGGGGCCCGCAAATTGTCTTTTGCTCACTGACGATTCCAAGTCGCGTTTGACGAGGGCAGTGTACAGCACCCAGCACCGACTTCCCAAGCCGCGGAAAGGAGCGCTCCACCCTCGAAGCCCAGTGCCCCACGCGACGAGAACGAGTCCGCTTCGAGGGAGGCTCCAGCGGCGACGACGACGATGACTGCTGGTGCGCACGCTATGATCACGGAGGAGGAAGCTGATCTGCTTACTCTGTGGCATGGTTGACTTAGCCGCCCAAGCCTGGAACGGCTACTAGCGCAACCTGCTTTCCCAGAGCAGCTTTTAAAGAGTGGTCAGCCCCAACCACCGAAGCGGGACTCTCATCCTTGATGGTCAAAGCCTGTATTAAGGACTAGTTCTCATCGCAACTGACGAAAAATGCCCGATATCGAGCGCTTAATCTCTCACATCCACACGAGTGTCTGCAAGCCTGAGGATTTTGCCCGAGTGATCGAGGGTTTGAAGCACCTCGGTGAGACTATGGCACTGCTCGACAGCTTTGACGGCGGCGAAATGGCCTCGTAGACAAATCGCAGGCGTCCATGATGCCGGATCTTAAGGAACCGCTGTCCTTCTGGGAAACGGCCTTAGAGAGAGAAAAGGCTCGCCAAGGCAAGGTTCTGGTACCAGAGCGGGGCTTTGAGGAGGACTTCGGCAGCGGCTAGGACGAGCTGGATCGCATCAAAGAGGCCTAACAAGACGTGCTAGGAAAGAAGAAGGCGGCACTCAAGTATAAGACACTCAAGTTCACCAACGTAGGCAAAGAGGTATATCAAATCGAGGTACCCAAGAGCCTCAAAGTCCCTATTTAATTTATTAACAAAGTATTAACGTTATATGACTATAAATCAAGTATTTAAATCGGAGACATCAAGCTTGGCGGGACATCGAGGTGGAAGTCATCAAGGATTGAGATGTGGAGGCCAAATATAAGGAGTGCGGCATGGAGAACCTTGTGATGCACTCCAAGATCACGAGATTGGAATACGACCTGGACACCTGGAGCGGAAAATCGCTCGCGAACCCGCTGAGACGAGCCACAGCAACCTCGATCTTCTGACGCCTACCAGCACTGCTCAGGGAGCACGTTTTACTGAGTTGGCAAGCGAGCTGGCCGACGTGCGCGCCACCCTGGAAGAGACACGTCATGTCGTTCAAGATCAGGCTCGCGAGAACGACAAGTTGCAGAAGGATGTCATTCATCTAACTCGCTTGAACAGCACGGCCACCGCGAAGTATGACCGCCCCAAGCAGAAATTCAAGGTCACCTCGTCAAGCCTGCGTAGGCTTTGGCAGCTCTGACGACGATAGCGACTATGACTCACGACGTAGCAACCGTGATACTCGCGATCATAATGGAAATTGACTGAAGAACCGGGAAGCCCATAGCGGAAACACGGATCGCGCTGACGACTCTCGCCGGAACACTGATACCCAGCGAGACCGTCGCAGCGCAAAACATCCAGAAGGTAGGCCAACAAGGTAGGCCAACAAGGTAGGCCAAACAAGATGGGCCAGGCGGGTGGGCGGCCAAGCAAGAAAGATGGACAGTCAAGGTAGGCCTGGGCCAAGCAGGGTGGGCCGGGCAAGATGGGCCAGGCATGATGGGCCAAGATGGCCAAGCAAGATGGGCCAAGCAAGATGGGACAAGCAAGGATGGGCCAGGCAAGACGGGAAGCCAAAGGGGGGCCAGGGCCAAGCAGGGTGGGCCAAGCAAGGTGGGCCAAGCAAATAGGTGGGATGGACGGCCCGCGCTTTGGATAGCCCAGGATAGGCTGCAGACACGTCCTGAATGCGATGCGCCCCGACTGCCGCAGCCCGTCAAGCAGATCCACGTTCAGACCTGTGTCCAATGCACCATATTCTCTCGCGAGACTGGCATCGCGCACGACAGCGGCGCGGTCCTCGAGGTACCCACTGCAATTTAAAGGCGGTGAGAAAGCCCCGCCATCTCCTGGCGTCCCAAATTCACCCGTCCCTGTGGGGTCTTTTTGTTTTGTGATCGCTTCACGCCGTGGTAACATTGCCGGGAGCATCCCCACCGGCCCTTAGTGACTCTGATGGAAGGGGCTTTCAGGACACTGAAATGCACCATGGCATTGAGTATACACGAAGGGTTACTGGTCAGTTGAAAGGAATGCTGGCCAATACCGGTGCTTTCGTTCATATTACGACAGTCTCTTTGGCCTGTCCTCTCATTCCCTAGCGGTTCAGCGGGCAATACGTTGGTAAGATGCACCCCTTGTTTGCGCGTCAGCAGCGTCGAGTGGTCTTCAGGATTTCTCTTGTTTTAGGATCTGATCAAGAATTCACCGCTGGCAGTTCGGGAACGCTGCAAAAGGGGCTTCTTTGAAGTGGGTTAAGGACATGTACTCGCCGCGCTGTCCTGTACTGGCCAACTTTCATCAGTTCGGGAACGCTGGCGTTTGGGCACAACCTGGCGAGAAATGCCTTAACGTTAGTTCTTCCATTTGTAGTAAGTTCGTAGCTTTTATAACTTCAAGACCGTCGGTAAATGATTTTTGACTTTTTTTCTTATTAGTCTGAGCTCTTCGAGGGACCTACCTTTATGTTTCGTCGAACGAGACCCGTATACTTCCAAGGGCGCTTTAAGGGTCTCATAAAGCACCACGATCGGACACCTTAGTCTCGACTTTAGCTTCGCGACTTCTCGACAATGGCGACTAGGCTGGGTTAGGCCTGCATGGTTCTGACCACGCTCTTCACCACCGTCATTTGGCAGGGCTATTATGGCAACACAGATGGGCTAGAACCGTCCGTCGGATGCAGCTCTAGCAACTTCGTGATCACCCATTATGAACCCTGCGTCCTCTCATACCACAAGCTAGCGCCTTGCTGTGACAATCTTATCCTGTTCACCTACAGTATCAAGCTGCATGATGATACACTCTGGCCATGCCTTTTTCCTTCGCTGTTTCAGTCCGTAAGCCTTTGTCGAGCCTAATGGCCAAACAGGTTAGCTGGAATTGCGCTCAATTACCAATGCTTGGTCAGGTGGGATGTCTGTTCTTCCCGACGCTGATAAGGCCCCTCCCTACCGTTCTCGTTATCATTACCGCCAACCATGACCATGAATAAGGCCACTGGGAGATGGTAACGAGAGCGCTATTTACGTCCTATTATGGGGATAGGAGGTCGTCGCCGCCCCATGGTGTTTTGGAAGTTCACCCTTATGGGCAACTTGCTGTGGTTGGGCGAGATCTGAAGAGCACGTTGAGGAGACGTCAAAGTTTCTTTGAGCATGAACCGTCGTCCAGCGCTGGCAGGATTGCCCTTGTGCCAAACACGACTGGTTTCACGACTGCAGGGACAAGGTTGATGCCTACCCCACGGGCGAGCGAGACGTGAATGAACTCGGCGTTACACTATTCGGCATCATAGGCAGTGGAAGAAGTTCCTTGAGTATAATACCATCTATTGCAGTACGTACTAGCTTGTATGAGTAAACCAAAAATGGGCGCCTATTATACATTCATCTGATCTTATTCTACGCCGCGTGCCCTTCTTCTCTTTCGACTGCTACTCGCGCCGCTGGCGGGGAGGCTGGGGCTGGAGAGACGCAAACGCTTCGAGACAGCCCGATTGAGATGGGATGGCTCAGCTCCGTAGTCGAGAAGTAACCAGATGAATTTATCCTTTGGGCAGTTGCTCCTCCTGCTATGCCCGGGCTTGAAGTATGCTAGGAGTGGTTTCGGAATGTCCCATGAGTAATTAGTATCCGGATCGGCACCTCCTTGAAGCAGTGCTTCCATCACTTCATAGTTCTGGCTGCGAAAAGCATAGCTTAAAGGTGTTCTAAGTGCCATCCGTGACATCTGCTCAATATCCACCCCTCTCATGCGCAATACGACGACAAGTTCAGGCAGGGCCTCGGCTTCGGCCTTGGCGTCCTGAACAGTCTCCATAACCTGAAATCCGGAAAGGCCGTTGATGAGATGTAATAGATTACACGATCGGCTCTGAGTCCCCCAGTCGTGGACGGAAGCACCCAATGCCAGGAGCTCCAATGCTGCCCTGTACCTCCGCCCCAAGCAGGCTATGGCGAGTGGCGAGTAGTCGAGGAGTGGGATCCTCGCTTCCAAGTTTGCGCCTAGGTTGGCGAGTCGCCGGATGACCGGAACGCCCCGCGGTGAGAGAATGGCGCAAAGAAGCGGAGTGATGGTTTCGGAATACCCGTCCGGCACAAAGTCCATAGGAAAACCCCGATCGGCGATAATATCGATAAGACCAAGTCGGCCCCGGTGAGCAGCCGTGTGGAGTGCCGTGGGGTGATAGTATGGGTTAATGAAGGCAGGGAGGTTGAGAAAATTATCGGCGTCTCCATTGTCGAAGTCCATGTCCATGTCCATATCCATGTCCAAGTCCATGTCCATGTCCATATCCATGTCCAAGTCCATGTCCAAGTCCAAATCCAAGTCCAAGATGGAATCGGAGTCCAAGACGCCAGTTCCAGCACTTGCGATAACGGTTAAGGCCGGGTCCGCTTCAGATTCCATCAGCAACACTATCGCAATGCTATCGAAGCCGAGACAAATGGCCGTGTGCAACGGGAGCATCTGCACCATGCCTTTGAATGTAGCACAACGGCAAAGGCCCTTCGAAGATGAGTGCGCTACGTCAGCCTTGCGAGAGAGGAGGTATTTGACCAGTTCCTCGTGCCCGAATGCGACCGCTCCATGGAGGGGTTCCCAAGCCCTGAAAGAACTTTCGATGATGGTCTTATTGGGGTCGACGTCGAGACTACTATCTTCCAGTATCTGGCGAACGGTATGAAGTGAGCCGTGCCGAATACCCCACCGAAGTGCCTGATCCCAGTGGTCTCTCCAGAATTCCTGTGTGAGGAGGTCGTAGAATCCACGGCATGTGCGAGCAAACGCCGATTTCTCTCTCGCTACCAATAAGTTCTTAGCAACCATGAAGACTATTTCGGCTGGAAGGCTTGAAATATATGTCACCATGATGGCTGATGGCAGGATGCCGAATGAAAACGGATGGCCTGAAGCAGGGTGAGTTTTGATAATGACCAGGCATCAATAAGCATGTTTATAAATCCCCCCTGGCCAGGCCTGGTGTGAATGAATACATACTAGCAGAACCGAGCATTTTTGTAGGTAAGATAGCGGTAATTGTAGTGCTGGTAATAGTGGTTATTTATCCTATAAGTTGCTATTCTTTAAACACTATTAAATAGGACATCTATCCCTTTTAGGTGGATCCGGATATTTTCCCGCTATTTGTTATTATAAATGTTCTTAAATATATAAATAATTTACCCGTTCTTAGATATTAGTTGGAAATGCCCTCCCCCGATTTCTCTCCGCAGACCGCCGAGACTCATTATCTCATAGGAAAAACCTACCGCGGAAAGCTTATTACTCGTATATTGTAACTTAAATTAAGTGAATTTATATAAACAATCTAAACGACTGCTCCCGAGCGGTTAGGAACTAGGTGGCTTTCTTGTTCAGCACTGCCTCAAAGGATTATAAAAAATGATCAATTGCGCTCTAGCCATCCTTATCTCTTAGGAGAGCAATATTTTCGGCGTTCAGCAAAACCTTAAGGGCCATGTTTTACTGGTCAGTGATAGGGCTGGGTCTATCGACGTTTACACGCCCCAACGTCTCCCCTCGCCTCCGTAGTACGCAGTGCAACGCTGTGACGCCTCTCGAATTGGCAACATTCACATTGGCCCCCCTCAGCAATAGAAAAATGAATTCTGCAGATGGTGTCACATTAATGCATGCCTTTGGACCCGCTAGTGTCAGTAGCGTCTCACTGGAGTAGCTAAAGGACAGTTTAGTCGATAATCTCATGTCTAGCACTTTCTTGGACTTAATCTTGTCCAAAAAGCAACACAGAATCTGCCGTCGACGGGATACTCCAGAGTCCCGTCTTGCTCGGCGGGGAGAAACCCTAAGCAGAAATATGAGGACAAAGAGCAGATAATGGGCGTCGCTTCGAGTAAGGTTATCGTACATTCCGGCATCTTCAGTTGGTCGTTGGCCGTTGGGTTTGAAGGGTTTCGAGACTTGGGGCTTCAGAACGTTCGTTTTTTTCTTCTCTTGGCACTTCCTGCCGTAGCCCCACCCGCCGGCAAGCCACGTTTTCCAAATCCATTTTTTTCAGCCTTTTCACCTTTGTCATCCTCACTATATTCTTCCCCACAATGGGCACGCCGCACTCCGGCTTAAGGCATCCACGAAATTTGGTATGTATTCCGAATTCTTCTTTATAATTGCATAAAAAGTCCGCTTGGTGCCGGAATAGCCTTCGACAGCATAAACGCCAGTGTCCCCCTCCGTCTGAAAATTGCAATCCAGCGTAATGTAAGAAGCTTTCCCTTTCTCAGGCTTTTCTTGTTCATCTATGTTTGATACGACCCATAATTCCATGGCTGAGCTTGTCACAACCCCTTCAGGCGAGTGAAATCCAGTTCGGGTTATCATGTCTTTCCATACTTTGTGAAATGGGGTTTCCTCCTCTTCCTTTGTACGTCTAAAGGGATTTGAAAACATCATCGTAGGAATACCACTGAGTGCGTTCTAATGAAAGTGCCGATTGTGTGGTGTTGAGAGCTGATTAGATAGGTATGTTGCTGTTTTATTTTCGGTAAAGGGCCTGTCGTTTTATATGTTGCTGATGGCTGGCCTGGGTTGGTCCGCGTACAGTAGCTGGGTACTGATTGCAATTTGTACGACAAATTTGTGTGTGATGATTTTTAGTTTGCCTGCGTATGGTTCTTCCGTTTTTGCTCAAGGCAAATTTGTCATGATTTTGGCGAGACTAGGGCCTTGTGCTTCGCATCTCCGTAAGAGGCCGGGCCGGCTGTCTGGTGGCCGAAATTCCGGGTGAGGGCCCAGACAGTATTGACTTAGTAGTAGACATATGTCCTTGAAGAGTCTGGAACCTGGCTGCCATCATGCCAACAGCTGCCACTGCTGTTGGTCTCGTTCTCACGAAATGAAAAGCTGGTGGCGGCTTGGATGCAGTGCCTGGCCTAGCAATGTTCATGATCATGTTCCCCAGCCCGTTCAGCGGGTCATTACCGCTGAACACAGTGCAAGGCCGCGACGAGTAGCTGGGACGCCTTGTGGAACCTGCGCGACTGGCAGAGCGAAACTTGACTCTTCCGCGATGTGGATTTAGCTAGCTTCGCCTAATGGGATCACATATTGGCGACGCGGATAATGGGTCACAGGTGCAGTTACGAAGCAAACAACTCGCAGGTCGCATTCTTAGCATCCTCTTTATGTGCAGTTGAGCTAACTTGCCTGCACTGTGATTCTTTTCTTTTGAGCTTCCTCGGGAACTCGCATCATCTAAGTATGCAGTCTTATGTCCTTTCTTTTCCATCTACCACACATGACTGGGGTCAGCGTACAACACAACTCGAAACGTTCTTTACAGCAGACTCAAGCTCACTCGTACGGCAGCAAGCGACAGCATTTACACGAGAGCGACGTCGGTACACTGCGGGCGGGGCATCTCCATCTCGAGACCATCCCATCTGTAATGGCAGATCGATCAACCGCAGGGCTGGGTGGTAATACAGGCAATTAAAACTACAGGCCTTCCTTGCTTACCTCGTCATAGTTCTTTGTCAACCCTTGCCCACCTTTGCCCTTCGGCCGCAACCGGCACACGGCATCCTATCCTTTGATCCCATCCCATTCCATCCGTCCCGTTGGCGCTAGTGAAGCACAACTTGAGATGCAATCCAGGCAAAACTCACTTACATGCAACCCGAATCCAGACAGTCCGGGTGAAGCTGGCTCCTGCCCGTTGTCGAGCACACTTGAAATAAGCGAATGCCTATAGTGGACCCAATTTGGGTGATTACATCCGCGGTCCACGTTCGGTCGTCATCGTCGTCGCCGCCGTCTTCGTATATTTTCTTGCCCTCGGTCCCTCCCTCGCGGCGTCTCCACCTGCATGTCTCGATCTTCATGTCTCCATGATCATATCTCCGTCATCCTCACTGTCCTCGTCTTCGTAGTATCTTTGACTTCCTTATCCTACATGCACTCTAGGACTGGCCAACAATGGAACGACGGCCACAGCATTGGCACCACCACCACACCACCATCAACACCACGACGACATTGGCATCGGCGTAACCAAAGCTGTCCAAGGCCCCAGCAAACGAGTGGAGAGCCCGGAGCGCAAGCGGCAGTGGCTTCCCCAATCCACGACGGTGGTCCGTCGGCTGGAGGCGGGGCGCTGGGGCAGCTGGGGCTCCTCCCTCCCGAACTACTCTTTGCCATCTTCAACTTCCTGAGCCTCCTAGACAGCACCTGCCTGGGTCTGGCGAGCAAGTATCTGTATCTAATCCACCGCCGCCTGCACGGCACGGTGCCCCTGTCCACTCGCCTGCCTGCCCCGAACAGTTTCGAGTGGGCCTGGCAGTTCTCCTCCCTTTCGCATCGCGGGGGCTCATTCGCCTGCCCAAAGTGCGACACCAACCGCTGCGAGCTCTACCGCCACATCCAGTCGTGGATGGGCGATGGCTTGCAGTACTGCTCTGTCCGGCGCAAGTTTGGGTCCGTCGCCCCCCGAGACACCACGTCCTATTGCCATAGAGCAAATCCGGCCCATCCAAGCTGCTGTGGCAGGCACCGTGACAGGTTGCTCCCCCCCCAAAATGTAAAAGACCAATTTGGGGTATAGGGCGAGGAGGAAGGAAGGAACCTAAGACGCGGTAGAAAACATTCCACTTCCTGGCGCCAAACAAACACTGCCCGCGTATCTCTTTCCTATACGCAACAAACCTATCCCATTTCAATCCTAAATTTGGATGCTCTACTTACGAATAATGGTCCTATACAGCTTAAGCTCCGTCTCGTTGCATTCCCCAACTATCTATATCCCGTCTTCCTCTTAAGAAATGCCGTTTCCCGCACCGTCGTCGTCAAAGCCTACCACTATTTCCGTAGATATGACCGGTGCTGCCGAGCCGCCCTCGGCCATTTCGGTTTTGCTGGCGTCATAGGGCGCGGCGAGACTGCTAGGACTACCTACAGTTCGACTCCGGTCTAGTAGGTCGTTAATAATATAGCCAGAACATCTAGGCTGAGATTTATTCTTTTCGACACGATCCGATTCAACTACTGACGGCTTCCACACGCCTACCGATACGGGGTCAGGGTGACGCTGCCAAGACAAGAACCGAAGGAGCACTTCACTAATACATACTATGGTCTGTCTGATGGCGGCAGGTGGGGCTTCCATCTGGATCTTCGTGGAGGTCGATCCCGGGATGTATTTGGAGGGAAGACAAGTTTGAGCTCTATGCTCTCGTGATAGGTCGCTGGACAAGACAGGACACGGGACTGTAGGGAGGCGACGGTGGGCAACTTGTCACGATTTCCTTATCTAGACAAGCGGAGAAAGCGGCTGCATATAGAACCGTGCCCAGCCAGTCATCATAAGTGGGTCACCAACCAATCAGGAAGGACCCGGCCATCTTGTCGATGAAGCCGGGTCCTGGATTAAACGCAACCAATTATAAGGGACCCGGACAGCTCAGGACCCGGCCCGGGTCCTGAGGGGACCGGGTCCAGCAAGATACGGATATAAGCAGATAGGTCGAGCTCTCCTTGTGAGACTCGACAAGTAAGCAATACACATTCATCTGCTTCATTACTTGTGAAGGCAATTCACCTTTGTGTACCAGACAATTCCCCTTGTTCAAGAGCTTCAGACACTCTGTGTGTGGATTGTAATACTTGCATGGCTTCAAAGCTAGACTTTAGTTCAACTTTTAGCTATAGTGGGCTTATAGTGGGCTTACAGGGGACGACGATCTCAAAATCGACTGACTTAAGTTGAGACCGTACGAAACAACGGAACAAAGCTCCAAAAATAAAATAAAAATTATGTTAGCTTCTTTGCGTAAATATCTCTGAATGCTGAATTTTTTTTTTCAAGTACAGGGTATGGATGTATTTCCTTTGTTTGATTGAAAATGCTAGGTTTTGGTGTAAAGGTGGCATCAGACTTTGAACCCTGACTATATTTCAAGCCCGAGTCGCCCGTCTTTGTCACGGACCAAGCGTGCCCCAAAGTGGCATGTTTCATTCCCGGGTGTGCTACGGACGTCGTCTCCTATTTGTCGGCGCCCGGCTCCAAGCGACATTCAGGGCCTTTTGGCATGTTTGGTATCCAATTTGTGATGAATCTGACCTCGCTATGCTTAATGAAGACGAATGAAAACGAAGAAAAAGCCGCAGTCTTAAAGCGACGAAGAGAAAGAAACAATGGAGGCAAAATCGGCCTCTCGGCGGGAGGGTATGACCGCTTTCCCACCATATGTTGTGATTCAGTTGAAGTCGTAGGTTCCATCACGGCAAGAGTGCATGGCGCCGACCCACTTTCACACCATCACAGCCGTCAGCCAGGATCGTTTCGTTCCCGCTGGCCCATAATACCCAGCGAACATATGTTCCAGCATGGTTGTGGCGGCCATCGTATGCATCTGCTGTGGCAGGGAGAGTCTACCTAACATAGGAGGCAGATTCAAATGAAGTGAAATGTGGTGGCAAGTCGCCACAGACGGGCATATGATAAAGCAGGCTTCACCACACATAATAGTCAATTGTTCGTACGCCTCCCGCAAGGACATTCAAATTTATTCAAATTGAAAGGAGTATTTTGTAAATTAAACACACACGAACCCACCACAGAGGTCAGTTCAAGGTTCCGGGCATCTCGGGAACATGCTTAAAGCCAATCCACCCCTCCAGCTTTTCACTAGCAGGCTTTCTCTACAATGGAACCTAGGTCCATTTTCTCTTTTGAAAAGTAACATCTATTTTTTATATCCAACCGCCACGTCGCAAAGGACCCTAGAAGATGGAAATGGCGGCTTCAGTCCCCGACTAGCAATGGACATTCTTGAATGAGTGGAAACATCTTTCAGCTACTGCCCATAACGACGGATCTAAGGGCACATGTCGCCGAAGGGTATCTCTACTTGAAGATGCAGCCATGTCAAATGGTGTCTCAACACGGCGGACCGCATGTTGAGACTTGGGGCTGGTGCGACTGTGGGCTTTGATCAACAGGCGACCAGTCACCTACCCCACTCAGCATCTCCACGAGACGTGACTTCGGTACCCTTTGCCATCTGAATATGCACATCACTCTGAAATGCCACGGCCACAAGCGGCAGTCCGAAGGTGATCTGCCTTCCCAATTTCTACCTCTTTGGGCAACACATCTTAAACGGGCCTAGAATTCCTAGAAGTCCAGTCCCTCCGCCGAAGGCGTATCGCGGGGCGGTCCTGAGATCATATGCAGTCGACAGGGGACGAGAAAGGCGTCCAATCAAACAGCATCGAAGACAGGCTGTGGTAGACCAATAGGCCTGACGGGATAAACACCACCCGCTAAGCAGAAAGAACTTCGAAAGGCATAAGTTAAGGGAGGAGCCACGAAAAAAAGCTTCTTTTCTCTCGTCTCTCTTTTTCCCCTAGCAGCCAATGCACCATCGAGTGCCCTATTCCAGAGGATGTTGCTGGTCCATCCAACAATCTTCCTGGGAACAATATTCTCCAGGGCTGGAAATATGGTCTTGCCAATCCCAGTGGTGGGGAGCTTGCAGACAATGGCGGAGGGTTTGCAGACGATGAGGGCAAGGCGGCCAGTCCCGTCGACGACACCCCCAGAAGCCCCATTTCCAGCACTGCCATCTCAAGAGTCTCGACCCAGGCTGCCTCGGCTATGACTTCTCCTAAAGCTTTTAGTACCACCACGAAGGCATGGACAATCCGTCACAAAACAAATGTCTTTCGCCCAATTATTCCCTTAACCACAACGCCCCAGGCAAATCTAAAATGCTTTGTTGACCATCACGCGAGGCTTATCGTGCGGTCAAAAACGGAAGGACGGCGGCTTGTATGCACAAGGGCAGGCGTCGGTCGGAATCGAGGGCAATCGGGTCTTTGTCGAGGACATACAGCCCAATCAAACGGCCGCAAGATGACGAGGAAAAACCCCGGGTGCTACTTCGGCGCCCGTATGAACGATTACCTCGAAGGCTTTGGGCTGCTGGACTGTTCGTTGTCGCCGATTTGGAGGACAAATTGGCCGCTTCGGGGCGCTGGAGGCGTCCAGCGATTCGGACAATCGTGGGGGCGGGGGCTATCGTAGGCAATCAAGCACGTCGTTGTCAACCAAGAGGCAATCGCCGTCGTTTTTGAGACACGGGGCTAGCCCGCATGGGGTGGCGGAAGAGGTAGGGTTGTCACCTGTTGCTTGGGCTTTCTTGGCCGGTCGGTCGCTCCTTCGTCGGCAGGAAGGGACTGCGGTGCTGGGCGAGAGACCCAGGAATTAGGGCCCGCACCACATGGTCCGAGCGCGCTGAGATAACCCGGAGGCTCTGTTCTCTTATCTCAGCAAGCTCCAACCAGTTGTACATAAACCCCAGCTGAGATCCGCATCGACGACATGCGCCCCGCAAATAAGGTGAACTCGTTATTTATTCGTTCAAGATCTGGTCAAATCGGGGTGCCGCTTTCCCGCGCTTCGCGCTAGCTCGGATGCTCGATTAGCTTTCGTTGCCCAGCTCTCCTTCCTTCCCCGACGCGTCTTTTTCTGACGGCGGCGATGTTTACGAAATGACGCTACTCTCCCCGCGTGGGAGCCACAGCCATTCGCTCGACAGCCCATCCATCTCTTCTCGACAGCCCTCAATCCCCCCACCATCTTTGCCATCGCCGTCATCTTCCTATCTCGACCAGCCACCTATAATAATACAAGAGCAAGCAAGACTTGAATACCGGGTAACGTCGCGATATGCTGGGCTGAGGCATTCACTGCAGCTCTCGCGTGCCGTAGGAGCTCTTAGCGACACGACATCGAAGTCATGGTTGCCCACAGGAGAAGGGCGGGGGCTGCGAAGCTCCAAGATCCATCGTAGGCTCGCGAGGCAGCGGCAACGAGGCTGGCGAGGGTGTGTGAAACTGCAACTAACAGCGACGTAAAATAACATTATAGGCGTACCAGTGAGCACATCGGTCTTCAGGTCCGGACGCTGCGACACTACAAGGCAACGGCAGGCAGGTGGGAGATTCTCGGGGTGGGAAGACCGCGTTGGGCACGGCGAGACAGACAGGGCGGCAGGCTGCCGTCCCTTCCATCGGCAAGGAAGGCCTTCTGGCTGGGCCGCCACGGACGGATTGACACAGAGTAAACTAAATCCCCGCTCGACCGGTATTTCCGATGCAGCCAGCACCTCGTGCTCACTCGGGGCTTGGGGGCCGCGGGCGTATGAGCTGCCTGCTTCCCACGGCGTTCATTGGAGCGAACTAACAATGCCTAGCCGCGTAGACTGTAACTTGTCCATATTGTAGCAGCACCTGGGCGGAGTTAGAAAAGTGTTTCGTAACCGCATTCGAGAAAAGCGGCGAGAGTGTTCTTCCGTACTTGATTTAAGCCATTTATGAGTCTCGGGCCGGGAGCGCTGAAGCGCACTTTCGTCACTCTGGCATTTCCATTGAGTACCCTTCTGAGTATTCTTCCGAGTAGTGGCAATAGGATGATCACACAAATAGAATACCGATTCCTAACTCCATACTGTCTGCACTTCGTCCAGCCAGGCCTTGACCTTGCTAACAAACTGAATGGCAATTCCTCGCTTGACCCCTCTTTCAGCAAGTGACCTAGCTTCCACATCTTGGGCGTAGTTGCCCACCGATGGCCTTATCGATAAATATTGGACGGGGCGGCATCCCAGCGCGCAGGCAGGTCCAACATAAACCGGGCAACTCGCAGAGTACGCCCCGCGACTTATCCCAAATCGGCAGAGCGGGACCACCAAAGCCCTCACTTAAAAGCAAGGCCACATTAGGACAGCCCTGAACCTGCTCGAATGCCTAATGGCTTGTCCCGGTTGTTATGGCACTCAAGGACTTCGGTCGAAAGCTCAAGACATCAATGATTCTCTTGCTGAGCTGCAAGCCTTTGGAATTCAGCACGTAGCGAACTTGCCCAAGTTAGTTCTTGTCAGCGACCAATCATCTAGCAAATCTAGTCTCATGTCTGCAATTGCTAGTCTGAGTCTGCCGCAGGCCGCTAGAACCTGCACCAGATGCCCCATTCATATCAGCATCTCGCGAGCTGATGAGCCCTCTTGCCGAGTCTTCATCAAGAGGTACTATGGCTTTGTGCCGACCGGCAAACCCATTATGGTATCCGACGTCACCAAAAGAACCCATTCCTCCATGGGTCAAACTCGATCCGGCCAAAAAAGAGCGTTTGGAGTTCAAATCAATCCGGTTTACGAAACACGACCCAGGAGACATCGAGACCGTCTTGCGGTTTGCCCAGATTGTAATTTTGAACCCCAGGACCCCCACCCGGCAGTTTGTTCCCAAGCTCTCGGCAGAAGCGCCAGAGGAAGCAAGGAAGGAATACCTTGAACGAATGCAAAAGTGTTAGGACCAATCGGAAGCGCATTTTTCTCCCAACACTGTGGCGATTGAGGTGAAAGGCCCCGACCTCCCCGACCTCAACTCTACGACCTCCCTAGCGTCTTTATGGCGGCAAAGCGCAACGAGGACAAGTTTCTGGAGAAAGTTGTTCAGAACCTAGCAAACGAGTACATATCACGCCCGAAGGCCATCATTATTTTGGCTGTCCCCATGAACCAGGACGCCGAAAACTCGTTTGCCTTCCGGCTCATTCGCGATCAGAAGGCAGAGAAACGCTGTGTGGGCGTCATGACTAAGGCCGACTTGGTGCCGAAGGATGACCAAGCCACCTTAAGCTGGGTGGCGATGCTCAAGCGTGACAACCCCCTACTGGGTTGGCTACTTTATCACTTCGCGACAAGACAAGGATCTCGAGGACCAGGCGCCCTTGGAGGAGGCTTTCTTCAACCGGCATGCTTATGGTGCGGCCGGTGGTACAGTCGGCACTCTTCCTTCTTTGTTGCGGCACATAGAACTAACTTACACCCAGTAACTCCTTTTATTAATAAGTTAGTACTAGTAAATTGGTATCTACTATTGAAGTTATGTCGCAATTTCCTAATACTTTGTTTCCTACGCGTTTTTGTATTGTAAGTGGAACTCTTTCGGATCCGATCATTATATCTATTTAATTGTGTTCAACCCGGCAACAGAACGGAAAGCCCAAGCTTCTCAACCTGCCGCCGATATGTCCGAGATGAACAATACCAAGGCTTGTACCTCGGGTTACACATATGGCGAGACAGTCCGCGGCCGAACCACGAGCTTTGGGGGTTGAGGTGCTATTATTTGAGGTGGTGGAATGGGATGAAAGTCAGTTGGGAATAGATCGCACGAAATAAAACTTTGTTGATCCTGCAGGTGTTTCTCTGTCAATCACGAAGGTTGGCGGGGGGTTCGTGAACTGCCACCTTTATTACAGCCCGTTGAGCAGTGACACGGTATTGTAAAGGGGCAGGAATCGACGGGGAATGTACTGCCGGGCCGTTCATTGAGGGCCAGCGCCATAAGCTGCAGCAGTTCGTGCTGAGCGATCATTTTGTTTGCATTTCGGCTACGGAACACGAGGGCCTTAATACTGCGGCTGGGATGTTCTGGTTCCTACCTTGCGTCTGCGTTCTCGTCTTGACCAACAAAGGGCTACCGGGGAAGCTCTCGAGGGGATTGAGCTAACGGGAATGTGTCATTAAACATAGCAACGGGAGACTAGCGCAGAAATATGTCAAATTGAGAGATTGGCAACTTTGTAATTTTGAAGAAAGGACAAGGCCGGGCAAACGACCAGCCGCCCATCCTACTACACCGGGTGGCGTTATACTCTCTCGCACCATAGCATTGGTGGGGTAGATGCGAACAGCGCTATCGAAACGCTAAACCTCATCGAGAGGTAGTGCACTCTGAACACGCGAGGAAAGGATTCTCCAGTTAGCTCCTGTCAGGCTGTTATCACGCAGGCCGCCGAGAGCCTCCCGGAACGCTGCTTGATTATCGGCAGCTTTCTGAACAATGATCGTGAGCCCGATGGTCTGCTTGAACTGCTCATAGGTACCCACCCTGCCCTGTCTCGAGGATCGCGAAGGGAGGCGAGGTCTGTGAAGAGAGGCTTCTGAAGGACAGGCGAGAGCTGGTGGAAATTGCTCATCAATATAACGTTTCGCCCGCCAAAGTAGTGACCTCTTGCTTACCACCCTCGAGGGGATTGCTAGCCTTTATCTCCTTCCAAAAATCGAGCGTTGGTTGTAGAGCCCGGCATACTTTCCCACGTGTGGCTGCCAGTTATAGCTAAGGTGGATGGGGCGGTTGCTGAGTAACCCGATGTCATCGGTCTCGATCCCCCGATTCGGTAGCTCGCCGGCCATCAGCTGCCACTCCGCAGCCGTGATGTCGTCCTTTGGCAGGTCGGGCACCTCCACGAACTCATCGTCCTCAGCTTCACCGAGGACTGTGCCGTAGCAGTCGTCTGGATGCGTGTATAAACATCAGCGCAGTACCGATACGCATCAGCAAAGGTCCTGAAATGGATGTCATCGAGATTCTTGAGCTGATCTACGTGGGTAATACGGGTGGTGAAGCGTGAGCGTTACTCGGGCAAAGTCCTCGAAATCGGGAAGGGAAGGTTTGGGCTTGTATCGAGGATAGTGGTTGAGGATGCGCGGCTTTGAGTTAGGCAACAGTGATATATGACCAAGCTGAGCGAGTATACGAGATTTTGGCGAGAAACTCAAAGTAAGTAAGCTCCTCCCACTACTGGCAATCACAGCCGCAGTAGTTCTGGTAGATCTTCTTCACATCATGTACCCCTTTGCCCTCCGCAGCAACCATAGCTACCTTGACCTGTCGAGGATCACGACAGTCGACAGCCTGGAAGACGTGGCTACACTCAGACAAAGGGAGGTCGAGGATCAAGTGGGCAACCTCCATAGCAGGCCAGTCCCGCTCGGTGATGAGTTTGTTCATCAATTTGGAGATGAGGGAAGCCATAGGGCGCGCGCTGTTCACATGAAGTGGAAGAACAAGAAGAATCTTCTTCTACGGCTGAGTTTGTTTCTTAGCCTTCTAACATGAGAACGGCAGCAAAGGATGTGCAGGGAGTCGAGCTGGTATTCGAACGCGTCGTATTTGGGTTCATCTGATGTATATAGTACTCGCAAAATAGAAGCTGCACAGTTTTTCGCGGGAGCTCGCCACCGGGCAGCTTCCGCTAGCGAAGACAGTACGCCTCAAGACAGTGATGCCGCTGAACTCGATTCGGGATACGCAACAGCGCCGCAAAGCTGACATCACCACCCGGAACAACCTTGAGGGGATTCAGTTCTCTCCCTAGGGGAGGGGGTTGACGGCCAGGCTCAGGGTTCCAGGCGCTGACATGGAGACCCCAGAGGCGTAAGAACTCATCCTTCTCAAGCTGGGTAAGGAAGCGCTCGGTTGATGGAGTAGTCGATCCAGAACAAGCAGTGCACATATGTGCGTCCACGGCCCTGCCGCTCAAACCGATACCAATGCGCCTTCAACTTAAGCTTCTTGCAGAAATATTCTTGGGGAAAACCTTGAAAAGACGATAGAAATGCCATGCCGCAATGTGTGGATTCTCCTCGAGATTGGTGCGGGCGATACGGGACTTGCCAACATGATCGGCGGCCTGCCAAGCAGCGTAGTTAGGTATAACCTTAGCAAGGGACTGCAAGTGAACATCGGCTGCAGAGAAAGTGGACGAAGATGTGTGGGTAGGCGAGACCATAACACATAGTCTCGAGTTTGCGCAGTTGTTGATTCCAGAACGGCCAGGTGCCGCGGAATACGTGAGAAGACCACTCGATCGAGTTGAGCAACATCCAGCGGCGCTCGAGACTGTTAGAATCGAGCTCTTCTCGCAACTAGTCGATAGTCTCGGAACGTTGATGGTGACCGCTACGGTTGACCAGCCATCTATCCGCTCTTCCTATTTATTGAATTGGGCACGCATGATATTGAAGGCGACGAAGGGAAACCGAGGATGCGAGGCAAAGCGACCGTCCGACCAAAGCATGGCGTGTTTTATCCAGGTAGGCCAGTCCACGTCACGAAGTAAGGGCAATGTGTACTCTCGCCCGCGCCATTCAGCATCAAGGTTGGCATAGCTGGGCCGATCAAGGCGACGCGCTCGTTGAAATGATTCAGCGGGGTGGCTCTCACGCCGGGAATCTCAATGTAATTCTGAATCGGCGGTTGCTCAGGTGCCTCATCTCCCGCCGCCGTGGACTCGCTGCAGCGAGATCAGCCTGTGGAAGGATGATGTTGCGTGCTCCTGCAAACTAAGCGCTTGGGCCAGGCACAGGCAGCCAAAAGGTTGAATTGTGGAGAGATAATGCCAGGAAACCTTTCAGGGAGGGGGTATGGGATTCGGCCATTGGGAGGCCATCGCATCGGGGCTGCGGGTCGGAGCGACGCGATTCTGAAGTGGCGTTAGTAGAAGAAGAGCATTGCAGCGTAGTATTTACCTGTCATAGCGGAATCGCGCAATCTTTGCACAGCATACGTAGCAGCCGTTGCAATTGCAGGAAAGCAAGAAGGTTAGGTTTGTTACTCAGCGGTGTTGTTTTTGTTTCTGGGGCGGAGGGGCTGACGCAGGAATGGCTTGGAGGAAATGCCGCGGCATGAGGGAGCGGCATGTCTTGTGGGGCTGTTGCGTGGGGAAGGGCTGAATGGCGTGAGGGGTTGTTCGCGGGGTTCAGCGAAGTTAATTTACACCCCCCGTCCGGATGCAGCGGTCGGCCAATTAGAAAAGGCCAGTTCTCATATTCTTGGGTTGACTTCAGATGACGGGAATAAATGCCGTTTTCTGGACAATACCCGTTTCAAATTAATCTTTGTCCCCTGTCCTCGTTCACGCTCTAGATTTTAGACTAAGAGACTGACTCAAACCAGACACAAATATGCCACCGCGCAACGGCAGACGGCGGGCACAAGCTTTCGCATGCCGCTTGTGGCCTAGATTTAATTTCCCCATCGCTGCTTCCAGCTCGCCTGCCCGTCATGTGAATTTTTGTATTGCCTATGTCTCGCCGTCGGCGTCATCCTCATTCTTCTGGCATAAAGAGCACCTAACGCGTCCCGAGTGTGTCACAAAGGCAGAAGAGGCGTGGCAAGTTCCCAGGGCACGGAGATGTACTCGGAAACCCTGCTATAGGGCCCATGACTGCTTGCGGACAATCTTATTGCAGTTGATCAAGTGACTAGGTGCCTCCTGCCAACATGATGAGGGAGGGCCGCGAGCAGACAGACCGGAATGCCACAAAAAGACTCCTCCAATGGCCGTTATATGTGAAAAGTTCGGGTACCTATGTATGTATAGTACGTACTCATTCCCTCCTCTTCCTCCCGTAAGTGCTCTAAAAGTACCCATCATATTCATTTCCTCCACTGTACCCAAGTCTCCGGAGATTACGATTATGATACGAAGATTTGTTATTATAGCTTCCTATCCAGCTGTTAGCGCTTATGATGCCACGTTGTTCATGTTAAAAATACTGTTGCTTACCTAGGAAGTAGTCACCGAGGTTATAGTTGCTCATATTGCCGCCTCCCAAGCCGTTTTCGCCGTAGCCTGTATTGCCCATACTTCTTAGAGAGACCCTAGCTATTTCCATACCTGGGCGTTGTGGAGCAAAATTCGTTATCTCGAGTCTCAAGTTTGCGCGGGAATGGCGCAGTTGCATCAGTTGTAGGCCTGCGTCAATGTTGTCATCGTTAAACTGGGAGCCCACCATCTCAAAGACTTCCTCGCTTAAAGAAGGCGTCGCTGACTCATTGTTTGAGAGTAAAACCGATTCTTTTTCCAGGGGAGACACCGGTTGCCACTCGAGACTGTCGTTTTGCCGTCGTATGGCTTGTTGAGTGAACCTACCATCGCCATAGCGTTGCTGACATAGGCTTTCGAAACCAACTCTTCCCATACTTCCGGCTGGGCCAAGAACAAAAGGCACTGCCGTCGGTACCAGCTTCCCGTGGCTGGAGAGATCGACCGGCGGCAAGGCGGGTTATGCTGTCGACGAGGTTTGTACGTTCGTCAGCAGGGGCTGTACCTCGGATGCTGGAGATGCTCGCTCGGGAGAGGCGACTAACGAGGGCGAAGGGGAGAGGGATAGTGAGTCTGGAGGAGACGATCGGAATGACGCTGAAGAAAAGTTGGATGGCGGTCGGCTGCTCGAGTCCTGCGCGTCATGAACCAAGCAGTAGGATCGGCGCTGGGCCAACTTAGTGCTTAAAGAAAGAAATCGAGGGCTAGATGTTCACTTATTAATCAAGGTCGAGGCGGTGTCAGCGGTTGCTTTTTGACACCGTGAGCTGATGCAAATTGAAACGCGCCGGGTCCCTACTCCGCGCAAACCCAAGGAATGCCTCTTAGGATGCTGGAGCCCCTGTATTGGTTGACTTGGTGGGGTGCACCATCGACTTCTGCGCCCGCTCACGTGATAGCGCGTCGAAGCTCGCGTTTTCCGCGTTCTCCGATTTTGCGACCCCATCCTCCCAAACTGGCACACCATCCCAAGTATCTACTTCTCAAGTCCGTTCTTTTGTCCCAACCGCTTCGGCGCTGTCTAGCTGGACGCTGACCCTACAGTTTTGCGAATGTACCCGGCAAGCCCACACGAACCCCGGCTATCTTGCGCCTCAGCGGCTCTCCTTGTTACGATATTTTGGCTCTTGCCGCCCGTCTTCGGCAGCCCTCACCATTGACAACGCCTCTCTAGGTGCCCCGACGCTCCCATCGCCTGTCTCGCTGCCATGGGCTCTGGCGCGGTGTCTATCGTCGCGTGGCCTGGAAGACAGCACCCACCGCTGGCTTTGCCATCTGGCGCCTCTAACTGTCCCTCGCGTGTGGCTGCCGGACTGTCCTATGGCAATGCACCTTGTACGTTTGCTCGTCACATCTTGGGCTAGGCGCACTTCGCGCGAAGCTGCTCCCTGCGCTCTTGGCCCTTGAGGTGACTGGGACTATCCCACTTCAGCTTCCAGCACATGGGAGAGACCGCTGATGTGCACTCACCTCCAAAAAATGTCCGATCGTCTAGCCAAACCGCTCTACCTTTCCAGCGCGTCCTGCCACCGTCATCGGCGGGTGGCACGGCGATTGTAAAAACACACAGTGCGTACAACGGCAATCCAAGCGCCAACCTTAGGCGCCGAGGAAGCGACGACGCCAGAGCCCCTCCGACACGGCGCGTGACTGCCCAGTTTTCAACGATTCTGACCTCGAGTCAGCTATATTCCGCACACAACAAACTCTCGACTACTTCAAATCGTTGAAAGGAGCCCGAAGATTTGGCGGTCCAACGGCCACGACGAGTTCCGCCGTGCTCGAGAATAGTGAGACGGACTCTTGCCTATTCCCTACGTCGATTCAGTGTAGGACGAGCATAGCTGACAAGTCGCTCGGGTACTAGGCACCATTATCATCGCAGCGTACGACTGCCACCGCTACCGCGACCCCAACGGCCTCAACGGACGCCTCTAGTCCAGATACTGCCCCCACCACTAGAGACACGATTTATCAATTTCATAGCAACGGTTGAAGAGCAAAGGAAGGAAAACCCAGCCGCGTTGCACATAGGGTCTGGAAACGAGCTCCTGTAAACTTGGTTCTCCCCGAGTCTTGAATGACCGAGACCAGGCTCAAGATTTAGCGCTGTGCTGCTAGCACGCAGAGGACCTCTGAATGTTCTCACTAGCATCCTCGAGCCGCATTTATCCCCTTGATAATGATTACACCAGAAACCACTGAATTGAAACATTGCTACAACTTCCTCTTGACCTCTAGCTCTTTCTCTTCTTCCGTTTCGCCTTCTGTCTTGGCCTAAGCTTCTGGATCAGCTCACGGTGGATGTTTTTTTCGAGAACCCAGTCGTCCTTCCATTCGCCGCCTTTCCAACGCACCAGGTACCATACCCCCTTTGGATCTCGACTAGCACGCAGGACTTCTACCCCCCAGTGGAGCCCTCTGTGTTCATCGTCAAGCCTTCTGAGGAGCTCCTTACTTTTGATGTTTTTCCGAGGCTTCCAACTGCATGTTCCATCAGCCCATTTTACAAAGATATCCTCTCCCCATTTATCAAGCAAACAGTCGATATCGCACACCTCCTTGTCTGCGGGACTGTACTGGGCTGCCACTACATCGTCATCTTTGAAGAGGTTCGTAGGGCTTGATTTCCGACCTGGCACTCTAATAACGATTCGAGTCGACTCAGTTTTGCGACGGGTTGCCTTACCTTAGTCGTCTTCTGGAATCGACCCAAGGCTGCTTGGGAGAGAGTCGGCCATGATGGCTTCCAAATTGGCAGCCGCGAGCGCAATGGAACGGCCACCGGGATAGTCATTTTGCTGGTTTGTTATCTCCGGACTGCTCGGCAAGGAGCCTGTCGCTATGACTTCATACTCAGCGGCAGTTGATGGGATCGCCTGGTGTGACACCCTATCGTCCGGCAGAGGGCTAGTTACCACGTTTTCCATGAGTTCCGAGCCGACCAGGCAAGTAGCTTCTGACTGTAGGGTCAATCGACTCCGGCTGATCGTCAATTACGGAGGATGCCGCATCAGACCACAACGAGCGATAGCGCTGCGATGAAATATCGGCAGGGAATGTGAATTCGTCTGAACCGATGTTCCAGACTGCATCTGAGAGACCTGGCATAAGATATTCCAACGGAGTCGACCAGGGAGAGGGATAGTCGCCGTTATCCTCAGAATGAACTACGCTAGCATCGTCGTCCAATAGAGATGATAATAGAGTACTAGCGTTGGAACATTCATCCTGTAGGTCCCAGATACTATCGTCTTCACTGCTGCAGGAAGCCACGGAGCTACTTATTAATAGTGCCGTCTCGGCGATGCTCGTTAGATCTGCATCAAGGTCCAACTCTGCGAGCCGGACGAACCCGGGTTCAACGGTGTCTCCTAGGCTATGAGTGGAACCGCAGGTCTTGATGTATTCCGGGATACTTGAGAAATGTGCTTTTGCTAACTGCTTTGCTCTAGGAATTGCCGCAGCCGTTGATGCGCCGGGAAGTCTGCCCTGCCGAGATGAACCGGGCAATATCCGGCGCAAACGGTGGCCTTGCGAAACTTGACCGGATTACAGCGGAAAGGCACATCATTGTTGTCGATGTGACTTTGGCAGTCGGCCGCCCGGTCCGGCTCGCTCGTACGCCACTTGTCGCAGCGAAAGCAAAAGCTGGCAAAACCGGACCGCTTCATATGGAAGTCTTTGTAACGATCGAACACATGCTTCCATAGATTTCCAGCGATGCTAAGAGGTCGGTTAGTGGTATGAGTGGTCGGGTTATGTGAAGATAGCATACCCTTTCATAGCCTAGCGGCAGGACGGGCATCGGCCGTCAACTGGCCGCAGCACGTCTTGGTAGGCAACGCTGCAATCGCTGTTGCGGAGCGCGACGAGGTCATCGAGAGCGGAGATCCATTCTGGACTTCGCGGTGAAGCTCGTAGGCATAATGTCTAAGCAAGGCGGCGGCGGGCAGGGTGTAGCACATGGCAGATGCGATCGAAATGGCCCTGCCGCCAGTCGCCTTGTTCATGGTTCTTGGGGGTTTCGTATGCCAGTTTCTGGTCTTCCTGGTATTTTTGCAGCGCCTTCTTCTTAAACACTCGGCGCTGATCGTAGAGTATTTTCCGCTGCGCCTTAAGTTCTGTGCGAGTGTCTCCCAAGGTAGCCGCCTCAACCTCTAGGATGAGGTTCTCGATTTGGCGTTCTAACGAGACATATTCCTGGCTCGTCTTCAGCTCTTCCTCTGCTTAGGCCGGGAGCGTCTAGGAAAGACCGGGGTTTCTCCTCATCGTCGCGGAGAGAAAGTCTTCGGCGAGTTCGGTTTGGCGCTCCGTTCCGAGGTAATTGCTCGCGCCGTCGATGCTTGACACATTGCCCAGATAATGGTTGATAAGGGCATGCGTATTGCTCTGTGAGGCGAGTTTCAACAATTGACCAAGTGAATAGCCATTATCTAGAACCAAATTCAAGGATTGGACTGTCTCACCATTCCCGTTGATAAGGGCTGTACGGCGTGCGGAATGTAAGCCGAAGCTGGCGGTAAAATTGGCACGTCTTGCCCAATCTGCGGCCTGATGACCCAACGAGGTTGTCTCTCTCGCCTTTTCCTTTGGCCCTTCCGAGGTCCATTGCGGGAAGACTGGTTTTTCCTTCTTGCCGTTTGCCCACTCTATCATCTTGAAGCTTGCATTCTTTGGCGGCCTCACATCAAGAACTTGCTGAACGGTTTGATAATCCGCAAACGCCCGTGATGAAATGATGTTTGCTAACCAATGCAGCATCGGTTGCGCGAAGATGGGCGGTGGGAGACCATCTGGTCCCTTTATCTGCTCGCCAAATGGATGTTCCGGTCTGGTGCGATTAGCGTGGTTCCGAGACAGCAACCTCCATGACATACATACTTGTTCTCGTCTGTAGCTTTGCTGACTTCCCTCCTGAACTTCAGTCTATATTCTGGCTTTCCGTCCTTCCATGAGAGTATGCACTCAAGATCCTGGGATGAGAATCAGTCATTGAACTTGTTCCTCTTCCTAACCTAGCACTGACCTAATATAAGGCTTGGCAGACCTCTGCAAGTCTCGCCGAGGTGAAGCAGTGGTTGTTTAAAAGATTGGCATTGAAAATGCCTTGCCTTCTGGCGAACTGCCTGGGAAGCGCGCCAACCCGACCAGTCGGGTTTAAGATGGGTTTGGGCCGGGGCCTCGAGCTGCCGCGAAGACCCCCACCACCCCTTTGTATTCCTTGTGTGCTGACAATCCATTAAGACGAGTCGAGACACGATAAGCAACTTGTAAAAAGAACTACGTCTCGGCGAAACAAAGCCGAAATTTCCGACGGATAGAAAACCTCAATTGAAACCAAACAGCCTGTACTGACAGAGTTCAAAGATGAACAAGAAAGAATCCAGCCAGGGCACTAATCTTCCCGCAACACCATTGCACCGTTATGTCAAAATGATTGATGGCGGTGGTGATGGAGAAATGAGTCGGTCGGATTCTCTCACAGGGCCCGGGCAGGGGATGTAAGTTCTTTCTTTATCTCCCCCGATTTTGTCAGTTTTCAGGTGTTCGGAGAGAGGCAAGTCGCGGCCAAGGAAAGGTTCGGGCCACATTCAACTTTTCGACTACTTAATTGCAGGTATCCTATCGCCCTATGGTATCTAGACGCAGGAGCGAGAGAAGAGAACACTATAACCCACACCAAAAGGCAAGACTTCGACGAAGCCAACCAGGACAGGCCGGACCTGTACGACGTTGAGCGCCGTTTAGCTCTCCGCCATGTAGCTAGACCCGGAGGCTGCCATGGTGACCCAGCCGAAGCAAAACACACTGCGCTCTATTCTTGACTCTGTTACCGGCGCCCTCCGCTCCTTCGGAGATTACCTAGCCACCCGTTCAAAATTCGATACAAGCTTTTCGAAACCGTCCGCAAAAAGGGCGGAGTGCTTTAACCGCTGGTCGTAAACCTCGTCTTTTTCTCGAGTAAACCCTTTTACAACAATATTTTGCATGCTTTTGAACAGCCGTCAGCAGAATACGTAGGTCCTTCTATCCGCAGGAACGCTATCATCATTGTGATAGTACGTAGGAACCTGTGGCGTGTACTATCTGCTCATTATAAGGCTGACCTAACACCCCTTAGGATGGCATTCTGATTCAACTCGGACAGTCCTACTCAAGCCATGACGAACCTTAGCGAGGCCCATTGGCTGGCTCGTACGCTATATTGTGGACGACGTGCCTCGCTCTGGTGTCTTTAATTACTGTCGGACGAGAAGAACTTGCTACATCTTTCTCCTGGACCAAGGATGTGATCAGACAAGAGCTCACGAACCCCAACTTAACATCTCGTCTGGGAACAGCACCCTTACTCCTACGCTGGGTGCCCGAGTTGTTTCTCAAGCTTTCGTCTTGGTGCTTCATTGTTGGTACTGAAATTTACCTGTTCAGCCTGTGGCAACTCGATCTCAGTGATCTCAGCGACAGTTTAAAAGTTTTTCGCGACTATAACCTGCCTTTGTTTAGGATCGCTGGTTTGCATCTGTGTGTTAGAAGTCAGTGTAAAGAAAAGCGAAAGAAAGATGCGACAGAAGTTGCTAGAGAGCGATTCGCGAGAGGCAACCACCCGAGAGGGCCAGGGGACGAACTTGGACGAAGCTGAAGGCGGCGCCCGATCATCTTCACGAGAGGCAGCCTCTGAGCAAGGTTGGCATGCCTCGCACGAGGCATTGTGCATTGCTGACGAGGAGGACCCTCGACCACTGCTTCCCCGTAGGGCAACCCCGGAACGGTTCCAATCCAATAATAGACATCCCTTGTGCGAAGAGATCGCGAGTAGCTTGGCTAGACCGAGTCCGCCATGCTAGCCGCAGACCGCCAACGAACGGGGCCGCCATGAGAGCGGCAACGGGAGATGACATACAGCCTAGAGGGCGTTCGATTACGAAGCTCGCGACATCTTTCTTCGCGAGAAGGTATGAATCCCACGGGGGGAGGAATGAATCTCCTTGGCGGTGATCCCGTCTTGCTTCCCAGCGCAAGCTCGCCCAAAGCACCCGAACACGCAGTGGCGGCACGGCTGCTCTCAATACTGTAAGAACTCCCACTACTCATTCACTGTCACTTATTGCTTTTACCGATCGCTTCATAGTCCAGCACGTGGTGTGTTGGTGCCCATTACGGCCGCGGACCTTTCAAATGTCAAGGCCGAAGGGCCTCTGCCCTCAAACTTTAAACGAACAGCACACGCACACTTATTGAACTGGTGGAAGCCCTGCCTTCCACAACAATACAATAGGGCTCGCCGAAGGCGAGACCTACTAGCGATAGATCTCAAGTATCATCGACAAAATGGGGTAAAGGTCAAGGCACAACACTATGCAATAACGGTATCTCAGGCCATGAAGAACAAAGAATTCTCTGTAATAGGTCCAAGGAAAAAATGAAAAGATTGATGCCCTTCCTCTAGTCAGAGGGCACCCCGGCTCCCATGGTCGAAGACCCCCTTTCGGCCGAAAGAAAATAAGCCCCCTTTTGCTAGCTATAGTGCCTCAGATCCCCTGCTCACTATCTTATATGCAACCCATCATATGTCGCGCTGAGGCTGTGTATATATTCAAGGTGTAATCTTGCAGATCATTACAGAACAGCGATTTCTAGAAGTCTAGTTAAACGGGAAATGGTGCGGAGAGCCACTTCCGCTCGCCGCATCTAGGATAGTCTAGTAACCCAGATTTAAGACGGCCAATAGCTGCCAGTGGCTTGGGCAGGCTTTTCCTTTGGTTTTAATGCGCCAGTCTCTGGATCTATGTGACCTTCCCACTGCTGCTGGAGAACTGCCTGAAACATGTCGCCGGGGATATCAACACAGCTAGTATCCCACTTCGTGATTCGCAGAAGAACAGCGACCGCCTTAAGAAAGTATAGGATTCCAAGTGTCATGACGAAGGTGTAAACCCCCCCACACGCCACATCGGCCAGTTGCAATCTGCCAGGAGGTGTTGTTAGTAGCGCTCGGGCGCCATACGTCGGGAGCTAGAACTTACCCAACACGCTTTGCCATCGTATAATCAGGGTTTGGCAACGTTGAGTGGCCATCCAGGCCGGTTGTAGTAGGGCTAAGGGGGAAATAGGTCAGCTTCTAAGCCTCGTCGTAGTCGTCATGATGCCCTCGGGTCTTAGACAACGTACTCTGCAAAGATTCCTGTCAACACCATGCCGATAACGCCACCCCCTGAATGCATAGCGAATATATGGAATGGGTCGTTGCGGAGAAAGAAGGCCGCTTCTTGCTTTAGGAAGTTGACGCCAATGGCGCCGACCACGCCGAAGATAGCAGCACTCCACACTGGAACCTAATGCTGGGTGTCAGAGAGACACTCGGCGAGGGGGAAGGAAGGAGGGATAACTCACGTAGCCTGCGGCGGGGGTGATGGCAATTAGCCCCGAGATTGCGCCATCGCAGAAGGACCACACAGACAGGCGGCTAAACTCGGGCTGCGCGCCACCGTGGTCCAGGGAGGAATCCCGGTACTCAGAGTCCATCGAAGGGTTCTGTTCGGCCAGGCTCTGGATTCCCTTGGCCGCCCAAATCCACAGAACCCCCGTGGTGCCACCGGCACATGCAGCAACGTGTGTCGACGTCCATGCCGAAACAGCCCGCAAGTTTCCGCCTAGGGCCGAGCCGCCGTTGAATCCAGCCCAGCCAAACCAGAGAAGTGAAGTTCCTAAGACGACAAAGTTAACGTTGTAGGGAAAGCTCGCGGCGGCCTTCTTAAATAGGGGCTGCTCAATGTTCATAGGCGGCTCCTTGTCTTCTAGCGCGTGCCTACCAAACGTCAAGAGACCGTAGGCAATGTCCACGATGCACCGGACGTTGTAAAATGCCTCCTTAGCCCTCGATATAACTCGGTTGGCAGCCGCGCGGTAGAACTCGGACGGGCCTTTATTTGATTCGATGGAGCAAAAGATGGCAAACGCCGCGACCGTCGTTCCGCTGACGATGTGCACCGGGGTGCCGCCAGCGAAATCTAGAGTCCCGAGAACCTTCAGCCATCCGTTTTTGCTCCACGACCAGCGAGCTACGGGGTCGTATACGAGAAGTGACCATAGGGTTATGAATATGATAAAGCGTTGAGGCCGCGCGCGCTGCATCGTTCCGCCACACACAACCGCCGCCGTGAAGGATGCAAACATGCCCTCGTAGAGGGCAAACAGCAGCTCCGGAACGACTGCGTCCGTATTAGTCCCGTCTCCAACTGAGATAGGCATGCCGAGAACCGATTTGTACCCGCCGGCACTGGCCTGGCCCCCCCACCAATTCGAGGAGAGGGCGGAGTCCGAAAACGTGACGAGATAGCCCCAGAGAACCCACTGTAGAGCGTGGGCATGAGTCCGCTGTAAGAATGAGGGCAGCGCGGTCGCGGTCTTACCTGCATCCCGACACAAGCTCCCGTTATCATTGGCAGCCGGAAGAGCGTCAGAGCAAACGAGCGATTGCTGAGGCCCGAGTAAATAAGTGAAAGCGCCGGGATCATAACGAAGACGAGACAAGAAGCCGTTGTAACCCAGACGAGATCAATTCCCTAGTTTCATTACAAGGGTCTATCAGACATCGATGAATTCTTTGAGAGGTATACTCAGGTGACTATAGTAGTGGTGTCACTAACCGCATAGTACAGCTCCGGGTGTTTAAGGAGCTCGTTATAGGAAACTACCGCAGCCTTTCCCGTCGGCTGTGATGCCAATGGGACTAATGTGACGTTTGCCATTTTGCCAAATAGTGCGGATGGGACCGAGAAGGGGGGAGTTAGGGCGGTGATAAGTTAGGGAGAACGATAAGATGAGGAAGGTTGATGCGGGAAATTATCTGTATCTACCTGATGCCTTTTATTACCCGGATGAAGAAACTCTCTAATGGGAAAGATGTTCTTTATCTGTTTCCTTATGCTCCCTTCTTACTCGAGCTATGGTTTAGGCCCCGATACTTAGAGGGTGGACTAGACGGGGCCATCGTCTCCGATCCAGAACCAAGTCGCGCCAAGAGAAGAGGGATTAGCAATATAGACGGTGGGAAACTAGGTACTAAGTTTGCCGGAATTGGATTTTCATTTAATTGAAATGGAGTCATTTGCTTAGCTTAGTAGAGCTATGCCAAACTACACCATTGCGCATCCTAACTACAATCTACTTCCAACCGCCCCTTGGAGTAACTGCGTTGTTGCTAGCCTTGACACGTGGGTCCCTCATTATCCACTTGAAAATAACATGATTGCCAACTTAAAAGTCTCATCTGTCACGATGAATAAGCGCATTAGGAGAGGCAGACAATCATAGGTAGTTGGAGACCGACAACGACATGCGCATAATACGGGGGAAATACGTTGCAATGTTTAACTGTGCCGTTTTCGGCGAACTGGCAGAGTTGGGCACCTAATAACTAGATTTCATTATGTCTCAATTTTCGGCCATATTGAAGTGTATAGCTAGGTACGCAAATTGTCATCCAAGGATCCATTAAGCCACCTCTAGGTGAAGACCGTGAGGGTGTAAAGCTAGTACTCTCTTTATTTAAGTTTCTATTCTCATCATCGTCACCATCCCCATTCTCATTCATCATAATCACCATTCTCATGTCGCCGGCCAACTATCTTAGGAGTGAGAGCCTGTGTACCCAGATAAGGAGCTTGCCGTCACAGCTCTACGATTCAATGGAATTCCGTTCTGGGTCCGGCCTAAGGGTCTAGGAAGGAGGCCCTCTCTGCAGCAACCCGCCGAACGTTATAAGTCAATACCAAATGTCTGAGCCGCAGGCTCCTTCGCCTACGATCTCCCCTTCGCTTCGGGGAAGCCTTTCGTTATCAACTAGCTCATTTAATATTAAACCAGGTATTACAATTTATCGATTTCTATTTATTTCCCGATATTAACCTAGTCTTAGAGATATCGGCAGCAATTATCCAATATCTCCCTACCAAAGGCTCAAACGGCAATTTTAAAGCTTCGCACGATGTCATATTCCCAACAGCGCGAAAAGTCCAATTGCCGGTCCAAATCCACGACGCTAACAAGCTGTTAATATATTACGAACGTAAGGACAGGAGGGACCAAGAGAGATTTTGGAAAGATCCAAAAATTACTTAAGGGAAGCTGGATGGGAGGTCGCTATAAATGGCGGACCCACGCATGGCTATATCTTCCCTCTATCATTTGTACAATCTGCTTTATATTACCCGCTCTCACCCAGGAACTGCATTCCAAAGCCGGTGGTGGAAGGAGAGGCGCGAGACCGAGGTTATAGCGCGCTCCGGATGGCTCGATAGCGATAGTCGATCGTATGCGCCGAGCCGGACGTCATCCTCGGGCTCGAAGTCACAGAACGAGTGGTGCTGGTCAGTACCTAACGTGACTCCTCTAGACCCTGACTGGGCGACTTGCCACCAGCTAGCGAATGTTTCGCATGTTCTGGAATGGGATGATATATTCTAAAGGGAAATGAAAGCTCTCGTTTGGGGTTATCATTTAGAAGTATAGTTCCCGGTGACTCCAATTAAGCAACTGGAATCTAACACTATTAAACGTAAGCATCTACTTATCTATAGGTACGTTACTTACTACCTCCTTTACCTATTACTTATCGACAATCTAAGGCACCGGCAAAAGGAGTACGAAGGAGTTCGCGACTAGATATCGAATAACGAGCCTCCTAGAGCTTCTAGATACAAACAATACCGGCCACCGAAAAGACTTGAACCCGATATAAGCATTTTATCGTTTTTACGCAGCTTTGAGGTGGAGCTTCTTAAGGGCGTCCAAGGCAGCTCGAGTGCGAAAACGAGGCCTCGAATGGATTCCCGCCCTAGGGCGCCTAGCATGCTCACTAGTATTATTGCGCGAAGGAAGAGAAGTATGAAACTAACAAGTATTAGGCAATACCTAATGAGTTTGGATGTATGGGTGCGATAGAGACTTGACGAGGCGGATTATATGATGAGGGGGATAGTGTTTATAATTAGCTCCATAATATCTCGGTATATGTATGCCTACTTCTAATCTATGAATTTTTTTACTAGACTTAGAGATATTAAGGAGCCCAGCTACTCGATCGTTAGTTCCGGACATGTAATAAAAGCTCTAGAGTGTTACTATTAATAGGATCTTATTTCTCGCGCTGGCGGTAAATCTTAATCCCAAGCTATCACCAGATCAGTCTATCGAGAATGGCATGAAAAATGCCCACCGGAAACAGGGGCACCTAACCAAGCCGTACTCTCACCAGATCACGGCCACGGATCCTAAGACGACAGACTGCGCCGCTCACGGCAAGATGAGGGTCGCAATAAGATACCTACCTCTAGGCACCATGACTCAACTCAGGGTAGGGGAGTCATAAGAGGAGGACGGGCTCGATCTTGATGCCCTAAGTTGAGACGAATGGATAAGTACTCAAGTACTCCCGCCCACCCTCCATTAAGCTGCTTTCCCATAGTAGTGCTACCGTAATTTGGTCTTTATTAGGACAATCACAGTCATTAATGCAACTAATTTCATGCCGCCATTATGCCTTTGTCTCGCTCCAAGAGATGGAGAAGCAGACGCTCTCTTCCCTTCCGGGCATTTGTCCTCCGTTATCCACTTCAAAATGCGGTCTCATCTATATCATGCTCTTTCTTGCCTGCCGTCTTCCTGTTCCTTCCCGCTCTACGGGGTGAAACTACCCCTTCCTCTCAACACGCTGCCTGCCACTATGTTGTATCTCATCTGACTCGCAGTCTTTGCCTGCCTAGTGGTGGCTATGAAGGACAAGCGCACGTTTTCGGGTCCTTCATTCCACGGAAAGGGTACCCTCACCACCTGCCGTGCCGACCCAATCGTCTACCCCGGCGTTCCTGCCTCTCATGTACACCTGATCATGGGAGGGAGTAACTTCGGCCTCAATACTAGCGGCGAGTCCTTGTGCCAATTCAGCTGCACCACAGCTAGGCCCAAGGCCGAGCTAACTGCGTATTGGGTTCCGCAGTTATATTTTCTTGATCCGGCTTCTCTTAGTTAGCTGTATTATATGAATGCGTACTACTTTTTGGAGCCGACGAATGACGACATTAAGGCATTCCCAACGGGCTTATATATGGTCAGCGGAGACCCCAGCCCGAGGTCCGTTCCTGTAAAGTCGGGCGACAAAAAAGTTTTTGAACAGGGAGGTTTCTCAGGTGGGACATACATTTCGCCTGAAATTGAGGTGAATTCGGTTTTGAATAAAAATCGGGTCTTTAGGCATTCCGGCGAATTAATGTTTTGTCAAAGGGTTCGGGTCTCTCAACGGACGGCGCGGACCCTTCTGACCCATCCAGAAGTCGGGAAAGTTGCACTCAGGGGGCCCGTCCTGTCTTTGCAAATTCAGAGGCCTTGTATTGACATGCCAAGATCACGCGCGTGTTTGGTGAGAGATTGGCGACAATTGAAAGCGTCAATGTATTACTTTGTTGGCATGCTGTTCAAGGCGGCTCAACCGCATTCGGATCCATTCCCAGAAGATGCTGACCTGGGGAAAACATGCCCCTGACCTCACCACAGGCCGCAGTGCGGCCTGTGCGCATGTGGACAAAACTTCAAGGTTCCTCCAGTTCCAGCCTTGGCGAGCTTGGCTTGGTTGGCTGGGGGGGTAGCTAAGAAGCGCTTGCGGCGGTTGAAGTTGGGTTCAAGCTCTGGCATTTTAGTTGTATTTCTTATTTTGAGGCCACATAGAGACAATTGGATTGGGGCTTTGCTGAAATTGGCCACCCCCTTGAGAACAGATAGGTGATGAGGAGGGTCAAATTTCCATTTTGGTGACCACACTGGACTCTGAAAGGGTCTTGGCACTTTCGGGACCGAGTTGGGCGAGAGTGGCCAATCAGCGAGCTGTACAGCCATCTCATTAGTGTAACGCGAATTCCAAGATCTAATCGCTCGCCGATTTTGAGGACTTTGGGAGGAAAAGCCAAATATAGACTAGTAGCAAATAGTCCCGAGGTATTGAGTGCTTTGTCCCCTCGTTCAAAGCCAAAATTGACATCAACAAAAACTTGAACGGGAGCTCGTCAAGAAAGAACTGCCATGGCGACCCGGCATCTTCCGAGCCCATGGCACGCACTGGCACATGCGCTAGCAAAATCGGCTGTCTTGGGATGCTGCCTTTAAATCTTTACCATCAGATCAAGAAGCGCAAGGCATGCGTCACCGAAACCAAGTACGGAACTTCGTAGGAAGTTTGTGAAAGCCTTAGAATATTACCGTACTATTGAATATCCCGGGTTGTTGAGAGGCCCAAGACCAAGTCATCGAAGACGATGAATAAGCAGGTTATCTACTCTCAACTACTATATTTAAGCCGTGTTCCTCATGCTTAGAGCACAAGAAGACCTTCTCCTTAGACAACACAATGGAGGATACTCCATATGCTTAGTTTCTCCCTCCCTTTCACAGTTATAGCTCAACGCAGTTTGTCTTAAAGTGTCCTGGCAATATATGCCCACAAGAGAACGCAACCACAAGAGAGACTATTGCCGGTTGGGACATTAAATGATCGGGTAACGAATAACATCGCAAATCTTAAAAGCTGGAAAATCTGAAAGGGCGAAACGAGCGTCATTTTCATTCAGCCAAATCCGAACTGCCATTCGCCCACAGCGCAAAGCAGCCATTCGCTGGTATTACCCATGGCGAAATCCACTCACACTCCTCTCGCCCACCTCGCGCGTTACCGCTTCCTTGTCGTCCTCGTCTGGTCGCCTCGCCTGTCTAGCGCAGGTGAACCCTGGGCCTAGAGCCCCAGCTGCTGGACTTGGTCGCGGTGATGGCGGTGGGTGCAGCCCAGGGCCGATGACGGCGCCATCCAGTCTGTCTAGGAGCTCGGGCAGCTTGACGATTATATTCAGCAGAATAGTCGCACGCAGATTCGCGGCGCCGAGTCCCCCGTTCGTCCAGCATAGACCGCCGGCAATAGTACTCTCGGCGGGTTCGGGCAGCGGCGAGCCCGACAAGGCTGTTGGGCGGGCCAATGTTCGAAGACAGCCGATTTTCTCGTCGTCGCCCACGCCCCACTGCCAGCGCCTACAGACCACGAGAACGGACCTGCATGCCCACCCAATATTAACCCCTTTCGTCGTTCGCCACTCGCCCGTTCTGCGGCCTCCTCGCCATCTTTGACGAGGCCGCACCCAAATGACCCCAGTCCCCATGAGCAGGTCCGAGAACGGTCAGTACCTCGTCGAGGACGGCAGGGTAGGATGAACAGGGCGCCGACCCGTCCGGGTCAAGGGTGTGTGCCATCATCTGCCCCGTCACCACCCCGGCGGTGCCAAGTTCGGAGTGGGGGGACAGGGCGGAAGGCTTCTTGGTGCAAAGCACAACAGCAGAGGCGGTAGATGGGTAGCAACAGGAGAAGGAGGATGCGTCGCGATGTTGTGGACAGAACGAGGCTGGTCGTGCGTGTCTCGCGGTTGTTGACTGCGCGTGACCAGCTTGGAAGATTTGACGGGCAACGGCGGCGGTCTCAGCAGTGGTGGGAGGAGGCTGTCGCGGTCAAGAATGGGAGGAGGGTGGCATGCGCATATAGACCTAGCATCCAAGTGAGCGTGTACGAACGCATTGACGGCGTCATACTGCAAGAGCTCAAGATTCATGCGTGCTGACATCGCCATGATCGTTCTAAAGGACTTCCCAACGTAGTTGCTCCTAGGCATGCCGTTTCCTTTCGGCTGCTGGTCTCCGCGCACTACAAAGCGGGCTTTTCAAGAACCAGAACCTCCCATGCTTGTCAAACTTATACACATATACCCAGCTGCAGTCGAGGATCTTTGACTTGGTGCCTCTAGCCAGTACCTCTGACTACGAGTGCATCCCGAAGTGGCTCAGCAAGTGTTCGAGCTCTGCATCTGTGAATATTTTCCCTATTGGATGAGTCTTGAGTTCGCCGTGTGGTTTGGAGGCGACGGGAGGTCCCTTGTGTGCACCGAGAGGCTGGTCGCAGAGAGTCTTTCTACCTGTGCCCTCGTCGAGAAGGTTTTTTTCTTTTCTCCTGCCACGAGCGCCTTTTGTTTCATCCTTGTGGCGGCATGGAATGATCGATTCCAGGAAGTCTCTCGGTAGAGCTGGCCCGCTGCTCGCGGGGTCATGTCATGCCCCGTGATCGCGCATGCTAGCATGGCTGCCGGCGGCGAGGCCGGAGGGGCTGGAAACGGGGCAAAGTCCGAACCTCTCTCAGCAACGGGACTGGTCTCTTCTTGAGGACCTGTGGCGTTTTCATCGAGGGTTTCAAGGCCCCGAATATCATCCGGTTCCTCATCAGCAGTGCCCTGGTGCTGTTCTTGTGGGTCGGGGAGTGCTAGCACTTACATCAATCGAGTTAGGGACTCCAAATCCACCTTTGATATTCCTTCTTCGAGAGAGTCGAGCTTGCCGTCGCATATGACATCTTCGTCGAAGATCACGTCTCGGGTATTGATAACTTTTCTTTAGCTGGAATCCACACTCGATAAATGTTTATTGAGATGTAGCCGACTACCTAGGTAGCCGATCAATGCCTTGAGTCCAGACGCTTGAGTCTCTGCTGCTTCAATTGCGCCGTGTCTGTCATGGCATGGGCCTTGCACCCGAAAGCTCTGAGATGGCCAAGATAAGGCGTTTTGTAGGCTTTGTTCTTGGAATAGAGCAGCTGGTATGGTGTTGTCTAGCCGAGTTGTACCCTTAGTGATCGATTGAGTAGGTAAACCGCCGTCTTGAAGATCTCCCGCCAAGCGTTCGTAGCCTCACCATCACATTCAATGGCCTTTGGGCGGATGTTAAATTAGACTTCCAGGAACTTGAGCAGGTCTCTGAGAGTATCAGCCACTCCTTTAGACTCTCTGCTCTGCAGGTAGTAGTCCCACATCCACCCTGAGTAGCGGTCGGTGATCAGCATGAGCGAGTTGAACTTCTCGTGGTCTGGGTGGAAGTCGTGGAAGTCGATGGCAAGCCGTTCGCCCGGCTCCGTGGGCCTCGTTCCGAGTTCTCTGCTGACTTGGCGCTTGATCTTCGCCTGGGCGCATGCACTGCACTGAGCGGTATTTGGCGCTCTGAGATCAAGGCGGTTGCTGAGGATACCTCTCACTCGCACCCCCTGAGCGCAGTTCACTAGGTGGTTTAGCGTCTGTGGGCTAGGGTGGACCATTCTTAGGTGCTAGGTGTCGGTATTGACGGATCTGGGCTTTCTTTTGGTGTGCGAGTTGAACGTATTGCGCCGTGCGTGGAATGCCGCTCTGTTCAGGGATTCGGGAAAGTGTTCGAGTATTGACTGGCCGTCGATCTCTTCCAGAAGGCATACAACTGATCCGTCAAGCCATTTGAGCAGTGTGGGGTCCCGGCTATTGTCCCAGTGCATGCCCTTCTTGCTCGGGAGTCTGTGAGAGACCAGGTTACACGCCATGCCCTTGAAGAACAGCGCCGATGTACCAGGATACGCCAGTGAAGCCGGCGATGACCATGGACACTGGCAAGTCCTTTCTCAGGCTGTGAATGTCCGTAGCATCTTGGCCTTGGCTGCTTTCCATGGCGGCGAAGGGTAATTGTCACTCATAGATCCCAGGCAGGCGGGCGGGCGGCACGTCTTATCTACTACCTTCACGAACTTCAAAGCCCAGGTAACTCAATTATTACTGCAATATGAGGCCACCGGCACCAATACTCCTAGGCACGTAGGTTCGGCTCCCGCGGTTGAAAGGTGGGAGTCGCGTTCGAAACGCCGCATTTGGAAACTCCCAACTACTACCTACACACATTGTCTTTACCGCCGCCAACCCGAATCTACTACCTAGACGTTTCTCGCCCCACTTTTGCTGGCTGACCCAGTGCAGTCGCGGGCATGGAGCCAGCGGCCCGTGACATTGCCACTTCATTAAGAAACTTCTACACAGCTATGGTGTTTGGACGTCCGTAGAACCTCGGAACCAACTTGCTGGTAGCTGGCCTACTTCTCAGTCGGCCATGTCTGCCGGGAGAGGTAGGCTACCTGGCTAGAAGTAGCCACACGACCGCGGAAAGAAGCATGCGGTCGCCGTGAAAGGCGGCCGAACTCATAGCGGCCGAGTTTGATTTGGGCTCCTGTCGGTCTTCGGGTTTGTCATTGCCGGCAGCCGGGTCTGGGACTTGGAGCCAGCCCTGATCGCTGGCCTGAAGCAGGCCGGCATGCCAGATGCCAGCCATCTTCTGGTACCCCGCGTCGTTGGGGTGCGTGTCGTCGTCCATGTCGTCCCACGTCGGTCCCAGGTCGCTTTGCATGTCTACCACCACTAACCTGCGCCCTTCTGCGGACAGCTCTTTTGCGAGGGATACGAACTGCCGGCTGATCTCGAGGCCCAGCTCGTTGACGCGGGAGTTTCGGTTGACGACTAGGGTGCCGAGTATGATGACGGTGTTGGGGCTGCTGACGTATACGCTGTTGAGCAAGGCTTTCATGCGATCGCCGGCGCTGGAGACGTTCATGTTCTGGACCGCATCGTTAGTACCGGCGTGGACGAGGACGACGTTGGGCAAGAAGGCGCTGGCTGCCACTTCTCCCACCTCGTGCACCTGTTCAATGCGGAAGCCAGGCCACCCCTCAACGTCGTTGTCCCTCATGGTGCCATGCTGCCTGGACCCGACCATGTCGGCCGGGATACCGGCCGCGGTGAGGCGGGTGCGGAGAACGCCACGGTAGCCGTTGCCGTCAGACGAGCCTTGTCCCCACGTGATGGACGCGCCCAGCGGTAGAATGCGCAGCGGGACACCTCGGTCGAGCGCCTGACCCCGTACGCCCGAGCCCAGCGTGACTGCTCCCAGCATCCCAAGATAAACGAGGCGGAGAGCCATGCCAGCCCGTTCCGCGCGTCTTTTTCCTTCTTCCCTTTTTTTGATGGCGGACAGCTGAATCCTTTGTTGGGCAGGTTGTCTCCTTCCCTTTCTCTTGTTTTCTTTCTTTCCGGTTTTCTTTTGACCGTGTAAGTGTTTCAAAGACACCCTGCCTGTGTGGCCTTTATGTTGAGGTGCACACCGCAACAACGCAACAACGCAACAGCGCTGGTCCTTTATGTCTTCTGCGTGGAACTAAGCGAGGGTGTGTAAAGTACAACAAAGAGAAGCAGGATCCGTAAATTAACATAAAAAGGGCGATTGATCAGGTCGAGTTGCGTAACGGCATTCCAAGCTAGTTCCCACCCACCCATCCAAAACTTTCCTCCTACCCACCCAGGATTTCACATTCTCAGACTATGGAGATAGGCCTGCTAACGTATCCCCAAAATCAAAGCGGCAAAATATCGGTGCGACCAACAGAGCGACTAGTTAAAGAGAGTCCTGATTCGTGCTACGTTCCACGCATGCTAGACGACCGTATCCCCGAAGACTTGAAGACTCAATACCGCAAGATCCAGAGCGAGATCACCCAAGCGTTTCAGGAAGAGGTCAGCCTTAATGAACAGCATACGACGAGAAGCGAGAGTACAATAAGATTACAGAGGTTCTGCGAGGTCTTGGTCGATCTCTTACAAATGAACGCACAGTCACGCCGCAACCAGGACGCCCTAAGTGCCCGTCAACGCGGTCAACGCCGGATAGGTGATGGCTTCATGATATTCAAATGAATGAGTGGTATAATAGAGACATCCCGGACATTGATAGAATCCCCCCCGCACTGGTTTCAATACTAAAAACATCGCTTGGAAATCACCGCGTGGGAAAAGAAGAGGCGACGATATTACAGGTTCAGCAGTCGCATTGCTGGTAAGTATTCACTTCCTTCCAAGTCCTAAGAATGGTTTTATGATATTCTGACGACAAGCTTCATCCCGGAAGGCACATTGGGCACGACCACGCAAGAAAAAGGTTCGATGAACCTCTCTCCACGCCAAAACCCGAGCACTAGGGTCATCCGTCACCCTCAACATTGACTTTGCCCCGCAGCTGTGGGCCCGTTCGGCGCGACGTAAATTAACAAATTAACTCCCAATACAGTAGGCCCAAGTGCTATATAGGACAATTAAGCCTGCCAATGCTAGTTATTTGTGGTAGATAGCACAGATTCTCGATAAGCGCTCCGGGCCGGGTCGAAGTTGCACTAGTCAGAACCAGAACTGCTGCTAATTCGACGGGAAGACGCTCGTGAAAAATGTCTTCGTCGAGAACCCAGTCATCCTTGGGAACGTATCTTCTTGAAACGATATGCCGAAGTACAAGATCAGCGCCTCTACTTGTCTATCCGAGCCCGCTGTGCTGGTCGATAGTCCTCGTCCTCCTCTTCTGTTTTATTCCCAGCTTGAGCCTCCTGTTTCCGGAACTTCTCGTCCTTTTCTTCGAGCTCCTCGGGAGGCGTCGACTCCCTACGCCGCTTGCGAAAAGAGTCCCAACCCGTTGTTGCTCGTGTCAGTTAAAATGCTGGTGGCGCGGATCTCGTTTGCCGCCACGTCGATCCAAGCATTGATGTCGTGGAGGTAAATCTGTATCTCGTCCTGGAGATGGTCTGCATTCGGAGCAGTGTCTGGTGATATCCTCCCCTTTGCTCTGACAAAGGAGGAGGGCAATAGCAAATTGGTTTGATACCTCCTTCCTACCTTTGGATAAGACATGAGCTGATTTAAGCGAAGGACGAGTCGAGAAAAGCCGCACTTGCCATCCTAAACATGTTTGATAATGGCGTGATCTATTTGATCGAAGGTGCCGGTATCAACAAGCCATGCAACGCTATAATCCTTAGCCTCAACATGCATAAACTTTTTGGGCGGTTTGATATCTTCTTCGAGCGCATAGCAAACACTCCCCCGCATACCTATCGTATCAGCACCTTTCTCCCTTTCTTGAGTTACCAGTTCCCTATTACAAGGACATTATTTATAGACCCACTGATCGACCCCCCGTGGGAACGGCTTCTCGCACTTCACTCTGCCATCGGCCACATACTCCACCTCTCAGGCGCTGGGGACTATATCCGGGTCATCCTTAGGGACATGGAGGATGGGGTAGTACGGGAGGACGGGTCGACGCAGTTGGGCGTTCTGGTGAACCTCGCCTTGCAAATAAGGGGATAGGGCGCCGGAGCCCGACCTGAGATGGGAAGCCAACCCCCAGGGCTCTGCTTCTTTAATTTTTAGATGGCGGGGAGAACTTTGTGCTGGGGCTCTCAGGTCAAGGGGTTAAGGTGTTGAATGTTATCGCTTATTCCCGATTGCTTACCTCTTTTTACTGCATTCGACACCTCAGTGGGCCACCAAAGCCTCTTATTAAGCTGCATGTCTAGACATTCGCTGTAGTGCCGGAGGACATAGAAAAGAAACAGCGGGAGGATACCACAGCTTTTCCAGGATAATGGTGGCGTCATGGCCAATGCCCGACCGCGATGCGGTGATGATGGGGTCGTCCAAGTCCTCCCGGTAGTCTGCACCCACAACGAGGCTGTCCGCCTTCCTCCGCATAAATACTTCCTAGGTGTGTAGTCGGTTGTTAAATTATGACCAGTTATTTTGCCTCATGTCTCATCACAGGTGTCGTCATCATCTCAAGAAGACAACCCCCACATTCAGTATTTCCGCATTTTCATTGTCTCTTCATAGAGAATTCAAGGTTGGGACCACCGCTCACTTGTTTGTTTTCTTATTTATACTATTATACTACTTTTAGCGACTTGCGCTCATGGAAGAAACTTCAAGGTCTTTATGTCTTGGTGGTATGTTCCACCACCAACTCCGACGCTACTGCTTAAAAAAAAGGTCTAAGAAAACATATGGAATATAAAGGAAGAAATGGGGTGGTTGGGTTGCTCAGCCAGCCATGACAGGCGGTCCGGGTGGTGTGTAGCTATCAAACGGCTCCCAGATATTGAACAGCGTATTCTCCCTCGTATACGCCGTGGCAGGATCGAAGTTCTGGTCGGGGACCTTGGTGCCGCTGCCAGTGATATTGAACTGCGCGCAAGTGACGTAGAATTCGGCGCCGCGCGGGTTCGCCGGGTCGTCGCTGAGGTGGTCGGCCTGGTGCAGCGCGATGATCTCCTGGCGGACCAGGTACTCGCCTTGGGAGAGCCACTCGGGCAGGCTGAAGTCGACCTTGCCGCCGCGGTGGATTAGCTTGGCGACGGGCCACTCGCCCCCCTCAAAGCCCTCCTGGCCGATCTTGGACTAGATGGCCCCGACGGCGAGGCGCCATGGGGCAGCATCGGGGCGATTTAGGTTAGGATGGGGCCATTGTGGTTTGGGTTGATGACGGGCTCGGCGGGGAAGTTGTTAAACCACTGGTAGGTGATGTTGTTGCCGGCAGCGGCCTTGACGAAGGATGGGACGGCGTCATCGCCTTTTACGTTACCGTGGCTCGTCGCCAGCGGTTGGGAAGGCTAGCTCTTTTTCTACCATGACCTTCTTCTTGACTGAACCTCACCTCCGCGGAAGCCAGTATCTCGTCGCCATCTTCCGAATCCTCCGTGGCGGAACTGGCTCTCTTTCTTGGCTTCCTTATGGGGGTGGACTTCGGCTTGCTCGACGATCTGCGCGGGCGTGATCCGGTAATCTCGATATCACCGTCGTCAGTGATGAAGGGGTTGTCGGCTTCGCTCGGGTGATCGCTGGGAGGCTCGCTCTCGGCAGCGGAGTCTGCAACCACGGTTCTCCCTGCAGCCTTAGCCTTTGGAGTTGGGTTTCCGCTTGGCCGGCTTCGTCGGGGGGTTTACCGGTGCCGTGGGCTTGGCTAGCAGCTCGGTGGCTGGCTTCTTACCGTAGGGCCGCTCCGAGTAACCGGAGTAAGAGTCTTAGGTCGGTACCCGGGTGCGTTTGTTCGGACCTCCATCTCATCCCAACTTTTATCTTGTCTTTAACCCCGACTTCCATCCTATCCTCAACTTTTATCTCGTCCCTAACCCCGATTTTCATCTCATCCCCAACTTTCATCTCATCCCCGACCTCCATCTCATCCCCAGCCTTAAGAGCGTATTCTAGTTCACCGGATCAAATCTGAGTATTAATAGCTCAGCTGGGAGCATGTTCTTCCCCCAATCCAATGTCGCGGCAAGGTCGGGTCTCTCCTTGGCTCAACCATTAGAGGTCGCAAAGGTTATGCCACAGGGTAAACCAGAGGAAGTCCAGATGGGGGTGGAGGGATGCCATTCCATCTAACAATCTGTAGCGGCTTGTGGTCGTCCTCCGATCTCCAAATGCGAGATCCCCAAATCTCGCGTGGGTTACCGGCGTACACTTGAGTCCTTGGACCATGCGCTTATGAACCCATTGTCCTTGGGGAGCGCGGAAAGAAATTACCCATTCGTCGCCAGGTCTCATTTGTACCGACCAATACCCGTTTTTCGCACTGGTACTCGAGTAACAAGTTGGTCGTCTAAGATAAAGGTTATTAATATCGACATCTATATTGTGGCATGGGTATTGTGACTTGATCGCATCACTATTAACAGGGCGAAATCGTGGACTGTCCTTGGTGGTCCGATTGGTCTAGGTCTGTGAGTGGCGAGGAGCGGGGGCTACGGGGCTAATGCGGCGGACTCGCCCTCAAGCTCCTCGCTCCTAACTTCCTCTACCGCCTCTACTTGAACATGGTCCGCTAATTTGGGGGTTCTCTGGAACTATTTGCATAACGATAGCAAGCTCGGCGGCGACGCTGCTGAGGTAGAAGGGGTTGCCGGTTGTCCGTTAAGACAGTCAAGGTCTTGTCTGGCGGGCATTCCGCTCACTGGCTTTAGGATGAGTTTTGACAGTGTTTCAAGTTATGAATCGATTATGTGGTTCAGGATTGGGTGCATTCTAGTTTTACCGGCCGAGCTTACAGCAATCACCCAAATCCCGACAATTTCAACATGTGGCAAAATTCGCTTTTGTTTATTAATAGGGGCGGTTCCTAAACTACGATTTCATTGCAGCCCCCTTTAACCAAATACCGTACTTTTTAAAATAGACAATTCATAGCGTACAGAAAGTTGTATTATTGCTATGTATCGAAGTATATTTCACCTTATACCCGTTGCTAAAATTCATGTGAGAAAGACACCTTCATTTTGGAAGATGAGTATGTGCCAGTGAGCAGCAACCCCTACGCCCCTTATACCACGGAAAAAACCACAAGACAGCTCACCGAAAACTGTATAACGTACGGAAACAAGGCGGGACCAAGGCAAACTGATTAATATATCAATTTACGGACGGATTAGCGAAATCCCATGGGCGGCTGCTTCCCCCAAGTACGCTAACGCAATGCCGTACAACACCATCTGAGACCTTAGGTCATCAAGGCAATGTGCCTAAGTTCACTACAAGCGGCAAACAAAATGTCAGTTTTCAAAAGCACGCAGCTTTTGCCCGGGGTCGGAAAGAAAAGGAAGGGAGGGACATACTTCTGCACCAGCTCTCCAACCTTCATGGTCGGGTAGGTGACCTCTTCGCCCTCGTTCTTGCCGAGGTTGAACTGCTCGGCGCGGACCTGGCGCGCCTGCTCGGCCAGGCTGGGAATGGGCGTCAAGTCGACATCGGACGAAAGATGCCAGAAGAAGGTGGACGAGATGCGGACTAGGGGCCGGTCTGGGAACTGGGCTTTGCGCGCCTCGATCACGTCGACCGTCTTCTCGTTGACGACCACCTCGTGGAAGCCGGCCTTGATGAGCCCGCCCGTGATGTGCTCGAGCTGCTTGCCGGCCTGCACGAGGAGGTAGTTGCCCTGCGGGATCTTGACGGCGATGCGCTTGCCCGTGTTGCGCGCCCAGATGTGCAGGCCCGGGTACCGGGACCGCCCGTGGATGGTCAGGAAGTTGAGGTCGGTGTGGAAGCCGGCGAGGATGGTGTCCTTCTCGCCGTACTTCTTAAGGTCTGACGCGGTTGGCGCGAGAAGATGGGGACTAATGCATCATGGTCAGTACCTGAGCGGTTCGAGCAGGACTTTGTTGGTGAACATACCCATATCTCCCTACGTCTTTGAAGTATCCTGCTGGCAAACCCAGACCAACAGCCGTCATCTCAGTAAGTCCCTCAACACTGGGTTCAGAATATCTGGTCAGTACAAGTCTGATACCTTCTTAAACAACAACTTGTGACCAAACTCAGGCACTCACGCGTTCTTCATCGAATCTCCCCACAGGTTCATGGTCGGGCCCCAGCGGTCTGCGATATGAGGCGCCTCAGGGACGACGTTTGCGGCATTCAGTCCCGGGAACTGGGTCTCGTACGGGGGAAGTTCGACCATCCTCCAGAAGAACCTGCACTTCGGATCGGGCGCATGCGCCGTGATATCAAGGGGGCGCTCCGACGGCTCGAGGCGGTTGATCACATTCAGACACGGCTCATCGACGGCGCACTTTGGCTTCTCGGTATTCTCGAGCGTCACACCGATCTGGTAGTGCAGCTCAGGTCGCTCATCCTTCTTGAGGTCCTCTTCGGGCTGCGCAAAGTAGTCCTCGAGCAGGTCGAGGAAGGCGGCGTTGTCCTCCTCAGACACGCGCGAGTCGTGGAGAACTAGCGCGCCATAGGTGATCAGGGCTTTGGCTGCTTTGAGGCATTCCGCCTGCACCTCTGGAGAGTCGCGCGGCTGGTTGCGGAAGACATCGAGGTCGATGACGGGCAGGTCCATGGGAAGATCGGCGGCCATGGTACCAAAAGAAGGTGAGGTGTGGTTGGATGGATGGTTTCAGAGATTCACGATGCGAAGCGTTGTCCGTCCTTGAGATAAGATGGTAAAAGGAAGAAATAGCCCCTCAAAATGCCTGTGGCGATTGTTGGCTAGTTGTGCGCTTGGTAACTAGCAAAATCGACGGTTGCAAACGGCAAATTCTCGTCCTTGATAAGACTCCTAATAAGGAAGGTCTTCTGGTCGCGCCGAGGTGGTGGATGAGACCGGAGCGCTTGCTTGCCTAGATCTGCTAACCTACATTCTTTGGAAATTACACTGTCACGTTCATCTACTGATGTAAGTGCAAACGTTTCCTCGAGTCAACTGGAAGTCCTTTGAACAACGCAACAACAAAATCTGAATCTATTTCAACGAAAATGAGAACGCGATAAGCTGAAGGCAATGAAAATGCAATGGCAAAATAATACACTAAATAAACAATGAGTTTTCCGTAATTAAATGAAGATAGAACTTCAGCTCAAATTCTTTGTATCTTGGTAATGTTGCGCAGTGTTATTTTATTGTGTTGTGGGACAATGTCCCACCCCAGAGGGCTCAGTGGATAGAAGTATGGTTAGCCATCGCTCACTGCATCCGACGAGTTCCAGCACCTACGACAGGTGTCCACACCTGCAAATCTTCCGTAGTATAATGGTCAGTATATGAGCTTGTCACGCTCGGGACCCGGGTTCAATTCCCGGCGGGAGAGTCACTTTTTCCTTTTTCTTTCAGGTTATTCTAGCGGTCAATTTCCTTCCTTCCCATTCCCTTTTTTCGTCGCATCTTGTCACACCAGATCAAGATGACTGACCTTCGATCCCAACCCCCGGCATTTTGTTTCCCACATCATGATATTATTTGCATGGTAAAGAGGCGTTTTCAGGTTTGACGGATGGAAAGAGAGAGTGAGAGACGGGAGAAACACGTCCTTTTGAGCGGGATACTCTGACTGGTGGTTGGCTGGGCTGTAGGTGATTAGAGTGTTTTGTGGTGTGTGTGTGTGTATGAGTACATCAGCATTGTCAGGGCGGAGATGTATAATGGTTGGGAAATTCCATGGATAAGGCACATCATAAACATCGCCGAGCAAAGGATGAAGGGTCAGGAAATTAGGCGAAGGAGAGAATAGAGAGAGGCAGAGGAGCATACCAAATAAATTTGGCAAGCTACTTCACACTCACAACAAAGTATCGAAACAAAAGACCACGTCGAAACAAGTGATTTACATGTATATATGAAGAAAATAATAAAAGGTTAGGATTGAAAGGGTTATGTCGATTTCTGTACATGTACATATAGCGATATGCATGGCAGAGAGTGCCTGCCCACTCCCGCTCGTAAAACACATATATTCTCGTCCGCGCCATTCCCTCCCACGTTTTGTCGATTTCTGGAGTCCTGCTTTGAAGACAGTCCGTGCCTGGGACGTGCTGCAGGCTGCAGGCTGTGCATCAAACCCGTAGGAGTGGGGAAGTCTGACGACTGGGCGCGACAAAGCGGCATGTGGACAGGGCATTCACTACGCCCAGTACGTCTGATTCTATGAAACAGCAACTGAGACTTCAAACTTGATGGTGAAAGAAAAAAATTCGCTTTATGAAACTAAAAAATTCAGTTTTAAAAGAAATAGTACTCTCCCGCCGGGAATTGAACTCGGGTCCCGAGCGTGACAAGCTCATATACTGACCACTATACTACGGAAGATTTGTTGGTGTGATCACCAACCGTAGCTGCTAGGCTGTTGAATTGTGGGGCCGGAATTAGACTTTATAACAGAGCTCTCAATCCAACTCTGGTCAACGAATCAACTGAGTGGTTCCTTGCCAGGTCTTCGTCTCCTGCTGGCCGTATCACAACTGCCTTCCTTTCCGCGAATTCCTTATTACTCCCAACGTGCGCTGCCGGTAGCAGGGTACATATATGCTAGATCTGGCGTCCTCAGTTCCATGTCTTTTGAGACAGTCACCCATTGGTACAGATAGTCCACATCTTCGTGAACGCCATTTCTTCTATTTAGTATGATACAACGAGATATACATGGTAAGACGGTTCGCCACCTTCGTCGTTTCTTCAGCAGCTTAGTATCCAGGGGGGTTGAGTCTTTGGGATATACGAGTCCACTTGGGAACCTCTGCAGGAAAGATTGTTAGATAAACTCGACACCGTAGGAACGCAAATAGATCTTTTCGGCGGGGAAAGGATAGACATACTGTGAATGCCCTTCTGGTATCTCTAAAATCGCGGCTGCCAGGGTGCCGCGAAGCCAATCACAGCGCGCTCCATTTCTGGCAGTGGGGGGTGCAAGGCCCCGCCCACCCTGCAGCGCTAGCGCATTACGTTAGTGGTTCATAGGGGAGGAAGACAGAAGCAACTCCACAGCTTCCATCCCGCCGTCGCCAGCGACAACACCATGACCGGACGACACGACGCCGGGCGCTCTATACCGATCGACAGCAGCCGGCTAACCCCGATGATTGACCGATAACCTCCTCTTACACCGCGATAACAACGAACCACAATAAAACGATGAGCTACTACTTCGCGGTGATCGGCACGCAGGACAACCCGCTATTCGAGTATGAATTCGGCACCAGCAAGCAGGGCGGGGACGGGCAGCTGCGCTTCAGCGACCAGGTGCGGCACCTGAACCAGTTTGTGCTGCACAGTAGCTTAGATATCGTGGAGGAGATTCAATGGACGAACGGGCAGCTGTATATCTAGTATCCCTTCCCAACAACTTCCTAAAGGGAGCGACCGGAGCTTTCCCACCTACCTACGAGACAACGATCCCCCGTATTATCTCTTAAGGGGAGTAAGTCAGGCAACTAACACCTACCTACCTACCCGCCTATCTAGCTACCTCAAGGCCATGGACAAATTCTTCAATAGCTACATCTCCTGCTTCATAACAGGCGGCAACGTCAAGTTCCTACTCCTGCATCAGCCCCCCGGTGCCAACTCATCCAACGTGATAGGAGGGGTCGGTGGCATTGCAGCGACAACAACGCGCTCGACGTCGATCGGCGCCAACCCGACCAGCCCACAGACGGAAGAGGCGGTTAAGAATTTCTTCACCGAGGTGTACGACAACTACGTCAAGGCCATCATGAGCCCGTTTTATAAGGCCAATATGGAGATCAAGAGCCCTGTTTTTCGGTCGAGGGTCGCGGCGGCGGGGAGGAAATATCTATAAAGCCTTCCTATATCCAAAGAGAGTTTCTGCACGTGTTCCGAGTTGAAGTTGTGGGGGTTGAAGAGTATTATCGCGCCTTAAGAGATGGCGAATTGGCATATCAAGGTTGCGAGGTGACAAGTTTATCCGCGAGCAAACACACAAGATACCCAAAGCTGGCTGGCAATCATAAGTAAGAGATCAAGATAGTGGTTTACGAAAATCAATGATTTATCCTTCATTCAGGTGCACTACCCTTCCTATGTAAGGACGCCCTATTTGCTAGTTAATACCATTATCCCCGAAAAACGCCCGGCCTAGAAAGATCAAATCGCAATTATAATGCCTTCCATGGTGGTAGTAATAACACATCCATTCCCCCATAAAATCTGTGGATGAATGCTTTTCCCCAAAATGCTGAGCAGTTGAGAATGGTGATCTGGTTGACCCCAATGTTCTATGAGGCCCTCCTTCCCCCCAGACCCTCCCTTCACAAGCAGGCGGGTAGCATATAAAAGTGGGTTATCTCTATCGCATCGTAGAAATAGTGTCTTTATCTGCCCTTTGTTTGCCGTCCTTAGAAAGTAATAAAGAGAAAGCAATAGATGATCGACTTGAGTGATTCGCGGTGGCGGTGGAGTTGTTTAACCACCGAAACCGTACAGGGTACGGCCCTGGCGCTTAAGAGCGTAGACGACGTCGAGCGAGGTGACGGTCTTGCGCTTGGCGTGCTCGGTATAGGTGACGGCGTCACGAATGACACCCTCGAGGAAGGACTTGAGGACTCCACGGGTCTCCTCGTATATCACTGGAGGGGGTTAGCGAGATGTTGTGAATGGGTTGGGTATGGTGGAGGATAGCTTACTGGCAGAAATACGCTTGACACCGCCACGACGCGCCAGACGGCGGATAGCGGGCTTGGTGATACCCTGAATGTTGTCACGGAGAATCTTGCGATGACGCTTAGCTCCGCCCTTTCCGAGACCCTTTCCGCCCTTTCCGCCTAAGATAACTCGTCAGCATTGATCCAAAGAAGATAAGCGGATGAGGCAGCAGATTCATCGTACAGTGCAAGGGGAACGCGGTGCATCGATGTAAAAACGTGACACCTCGAGTGGGTACGGGCACGAGTTTGTCACACGTGTGCACCTGTCCCTACGAACTCCGACCGCGCAAGGGTAGGAGGTCCGCATGCGAGCCGACCACAGCGACGACGAGGTAGTAAAATGAAATGCAAACTTACGTCCAGTCATGTTGAGAGAGGTAGTGAGTGGTTTAAGGTGTTTATTTGATGGAATGACTTGCCGCGGTGGACAAATCGATGTAGAAGTTGATCTGTTGAGATGGGTGGAAATGCACGCAATTGGTGAGAGGCAAACGTGTTTTGGGAAAGTGGGTGAGGGCAAGGGGAGCTGCCGATTAAATAGGTGGGAGAGAAAGAGCGTGTAGGCAGCCGGATCAGAGGGGCAGGTGCGTGGTGCTGATTTGAGCAGGAAGGCACTAGTCCGATTTGGGCGGGCTGTTGGCTATTCTTTTTTAAAAAGCGTTGCGTTTTGGAACCGCATTTTGGGGCGCTCAAAAGTCGTGTTAATGCGCTCCAAAAGCGCGCTGCTTTGACATTTGTTTTTTTCTGGGCGGGACCGGGCTCCCCAGGCGTGTTGCGAAAATTGGCGGGGCCCTTGAGCTAACCCGGCCGGATTTTAACCGCTAGACGAGCACGGGCCAGCCCAGCGGCCCCACCCTCAATGGCGATTTCCGTGTTGCTACTCGTCGAGTTCCCAGATCCTGAGCTGCCGCTGCCCGTGTCAGTGCCGCCGCCGCCGCTACCACCGCCGCCGCCGCCACCGCTCGAAGAGCAATAATAGCCCGAGACAGAGGTGCCGGGCGTGCAGAATCGGTCCGCAGACGGCGCAGGGGCTCCTGAGCTCGCGAACGCGACGATGGTGGGCGACGGCTTGCTCGCGCCGGACGCGACAAACTTGACAGGCGCGATCGAGACCTCCTCGTTTAACTGGTCAAACACGAGATAGCTGCGGCGCAGGAGCGATGTTCCCAGGCTGTACTCCGAGTACGAATATGACGACGACGACGACGAGTATGTCAACGACGTTGTGTTCTGGATGCCAAACGGACACATATTGGCGGGGCCTGACGCGAAGTACCTGGCGTAAGAATTCGATCCTACAGCCGTGTCTCGGGGCATGATGAGGTCAGAAAGGGGCACATTGAGCATCGGACCCCCCGCGCCACCGAGCTCGATGGTGAAGCTTGCCGACCGCGTCTTGGCCGCGTCACAGTCGATGACGTTTTTCCGGACCGTCCTGTTATACCTCGCACCCGCCATCGTCATCATCTTGGCCGCCAGGAGAGGCGGGAAATACGAGAACGGCTCGCCGGGGCTGACCGACATTATGAAGGGGTAGTCGTTGGATTTGAGAGGCGCCATCGCCGTGTTGGAGTCGCTCGTGCCGTTGAGGGCGTTGAGCGTGATGCCGTAAGTGCCAGGGTAAGACTGAGAGCTGCTGCCATCGAGTCTCACCAGGCTTCCTTCAAATCTGGACTAGTCCACGGCGCCAAAAAGGAGACTCCCAGACTTGCCCTCGGCATCATCGAGCCACATGCTGTACGAGGGTGTGACGATCTTCCCGGACGAGACCATGCGCTGCAAGAAATTCGGGTAGTTCCCGGCGTAGTAGGAGGAGCTGGAGTATGATGAGTACACTGTCTTGGGGCCGAGTCCAAGCTTCCCGACCCACGACGACGAGCTGGTGACGACACCCATCGGATAATCCTCCATCTCGATGCCGCCCACCACCAGTTTGTCCGTCATGTTGGTGCCCGACGAGGATGTCCCATCAAGATAGTTCTCGCTGAATGAGCTGTATAGGTAGTTCGCGGGCAGGTACGAAGACGATGTGCTGTAATTGTAGCTTCCCTAGTCGTAATACGTTTGCAATGTGGCAAGGTATTCGGGTTCGTTCGCATACATTTCTCGGTAGTATGAGTTATCGCATTGCGAAGCCGTAGCATCCGGAACCTACGTACCCGACGACGACGGCGAGACTACCAACTGAATGTCACGATTCCCACTGGTCATGTGACAAAGTGCGGGGCAGCACCCGCCGATAGGCGCCATGCTATCTTATGTGGGGTGACACCTGTTGCTCTGTGGTGCTCTGTGTTGAGAAGACGGAGCACAACAGAGCACTTAGAAGCATTGCTCCGAGGTGCTCTGTGCTAGGGAGATAGAGCACAAGGGAGCACCTAAGTAGATACGACTTATATAAACAGATAGGCCGAGCTTTCCTTACGAGACTCGGCAAGTAAGCAATACACATTCATCTGCTTCATTACTTGTGAAGGCAATCTACATCGTGTGTATCAAGACTTCCATCCGCATAGTTCAAGGAGCTTACCTTCCCTACGTGACGCACCCACCCAACCCACGGCGTACCGCCTTGCAGTTCAGACACCCTGTGTGTGGATTGTAATACTGAAGCGATTGCAGCGGCGTGCCCACCTTGACGTCGACGAGGTATGCATAGTCATCCGAGTGTAGCGAAGCTTGATTAGACGTATCGCGCTATTACAATCCACACACGGGGTGTCTGAACTGCAAGGCGGTACGCCGTGGGTTGGGTGGGTACGTCACGTAGGGAAGGTAAGCTCCTTGAACAATGTAGATGGAAGTCTTGATACACACAATGTAGATTGCCTTCACAAGTAATGAAGCAGATGAATGTGTATTGCTTACTTGTCGAGTCTCATAAGGAGAGCTCGACCTAACTGCTTATATAGACTGTAGTTCTCATGGACCCGAGCTCCTCAGGACCCGGACCGGGTCCTGAGCTGCCCGGGTCCCTTATAATTGGTTGCGCTCAATCTAGGACCCGGCTTCCTCGACGAGATGGCCGGGTCCTTCCTGATTGGTTGGCGACCCACTTATAATGACTGGCTGGGCATGGTCCTATATGCAGCCGCTTTTCTCCGCTTGACTAAATACGGAAATCGTGACACGATGCCCCTCTTCCTAGGCCTTCGTCCCGAAGGCCTGGCCTAAGCACGTAAAACCTGACCAACTCTCCTACTTTGTTTCGGGTTGGTTGGCTTCCTCACTTCATCCTTCAGAAATGTCTGCTAACCGGGTTCAAAAGAAACGTTCGCGCCAGAAGGCCACTGCTGAGTCCGCCATTCTTTCCTACCTCGAGACCCACGGTTCCCCGTCTCCAATGCCTTGCACCAACTGTTTCCGCTCATCCTCTACGTGCGTAGTAGCGTCGGGCTCGCTGCGCTGCCAGCGTTGCGCCGACAAGAAGGTCTATTGTGATGGGAAGGAGTTTGCTCCCGCCCGTAGGTATCTGCGAGCTGGCCCGCTACCCTCGCCTTAGCTGACGTTGCTCCCAGTTCAACAAAGCGTCGAGGAATTCCGGGAGCTTTCCAAAAAGGAGGACGAGCTCCAGGAGAAACTTCTCGCCGTTACCCAGGCTCTCAGCACGGTCATGCGTCGCAAGAAAATGGCAAAGGATAGGGCTGACGAGTTGTTTCGGCGCGGGGTAAAAGACTTCGAGGAGGAGTTCCCAAACGTTCCTCCACCTGAGTCGGCCACGCCTGCCTCCTTGGACTGGCAGTCCCTGGACCCGTCCCTCCTCGAGGGTCTCGGCATGGTGGCCCCTTCTCAGTCTGCAGCTCCTTCCTCTTAATGTAGCGACGGTGATTTCTGTTCTTTGTATAACAAATGAAATCCAGACTGGTGCCTTATTTTTTTGGTTTATCGGGGTTCTTTTGATGGAACTCCTTTTTCTTCTCCTCACAGTTTGCTAAGTTAGCCGAGGGCTCCCAGCTGCTATCCGCCGAGGGATAGCCCTCCCATTTGACGAAGTATTGTACTCCTCTGCCGACTTTCCTAGAATCAAGGATTTCTTCCACCTCGAACTCTTCCTGCTCGTCGTCTTCCGCCTCCGCCTGGAGATCCAGCTTGGCATTCTTTGGCGCTGGTTCCAATAGTGACACGTGGAACACCTTTGACCGTAGTCTCATGGTATTAGGGAGCTTGAGTTCGTAATTCGAGTTTGCGACCTTTTTGACAATCTTAAATGGTCCAATCCTCTTGAAGTCCAACTTCTTGCTTGGCCTCTTTGTGCGTAGGTATTTTGTTGAAAGAAAGACTTTATCCCCCTCCTCCAGGGGAGGTCCCTCGACCCTGTGTTTATCGTAGTAGGTCCGCATTTGTAGCCGGACTTCTTCGAGTCTTTCTTTAAGCCACACATGCAGGTCCTTGATCCTGCTGGCCGTTACACCTGCTCGCGGGACTTGCGTTCTTTCCCCAAGCTTATCTTCTGCTTCGAAGCCGTAGTTGTTGAAGAACGGCGTCGTTCTTGTGCTTTCAACCATGGTTGTGCAGTAGCTGAATTGTGCGGTGGGCAGCAGTTCGACCCAGTCGTCTTGTTCGTAGTTGACGTACATTCTGAGCCATTGCCCGACGACCTGGTTGACGCGCTCTGTTTGCCCATCTGTTTGTGGATGGTAGGCCGTTGAGAGTTTGTGGTTCGTCCCGAATTCTGTCATCAATGCCTGCCAGAATTTGGACGTGAACCATTTGTCTCTATCAGTAATGATGTTATCTGGCCACCCATGTTGTGAAGAGATGTGCCGGTGGTAGAGCTTTGCGAGTTGCTCCGCCGTATACGTCTCCTTGCAGGGTAGGAAGTATGACCACTTCGTGAGTCGGTCTACTACTACCCAGATTGAGTCATAGACTACGTCCGTGACGGGGTCCTTTGATTTAGGCAGCTTGGTGATAAAATCCATCGTGATTGATCCCCAAGCCCTTTCTGCTACCGGGAGTGGCTCGAGAAGCCCATAAGGCAAGTGCCTCGCTGCTTTATTCTTTTTGCACGCAGGGCATTCCCTAAGGACCTCTTCGACTGACTCCTTCATCTTTGGGAATGCGTAATGCTGCTTAAGCCGGGCTAGTGTTTTGGTCACACCGAAATGTCCCCCGACTTTGGCTTCGTGCGTTTCCTTGATGAGGTCCTGTTGTTGGGTCGGGTGGACGTACATTCGTCCCTCGTACCAACATTTCTTGCTGTCGTCCTCCGTCACTCCAGCCGGCAGTCGGATATGTTCGGCGAAGTCCATGCATTTGAACTGGTATTTTTCTTCCCATCGTGCCCTGTAATTCGCGCACACTTGGAGCCATTGGTCCAGTGGCTCGATCCATGCTTCTGGGTGCGCTGGGTGCTCCAAATCTTCGCCTTTTGCTTTGAGTACTGGTGGCGACTCGTATTTTTCTTTTCCTTTGCGGTGGTCGGCCCGCCGACTGAGTGCGTCTGCTCGAGCGTTTTCCTTTCCTTTAATGTGGCTGATGACGAAGTTGAAAGGCGCTAGGAATTCCGCCCATCTTGCTTGCTTCCCGCTTAGAGTCTGCTTCTTGGCCCAATATTGTAGGTTCTGATGGTCTGATTTTACTTTGACGGGTTCAGCTGTTCCGGTAAGGTAGGGCCTCCATTCCTTGAAAGCCCACACGACTGCCATAAGCTCCTTTTCAGGCATATCCCAGTTGAGCTCTGCCCCCGAGAGGCCGTGAGAGAAGAAAGCGCAAGGGTGTAGCTTTCCTTCGTCGTCCCGTTGACTGAGTGTTGCGCCAATAGCATAGTCCGATGCGTCAGTTTCGACCTCGAATGGCCTTCTTGGGTCGGGAAGTTTTAATACTGGCCCTGCTAGCATAGCATTCTTAAGCTGTTGGAATGCTTGCTGTTGTTCTGGGGCCCAGTCCCATGTGATATCCTTCTTGGTTAGGTGGTGTAGGGGTTTGGCGATGCCCCCGAAGTTCTTGATGAACATTCGGTAGAATCCCACAAAGCCGATAAACTCCCTAACTTCTCTAGGGTTGGTTGGCGTGGGCCAGTTCTTCACTGCTTCCAACTTTGCTGGTTCCATGCAGATTTCATCTGGCTTAATAAGAAACCCCAAATATATTGTCTCTTGTACATGGAATTCGCTTTTCCCGGGGTTGATTGAAAGGCCTTTATCTTGCAGCGCCTTCAACACTTGGTGCACGTGTTGTCGATGTTCTTTCTCTGTCTTGGAATAGACCAACACGTCATCCAGATAGACCACGGCGCACTGGTCTAGTTGTTCTCGCAGTGCGTCGTCCATCATTGCCTGGAAGGTGGCAGGGGCATTGGTCAGCCCCATTGGCATGACCTGGTATTCGAAGTGCCCCCTGCGGGTGCGGAATGCTGTTTTCCACTCGTCTCCTTCCTTGATTCTGACATGCCCAAAGCCGAAAGGCATATCGAGCCGGGTAAACCACCTGGCGCCTTTCAAACGATCGCGCATTTCGTTGAATAAGGGCAGTGGGTACCGGTTCTTAATGGTTTCGTCATTGAGCTTTCGGTAGTCGACCACCAGCCGTAGTTTCCCGTCCTTCTTTGGTACAAAGATAACCGGGTACGCTGCTGGTGACTGCGACCTCCGAATGAACCCTGCTGGCTCGTATTGCTCAATATATTCTTTCAATGCCTCGTCTTGCTGCGGGGTGAGGTGATATACTCGAGACCAGTCCAGCTTGGCTCCTTCCTTGAGTTTGATTTTATGATCAAACGGTCCTCGGGCCGGCAATTCTTGCTTCATTTTTGCCCGGAATAGGGTGTAGCCACGGTACTCGTCTGGTACCCGTGCTAATTCCTCTCCTGGATCGTCCTTCGTGGACATTCTGATCCAAAGTGCCCATTCTTCTAACAGGTCTTCCTGCTGGGCTGAATTCGTCGTGTTTCTCATGACGTTAGAGGGCTCTATTGTCTCCTCTCTCTTTTCGCATTGGTCTGGGGGCTCCGTCCAGCGGGATTTCGTGCCTCCCCTGGCCCGGAGTTGGCCATCCTCCCAGTTGATGTCGGGGTTGTAGGCTCTTAGCCATGGGTTCCCTAGGATCAAGTCGTGCTTTGGTCCTGTTGGGAGTATCTGGAACACCACTTCTTGGGATTGACCCTCCACTGTGATCAGTAGTGGCAGAGTCTCCCTCAATGAGAGTCCATTGTCGTAACTCATCAAATCGCCCTCGAAGGTTCTTAACCTAGTGGGCTTTTCTCGGTATTTCCATGGTAGCTGAAGTTGATTCACCACCCTCGGGTTGATTATATCGCAATCGCTGCCCGAATCCACTAATGCTCGCAGCGTGGTTTCCTGTCCGCCCTCCCATCGGATCTGGGCGTCCGTAGCAAGGCATCCTTGCTTTGTTGTTTCATTAATGCTGGATACGAACTGCTCGCTCCAGGGAGGATTTTCGGGTCCTGCAGTAAGGCCTCCACACCTACTGCTTCGACCGTGGCGGCTTGGGTGTGCTACTCGCTGTCGGAGTCGACTCCCCAGCGTCTTGCGCCGTATTCGTCTTCGTAGAGCCCCAGAAGGCCTTGTGTTTCGATTCGCTTCCACTTCGAGGGTCCGGCGACTTGCTCGGGCTCGCTGGTGACCCTGGATCCTTTTCCCAGGCGTCGAGAGAGCCTTAGGTGTTGCTGGTTAGCCTCCCAGCGTTCGCGTCGTTCCTCGTTGGTAGGTTTCTCCGATGTTTCATCCACCATTTGGGGGAGTTCTCTCAGAGCTTTCTTATTCTCCTTAGCTCGCTTCTTCTTAGCTTCAGTCTGGTTAACCCCCGCTGCCCATTCTTGGAAGAAGTCCAATTTCATTTGGCGGTGTACTAGGCAATCTGTTGTTGGGCAGTCCATAAGGTCATTCCTTCCTTTGCAATTGGTAGGCCACATTCTCTTGGTGGTGAAGAGAGCCTTAACGGTTTTCCCGTCGTGAGAGTGTCCCATTTTCGCTTCGAGTTCCACCTCTCTCTGCAGTTGTTCGTGGCGGCCAATGACTTGTTTTACTGCCATGGCAGTTCCATCCGGGTTGCACCGCCGCACTGGGAAGCAATCGTATTCCAGCTTCCCGCCCACATGTGGTAGGCAAGTGTGGTCGTAGCAAGCAGTCCACGAGATTTCTTCGTGGAGAGGGTGAAACGGGTTCAATATCTTGGCGTCCTCCCACATGGCGTCGTAAGTTGAGCTCGGCATTCCCTGCAACAGGTTGGCAGCGGAGAGTGTAAGTCCTTCGACCGTGAAGACTACTTCCCCCGCTTCTCCACCGTAGATCTCGTCGAGGTCCATAATGGCCGTCTCGGCACCTAGATATCCCTCCTCTTCCAATTGGTCATCTCGGGCTTGGTCGTAATAATCGTCCCCAAGATTCTCCTCGTTGACCATTCTTACACGTTGGGTGGGCTCCTCCTCCCAGTGGACTCGAGAGGCGGCTTTCTCAGGTACTGGCTCCCACTGACGAGGCCTTTTTGGTGAGCGGCACTCCCGCGCCCAATGGCCTTTTTTGCCACAGTTGTTGCATGTGTCATTTTTGCGTTGGGCCTCCCGCTGGACCGCCGAAGTGTCCATGGGTCCCGCGTGTGATCCGTATGCTGTGCTAGGCGTAGAGTTGCGAGGTCGCCCGGAATTCTTCCTCGGACTACGGCAGTCTCGCGCCCAATGGCCCTTCTTGCCGCAGTTATTGCACGTGCTGCTGGCCTCCTTTTTGTCAGTTTGTCCGGCCGGAAAACGGCTCATCCCGCCCTTTTTTTCCTGTCGTCTGTCGAACTGTCGATTGTCAATTTTGATGGCTTCGTCGGCGTACTCCAAGAAGGTTAGGCCGGTTTGCGACACCTTATAAAGTTCGTCCTTAACGTCCTCCTTGAGCGCTTGGTAGAAGTACTCCTTAAGCGCTGCCTCGTTGTAGCCGGTGTCGTACATCTCCATCCTGAAGGCTGCCAAGTACTCGGTGGCTGACTTGGTCTGCTTCAGTTTCCTGAGGCGAGATCGTGCCTGGTACACCGCATCGTTCTCGCCGAACATCTTACTCAGGGCTCCTTCGAAGCCGTCGATGCCGTTGAAAACTTCTCGAGTTTCGGCTCTCATCTTGAGTGGTTGGAGTCGGTGTTTCAGGTAGTCTTCCATCGAAGGCTGGAACCACCGCAAGGCTCTTCCCGTCAGTGCTGTCCCCACATACAGCACCTTGCTAGCTTCCGTCGGGAATGATCCTTCCTCCCACAGCAAGTGGGCACGCGCCTGCGTCATGAATCCCCTTAGCTCCTTTGGGTCGGAGCCGTCAAAGGGGGGGAGCTTGGAGAGCTTGGTTTTCCTGCCAACCAAGCTTCGCGTGGTTGACTTGGCTCCGGTCTCTCGTCGGGCTGCCTGGATGAGGTCTCCGAGTTCCTTCATTCTCCGGCTCAGGTCTCCTACATCCGTGACTCCGACGTCCTCAATTTCTCCCCTCTCCTTCTGGGCCCAAGCTTCCATAAGCTCGGCATGAAGGACTTCGATCCTTGACTTCAACTCCTCCAGTGCTCCCTTGATGCCCTCCCCCTCATCGTCGCTATCTTCGGCCTCTGTCTCTGGCGCTGAGGCGGGGGCAGGCTCCTTGGGTCCAAGAGCGGGAGGGGCAACCTCCTTCTTCTTAGAGCTCGACCCGGTGCCGACCGTTGACATGTTGTTGACGGGGAGTGATGTGAAGTGGTAGGTAGCTGAGCGCGTTGTTCAAGCAATCCGAAGGTGACGTAATCGAAAGGGAAGTAAGCAACGTATTACAATCCACACACGGGGTGTCTGAACTGCAAGGCGGTACGCCGTGGGTTGGGTGGGTACGTCACGTAGGGAAGGTAAGCTCCTTGAACAATGTAGATGGAAGTCTTGATACACACAATGTAGATTGCCTTCACAAGTAATGAAGCAGATGAATGTGTATTGCTTACTTGTCGAGTCTCATAAGGAGAGCTCGACCTAACTGCTTATATAGACTGTAGTTCTCATGGACCCGAGCTCCTCAGGACCCGGACCGGGTCCTGAGCTGCCCGGGTCCCTTATAATTGGTTGCGCTCAATCTAGGACCCGGCTTCCTCGACGAGATGGCCGGGTCCTTCCTGATTGGTTGGCGACCCACTTATAATGACTGGCTGGGCATGGTCCTATATGCAGCCGCTTTTCTCCGCTTGACTAAATACGGAAATCGTGACACGCGCCCCGAAAGCTTAGAGACGTGACGAGAAAAGGGCATTAACATATGAGCCGTGGTCGTTATGGCGCTTAGGAAGTAGATGGTAGCTTGCGATAAGCTCGATAAACGAATGAGGCGCGCCATGATTGGCGATTTCGGCTGTATAAACCCCTAAAAAAAACGAGGGGTTGCAAATAGCCGTAGAACAAATAAAAGCGAGCGATTAACTGGATATAACGATCGCGCTAGTCGGTTAGGATAATGAGAACCAAAAAAAACCCCCAAAAAAACCCCTCAAAAAAAACGAAAGGATTGGATCGAAAGATCGCGTTGCTGGAAGATGAAATGGAGAGTTGAAGGGGCGAAGGATACAAGCGGAATTTTCCAAGTATTGCCTAGACCCAACAAACCAACACACCTTCCTGCTCAGGGCGCTACACCATTGGCGGTTAGGTACGACGGGAACACTCATTTGGCCCCCAACCGTGATTGGAGGTCCAACGTTGGGCGCCCCGTAAGGAGGAGAACCCTGCGCCGAATTGGGAATCCCTGCCTTATGACCCTGGATACGGATCCGTCATGAACACGGGGTCCAACTGGAAGCTATGACTCAGAAGTCATCAACGAGGCAACAGAGGAACGTGACATGTCATTCAGAGTCGGCAAGGCAGAAGCTGGCAAATGTTCTGGCAGTGATTCAACTGTTAAGTACATTTAAGACTCAGATATAAAAAGAAACCTGTGTGAGGTTGAGAAGGGAAAATGACAATTCACAGCCAAGAAAAAAGAGTAGAGAGCACTCACTCACTTCGAGTTGCTGGTGGAGAATTGCAAAGGGGTGAAATTCGACTTGGCATTTGAAGGCTTGGCGCCACCACTTCATAATGACGGATATGAGCTATCGCTCGATCAATGCAGCCAAACCAAGCATAATATGACTTTTGAGATCCAGCTGTGGCGTCAAACACTAAGAGAATACGTATTATTCTCATACCATGATATCCCGAGTTACCCGATTCCATCGCCGCAACGACAAACTGGGACTGCCTTCTTTCAACACCCGAGGGAGAATACCGAGAAAACAGCGTCAAGACCAAAGAAAAGCATCCAAAGGAAGAAGGACAAGACGGCACAAATAAATGCCTATAGTATGAGACGCAATGGACTTCGGAGGGATGAGAGCAATATGGCAAGAAACTAGTACGACGACAAAAACAGTAATGGGGAGGGACTGGGAAATAGAGAAGAACCCACCTAATCGTCGGCATAATCGCTTGCGGTTTCCAGATTAAGGTCAGCGTAGGCACGCAATAAGTTCGTCAGCTGCTGCTCCTCTGGATTGCTCATTCTGATATCCACGATGTTAACGGGCCAGTGACTTTGGATGTGGCGCAATCTGTTGTCTTCATTCTCCTTGACCTCGTCTGGTATATTGGCAAACTGTTGCAGTAAGTTCGCTTCGGCGTCCAACATTGCATCGCGGACAAGGCGAAATATGCTCTGGGGCAGGAACCAGCTTCGGCCTTGGTCGTAAAGTCCCTTGGCGCAGAGAATGAGGGTCGACCGCAAAGTGTTGAGATGGGATAGGTCATTGCTGCCTTGGTGATCGTCACCGTTTTTAGAGAGCTTGATTTCCTGAATCGATTTGAAGGCGATTGTGGAAAGCAATAAAAGAAGGAACGAATCCATGCCTTCAAAGCCGTGGCGAAGATAGTAGAGGCGCAGGACGGTTTCGTAGTGAATCTGAGCGTCAAGCAGCACCCCTTGTGCAGATCTACCATTGAATATGAATGCATCCGACGGAGGAAATAACGATATTGTGCGATTGGCTCCGCGGCTCCCTAGCGGAGGCTCAACGAGAGGTTGGAACATGTTCGCGACTACATGACAGTAATGCATGCTGATGATGGGGCGTTTCGTTGCCATGTTAATGCAAATGGGAAAAAAATTAGGAGGGAGTGGAATGAAGACCGGAAGGCATAAGAAAAGGATGGAGAGCATAGAAGAGCAAAAAGATTGCTATTAAGCGAAGATTGTTGTTATCGCTGTTGTATGTTTTGCCTCTGAATAGATGGAAGGAAAAGGGGGAAGGAGTATTATTATGGGCTGTCGAGATGGTGATTTGAACATATGAAAGAGAAAGATTACGTACTGTAACTTCATCTGGCCTGGGAAAATAATCTTTCGCGCGGTGAGAGGTTCAGGTAACTTGTTATACCATGCTCCCAAACGCGAGTAAAGTTTGACGATAATTTCCAGAGAGGGCATTGGACGAGGAGCGGGGCGTCCAAAGTAATACCCAACGCTGACATCCTTCATGATGGCCCGAAACTCGCAAAGAGCCTTGAAGGAATGACCAAAGTGCATGGGATACAATGTCTGCTGCAAAGGGTACTTGAGCCAGACTTCGCTGTACCACTCGGGATGATTATCAACGTCGGGGAGCTCGAGGTCAGGTGGCATCTCTAATAAAGGCTCTCTTAAGAAATGGTAGACGTATTCGCTATCGGTTTCAGACTGGTTAGAGTTGGCGCCTATGCAGGTAAGGGGTGCTGGGTTTCCTTACCACTCGTAACCGTACAAGCCCCAAGCAGTTATCGTTCTGACGATCCGAACTTTGGGACTCATACTTTCCCAGTCTGCAGGTTTTTCAAACAAACCAAGCTCCTTAGAAATTGCGATGGCCTGTGAGGTGTATATTTGGCCAAGTCTGTCAGCGCCATTCAAGCTGTACACCAAGTTGAGAAGAATAGCTGCTTGGACAGTCGTCAGGCGATTTCTATTCTGCTCCGACTCCCATAACCTTTTAGCTTCAGCATGAAACTGATATCCAAGTGTATAAGGATTCCAGAATTCGGCGCGTTTTGGAAGGGCGCGATGGCAAAACTAAGGGAATTGATAGCTTTGGTTAGCAAACTCAAGTACAGTTTATCTCAAAGAAAGGAGGAGAAGCATATTATCTTAGATGTTTTTACTCACGCAAGCCATGGCAAGCAAAGCGTTGACAAGAAGCGACGAGCAGAACCTAGATCGCCCGGAACTCATGTCGGCAAGAAAACAGTCCTTGTGGAGAATGGTGTACCAATGATGCTCGTGGAGAAAGTATGCACGAAGCAGTGTCCTCATCAGAGCATTATCTGAAGAGACCATTGTCCATTCTGCAGGCTCGGCCGAGTCGATAAGGGGGTCAATGACCTCTGCAGCATGATATGGCCGCAGGTAGGGGCCGTGAAGTCCGGCGTTAGAAGCTTGGTCTGCCGAGACCATGGAGTTGAGCGGCTCTAGGCCATCTTCTTGAGGATCTTTAGGTGGCGACTGGCGATCCCATTCATAAATGAGGGAGGAAAGGTAGTTGTTTGTAGGCGTCTGTAGTCGAAGGGGGAGGGTGATCATGAATGGAAACTCGTAACGGTAGCGAGACTCGGGGATGACGCTTAGTTGCAGTAGGAGATCGCCGTGTTGAACATGACGCAAGATGGTCTCGGGGTCTTCGCCGGCGCGGATACGGTTTAAGACGGCGTCAGCTTCTGGCTGGGGACGCGTCCTTAAGATCCGGTATATGTTTTCGAAGACGCTAGCCTGGTTCTCAAGGTCGGCAAACCTCCGCTTCAGAGCCCGTCCGGGAGTTTCGTCGCCCCCAGTGTCGTAGGCACAGTCGGTCTCACGGCGAGTACACTCGACGCATTTGGGGCGGCCGCCACTACACTATGACGTGGGCAACGCAGGGTCAGCGACTGGGTAGCTGAGTTGACAACGGAACAGCTGGGTGGACTGGTTTGCCTTGGACTTTCTCTTCCGGCACGCAATACATGCGGCCAGCACTGCCCGACGACGTGGCGGCGGCGGCAAAGGCGCTCTGGTGGTTGAAGAGCTGGGTGTTGCCACGTCGGATGGGAGTAGAGGTCGAAGTCGGCGGGTCGAGTATCGATGAGACGGCGGAACAGGAGGAGGCCCAAGAGGAATAACCTGAAGCGGCCCTGATGCTCGAGGAGGGGGAAGCGGAGGAAGAAGCGGAGGAGGAGGAGATTTGCCCGACATGGTGGTGATTGGCAGTCCCTAGTCCCAGTTGAAATTTCGAGGTCATACGACAGCCAGGAGCGGATGGCAGTCGGATGCCAATACCCGCCATCAACGAAATGGACGATGAGAACTAAAGAAATAGGCTTATTAGATGTAATGTTTGAAACTTTTAGGTAGGTTAGGATGCCTAACTCCTAATCTCCCAATCTTAAAGCTAGAGTTAGTAGGGTAGTAATAATAATATTATTAAAAGTAGGCGGATGTTATCCAATCCGTCAGCTAGCCACCTTTCTGATGGAAGGTGCTTCTAGTGCATCTGGCTTGCGCCTGCCTCTCCCAACATCTAGCATCTAGTGCTAAGGTCAGCATCTTATTCCGCCGCACGAACGGGAACTAGCATCCCGAACATCCATTGCCCATGGATGGACCGGAAGTGGCCACTAAGGTGATTGGGCAGCTGTGGAAAAAAATTCAAGGTCCATTCTGCTGGCATCCATGCTGCAGCACTCCCGGGCATTGGCTGGCAAGGCCGGCCTTAAGGAACCTCAGGGGCCCATCAGCCCACCACACACCGAACTTCGAAGCCTTCCTGGAAACGTTAGGGTAGGAGACGACCCCAGGCGGCCTAGAAGGTTGGCATTTTCCGCTGGACGTTGGAGGCGGGCAGTTTCTGGACGTTGGAAGCCGGGGGGTTCAAGGACTGGGTCTCTTGTCTGCCCGTCACCTGATTGGGCGGTTCGGGCTGCGGGGCGCGCGTTTTTTAGCGGAGTCGAGACCCCCAGAACCCGTGCCAGCCAAGAGAACTGGACAACAATGACAGATGAGTTCAAAAACCGATCTGTTTTAAAAAGCTAACCTCGTCCCTATTTGCCTGTAAACTGGCAGATGGGGTGGGAAACCTGTTGTGTGTTGGCTTTTTTAAAGATAGCAGGAAGGACCAAAAATATACCGAATGCACTTCAGCCAGCCTGACGCGCCCCTATCCCACAGCCCCACCCTCACCGCACCTATGATGGGCTCGCGAACAACACAGAGAATTTCATGCCATCCACCGAGCTAGCCTTGTACAATCGTACCTTGCTCGGTACAGCATATAAAAACCAGGGACCGCGCAGCATCATTCCCGCATGCATGTAAACCCACTGTCGGCACACCGCCCCCCGGCAACCCTGCTCTCCTTGTCAGCTACCAGGCGCCCCCTAACCCGCGGTATTTACCTGCTAGGATACTTCGAAAGGCCAACAGTGGACGCTCGCGTGCTTGCTAACCTCAACAGCACCATAGGACGCGATGTGGTACTCGTCGGTACGGTGCTGACGGCGTTTAGCGGTAGTGTCCTTCAGCACCTTTTGGGCAGGTGTGTCCGATAGCGGACCTGCATCATCAAACCCTCATCACCGATGGCAACGCCGTTGTATGTCTTAAGTTCGTGTTCACTAGCAAAGCTATCAGTGCGAAACTTGTACATCAGGGGATTCTGCACCAAAGCCCAGAGGAAGTGCGGGGCACTTTATAGTTACCTCTTAGCAAACAAGGCTAGGATGGAAAGCTGGGGAAGGAGCTTCCAGCCATTTCAATCCACTTTCCCCACTTACGCCACCCACCCCTCAGTTTCAGCATGCAGGCCACGAATTCACCCACCTCGAGTGATCCACACATGGATTTCAGATTCATGGGAGTGGCCTCGCAAACCGTCAGGTTCAAAGAGGGCGCTCAAGGCGCCGTACTGAGCTACACAGAGCCCAAGGTACCGGCCATGTACGACCTCCTGTCCTCAAGCTCCGCTTGGATCCGCCAAATGAAACCAGTTCAGCTCGCTCACTATTTACCCTAAACTGCTGACTCGAACATGCCCCAGGATCAGGTCATTGATGCCTAACCTTCACGGAGCTGTAGCTCCATGCTCGGCCCGGGTAGTCGAACTCCTGCAGCTGTGTGGCGTCGCCAGGACGAAAATATCGCCGTTGCCTTAATTTACAGCAGCGCAATGCCCTGTCATTGCCCAGCATGTTGTCGCGGAGGCCTTAGATGGCGGTTGGATCTTTAACATTCTCCTGTGTAAAAAAAAAAAAAAAAAAAAAAAGCCTCAACTTGCCCCAGTGGTTAAGGAGTGAAGCTCCCCTCGATTCGAACCCCGGCTCGGCGGCCTCTTTCATCTTTTCTCTGGGGGCCAGGGGTGGCAGCTTGAAATTTGCGATGGATAGGGTTAAGGTTGGCTGCGTAGAAATCCTGACATAAGCAACATGGGATGAGGTGGTGGGCAAGGCAAAATGTCGTCGAGGCTGACCATGCGAACCACGCCTTGCCCCTGAGGGAGATCCGGCGAAAGACAGGCTCCTCTCTCGTCTCCTACGGTGGCGAATCGAAATCGGCTCTGAGAATGTCGGGGAAAGGGCAGCCCGCGCCAGGGCACCTTTCAAATTTTTTCCCCAGGCTGCATGTGCCATTGGATGGACGCACAAGGCACAAACAAAACGCACATCGGTTTTTGTTCGTTGTTTTGGCGGGACAACCTGATGCGGCTCTCGGTCCTGGCGAACCACCTTCCCTGCAGCTTGAGCCCAGACAAGGCAACCAGATGACGGTGGTGTGGGGTGGATATGCAAGATCGGGACTCAACAGGTGTCAAGGAATTTGGAAAATCAAGTGTGATTAGCATTAGCACCCGGCTTGGAGCATGAGCATATGGGCCAAGCGGGTGACGGTGAGTCATTCGAGTCGTCGTGGACAAATCCAGGAGGTTGGGGAGGAGGGGAGAAACATGGTTTCCTGAGGCTGTCGCTCTTTTTCATTGGTGACGACGGGAGGTGTGAGACGGTTACGTGGGGCCTGAGGACTCATTTTGGATGCCCCGATGCCTGCTTGTGCACGGCTTGGAGGGGACATTGGTGGGCTGGCCGAGGCTGTCGCGAGTACATGGCCCCAACAAGAAGGGACTTGGGGGGACAATGAAAAAGTCGGGCGAGCCAAGTCTCGATAATCATGAAAATAGTTTAAGAGCTTGCATGCCTGGGGGCAATGTAGCGGTCAGGTGCCCCCCCTCCTGTATTATCCGTACGATTACAGGATTACCCCGCCTCCCGTGGTCGCGGAAGGATGCTGCTGCTTTAATTGTTGGACGACAATGGATCGGCAAGGCTGCAACGAAACGGGCTTCAAACAAGCAGATTTTTCTTATTCGCATCAAACCCAAAGAACGAGATACGAACAGAGGCGGACAATGACATAATGGCTTGCCTCTTTGGTCAAATTGATTGAGTCGATCGCGAAGCAGATTCGACGTTGACGAGAGGGAACAGATGTTGGTGTGGGTGACCGAAGTGCTCGCAGCCGCTGGAAATGAGGAGGTTGGTGCGCAGTTTTGTTTCAGGGGGCAGGGGAGGTGTGGGTTTAGCGTTATCTTTCCGTTTTGCAAGACGGGGCCGTTCCTTTCACTCCCTCAGGCAGCCCATGGAAGGGACAGTCGAGGCCCCAACGCCTCAGGACACTACTGCTCCCTAGGGCATCCACTTGGAGCCTTCCATCTCGTTCCCTAATTGGCCAGAGAACTGCCAGATATCACCTAGCGCTTCGAAATGCGGGGTGGTCATCCCATTTTGGCCCAAGCCTAAAAAGGACTCGCCCGGCTCGCTTGAATCTTGTCCAACAGGCTGTACCGCGCGCCCACCTAGCGCAGCAATGCTTTCCACACAGCAACGAAGCCCACAAGGTGCAATGCACCTTTGTGCGCTCCCAACTTGCCTGAATTCAACTCGCCAATCATTTCGTTTTGTGTGCTCCGAGCATGCTGTGACTCAACTCGCCAATCATTTCGTTTTGTGTACTCCGAGCATGCTGTGACTCAACTCGCCAATCATTTCGTTTTGTGTACTCCGAGCATGCTGTGATTCAACTCGCCAATCATTTCGTTTTGTGTACTCCGAGCATGCTGTGATTCAACTCGCCAATCATTTCGTTTTATATGCTCACAGCATGGCTGTGTGTGATCTACCAGCCAATCATTTCGTTTCGTGTACTCCGAGCATGCTGTGATTCAACTCGCCAATCATTTCGTTTTGTATACTCCGAGCATGCTGTGATTCAACTCGCCAATTATTTCGTTTTATATGCTCACAGCATGACTGTGTGTGATCTACCAGCCAATCATTCCATTTTATGTGTCCATCGACGGGCGAGCTCTGTAGGGGATAGGGAAACCCCTGCTCGGAAATAGCTACAACACACGCTTTACCGGTTACAGCTAAGCACTTCGCAGTGCGCTCGCTGAGGCGAGGGCAGATCCACGCTCCGCCAGCCCAGTCCAACCCAGCTCCCGCAACTCTGCAACCGCCAGCAGTCATGGGCATCGCATCAAGTCAAATCTTTGCGGACCACTTGCGCTGCATCCAAGGAAGGCAGTATTGACACGACTAGGCTGAAAGACCCTTCCGTGAGTCCTCCCTTCCCATGCCACCACCCACGTGCGTCTGCTCATTTCATGTTCGAAACAGTTCCTCAGTTCGCTTGACCGCCTCCTGGCCGACCTCACCAAGGCAGACATCTGGGTCGACCTTCCTTGCCCATTTAATCGTGACACCAAGCCCTAGATGACGCAATGTCATGGATGACTCTCCCTCGCCCCGATCTTTCGAGGAATCCCAGAATGGCAGACAACGCCGAGAATGGCAGCCCCGGCGGCGGCCATGCTGAAGCGCCACAGGGCGCAGAACTGTGGCGCAGAGCACCTCAACATCAAGGTGACGGATAACAACAACGAGGTCTTCTTCAAGATCAAGCGCAGCACCAAGCTTGAGAAATTGATGACGGCCTTCTGCGAGCGCCAAGGAAAGACACTGGCATCTGTGAGATTTCTATGTGAGGGCCAGCGAGCCCAACCGACCGATACCCCAGACACTGTGAGTATTTCCCTTCTTACCCTGTCCCCGCGACAGAGATTATCTACACCCTTGGACACTAGAATAACACCCGCTGACAATCACTTCTTTTCTTTTCGCGCGAGCAGCTCGAGATGCAGGACGGAGACACGCTGGAAGTTCACCAAGAGCAGGTGGGCGGTTTTTAGTGAGTTACGAGTGGCTGTCATCTAATTTATGTTGGTGGGGGGGGGATGGGGAACGGTTCTACAACGATATTTTGAGGGGGCAAACGACGGGGCAAATCACTCACTCCCGGTTTCTGTGATGGGATGATCTGCCCTGGAGAGGATTCCCCTGAGGAATTTCATACGGAACATCACACCATATCCGGTTTCAAGCCAGCCAAGTTCTTGGGCTTCTTTTTCGGCGCAGTACCTCTGGCAAATGGCAAAATTCTTCCGCCTTTTTAATACGCACCTTCCTTCTGCCCTGCGTAGTATTTTTGGCGCTGATGCTATTAGACGTTGCGATACCCTCCATAGCTAGACAGGAAGCCAATCAGTATTTCGCAACCATGGCAGTGCGGGAGGGCAATGGTGGCCAAGCCAAACTGTGACTCGATGGGCCTACCTTTTCGGCCGCAACGCAACGAAATCGAACGAATACAGCACAGAAAGTAGCCCAATCAATCGCCCTTTCTTTTCTGCATCTGCGCGCTTGTCGCTCGCCATGGTGCGGTATCTCAACATGCGGCAGCGAGCGACTGCGTGCCTAATGCTTGCCAGCGACGAATCCCCCAAGCAATCGCCGCCGAAGAAGAATGCAAGTGTCAACTGCGCCCATAAGCTGCACCAGCGATACGAGACGACTGGGGACGACCCTTTCCTGAGCCTAGGACCCCCTACAACTCGGTTGTTCTCGCTTCATGGGCCATGCTGGTAGGTCTGGCCTTCGCCATGGTAATCTTGCTTGCGTTAACCAGGCCTGGAAGCTGTTAGACTTGCTTAGGGACAAGCCGAACCTGTACCTCGATGAATGTCATGGGTTTCTTGATGGAAGAATGCCAAATACAAGCCACTATTTCCACCATATGCCGGCATCTACACAAGGCGCGCTGGTCGAGCAAACAGAGCCAACGGAGCGAGCCGCTGCGACTCGACTGGGCCCGCGAGGTTTCCTTATTCACGGCCGAAATTTTCGTCATACGCACCGACAAGAGAGACCATGGCTGATGAAAACCGTCTCGAGAAGTTGAAGCCCAGAGCCTAGACTGGCTGCCATGTTGGCTACAGGTCGAGTTACATGTACAGAATCTGGGTTCCAGAGCTGAATAAGGTTATCTCCACACGAGACGTCGTGTTCGATGAGAACGAATTCTTCAGCGGTCGTCTCGATGATCTGACAGATGACCTGAGCAACACATCACCACATGGGCTTGAGGCCCGGATTGACCGAGTCAGACTCCCCGAGCAGAGCAACGGCCCCGAGACTGATATGAGCACTCAGGGAGAGGATGACGAAGTCGTCGAGGATGTCATTCATGTGGCACCCGAGTGCCATGCAGATACGTCTGTATGGGAAGGTACTGGTGTGGAACACACCCTGGATGACTCAAGCCCCCAGAAGACTGATCACCTTCGGTCCAGCGGGAGCGTTGAGACCCTCTGGACCCCTGGGCACACAACACCACAGGCTACATTCTCTGCAACCACAGCGGGTGAGATGCCCGATTCCTGTGGTGTGGAGGATCCAAGAATACGTTCTCAGCCTATTTGTTCACCAGGTGGTTGGCGATGCTGTTTTGCAGCCGTCACCCCCTGATGAACGAAGAACGGTTTCGGGGATTTGCTCCAGATGGGCCCTCTTCTCTCTGCGCCACGCCTAGCGGGGCTGCTCACTGCACGTCGAAGCGACTCTCAGCTCTCGGGGAAGGAGACTCCAGCGACCACGACGGCGACCGGCTCGGCCGGGTCACCACCGCCCATCCCATCGTATGCTGGAGTCGGCCCCGCGGCTCTGGTCGGGGCGTCTGACATGACTGGATCTGGCTCGGCACGTCTGACATTACAACGGACGACACGATGATCGGAGGGGCTGGCTGCGGCGGAGCAGGCTGATTGTCGTCGCTGCCGATGGTGCGAGGCGAGTCGGCGGGACCGACATGCGATGAGAATATGCCGGGTTATCGCGCCATCTCGCGGCCGTCGCCCGGAGGGTGGGGGGGGGGGGGGGGGGGGGAACCGCCCAGACGCCCGGACGCGGCGCCGACCGTGGGTGTGTGCAGAAGCTATGCCAGGCTGTTGGCCGAGCATCAATGGTTCCGAGAGGCAGTTCAGGGGGCTCGGCTCGTCTGCCTCCCATCGTTGCATGGCTCGGAGATAACATGCGCCTGCTGCCGACCAAGGACCTTCATCTCTGAGGATGCCGTGGATCTTGGCCCGAGGCGAGACTCGACGGAACACTGCGCATAAATCCCAGGTCAGCCAAAGCACCGTGTTGACACCACATGCACCCCTTCCCTGGCGTTCGGTACCATCTCTAAGATTGGCGAGCAGACGAAGAAAGAGCTGCATAACCTACGCCATGCCCGCCTGCGTGTGGCCTGCGCTTCTAATGTCGTGTGAGAGTTGGGGGGGGGGGGGGGGGGGGAAGGCGATGAGAAGGGGGAGCAGCCGAGCAGGATCAGCAAACAAGGCGCGTAGTCTTTCCGATCAATCGGAAAATTGATTGGATAAAAGAGATCCTAGCCTGCAGAAAACTTTCTTAGAGATCATTTTGAAATAGACTATTTCCCCGCGGGAGCTTTCATAGCCCTCCCTCCCTCCGTTCTAAACTCTTTTTCTATATCCCTGAAATGTTTGCGCGAGCTAATCCCGATATACGCCATTCAGCTGCTTAAGTCGGCAAACCACTGAGACTAGGATAGAACGATTGCCTAAGCTGTAGACCTTCGCATATAATGACTCTAAATAAAACAGTTTCGGTAAATTTCTTTTTGTTATACGTGGTAATGCCGATGGTAGCACATATAACTATCAGTATAGTATTTAGGGCTCTATTTAGTAGCTGAGGAAGTATCTAAGTATACCTTGCGGGTACCGCTAATTACTAAGTGGGCCCAAATTTGCTTCTCTTTGCTTTAGAAGATCCTTTTGCCGAACAATTCAACGAGGATATTAGAAAAAAGGGTATACTAGCCGAAGTTCAATAGGTCGCCCGTTCTCGAAGCACCACCGACCTGCTAGAAAACTGTTCCTACGTTGAAGAATGACGTCGTCACCTTTCTTTCGCCTTATCCGACCGATCTAGGTGGTTCTCGGCCTTGCTGCTGGATCATGAAAACTCGGCGGTACTAACCATTGGCTTGATGGACCCTTCATCAATCAGTGGCTTCAAAGCTTGGCGTTGCCTGGCTGGCTTCGGGCACGGGCCCCGCGCTGCTTGTTACCCCGCTATTTCCCCTCATGCCTCGACTATACCCCCCACGAAAGCTTCGCGTCGCCCACGTTTCCTCTTCGTTTAGAGCAAACCTTGCTCCCTACTTGAATTTACTAATATATCCCGTGCTGAAGCTAGGGTACGGCGCGTCTAGACTCTATTTATCTTGAGACTATGCAGTCGGGTATCTCAGGTTAGCACTCAAGATTCCGGAAACTAAGAACTCGAGGCAATTCGAAGGAATTTCATGCAGTCGTCAGGTTCCGCCGGCTAACTATCGTGACTTCTTACAGCGTCGCAGGAGCTAGTCTCCAAGTTCAACGAACTGCTTGCCGACAGCAATCACTTTGGCCTGCTGGTCACCATCGCCTCGGAGAAGCTCTAGCCCCTAGAGCTGCTGCCGTCGTCGTCATCCTCGTTCGCGGCCAACGTCAGCTCCCAACTGACCCCCCGCCTTAAGCCGAATGAGGCCCTCTACATTATCCTGCGACGGCATGCCGACACTCCGGCGCTAGCCGCCGTGACCTACGTGCCCGATGCTGCCCCCGTCCGGCAGAAAATGCTGTTTGCTTCGACGCGTCTGACCCTTGTGCGCGAGCTGGGCAGCGAGCATTTCCGCGAGACTATCTTTGCCACCCTAGCCTCTGAGCTCAGCCCCGCTGGTTTTGAGAAGCACGACGCCCATACAGCCCTGGACGCGCCGCTCACAGAGGAGGAGAGGACGCTGGGCGAGGTCAGGCGTACTGAGCAGGAGGCCAGCTCTGGCACTGGCACTCGCGAGATCCACTTGAGCAAGAGCTTGGCCATCCCAATCAGCGACGATGGACTGGCCGCATTGAAGGAGTTGGCAGGTAATAGCGGAAGAGATTTGGTAATGCTGGTATATCCCTCTTTGCTTTCTTTCCAATGCGCCCACCGCTTGCTGACCTTTATCACTAGACAGAGCATCAACACCGCGGCGGAAAAAATCGAACTCGTTCCCGACAGTTCCACCCCAACCTCCATCCCAGACCTAGTCAAGACCATTTCGTCCACCGAGCCACGCTTCACCTTCTACAGGTTTGAGCATTCGTATGGCGGCAACTCGAGCAGCCCCGTGCTCTTCTTCTACACATGCCCTGCCACCGGAGGCACTAAGGCGATCAAGTCGCGAATGATATACCCCCTCATGAAGCGGGCTATCCTCGCCATTGCCGAGAAGGAGGCCGGCTTGTAGATTATCAAGAAGTTTGAGGTCGAGGACCTGAGCGAGATCACCGAGGCGAGTGTGTTGGAGGAGCTACATCCCAAAGTCGAAGTCCGGCAGGGGTTCAGCAGACCTAAGCGACCCAGTCGTTGATCGATTCGCGCCGTTTGATGATCTTTCTTTATGGTTAGCGTCGCAGAATTACTCGCTTATTACGAAGCTATGCAGTTGCCGATCGCTCTAATGTCCGGCTTATCACGAGGATACCTTAACGAAGCAATAATGCCAACGTATCCCATTTTGCCGATCAATTTTTCCTTTCTTTCTAATCACAGCTCTCGCATATTGCTTGCTGCTTTCGATGTATATATGGACAACATTTTTAACCACTTTTCGAGGACGCGTATACTGCACTATTATTCGTCCGCACTCGCCAGCATTCTCTTATCATTCTACGCGTCAGTTCGGATACATCCAGCGTTAGTTTGCACTTTGCCAATATCATGCCTAGGATAATGATTCCAGCGCTATAGAAGCACTATACGACGACTTCTCAAGACCGATACTGAACTTATTTCTTTATATTAAGTTATATTTTGCTTATGCCCTTTCATCTTCCTTCCAATACTACCCGATCCGGGAGCCCATATACAACGGGACGAATAACGTATATTACCTCTTACAATATTTCTAATCTTCATCCATCGTTTAGAGGAGGCCCGCCCGGGGTAAGACGGGACTCTTCGCCTCCATTCGGTTCCGGCTCCGGCTTTTATTCCAGGTCCGGCTCCAGACCCGGCTCCCACTCCGACCCCAGCTCAGGCTTAGCCGCTTCGACTACATCCATCCACCGGTCCACAAACGCATATGCGTTCTCCCCCTCCTCGGCGGAGGGGTTGCGGTCTTGTTCGGGTATCCGATCCATGAGACTCGGCCGCGGCGCTGTTTCGCCCCCCTTGGTGAGGTTTGCAGGTCCTAAGCCCGACTTTTTATCTGGTGTGGTGTCGTGGGGGAAGTCGTAGCCAGATACTGTTTTCTTTGCGGCTGCGATTTTGCGTAATAACTCGATGTTAGTCGGACGTGTACTTCTTCTTCTCGCTGCGTGGAAAGAAACCCCCTTGCTTGCTGCCCCTACGAGTTTGCTGCCACCACCAGTCGGCCTTGTGAAGAGAAAAAACGGTTTTGAGCCTCCTCGTGGTTTGTGCGTACACTTGCCTGTGGAACTGTGCTCTTCTTCTTCTTCTTCTCTGGTGTTCGACTTTTTATCCTAGGATAGGGCGCTCGACTTTACATCCTTGGAGTTTGACTTTGGGTTTATTTTATTCTCTTGCTGCTGCTTCCGTTCTGCCCGCACTGCCGTCTTGTGCGCTCTCCGGGTATGTTTCAACGTGCCGGTGATGCAGCCGTGGCACACCTTCGGGCCAACGCCTTGAGCCTGGATAGGGCGGTGTTGAATTGCGCGATTGAGAGGGACTTGCTGCACCATTCGCACTTCCTGACAGCGCTACTCGGCGCGGAACTGCGCAGCGAGTACGATGCAGTGGCGGCGGTGATCGGGTCGGTTGCGGCGGCGGCGGGCGTCGCCCGACCTCCTCCGCGTGCTGGTCGAGCCATTGCTGCAAACTTTGATGCTGTTGCTCTTTGTCTGGCGGCGCGAGGGAAGTCCGCATTAGAGGGGTCGCGGTTTACGTGCTGAGTAACTACCAATATACGAGATTTTATTACTCTTTATTCGCGGTTATGATGTAGTTCAAGTGCCGAGGAGGAGAATTAGCGAATCTGTGAGTTATTGTTTTGGCAGGTCTCTTCGGAGGCAAGTTACGAGGAAGACGCGAATTATAGTTGAAAGGTTTCGGATGAAAATTAAAGTAAATAAACATCTTCAATTACTTTATAGTACGCGTGTTTTGGTATTTGAAGCGAGAACAATAGCAGCGCGTCCCACCGCCCACTACCGAACACTAACTTCCTATAAAGACATTGTTATAGTTTTTATCCATCGGATAAGAATTTAGTTAGCTTAGCTAACCTCGTCATTATTCTTGCTCTCTCGAGCTAGAATTACGAAAAGAGGACTTATGAAATATTTACCCACCTCTTATATACGGCTATAGCAATGGTATATTCCTTCTAACCGTTACGGAAAGAAATTTCAACCTCGACTTCGTTTTATAGTACGAGATCCCTAAAACCCGGATATATTAACTTTCTACGTTATTAAGTATTTTAATAGCTTTTAATTTACTTATTAATTTATAAGTCGTTTTAGTTCATTTAACCTTAGCTAAGTACACCTAAGTCGAATTATTAATCGCGATTATATAAACTATTATAAGACTTTTATTACAATCCACACACAGGGTGTCTGAACTGCAAGGCGGTACGCCGTGGGTTGGGTGGGTGCGTCACGTAGGTGTCACGATTTCCATCTGCAGGCGTTATCACAAAAGAGGGGTTAGGGCGTTCTAATTGGTTGGGGTAGCCAACCAATCAGGAGGGGCCCGGGGCCCGATCACTTTCAATCCGGGCCTCGGACCAAGGCCCGGAGCAAACACAGATGGGGTTCGGGCCCAGCAACAGACACTCATTACTATTCTCTATATAAACAAACTAGGTCGAGCCTCCCTTATGGAGCTCGACAAGTAAGCAATACACATTCATCTGCTTCATTACTTGTGAAGGCAATCTACATTGTGTGTATCAAGACTTCCATCCACATTGTTCAAGGAGCTTACCTTCCCTACGTGACGCACCCACCCAACCCACGGCGTACCGCCTTGCAGTTCAGACACCCTGTGTGTGGATTGTAATGAAGCAGATGAATGTGTATTGCTTACTTGTCGAGCTCCATAAGGGAGGCTCGACCTAGTTTGTTTATATAGAGAATAATAATGAGTGTCTGTTGCTGGGCCCGAACCCCATCTGTGTTTGCTCCGGGCCTTGGTCCGAGGCCCGGATTGAAAGTGATCGGGCCCCGGGCCCCTCCTAATTGGTTGGCTACCCCAACCAATTAGAACGCCCTAACCCCTCTTTTGTGACAACGCCTGCAGATGGAAATCGTGACATCGCTCGATACCGGTAGTGTCATTTAAGTGGGTGTACTATCTAATGATTTCATCACTTGCGTAGAGCTTCAATTTTTGGTAGTTTGGTACATAACCAGTACGCAACAGGCGTATTCCGGAGTTTCTCGTAGCGCCTTCAACATAAATAAGTGAGAGAAAACAAGACAATAGGACACGGCAATATCTCTCGCATTGGCCCTAACAACTCTGGTCGATCTCGACAATGTTACAAAAGCTTATAGTGGTCGAGATCCGGTCCGATTCACTATACGTCCCCAACTTAATTCCGGTCCCTAGGCCCAGCATCGCTCTTCCCAACGACGGCACTGGATATATTATCAGCAAGATCATCTTCCCATCAAATGAAGTCACGGGCCAGCTGATTCCTTGGTATTACATCGGCTTTACCGATGACCCCGCGCTCATGGCCTTCATTACCGTCAAGGAGGTGCTGGACTATGTCTCGCCGTATCAGCTAGAGCACTGGGAGTACGAAAACTTCAAGGAAAGACAGCAAGAGGTAGCCAAGAAGAAAAAGGCAGCCAAGGAGAAGCAGAAGAAACTGACGGAGGAGGGCGGAGAGGCGACTTGCAATCAAAAATCCAACGCCCTTAGCCGCAAACGGCAGCGAAACCCGGGAATTTGTAACGCAAATAATAATAACTCAAGCCTGGCAGATCAGCCAAGACCACCGGCCACACCAGCTTTTACATTCCAGCCTCGCCCTTGTTTGACTCCTCTACGCCCCAGCATGTCCTGGTGCATGTCACAACTCATGTCAGCACTTCTACAGCTCCAGTTTTGAGCCGGCGCAGAGGATCCTCGATCAAGGAGAACATAACGAGCAAGACTATAAAGATAAAGGCGCAGCCCCAGGACCATGTCGACGACGACGTTGGCGAAGATGTGTGGATGGTTAAGGAGCTGCTCGCCGATCGATGTGCCACGCAAAATGGCGTTAAGATGCATAAGTATCTGGTCCAATGGGAAGGAGACTGGCCTGAGGATCAGAACCCAACATGGGAGCCGGTCGAGAATATTGACACTGGTCTTATCCGTACCTACAACAAAAAGAAGCGAGCTAACGAACACAAACCCGCCTATCCTAATCGGTTGGGGAGATTGAACCCGCTTGCCCATACGAAGCACACCAGCGTTACAGAGGGCTTCAAAGAAAACAACCGACACCCTAAGAATTTATATGCCACCGTATATAAGGAGGATTCGGACGAATCCGACGAGGAAAGGGACTTAGCCATCCGTCACGGACAGTAAATTGACTTAGTCAAGGGTGCAATGTCATGTAATCATCGAAAGTCCTAATAATTAGTTAGGCCTAATGTCCTCACATCGAATGCAGCGGGTGCTTCACCAGATTAAGTTTATCACCCACATCTTCGTGATCCTTCGCCCCAACACCTCGACCACGTAACCCCATTCGGCAAACGTCGAGTCCTATTCAATAGAAAATAATAACTCATTTTCGTACAGCTTATGCGGCTCAAGCGGTTTAAGTGGTCGAATAAGCAGTACCCTTTCGCTAATTTGGTGCTAAATTTGAGACTAGCCAAGATTCATTCTCCAAGTTTCCTCCACCCATATAACGAAGCAGTTTCAGTATCACCCTCGCGAACTTCTTGGAGTTCGGCGTAGGCGCGAATAGACCCGTGAAGTCATACGTGCGAACAGAGGCACTTGGGCTACGCTATATAAGCCCACCGCTAGACGTCATGGCAAGACCAGATGTTCTTGACGGAGACTTGCAACAATATTGAAACTCAAACAACACAATGTGATGGTGGTTGCCGGTAGCTATTTCCTCGAGCCCCAGGCCGCCCGCGTCCTCTGTAGCGTCGCTAGGATTGCGGGCCACAGGGCATTATCATGGAGCTCGCGGAAATCTTTGACTTCCAGTCTGTCGCTTGCGAGGATCGACACGGGATCATGAACGAGATGGTTAGTCTTGTCAGACGCGTGCACCGCAAGTACGGCAATATCCATTCCAACATAAAGAACGGCCAAGTTTGTGCGCTGTAACATCGAAATCCACTCGTCCATCAGCGTGGAGGCGAACCCAGTCTCACCATGTCGCCTGAAACTAAGGAGTGTCTGGGTGCTAGGGCTTTGTCTAGTCTGCGGGGCGGGGCGGCTGGCTAGGCGTGCGGCACTAGACGCGTTTATTTCCGTGAGGGCACTGTGGTATGAAAGAAGAGAGTCCCTGTAGACGGGTATCAAATAGCCATTTTTCCATCTCACTTACTCCTCGAATGACAACCACGGAACACGCCGAGTCTCTGCAGGCATTTATTAAACTTCTGCGCTTGGAAGCTTGAAAGCGGCCGCTGTATCGCCATCATTATTTTGCTGGAACTCCTTCATCAGTGTGACTAGACTAAGTCAGTCTGCGCAATGCACTGCAGCTGGCCATCAGTTATGCAGAGCGCGAGAACCCAGCGAGCAAGATCTGAGTCGCCAGAAACACGAATCTCCCTGGAAATGGTGTTGTACTTTGCACCAGTATTGCGAAACATCGCAAGGATGTTCTTTCTCACGCATTAATGGGGCGGTATTCCCCCAGAAGTTGACATAATGTAACGTTGCCATTCGAGCACGCTGCAACAACAACCTGTTTCCACACTTTTTTCGGACATATATTGACGGGCAGAGCAGCACCACGCTCCAGGAGTAGTTTGGCAATACTCAGTAGACACTCCTTAGCGCGATCACTGGGACGACCATGATCGGCGGCCCTGGTCATCTCCTCGGAAAGAAGCATCAGGACTTCGCCATTTTCGAAAGATATGTCATGGTCAATGAGGTCCTCGACCAATCGGACGAGGTCTTTGTTCTCCACATCCTCTCTATGCCGTAGCCCTTCCCGTGCCATCTTGATAGCTGTGTAGAGGGGGGTACTACGGCTTGGATCTTTGGCCAAGTCAAGGCCCTGGGTCAGATGCCGAGTGTTGACATCGACCCCAGTATTGATTAAAAGGCTTGCCATCCTAAAAAGCCGGTCTCTATGGCGTTTATGAAGGCGCTGCTATAGGATGGCGAGTAGAACAGGCCCAAGTAGCTTTGGGAGCACAAGCACACCCCCCAAGACGAAGTTTTAAAGCTACACACGCACTTCCAAGGCGAATCATTGGGATCGGCGCCCATAAGCAGGGTTTCCCGAGCAATTGCAAATGCGCCTGTTCTCCAAGGTTCCCCCAATGCCGCTAGAAGTCTTCAAGTCCGGGAGCTTCGGATGCAATTCTATCTCATCTTGTTGCCTGCTCAGTGATTTCGCCAAACTCTAATGAGACTTAGCACTAGTCGAAATAGAAATGGTGGCAACATGGAGGGTATTTGCGGGGGAGCGGAGATCATAAGACAATAAAGTTTAGAATGGGCTTCGGGGGCGGAATGAACTTGGTTTATGACGACAGAGGCTTCAGGCAGCGGAATGGACCCCGCTCATTATCGTGGCTGGTCCTTATTGCACTGGGGGTCGATAAAGTTGAGCGTGCCGAGGGATAGCTTTCCCCTTCGGACTTTTTGGATTTCGGGATAAAAATTACCCCTCCTCAGCAATGCCAAGTGCGTAGTGCAAATCCGCCCCAATAAAACCTTTTCTTCTTCTATGCTTCCTCCAACCCGGCACCTTACACCTCCTCCGAACGCGCGTGCGTTCCGCTCGCTTTCTTCATCATTTAACTACTGCTACTATTGATATTGGCCCTTTAATCTAGGATTTAGCCTCCGCATCGATGATGGCACAGACGCTTGGCCGTAAAAAAGCTGGCGAAGTAGGCCATTTGTATACTTAATGACCCCCGACTGTGTATGGCTGGCGGTGCTAAGAAGATAATACATCCCCACCCACCGAGCAGGCTTGTATACGAGGTAGTACCTCTTTTCATCTGGATAACTATCAATCCAACACTCAAAAGCTATCCTACCTCGAAGACTCATAAGACCGGACAAGATATCAACAAGCCGATACTGCCGTCTCCGCACATCACCATGAACGCCAATGAATTCCAGGAGCTTGTCCATCTCTGCTGCTCGTTCTGTCGCAAGGCAATAGACTTCAGAACACATGATTACTGTCCTGGCGACGAGCATTGCGCCCATTGATTATTGGGCACTGAGGCATAATCTGCAAGGGTGGGTAAGTGCTTGTCGTGGAAACTATCGAAGTGGAAGACTGTGACACGGCAGAAGCCATGCGAGGAGAACTGGGTGCTGTGTACCTAGCTGGAAGTCTTAGCAGCTTGGGGGGTCGAGCGTTCAGCGTTGTTCCTCCTGGGCGGTTGCGGACTAAAGTTTTTCAGTTTTTGTGTATCACGATGGGAATCAACTCCACGCCATGTCTGGGCGACGATCACACACACCATAAAGCTCGAATTTCTAAGTTCCCACGGCTGAGGCTTTCCACAGATACTTCAGCTAGATGTACTTGTAGTTACGGCAGTGGGTGCCAGTCGCGTCGCGGGCCAGCTGCCGCGCGATGCCGCCGCTCGCTGGGGCTGGCTCACCGCTACCGGGTTCGAGAAGAGACCTTTCGACAAGCACGCCTTGTTGAGTAGCTTCAGCAACGTCAGGATACGACACAGGACGGGGAAGGCGGTGATGGCCATGGCGACGCCAATGAAGAGCGCGAGGAGCCCAAACGAGATGGGCGCGGTGCCCGGCTCGCCCGCGAACTCGTTGTAGAGTCCGTACGCGACGGCGACTCCGAGACCGAACGGGATGGCCAGGTCCAGCGACGCCACACTGATGGTGATGCGCCAGTTGCGGAGCAGGTAAGTGAGGTTGATCTCCAGCCCCACGCGGAAGAGGAACAAGACCAGTCCCAGGTTGGCGGCGAGGCGGAAGGGTGCCATGCCGGCGGGTGGGAAGATGGCGGCTGTGAAGCCTGGGATTTGGCCCATGACAGACGGGCCGAGAATGATGCCTGTGATGACTTCAGCAATGACCCTAGGCTCGCGGATTTGGACAGCGGCCAGTATAGAAGGCGTGTCAGGGCGATGACGAGAGTGGCCTGGATGATGAAGAGAATGAGGGGATCGGACGCGTTGTACACGATGGGTTTGAGCCCCTCGAAGATGCCAGTCTGTGACGGCGGCTTGACCGTGGTCGTCGGAGATGCTGCGGCGGCTTTTGAGGCTGCGGTTGACGCAATTGCCGTTGCAATGGCTATGATCATCTTAGTGCTAGGGACGACGGCGGCTAAAAACAAAAGGTTTAAACAAACTTTCTATTTTTCTCCCCTTTCCATTGGCTTTTGAGACCAGAGAAAGGGTGTATGCGCATGGGGGGGAAGGCGAAAGAAAGGCGGATGGGGGATGTAGGAGGCGTCGTGTAAGCAAATCGCTATTTGACGGTCTAACCCTCGCCTTGCTTGCCACCAACCTGCCCGCGGATTCCCAACCTTTCTAGTCTCTAGATTGCTATTGTCTCTTTTCTCCTCCTAGTTGTTTCCCCCCTTGACCGTCCTATTCCCCTCATGACAGGGTAGCTCACAATGCTTTCTCAGAATTGTAAATACTATATCCCTAGTACCTATTTAGCGAAACCTGCCACAGTTTGTTTCATGTTTCCCACCATGTTAGCAAGTGCTAATTATTCACCCTGCCGTTGCGTGAAACACGCACAGAGCAGAGGGGATAGATGAGCTCGTGTATAAGTAGAAGAACGTTAGGTAGACTGTACTCGTAATCGTTAGGTGCTTCTTGACCACGAACTATCTAGTGGGGCTCTTTAATTTATTCTTATATCTTTCGCTCTCTTCCAGTGTCAGTAATGCTAGCTGTATTTACTCTCATCGTGGCGGCGGTCGTGGCGGCGGCGCCGACTCTCGCAGCAAAGGAGGTGTTTGCACACGTCATCGTAAGTTGTTAGTTGCGTTGCGAACGGAGCAAACCATGATGGCTGACGATCTGAAATCAAAATAGCTAGGAAACACCAATGCCCTAACGGTTACGGACTGGGAGGCGGACATGAAGACGGCGAAAGCCGCCTCGATCGACGCCTTCGTGCTCAACGTGGCCCAGGGCGACCAAAACAACGACGTGTCGCTCAGCAACGCGTTTACAGCGGCTAAGAATGCGCAGTTCAAGCTCTTCTTCTCGTTCGACTACGCCGCCTCGCCCAACGGCGCCTTCGGCAAGGCGGGCGTCAAGACTCTGATGGATAAGTTCGGCGGCGACGATGCCTACTTCAAGGTCAAAGAGCAGGGAAACAAGCCCTTGGTGTCGACTTTCGAGGGCCCTAATAACGCGGATGACTGGACTGAACTCAAGGCATCTACCAACTCCTTCTTTGTGCCGGATTGGTCGTCCTTAGGCCCTGTAAAAGCCGCCGCGGTGGCCGGAGGCGTCGTTGACGGGCTGTTCAGCTTCGATGCCTGGCCCGTTGGACCTACTAACAAGACGACCACGGCCGACAAGAACTACCAGACCGCGCTGTCAGGCAAAGCCTACATGATGCCCGTGTCGCCATGGTTTTTCACTAACCTGCCTACCACGCTCTCCAAGAACTGGATGTGGCACAGCGATGGCCTATGGGACACCCGTTGGGACCAGGTGATGGAGGTGAGGCCTGATTTTGTTGAGATCCTGACGTGGAACGACTACGGCGAGTCGCACTACATCAAGCCCATCACCAAAAAGGACGAGTATGACGGTCTGCTCAAGACCTTTGGCGCGCCCTTCGACTACGTCACCAATAACCCGCATGAAGGCTGGCTCAAGTTCCTGCCCTTCTACATCGCCCAGTACAAGGCCGGCGGCAAGGCTCCTGCCGTCACCAAGGAGTTAGCAGCCCTCTACTACCGCACCGCGCCAGCCTTAGCCTGCCCCAACGGCGGCACAACGGGCAATAACCCGCAGTTTGGCCAGACTGCCGTCCCGCCCGAGGCCATGGTCCAGGATAGTATCTCCTTCGCCGCGCTTTTGACCTCAGACGCCGACGTCAAGGTCACTGTGACCATCGGCGGCACCCAGATCCCCGCTAGTTTCAGCAAGCTACCCGCCGCGGGAGCTGGCACAACGGGCGTCTACCGCGGCGCCGTGCCCATGGGCACCAACACTGGCGCTGTCTCGCTGACCGTCACGCGCGGCGGCACGACCGTTGCCGAGGCCAAGGGAGGCCCCGAGCTCTCCACCAAGTGCCAGAACAACGTCCAGAACTGGAACGTGGTGGCTATCTAAGTCTGGTCTTATTATTCCCCTTCTCTCCTGAACCCGGGACGGGGAGGATAGAATGTGTAGGAACGGCAAGGAAAGGAAGAGTCGCCGTATTTGCTTCTGTACACTGCCTTGATGCCTACCTTACTCTGTCTTGTTACCCTGGGGTTTTCCAATGCTCGACACTTTGAAAGTTCTCTAAAGGAGTTAAATGCCATAAAGGCAGAAAATAACATCCATCACATTCGCCACTATACCTACCAAGAGGTCTCATTGCCAGTCGTGTTGCTGGAAATTGGGACTATTATTTTATCTCTATCTGTGTGTGTGAACATAAAAGGGACATCAATTGAAAGGAATGTGATTTGTAACCCTACGGTCCCCCAACTTGTCTTAGATCCTTTTTAGCAGAGGATACCATGCATGGCGCGAGCCCCATGCATAGTAAAGTGAAAACGGCCGCTTTGGCCTTGGAATGGGAGAGTCCACCTGAAAAAAGCCGGAAATAATGGATCAAGATACCACGGATGGATGTGCAAGCAAATCATGTCCCTAGGCCGGGGGAATATTGTCACGTGCTCCAAATATTTAGTTCGATTCTGAACACGCACCACACTGCACCCGTTGAGTGGGGCTGGAAGCTACATCCGTTTTCTCACCAGAATTCAAGACTCTAGAATGGCATGGCACCACCGCCGCGGTCACGACAGCCAGCCGGAATGCAAAACATTCCAAGCCTTTTCCGGCGGTTCATGGCCGGTTCGCGGCTTCAGTTATCCGCAGCGCAGCATCACCAGCACGCGAGCTTTTTGCACACCAGCTGCTGTAACAGCCAAGTGTAACAACACTGCCAGATTCAGAGGTCGTGGCCACCACAGGCCGCCGCCTGAAAACTTTTCCACGACAGGTTTGACTGTGTCAGGGTGGAAAGGAACAGCGCAAAATTGGTGGGAATACTTTCCCCAAGTCCTTGGGTTTGTACTATCTAGGCAGTTGCTATATAACGGCGAACATGGAGCGATTTCCTACGTTCGTTTTAACATCGTCTTTCTTACGCCCTTAAAACAAATAGTAGATTTTGGGGCACATGATTTAATTTGACTTTAGTTCTATAAATAGTGGAAATTAAGGTCTCCTAATATATTCGAAACAAATTAACTTGGAAGGTTATTTTTTAGCACCATCTTATCATTTTATAAACATTTTTTTGGGTATCAGTACATAATCTAGATGCTATTGTATATATATAATCATATTTCCTCCACTTATAATAAAAAGCTCATGGTCGCAGGCTACAAAAGAGCTTAAGTACTTATCTTCTTAAATGGGCTTTTAGGTCATCAATTATTCCACTCTGAAGAGATAATATCAATATTATACTTCTTTTACAATGACACAGGAAGTTTGGAGACAGTTACAGAGCAAGCTTTCGATGATTGAAGATGAACTATTCAGCATAGAATTGTTTCTTCACGCAATTTATAGTTCTAATGAGTCCTCAGTCTCTCAACAACGTAATGAAGGATATATAACGAATCCAGAAGAAAGTTTTTTCTTCTTGAATCAGTGTATTTTAAACTTCTATGACGTTCAATGGGCACTGAAAGATAAACCTGCCTACAGCAAATTTCAAACCTTAAAGGCAAAGTTTATCCTTCTATATAAGTCGTTCATTATTATGAAATTACATCTTATATATTTCCCTCCTCAATTTAGCATTATATCTCCCCAAAGCGTCTTATGTTTCAATACTGAATTAAAGAGTCTCAAATCCCACGAAAAATTTGACTTAATTCAAGTAATAGAAGATTTCAGAAGTCACCTAAAAAAGGTTATTTTCACCTTCATTATCGTTCGAAAGGGGCTGAAAATGAATGAGACATTTCAAAGTCATGTAAGCATAAGTTATGAAGCTAAACTCGAAGCTATCAATAGAATCCGAGCAATAACAACACTAGCAATTTCTTTAATGACATCCTTAAGCAAACAAACTTTAGGTGGTAATGAAACATCCATTGATGGTTATATAAGTACTGATGAATTCAAAAAAAGATTTATATATATTGCTTTTATGATAAATTTACAACGGATAATCTTTCAACGCTGCTGTCGGTAACTTTGCCGGATGGAATAACGTGTAATATTTAGTTAGTTTTTATTTCACCTATACGCCTACAAATCGTTCCTAGTAGTATTATGCCTGAAAAAGCTAGTATGGTGATCTACGACCCTGGGAGGCCGTGCAAACGGGACGCTGGCGAGTAAAAGCGACCATAGTACTTGCCACACCTACCGAAGGGTTCACTACGGCGAAGAACCGCCGAATTACCGGTAGGAGTGACAGAGATTTGCCTGGAACATGTTCCAGAAGATTCGTAACGGTTCAGCTGACGAGTACGAATCGCAAGTTGCGACAGAGGACTATATGGAGGTTTGATGCCCTTTTCTACTTATGTAAAAGTAATTAGTGAACGGTGTAGTATTTTCCTTCGTGTGCCCGAGGCTTCTGAATCGCTGAGAAGCTCGAACTCCTCACCCTTTCTTTTGCGACCATGACGACAAAAGCGTCGAAGATATGCTCAGGGGTGGTTTGGTCTATGCGGAGGAATAAGAGAGAGTCGAGGATGCAAAATAACTACCTGATCACTGCGGTTATCGTGGTAACCCCATCTCCGCCCTGGGGAGCAGCCCGGGCTGTGCTTTGCGGTGGACGTGGGACTTAGGGGGAAAAGAAGCCAGAAACAGCCGTCAGCCCAGAATTTGCAGCGGTAAGAGACATACATCATCTCGTCATAGGAGGACTTGCTGAGACGGATTTCTGTTTGTACACGGCACTTGGGGATGGAAGCCTTCCGCCGCGCCCGTGAGTGCCGGTTCAAGAAATTCCGGAGGACAGTACACACAACTAAGTTCATTGTTTATTCCAACATGCTTCTGCTGTCAATTTGAGAAGTCAGAATCTACTTGTACATAGTTTGCAGGCAGCTTTCTCCCTGGGGCAGAAAAGTATATGGCGGCCCGAATGATGAAGTGGGACTGCTGTTGTTCATTGTACATATATCCATCCGCCATCTTTCAGTACCTCCACTATCCCATTCCCAAACCGGACGCGGCGCTCTCAGAACTAGCATTCACTGTCTCATCATGAGCAATCTAAAAGGATGAACTAAGAATCACCCATTCAAACCCTTCCATAGGCTCTTTACAGTCCGGTGTGCTGAATTCGTGAGCGAGGTTTGAGCCCAATTCTGAGGCCGAACTTGACGCTGACGGCGATATTGGGGGTGATGTTGAGTCTGAGGCCGAATTTGAGGTTGGTGATGTCGATGGTTGTGACGACAGTGCCATGTATGATAGCGACGTTGGTGATGGCTGTGGGCATCCAGTTCTTTTGTCGCTCTCTCCAAGTCCTCGTCGTGGGAGAGCTGCTTGGCGGCCTCGTCCTCGGCTGCTATCCTGTACTTGCTCTTGCATATGCCTCCGAGGTCTGTCCCACAGCTCTTCGGGGGTGTCACCGGCTCCATCAACCCTTGCATCGTCATCGGCCAGTTGCTAGGTAACTGTGTCTGTGCCGCGACGGGGGGGCTTTCAGATCAACGGGCCTATTCTACCCCCATCGCGGTACAATGGATTGGCTGTCTCGTCATTGCCATAGGTATATTCTGGGTTCCCGAGAGCCCCTGGTGGCTGGCCCAAGAGGACCGCATGGAAGAGGCGCAGATCGCGTTACGTCAGCTTGCCTCAGAGCGGGTTGATACTCAGCGACGATTGAACTTCATAGTGAAGACGATTGAGGGTGAGAGAGAGCTTCAGATGTGTACCGGGAGCACGTTTGGGGCATGTTTTCAGGGCGTCAATTTGCGCCGGACGGAGATCTCAGTCGGCATCTACTGCATTCAGGTATTGAGCGATTCCAGCTGATCAACTTAGCCGGGCTTGACGGAAACAATGATTTTGGAAGAGGTATCCGCCTTTTAGGTACGAATTCTGAGTCATGAAGATGTTAGCGACTAATTAACTGCAACTCGTTTACAGCCGGCATTTTCTTAGGCACGGTTCTCTCGCTGTGGCTGATTGCCAATCATCCAAAACCAAGGGCTTTTTTGTCCCACCGTCCTCCACCTCACCATCGGCACACTCTGCTATATTTTGGTGCGACCAACCAGAGATAGCTGGGCCCCAACTTCTTCTTCAACATCTCAAGCGGCACAATCGGGCTCACGATTGTCTCGGAAGCGAGCACCATGCGCCTTCGTTCCAAGAGTATCGCCATTGCGACCGCTGCTCAGCATGGCATTTATTGCGTCTTGACTATCGGGCTTTCCTACGTGATCGAAACTAGCCATGGCACCATGCGAGGGGTGGCTCGATGCATCATGTGTGGTCTGGGCGTATTTCATGGTGCCCGAGTTCAAAGGCTGGGAGTACAATCAGTTGAATGTGGTTCCTAGTTTTAAATACCTCGGTGAAAACACGAGAACTTCCCACAAACACTTGGACCGCAACCAGCTTTCAAGGATGGAGGTACAAACCATAATAACGTTCACGGCCGTCAAAGTTGGCTGATAAGGCCCCGTCGAGGGGCTAGGCAAGGGACTCGATGAAAGTTACATTGACCGCCCATGCTTGTCAAGCTCGTGCCCCAGCTTTTTCAATTCCTTCCTCCAAGACCTAAAGCTGTGGCCCAGCCAACCTTGACTGGGGAGGAAGTTCAAGCAATACTATCCACTCTCGCTTCTCGTATATATAAGTCTCAAACCCCACATATTAGTCAATGACAGATCAATTGACTAAACATCTCCTTGGTCACCTACCAAGGGTCTAGATCCTTCTTCCAGGCACAGATGTCGCCCGCTATTCTCACACCTGTCCTAGATGCAGCGTGTGCCGCCAATGCCACATTCTGCAGCACCTACCTCAACCAGCTTGCGCGAACGCTCATTTCGCCTGAAAACTGCGGCGAAGACTGTAGGCTTGAGAATGCGGTCGTAAAACAAACCTATATGGCCATGGTCTCTTACGCACCGCCGCGTTCACTTAGCCCAGAATTCTCGGTAGCTTTGATACAAAAGTATGTGATTGCGTATCACAGGCTTGCCTGATCCCGGAAGTCCATCGGATTAGAGGAGCTGGGGATCTTTCATGAGCTAATTGTGCAAAGACGAATGCCGCGTGAGCTAATCGCACGACCCATGTGCAACTTGTCAGCCACCCTCCCCGCCTGCTATATCGATCCGGGTCGTCAGATAGGTTTTGAAAGAACATCTAGAGGATAGTAATTGAACTTACACCTTACTAGCCGGATATAAGCAACGCTCGTTATAAGGAACGAGGATATGATCATGTAGCCTGGGGATTTCTTATCAGAAAACTTGACCATTGCCTTGTGGCTTGCTGGTAAAGATGTAACGCGCTCAAGCGGGGGTCCTATTTTTTGCGTTTTTTTACGTGAGCGGAGTGTTCTCAATATTAACTGGAGTCCAAAAGTTAGTTACACGTACCTATTGTAGCGGATTCTTTATCCACGATGAGCGCCTTCCATATTACGAACTTCCAAAACCCAAACGTAGATGGTATGGTCTCGCAGAAGCATAAGCACTCGATATTGCCCGAATTTCGAAACTCTTCATTTAAGAGCTGCTGCTAGATTAGTGACACGTCCGGGGAGTTATTCTTTTTTTCTTTTTTATCTTTGCGTAGTTTATCCACTATCAACTCACTTGAAGTTCTGGCGACTCGAATCGTAGCTCTGATAAAAGCGGTATGCGTGCAGGTTTGCAGAGACGCATGGAAAGTAGTATTTTCACCCACGCGATACGCTTGGCGCCTCGGTGGGGAGTCGCCAAGAAGTATATGCTGTGTATCCTATTCTGGAGGCCCTGGTATACGGGGCTCATACTAGCGTGTACGTATGCCTGGTAGTCCATCATGTCAGATCACATAGCCGAAGCAAAAAAAGAAGAGGAAGAAGAACAGTGGCCGCCCTCTAGTTTGAGAAGTTGCTTTCATACCTTTTTCACAATCAAGCCGCCCATGCTATGCGCAATAAAAATGATTGGTGTCTATACTCGAAATGATTAGATATGTGACTATCTGGGCTGCTCGAAGCTGAGTAACTCACATTTTTATTCGTTTGCAGGACCAGCGAATCGGACAAATTCTTCAATAGTAACTTAGCGTAGTCGGATATAGTTAGGGATCTCGACTTCGGTCTTTTCAAATCAGAATCGTATCCAAAAGTATGAACTCGCACATTTTCAAGTCCCGGTTCGGAGGGCAACAAGTCCCTGGGCCAGAACACTGGAGACTTCTCGGACATGCACCACGTACTCTTTGAGCCGCCGCTGAGCCCGTGGATCTGGTCAAAGGTGTGAGCAATAAACAGATAAAATGTGTCGGGGTTAGAAGTATACAAATATTAACTCTGCGTCCACGGTTGATCCGCGTGGCGTGTGCAAAATAGAGAGCCCTAAAGGGCCTTTCTTTTCTTTTTCTGGTCGTGCTAGCCCAGCCCCTTTTCTGGGGCCCCATATTCTTCTCATGGCGGGTTTTACTAGCTCTTGGGATATTGGATGCTAGTCGTGATCTAGTACAAAGGTGGATGATGCAGTCTCTACCCTCTGCTGCTTGCACCAGATTTAGGAGAAGATAAAGGTTGTGGTAGAAAAAATGCCAGCCAATGTCGCTAAGCTGACCGACCGCCCTTATTGAATATTTATCTCTTTATATCTTCAGGTTCTTAACGGCCATTGTGGTTCGACCGGGGTCTCAAGGGCCGTCTGAGGTCGTCGTCGGACCGTGATGGAGATCCATGTGGAGCCTTTTACCCAAATCCAAGGGGCTATCTAGTAGCTGGGTTCGCTCCAGAACCTCCGGTGCCCTCCAAATTATAGTAGCTTCTGTCGGTTGGAAAGGTTGTCTCGGATTGTTTCTCCTTCGGGGTGATCTCGGCCGCCCGCCCGGCCTCCATATCAATCTGCATAGCCCCTATACGCTACGTTGGGTGACATTATTATCCCTTGTTTTTACCATGTCATGGAGATCCAATAGCCGGCATGATCACTGATACAACCACTGAGAACTCCACAAGCAGCTCGATGGCGGGTTACATCCGTTGTTGGCGACGATCCTTCATTCTCAATCTAGAGCTGGTTCATCCGCATCAATCTAACAGCAGACTCAGCAGCAACCAGTCCTCGCTTCACGGCGCTGCTGTTTGGCCCCCGAGTTTCAATGACGCCTCACGCAATAGCTTAATGATTGCTGAGGCTAGAAAATCACAATCGTCCGGTGGCGTTTCATACCATCTATTGACGACCTACTTGATCTGATATCGAGAATTGGCTATATATGATCATATGACGGACTGATCATCTTTTTCTTTCTTCTTTCTTCCTCTTTTCCATACTAACAGCTCGCCCAATCCTAATCCGTGATACACTCCAGCTGTCCCCATCTGCCCTTCAACTGCGCTATGACATTCCTCTGGTGTGCTTGCAGGCCATGGGGCGGTCTAGCAAACATGGAGAGGGATAACAGAATGAAAACCGGACAACATCAATAATGAGTACAGTTGAAAAAAAGATGAGCTAACAATTCCTTGATCTCTTCTAGTTCAGTTCTCCACTGCCCCTTTCTACACCTCCTCCAGCTTCGCAAACTTGCCTGTGACTTGGATTGTTTTCTTCTCAGCAGGGGTTGAGACCGGTTTGCGTTATACTCATGCATAGGCCACCATTCTTTCCCTGATTTGTGTTCCAGTACGAAGGTCGACGGAGTTCTTCTCAGGACGAAGCCCTTCCGCTTGCTTGGAATTCGTTCCTCAACGATGTTGAGGCAATCAATTGTGGGGAGAAGCATTGTAATGGTTCGCAATTTTGGGAAAATGTGGACTATCTGGCCGTATGGGCTTCGCCTTGAACTTCGTGCTATTTCTTGCTTTGAGGCGTAGTGGGGGACTGGCAATCTGCTCCAGTGCGCCGCGACGTGCTGCATCCTGTCGATCCATCTCAGGCCCGCAAGACTGGCTTCGAGTACAATCGCATCAAAGGCGTTGTCGTCAAAGACCAAGATGTTGGTATTTGGATTGACAAAGAGAGGCCTTGCCTTCGGCAAAGAGACGTCAATAAAATCATCAGGAGCTTCCTGCTGCAATCGGTGATATATTGTGTCATGGAACTCGGTGGGAATGTTTTGTCGTGCGAAGTGGAAGTCCGGATTGCCCATCTTCGCGTCAAATTGGAGGAGTATTACTCTCTCCTGTACACGGGCGACCTCGTGCCAGATGTTCGGCCCAATCCACGTCTCTTCGCCACCTACTCCGCACGTCGTTGTCGCGCCTAGAACGCGGAGTGTGTGCGGATAATTCATGTGGAAGTTCGCATACCGGGCCGCTCCTATTTGCCTCCCTCGAAGGTGAGACGAGTACCCTCGGTGGTTGGTGCTCCGTGTGTAAACGTTTAGGCTGTCCGATGTGGTCGCTGTGTCTCGACGGTAGCACCGACTGTACATCGGCCGGGGCGATCTCGAGAAATGGAGCCTGAGTATCGGCAGCCGCCTTAGAATCAATCACCCTCATTCTCATTCTCTAACCCTGCGTCGGCTCTCCGCGCTGCCATATTGGGGCTCAACATTGCTGGGACAAGATCCTTCTGAGTGCACAATGCGTTTCGGGGATCTCAAGCTCAATATGTTGCAGAGCATAGCAAATATGAATGGAGTAATCAGCGCAACGGCTTGCCAACGAGTTAATTCTTCCATGACGGTTAAGTACGCCCCTTGACCACCCGTTATAGAAATGCCAAGCTGGGCAGTCGCAAATGATACGAGGGCCTTGGTCAAGACGCTGTAGATCCTTGCCCGCCTGCAATGTGTGTCGCTGGAATACGATTACATCAGAACCCATTAGACAAGGCAGACTTAAGGTTCTCTGCATGATATTTAAGGGCAGGGGGGAGCCTCGGGGAAAGAATTAGGCAGGAGCGGAGTGATGAGCTCGGAACGCCGAACATAGCCTGCCTTATCACACCGCTAATCACGGTTAAGGAAGTCCTTCCAGTCTGCCTGGCAGACCTTGATGGGTCTAGTAAGTCCTGGATCGTACGACAGGCGTTCTTCTTCGGAGTCCCCGTTTGAGAACGCGACCGAGCCCGCTAGAGGGAGGCCGTATATAGTCCCTCCTAAGCAAGAGGTTCTTCTTTTTATGCCAGAACTACAGCTGCGCCAGAAGGTGCCACAGCCTCAGAAGGGGGCTCCGCGTCGGGAAATTGCCACAATAAACATGCTAGGCAGCACTGGTAGGGCCATCTCGAGCCGTACCCATGGGCTTTTTTTCCACTGGCATTTGTAACTTTAGTGTTGGAGCAACGATTGACGGAGGATGTCTCAGTCTGCCTTGACTTGAATCAGGGATTTCGAAGCAAATACAATTCGCCTTGATGAGCAGCAGTGCCAGGCCCTAGAATCCGCCTCGGATCTCCACTAATTGCCCTTCCTCCTCCATACGGCTTTCTGTTATACGCGCTAGGTATAGTATAAAGACTAGGACTACGAAGAGAGAGATACCAAATCTTAGGACTCTCAGCCAACCAATCGCTTTTTTCCTACGGGCAGACACCACTTTACAATGTTCGTGCTTCTGCCAAACCTCACTCCGAAGCTCTTCACTTCCACAATTATAAGCTCACACTAATTCTAACCCTACCAGATTATTCGTTAAACATGCCTGGCCCCCAGAAGTCCGGTGACGCAGAGTCCACGCAGCCCTTCACGAGCACGGTCGCATCAGTCAATTCTGGAGCAGAGAGCTACGAGGGCGAGGAGGAGAGGCGGAAGAAGTCCATCGCGTGCTGTGTGTTATTCTGCCCATGCTTCTGGCCGTTCTTGGGACTGATGATGTGTTGCCCATGCTTTGGTCACGGCTTGGACTTCTAGTGAGGAAGTAGGATGGCGATGTTGCAGTCCGTCTAGGCATTAGACCAAGAACTATGCAGTCGCTCTTGTACGAGAAGAGTAAGACACAGGTTCGGGCGAAGCGGAAGCGATCGGAGAGCAGGAAAACGTGGGAGATGGGATGTGTGGTTATATAGATAAACAAATCAAGGAAGAACGATCTCCTCGCCAGAGTCTGACTTCATATCTGAGGCAGCCACACAGCAATTTGATGAGATCACAGGCCCGAGAGCCCTCGCCACTGCTCTCACCGGTCGGGAGAAGTAGCCCACGGTGCTTTTTCCAGCCATCTTCCAAATTACCATGGAGGATCATAGCACCCGGCGCCAGGTGGCAATTTACGTGACTTGAGGTTGCATCCAAAGCATCCCTTCCCTCCCCATCTTCCACCTTTAATTTGGGGTTAGCTAGTTCTAATAGCAAGGCAGACTAGGAAGCACGAAAATTAGGCTTTTTGTTTTGGGATGGGTGGGTGACTTTAAACTGTGGTTAGTGCTCGGGCCATGACCCTAACCCTAACCTCGCAAATTTCTTCTGATGCGTAGCCTTGTTCCCACCCTACAATCATAACAGCATTGACCGGCCGCTGGAAAGGGCGCTTGAACACGTCTAGCATATCCGATTCATTTGGGCTATGTCTTCACTACAGAGAAGTATCGTAGTTTGGAAAAAGCCCATACCTCGCGCAGATGTCCCCGTTTATTCATCTCTTATCTTCCGTCTTACAAGAAGCCCTGTCAGGCTAGCAGTATCTTTGTCTCGATATGCCGAACACCCTCCTTTACGCCGCCAATGCTCCAACTACGATGTTAGCTTGTAGGAACGGGATTCATACAAGGCCACCCCCTACGCAAGTCATGAGGTACCGAGCAATGCGGCGCGAGGGTGACGCATCATCTAGAGCTGGAAGGTGGACAGTTCTTCGTGTCATAGATGCAAGGGATAGCTCACAGTCTTCGCCGCTTTCTCCGCTCGCCTCCTAGTTACTTCCTGATTGAGGAGGCAGTAGATGAGCAGCAGGTGACTCTTACAGCCAGGGGTAGCTGGTCAAGGAGTTGACAAAGCGCAGGGTAGGGAGCGATGATACGACAAGATACACTTGATACGGCTTGACGCAAGGGTTCTGGCTACCCCCGACACACATGATATCCAATGCAGAGGGGCGGCTAGGGGACGAAGAGGCGATACCTCTTAATTAGGTCCGCCGCATAAGAGGAAAGATCCGACCACCCCTAATACCCAATGCTGTGGGGCAGTTGAGGGAGGGCCCCTCGCAGAAGCCCTCTAGAGCAGTTCAAGGCCTACTTTCCTACTCTATTGAATGTGTGATGCTGAAAAGATAGCTAGATCTAAGCGCTAAATGCAGCTGTTTTCTTAATAAACACGCATTGGGTTTCGACTTGCCCGAAGTTGCAGCTAGGATCCTTGCTCGAAGGGATTGCCTTTTAGTTCAGATAATAGGCATAATGAAAATGCTGCTCTGAGAGGATCTCGTTGGGATGTAGGCATTGGGTTTTGGGAGACGGGCCCAGACTCGGGGTCGATCTGCCCGTGAACTTGGAGAAGGAGGCGCTACGGAGATTTCTGGGTGCACACAGCTCCCATTCTATCTTAGAGGGACCCGTGACCCCGTATTCTCTTCGGCCTAGTCGCCGGCACTGCCGCCTCGACCGCCACAGATGCGTTTCCCCTAGGCTCGGCACCCTCCAACTGTGTCCCGCGCTCGTCTTTCCCCCCAGCAGTCCCAGGCTTTGGCCGTTCCCCGACCGCAAACTATTCGTATCGTTAGTTGGGGAGGTATCTCCATCTTCTTGCTGCAGCCACTGCATATCACCACTTAAGGTCCAGGATAAAAACAGTTGCCATTAACAGTCTCCCGGGTGTCCCTAGCGGGCAATGCGTACGAGCTTTGTAGTGTGAAGGAAACTGTAGTCTTCGAGGTCGAAAGGGATAGGAAAAAATCGACGGCTCGTAGAGGAAGCAAACAGGCGTCTAAATATAAACCTCAGGGTCTCAGCCAATATGCAGAAGCATCTAAGGTTTGCAAGTGCTTCTGGACGCAGCGGAGGCTGGGCGCGTTCAGACGACGACGGGCGCCCAAGGGCGGCGCGGGGCCTACGAGCTTGGTTTGCTGATGATGGGCGGTCTCGTATAGGTAGAGGTAGGATATCTACATCGGCGGCTGAAGCTAGGAAGGAGAAAGGGCAGCACGGCAGATGCGCGACGGCGCGGCGGGTGAAGTGGAAGTGAAGTATTGTCCCTGAACTTTTGGAAGACAGTCATAGGTAGAGACAGCTATAGAACGGGTTTGAAAACTCACTATATTGTCCTAATAATATTTGGATGTTGTTGACCTGTCGTCGCCGATAATCCCTCGAATGGGAACGCGTCACAGACCCCGCCACCCTCGAGAACAGCGTCATCTGCGTGCTCTTCTCCAGCGGCACGACCGGCACGCCCAAAGTCTGCCGCCTCTCGCACACCAACATCGTCAGCGAAGCCACCCTCGTCGTCGACCCAACCCGCGAGGTCTACGCCAGCCAAAACCGGCCCTGGATCTACCGCACGCTCGCGCACCTGCCCGCAGCGCACATCGCCGGCGTGCAGGGCTATCTCGTCAACCCGTTCTACGTCGGTGGGACCGTGTACTGGATGCCGCGCTTCGACTGGCCCAAGTTCCTGGCGTACATGAAGCAGTACCAGATCACAAACTTCTTCTCCGTGCCGCCCATCTTCCTACTGATTGCCAAGAGCCCGCTGGTGACAGGTCAATTTGACTCTGTCGAGATGGCCGTTTCGGGCGCGGCGCCCATGGGGCACGAACTCCAGCGCGCGGCACGCAAGAAGCTCGGAAAAGGGCAAGCGCAGCTAATACAGACATGGGGCCTGAGCGAGACTACCGGATCCATGACGATGACCGTTTTTGGGGCACCGGATGATCCGACAGGAAGCGTAGCCTCGCTGATATCCAACTGCACCGCGCGCATCGTGGACGACAACGGCAAAGACGTCGAGCCTGGCCAGCCGGGCGAGATATGGGTCAAGGGACCGCAAGTCACCAAAGGGTACTACAAGAACGACGCGGCGAACAGGGAGGCGTTTGTGGATGGCTGGTTTTGTACGGGGGATATTGCCATTTTCAAGGACGGGAAGCTTTACATTGTCGATAGGAAAAAGGTACCCCTACAAATCCGCCTATTTGATGACTCAAAATTTGAAACCCCCACTGATAGTTTATATTTGCTGCGAAAAGGAACTCATCAAATACAAAGGTACCCAAGTCGCCCCCGCCGAACTTGAAGCGTTGCTCATCAGCCACCCCAAGATCCTCGACGCGGCTGTCATTGGCGTCCACGCCCAGGAAGACACTGAAGTGCCACGGTATGTCAAACCCTTCTCTCCATGCTTAAATCCCATAACCTTATCCCATACGAGTACTAACATGATATGATAACAGGGCGTACGTCGTCGCCGACCCGACACAAACCTCCGCCGACGAGATAATCGACTGGGTCGCAAGCCAAGTATCCAATCACAAGCGCCTCCGTGGCGGCGTGATTTTTCTCCCGGTCATCCCCAAGACCCCGTCCGGCAAGATCCTGCGCAAGAACCTGCGCGAGCTGGCTGAAAAGGAGGATGCAGCCAAAAAAGGGGGGCCCGGCAGCAGCAAATTGTAACTCAGGGTTGAATTAAAGCAACGCAACTTGAAGCCAAGGTAAAGTCCTCAGTAAGATCGTCGAGACGACACGAAGGTTCGAGTTTCACACTTTAGTCTTTCGGCGCACTCAGATATAAATAGGTTACCTAATTAGTAGCAGCGATTCTAATTATAGCTGACCTGTTAATGCTGGCACATGTAGTAACTCAAACAATGAGCTTCCGAACCCCCCCACCCCCCCACCCTCCATTTTGATCCTTTGACTCAGTGCAAAAGTATTGTTGCCTTCCCTAAGTAGATACTTTGAAGCATCATACCTTTCTTATGTGGAACAGAGTTTTAAATGATAATATTGGAAAAAATGTATAAAATACCTGTTCCGGTAGCATAATGTGATAACTTGAACAGCTTGCAAACACCGCCCGTACTGAACCATTTGCAGTCCTCACTAGTACCATTCATTACCTAGGTAGCCGAACATATCCTGAGCTCATGCCCGGCACGAGGCCCAAGAACGTGTGTCGTAACCTACATGGATTTTCCTAGATAGAAATTAGAAATTGGCATATGATTTTTATGTTTCGAATAGCTTGCTACCTAGTTACGGTATACTTGTTAAGTCGCCAGGAGTCATTTACATATCGAAGTAGCTTAGTATGTAAATTCTGTACCTGGAAAGAAACCCCTATGTAAGTATTTTCAACCTCACTAGTAGCACCAAGGCGAGTACCTATGCAAGGAGGCAATTTTACCAAATTCAAGTAACTAACTAACTAGCTACAGTGTAGCTAGACGTGATAAAATAAAGCTGACAAACGGGACGAAGTTCCCTTGGTAGTAACATCTAAAATATTCTTGATCATGGGCCTGCCTGATGGGTTCCAAATGGAACAAGAACTTTGAGCCCTAAACACACTTCCATCCACATTCCTCTGCCGCTCGGCCATTAGCAAACCCACACAGTGGATATATGCAGGATATGACCCCCCTCTCTTTAAAACCACCGGTAAGTAGGTAAGTATTTAATCCAAAAAAGATATCTTGCCTTGGAACACTACTCCACCCAGCTATCGATACGCATGTTGTGGCATTTGATACTCTTCCGCCCGTTCGGCTCCTCTTTGATCGAGAAGGACTCGGCCAATAGCTTCTTGATGGCACCGGCAGCAGGATCTCCCTCTCGAATAGGAGGATCGTCGCTTAGCATCTGCTCGAGGATATCCACAGCACTCTTCTTGCTTCCCTTCGTCTTCCTGTTGACATCAGACCCAGATTGGATCAGGTGCGCCACGACTCCTATCAGCCTGCTGGCCCACTGGAAGGATTCCTCCTGTTTCTTGACAAATCCGACGTGGTATTGTATGGTGGTAAAGAGACTCACCAGGGGCGGGTACTCGCTGCCACGAACGCCGCCGTTGGGATCTGCACCAGCGCGCAGCAAGAGGTGGATGGTCTGGTGTTGCTGATAACTGCAAGCCTGCGCCACGTACGAATCATGACCGTCTTCTACGTCTTGCTTGCGGAGTGGTTTTCGCTTGATAAACTCTTTCAACATCTGGTTCCGGCCCTTTCGTACAGCCTGTGGGTTAAAAGTTAGCAATGGTGCCAGTGTTCTCAATTTGAACATTGGCGCTCACAATCTCAAATGCCGAGGGAGCATCAAAGTCCGCGGGTGGCTGATCCATCGATGCCACCATCTCTGCGATGCACCGCGCCAACTGTCGACCTTCAGGGTCCCGTAAAAAGTCCTCCGCGGGATCTAGTTGGGGCAAAACCACCCTTCCTTCTGCATCTTTGTTTGTAATGTATGGATCAGCGCCATACTCTAGTAGGATCTTAACAGTGTCGATATCGCCTACGCGAGTTGCCTCGGCTAAAGGCGTCATCGAATGCGCGTTAAAGGCATTGATATCGAAGCAGCCACGGTCTAAGAGCCTTTCGACGATCTCGCGATTCATCCCACCGCATGCCAAATGAAACAACGTCGATTTGCTCTTCAGAAGCAAAATCTTTCCAGCGACATCATGGGTTTTGTCAACCATCGACGTGACAAGCTTCCCAAATTTTACTCCTTCCATGCGAGGGATAATCATAGCCAGAGCGAGGAGAGCTTGCCTAGTGAAGACGCCAGTTGCAGTCCGCAGAGTCTTTCCACCTCCAAGAGCGAGAAATGGTTCCAGCGAACGATGCTCGCCCTCTTTTAGCAGTGAAAAGACGAACTTGGTAAGAACGGCGTCGTCGAATACATAGCCGTGCTTCCTTCCGAATCTCCCCAGCTTTTTGCAAACATCCAAGTCCCCTGGCTGGGGAATGCTAATATTAACTGCTTCAACGACGGCAGCCTGCCAGCACTCTCTGGTAATATTCGCCTGGGTGGAGTGCTCGAGCAGAATATTTAAGAGATTTGACGTGTGGTCTTGTACGGCGTGCTTCTGTGCCTTCCTCATCGCTCTCAGGAGAAACGACTCATGGATACAGGGAGCACGGTCGACCCCATGTGGATCATGATACGGAATGCCAACCCTCGCTCCGTATCGCAACAATGCGATCACGATGTCTTTCATAGAATCAGGGCTGTCGTTTTGGTGGACATGAAAGTTTATGGCGTAATCGATGGCAGTGGCCCCCAGACTATTCGTCTGGTTCACGGACGCGCCGGCGGCTAAGAGGACTTCAACACAATCCAAGCGCCTGTGATCACAGGCATGCATCAAAGCCGTCGATTTCGACTCGCCGACCGCGTTGACGAGGGCGCCGCCTTGATCAAGCAGGAGACGCAGCTCGTTGGCAAGTCCTCTCTGGGCAGCTATAATCAAGGGCGTCTTGTGGTCCCCTGGAAGTTCATCCACATCAACCCCGGCCTCGATGAGCTCTTTGATAAACTGAAGCCGCTCCGCTTCCCACTCGGCTAGCGATTGAAACTTTATGGCGATGGGACCATATGGGGCCCGGAGTGCATTGTCCAGGCAAGTAGTGTCTCCTTCTCCATCGTCATAATCGTAGTCTTCGTCCAGGATTGCTTGAGGATAGGCACCAGCTTTGAGAAAGGCACGAGCTGCTGAGAAATTGCCGAGGCAGCATGCAAGAAGAAGGGGTGTGCAGTCCCGACGTCCTCCCCGCTCATCGACGTGCAGTCCGAGCTCTTGGAGGTCTCGAGCGATGGCATAAGCAGCGTTGTAGTCAAAACACAATGCCAGATAGTGCATGGCAGTATTTCCCCACGTATCACCCAGTCTGGGGTCCCTAAGGTCCTCGTCGGCTGCATGTTCAGCCGACTGAATGTCATCAGTGTCGTCGGAGTTATCGGAGTCGTCCGAGTTGCCGTCGTCGTCGTCATCAGAGTCAGAGTCATCAGAATCGTCAAAGATATCGGCATGGCTAGCGTCACTATCGCCACTCATGTCGCTATCCAAGGGCTCGCCGTCTTCGGCTTGGTCTTGGGCTGGAAAGAAAGGACCAGCGTGCTCGAGGAAGGTAGTGAGTTCGTTTCCAAACTCCGGCGACCCAGGGTTACCGGGATTCGTGCTGCTCTGTGCTCTCAGTTTGCGGTAGTGGGCCTTTAGCCAACGGACGACAGTTGGGAGGCCGTTTTCGGCAGCCGACTGCAGGGCGGAAATAGGGAGGGGATTGGTGTCGGGCATTCCCACAGAGACACGCAAGGGGGCTCCTCGCTCAAGCAGCAGCAAGGCCGTGGACGCCTGTTTGCTGTTTGTGGGTTAGCAGTTGGGTTCGGTAGGACAAAATGAGTTGAAAAGTAAGCTGAAAAAGCACGCACTGGCAAATCGCGTGATGTAGCGGCATCCACCGGGGGAAATCGTAAATCTCCTCGTCGTTGTATTGCATCCCTAGCTGGTCGTCCAAGTTCAGACAATCACACCAGGCGTTGGACGTCGCATCCATCTCAGCGCCATTATCCAGAAGGCAGGTGACAATGTCGTCGAGGCCCTTGGAGCAAGCAGCATGCAACGGGGTCGTGAAAGGTTCCAGATCGTAATTATCCCGGAATATAGCCCACCCCATCAGGTCATCGTCCTCGTCTTCGAAGTACATTCTCCCGTTGACAAGACGGGCTTTTTCCTCGTCTGTCTTGGCGTAGGAAAGCGCGTATTTGATAACATCGAGCCGACCGGACTCCACAGACCAGCGAACAGCTTTTTGACCATATCGAGTGTACAAGATAGGCTTCAAAAGGTCGCGACAGACACTGTTAGTTCTAACCAGGGCAGCTAAGCTGAAATGGTCCTCGAGCCAGCCGCCGATTTCGAGCACCAGCTCTGGGGGAAGGGACCGAAACCGCGCCATGCCATGCGGATATGCGATATGCGATATGTGATTGATGTGCGATGGACAGCTCGGACGCGGTCGGTCACGGGAAAGATGACGCGCGCCTCCAGCAACGGTCGATTGCCCTGTCGCGAATGCGATCAGCGACCCCAGCGACACGGATGAGATGCGTATGAGGTAGCTCAAAGTGGTTGACGGGGGATGCTTTGGGCTAGAACCGGGTAGTTGGGCTTACCTGGTGCGTGTTCCTAGAAGGGGGGATTGTCTGTAGGCGTGAGACTGCCAAGGTTGGTTGGTGGGGATTTGATCCGAAAATATTTTGGTACGCCAAGGATGGAGCGTGGAGCAGCGTGACCCACCTGAAAACCATAATTTCTGGCAGCTCGTTACAGCTGTTTTGAAGCGCCAAACGGCTGTTAGCGCTTGCCCTGGCGGCTGTCGGGCCACCTTCGCCGCCTGTGCAACCCGACCCGTTAAAGCAACGACAGTTTTAAATCCGAGTTCCAATGACGTATATTCTCATTTACCTTCATTCTCATTCGCATCGTCTTTTTTGCTTTCGACTTATTCCACAGCTCCTCATTATTAAAAAATTGAAGCTCCAATTTTATTTTCTACGTAACCATGCCGCCACTGGGCGAAATGAACTGGCCTATGATCCAGCGAGCGTGGTCTGAGACGACCAAGAGAACCGCGTCGGCTACGTTGGCGACATCTGCGAGAAACCTATCCAGCTTTCCCTGGATCGCAAATTTCTTGAGTATCTCATCTCTGAGCTTCCCTGCGGGAAACCAGTCACTCTCGCGGGCTGCCGTCATTGTCGGCCCTGGAACAATGGTGTTTACGGCGATACCCTTGGTAGGTCCGAGCTGAGTAGACGCAGTATTAGAAAGAATACCTACGACTTTAGGAAGAGATCAAAAGAAGGATTATATAACTTAGTAGACACGATGGTAGTGAGATGCTCTTGCGCCGCCTTGCTCGCTCCGTACAACGCCGCTCCACGAACGTTCGTCATTCTCGTTGCGGCAGTGCCAATATTGACGATGCGATCACCTCGAGGCATATGCGCCGTCGCGGCTTGTATAGCGTACAAGGTCCCAAAGTTGTTGATGGCAAACGCCTTTTGCACCTGGTCGGGTGTCAGATCCGAAATCATCGTTCCCATCCCAATTCCAGCGCCCGCGTTGTTGACTAGGTATTGATTGTCAGTGCAGTTCAGAACCGCATTATCAACGTTTGGAATTGACGAGTTTGATACCAACGTGCCTAAGATATCGATTGTATCCGTCTCAAATCCCGCCAGCGTCTCCTTCACTAACTTGGCTGCACCCTCGGGTGTCGAGACATCAGCCCGCACCACCAGTGCTTGTGTTCCAAAAGCCTGGATCTTGTCCGCAACTAATGCTCTCGAGACGGGAGAAATGGAGAGCCGAAAGTCCATTAACAGAGGAGATGCAGACGTAATCTAAAAGGCGGTGATGAGTGGCAGATTAGCGGGGTAGTGCTAAAAAAGGGGGACCCCCTGGAATCCCTCTCAGCCCTTCTCTGTCCCCGTTCTAAATTCTTCTCACCGCATCGCGCACCCGACCCGTTGCGCCGCTCCAAGGAATCGGCATCCATTCATCTAGATCATCGGGTGCACAGGGCATCATGGACACGCCGCCTCAAGCAGTGATGCACCGATGATTGCTCTGGAGAACTGAAATGCCACTCACGGCCGACAACACAACACACCACCGACCCAATCAGAAGCTCGGATTGCTTACATGCTAGACAAAGATCCGTGCCTAAGGTCGGGAAGGCCCACAGCGCAGTAGACAATATCGGCAATATTCCCCTTGCGGACGGCAGTCGTTGGTTCTTGTCTATCCACCTAGAAAGGAGAGTGTGGCTCCGTATATGTAGCCTTTGGGTGCGGGTGTGCGGGCCACACACCAGGTTGCTGCACGGCCAATCCAGTGTTTACATACATGCGCAAGGAAAGCAACGAAAAACAACGCCCTGACCCCCAAGCCACTACTTCCCTATTATTATTCTAGCCTATCAGTATCGGTAGCGTGCTGAAACCCTAAATCTTTGGTGATTCTTTCGCTACCGTTCTGTGTCGATGAATCAATTCCCTCAATGAGTTGATTTTCTGTCGTTCCTCGTGTAAAAGTTGAACTGTCGTGTTACAATATTTCCCCAAATTTTTGAAACGGGTCGCTTTAGGACTAGCGTTTGCGTTTTGCCGTAATTGAAGAGTAATTTCTTGCCCGAGCTTCGCCGAAACTAACATGCGTTCGTTCGCCTGGATCCGTTCATTCAACTGATGGCAAAGCGTAGAGAAAAGCTGGTCCAAGTGTTTAGAAATTTCTTGTGGCGGGGCAGCTTCTGGCCATTTCGGAACGTCAATAGGCTGGATGCGAGGTTCGATGAAATCGGACTGCGGTCCCAGTAATCGGAGCAAGATATCTCGCCAGAATGACACGTCGATTTCCAGAGGGACACTGATATCCAGGGCCTCACAGAACGCAGCGAGAATACAAAAGACACCACAATCAGAATTATTCCGCTGCTGTAAAGGTGAAGCGAATTTGATCAGTGGGTATTCACATTCATCCATACTGAGGGTTTCTGAGAAAAAGCGGTGAAGGCGGTCTGATACCAAGTGTTGAGTGTCCTTGAGTTCTGGGAGAGAGTTATAAACCCAAACACTCGCAGTCGCTTTGTTGTAAACACAAGCAAACCAGTGATTGTAAGCCAGCAGCGGGAGGAGGACCTTGGTGTAGGATTGGCTGCCGTGGCGATCCAATTTCAACGAAAATGAGTCGGCACACTGCACCGGTCTACCGCTAACACACAAAATAAGGCGTATGGCAGCAATAATAATTTGGTCGTCGAGGTGCTGTTCTGGATGCAGCGTTTGGAGAGAATGCTGGCGAATGCTGAAGGTGCTGTTGGAAAGTTGTAAGGTGGATGTGACTTCTTCGTCCGCCCCGGGTTCAATTTCCTCTGAATCTGCTGTTATATCTATCGGCTGCTCGTTGTGGTTTGTAGGATTTTGCTATTGAGGGTTAGCAGGCGCGTTCTAATTTGTCACTATACAACCCCAGTGCGGAAATCTCAGCGACAGGACCATCGGCTCTTGCCATTTCCCTGCGGCGAGTCACCCCTCAACTCCATGGGAAACCCCCAGGTGGAAAGCTACCCCGCACCTCCTTGTCTCACAGGACACAAAATAGACATGCTGGTAGAAAGGATACGGGAGAAAACACATACCTCTGTTGATGCTGCGCTGTTACCGGGACTGTTGCCGTTCGCGCTGGCCCGGGGTGCTGCGCCAGGGGTCGTTTGTGCTCGTTGCTTCCCGACGCCATGGGGGTGCGTTCGCGCTGATCGTGTTCTGCGTGCTATCGAGACTCCTGCTTGCGTGGGTGGGCCCGCTGCCACCGACCGGGGGGCTGGAGACTTGCGGGATGAATCCTCGGAAGCTGGGGTTGACTGACCGTTGTACCTCGGTTTCTTGTGTGGGTGAGCTTCGCATCCTTGCTCGCACGAGTCCTGTTCCTTAGGCTCTTCTTGTGTTGCGTCCCGGGCAGATCCAGGTGACGGGGCGCGTGCGTGCTTTCGCGGGCGCCCGCGACGAGGACGATGCGTAGCCCCAGAAGTGCTTCCGTTCTGTTCCTTAGAGAAGACGACGTGTCTGTTCTTTTGCGCAAACTCGTTGGTGTCGATTAGCTGCCTTAACTCTCGCGATATGCCCTTCTTCCATCCCTTTCCCTCGGACTTTTCAGGCGTGGATGGTCGGGCTGTGGGCCATTCGGTGGATGGAACAGAAAGACGCGTCGTCTGGCTTGTGGTGGGCGCGACGGCAGGGGCGCTGGGCTCCTTAGGAGCTCTCTGAGTCGTTTGGTTTGCGACTGACGCGTCTGTGGCCTGGTCTGCCTGTAAGGAGGCTCGCACCGGTGGACGTGTGGGGGTGACTTTCTGCATGAGCTTCGGCGCCTGTCGTTGTAGTCCCGCACGCCACGCCGCTCACAGAATTGGAAAGCCTCAGTCGAATCATTCCGCGACCTAGAAGTCCCCGCTGGGTTAGGAATTTCGCCTCAATGAATGGCGGTACTCCGGATCTGTATACATTATGCAAAACAATACTTTTCCGAGTTGAGGCTCCTCCTCTTTCTGTCCTACTAAAGGTCCTCTCGTCTTTTGGTATTACATACCATATCCCAGGCCTACGGTTCCAATCTACGGGGAGTCGATGGGAGTGCATTCGGGCTGCCGGTGTTCTCGGTGAAGCGGCACTCTCTCCTTGAACCGAGAACCAAGCATGACAGCTGTCACCCCTTGAATTCCCACATACAGCCTCGTGATCCCTCGTCCCAAGGGAAGCCGCGAACACACACCTCCTCATTCCTGTTCCTCTCTCCGTGCAAGCTTTTGTGTACACTTCCGCGAGAATTGCTAGTGAAGCTCACCACAGCTGCCGGGTTTTTGTTCTTCAAAGTGTGGACCGAAGGGAAGGGTAGAAAGGTAGAGAGAGTAGAGAGGTTGAACTAACAGTAGAGTAGAGGACGCCAGAGCTCCTCGGTTTGGGTCGCATCATCTTCCTCAAACATCGCAGCCAGCTGACAAGCATCAACGACCCCCTTGGATTTAATGTCATCTCGGAGTCGGCATGTCGCAGCACAAATGTGTTGGTCGCGGCTTTTGGCTAACTCAAAATCGCAGCCACAGATAGGGCAATATGGCGGCCCTGCATGGTGTTGTCTGATGTGGTCTAATACATCGGAGATAGAACGCAAGCTCTGCCTCAACAGACACTCTCAGTGCCGGGCAGGATCGGTGACGTAAAAGGAACATCCTAGGTGGTAGTAACCGTCAACGGCGGAGATTTGAATGACTTCGGGGTCATCGGGCTCGCTTCCTCCAATACATCTAGGTGTTGGGGCGCTTTCGAGCAGGACTAAGGCGGTGCTCCGGGGGGCGTTATGTATCGCACAGACTCCTTCCACTTGTTGAACTCGTCGAGTGCATACTGTACCATTTCAGACGGGACTATGTAGTGAGGTTCATTGGATGGAATGGCATTCTCGCTTTTGGAAAGGTCAACTTCAAGCAACAACTCGTCGTCGGGATCGATATCAAAGTCCGAATCCGAGTCCGAATCGATATCGATGTCGCTTTGACTTGTTGTTGAGGCAATATAATTACAAGAACCGTAATTTGCCGCAAGTTTTGGATTTCCCGATCTGCTGCGTTTGATTCCATATGATGTCGTGGCTGGCGGCGAGTAAACAAAGTCTGCTTCAAAGGAAGGACATGAATGCCGAGGGGGTGACCCGGTGCAAGCCTCACGGGCAGCTCGATAGACGGCACGAGTGAACTGTCCATTTAAAGTATGGTATTGACTGGTGGCTGTAGATGCGAAAGCATTTTGACGGTAGCTCTTGACCAAAATGCGACGCTGAGGCTGCGATGGGACTCTGCCCTGGAGAACAGGAGCTCATTTTAACTGTCAAGGCCGTTTCCGTGTCAAGAACGTTGTTAATTTGTGGTCGACGGCTACCGGGATATTTCATAGATCACGAGGGGGTGACATTAATTTGGTCATATCACTAGTCCCCTATGGATTTGATAATTTGACGGACATGCATCATGCTATGTGATAGACCCCCCTCACACCAACTTCATCCCCTCCGTCAGGAGCTCGGGAATAGGCACAGACACAGAGTTGGCACAATACTGACCACGCAGGACTTTGTGGACGGACGACTTTTGGCAGAGATTTGTTACAAGGAAGCTGGGGAGAGCTATTACCAAATTCCCTAGCAACTTCTCTGTCTCTACAAGGTCGACAGCGAGCTTCGAAGACTAACCGTTACAAAGCCGCGGGACTGATCCTGATTTCGACACCTTCGTGGACAACAGCTCACCCCTCAGCTATTCGCACTTCTCCGCCGTAGACTTTGCCAGATACTGCGACCGCAGCGAGACATGCTTCCTCTCCTGGTACGCTAAGGCTCATGGTGGGTGACTACAGCGCCGTCTGTGGAGGATGGATGGGCGAAGGGATCGAACATCCCACGGGCGAAGTCGGACAGACATAACGATCAGTCTGTCCCGTCGCGGGCTGTGTCCACCACCTCGAATCAGCGTCATGAGTGCTCCATGGTGCTGTTTAGCCCGCGTGGCCGCTTGGGTTGGTATGTCGAGGGGTTGAGGGGGCAGTCCATGACGGATCAACTTGCTCCGCCGTACTGCCACGCTAAGACACCATCCGCACCCATAACGTTAAGGCTTTATGAATCTCGCTCTCCCTTTTGGGTCACTCAAAATTTGCAGACATCACGTCTAAACTGTACCACCATTCATCTCATTCTAAGTCAACGCATCCATAAAGTTTAGGGTGCACGTCGCCTATGAATCGGATTGAAACAATCCAACCTGACTTTAAGCTTCCGTAAATAAAAAGAGGCAACATGTGGAAAAACCCAGCTCACTCAGCTACTTTGACACTTGGCTAACATGTGCCCCCTGATGAAGGGTTTACCGCGGACTGTCGCCTAAGGCCAGAATAGGAGTTAGCGCTGGCCTCCTCCTATGAGGAGTAATTGGGCTGCGGTTGAGTGACACTGCTGAGGAGAAGCTTGGCTACAAGGCGACAGAGGAGGACGCAGCCGCGTTGGACTGACTGACGCCAAAAATCACCGTTGTCGACAGGCAACAAAAATCGTAGTTCGGCATCATTCTTTAGGCGCTGTGGTTAGCTGGCCTCGCCTTGTTAGAGCTTGCGTGTGAAAATAATTATTGGCGAGGGGAGACGATCTTGCATGGAAAGTATAGGGGACGAAACTCCGCTTCATTTGCATGTTGGAGATGCCATTGTGGGGCGTTTATGTGGTAGTTTAGCTAGCTCTAAGTCGGCAATACGCCTTTGAGCTCTAACGTATGTAATAATGTCTGACACTGATATACATTCTTTGAGCTTGGTTGACCCACGCCATTGCTCTTTGAAGTGCCTCCTTTTATCTCCCCTCCATCACCAAAGCCCCCTGCCACCTCCTGTCACATCATAAAAGGAAAAAGACCCCTCGAGAGCTGCCATGAGATGGTCCAACACCTCACGAATGTTAGCAGAAGAAACCCGATCAGAATAACACGCTCCAATACAGCACATTCCCGCCAACAGGCCGACATAGGCGTCCATGATGCGAAAGGTGGGAATGTGAAGTATGGAAAAGTGGGTGTGAAAGTGAGTATAGTTCTCGAGAAAGTTGCGGATATTATCTGGCTGGAAATAGAGATTGCGAGCTGCGGAGGCGGCGGGGCTGAGGGCCGTATCTGAGGAATGTAGATACTAATAATCTCGCTGGAGAGCTGGTAAGAGTTCGGGTACGTCGGGGGGACTCCCCATGAAGGGAAGTGCGCCGGGTCGGTGGGAGAATCGCTAGGGATGCCGACCGCTCGCGCGGCGTTGGCACTAGGCTCGGGTTTGATTGCGGTCTGCGTCTGTCCAACATTAGGAGGTTAGGCATTGTTGACGTAGGTATTATGCGCACCAGACTGGAACATCTGCGACCAATCGGTCGATCCTGATCCTCCAAACATCTGCATCCCATTCTGATTCTGGGGCATGCTGTAATTCGCCAACCGCGGGTTGATGTTCGCCGCCATGTTGGTATCGCCGCCGTTGTACGTCTGGTCGAAGCTGCCTCCACGGGTGGAGGCTCCACCCATCACCGAGCCGCCCGTCATGCTTCTCCTATCGCGGTTGTTGGCGTCATCGAGTCGGTTGATGCTGCTAGATCTTGAAAGCTGGCTCTGGTCGTTGGGGATAGTGTTCATCCCATCAGAGGCGGGGATCAGACCAAATGGATGGACCATCCCATCAGCAGGCATGCTTCCCATACCATTCATATGATTGACATCACCCTCGCCGCCCAAAGCTTTTTGCTGAGCAGCCGCGTTTTTCTTAACATGGGCCTGGGGATGAGACAAGTGGCTCGCGCCAGTGGGGTTGCCACGACGAACACTGCACTTTATGAAGTGACGTTTGAGAATATCACTGCGAGAGAACGTATCGCGACAAAGGACGCACATGTAAGGCCGATCGCCGGTGTCTATCAAACATAGTTAAGTAACCGTCACTAAAAACAAAGAGGAGATATACTTACGTCGGAGAAGATGGCGCTTCAAATGTTTCGCATGCAGATAAGTTTTGGTACAGTGGGGGCAAGGGAACTTTCCGTCAGCATCCTTTTGCGGAATCTGGTTTTTGGTACCGGCTCCGGCTTGCGGGGCGGCAGGCCGGCCAGGAGCGCTGGGCAAGATTCCCCTACGGCCCTGCGAGCCGACCACATGAGTAGGCTGGTCGCCCTCCGGGAGCATTTGTTGGGGCATGAGCGGGCTCTGACCGTAGGGCGAGTTCATGCCCTGCGCCATACCGCCGGCCGGCATTGGGCGCAGGACCGGTGGAACGCGACCGCCCGGAGACGGAGCTGGGGCAATCGGCTGCGGGTGAGAAGCCGCCGTGGTTGTCTGCGGCAGCATCGACTGGGAAGCCGGATACGGCTGTTGCGGGTATCCATTGTTGCTCATCATCGGGTAGCCGCTAGGAGGGGGAGCGCGCCCGTTGTTTTGCGGAGGCGGCGGCGGGTACGTGGCAGAACCGGGAGTGCTAGCCATGGTGGATGCTCTGGGAGTATGCTGTTGCTGCTGATAGTTGCCGTATGAGGGCTGTTGCATCGCAGGGTTGCTAGGCTGGAGCGGCGGCAATGTCTGGGGAGGCACTGCCGAAGATTGCTGCTGGAGATGATGCAGTGTGATGGCTGACGGTGAAGGATACGAAGCCGCCGACGTGTTTATGACATTCGTCGAGTAGTTAGGCAAACCCCCATCCATAATCCGTCGCGAAATTACCCTGAAAAAGCGAGCCTCCGAAAAACCATCCGAGCACAACAGCTGCAACTCGAGCCGTGCCGATCAGTCTAGGACCAAACTTGTTCGTGCAGACCCTCGTTTTTTAATCCCGCTGTGACGCGTCGAGGGCAAGCAGACTCGGGACGAACCGACAGCTGCGATCCGAAGTCGTCGTCGACGTCGAGGCTGGCGACAAGGCGAAGGAGTGCTCTGAAGAAAGGGTGGAGAATGCCCTAAGCGGAAAGATGAGGCTCAAAGAAGATGTGGGAAGTGGAGAGAAATGGAGAGGTTTGAGTGGAAAGTCAGGAGCGGAGACCCTTTTTTTGGGGTGCTGCGGCGTCCTTCTTATTGTTTTTGGGGGAGCTGTCAGGTACTTGGCTGATGGTGGGTGGGCGCAGAGGGGGTTAATACAGTTCTTGGCGCGCCGACGACCGTTGGGAATTGGGTGGGGACGCCTGGATGCCGCAGACGACGAGTCCGGGGATGACGAAGACCCCAGCACTCGCAAGAAGTCGCGAACGGCCTAAGTTTGACAGCAGTCAATACGAACATGGCTACGTAGCTAAGGATGAATTGAATTCGGTGTTCAGAAACAAAAGGAGGGGCGATGATAAGGACCAAGAGTGTGGCGTTGGTCAATTGCCTTACTAGATGAGGTTGCCTTGACGTTAGATCTGGGCGGTGGGGGGACCTAACAAACCAAACAAGAAATGTCTCCCGTCTTGCTTTATGAATTACCAATAGTCCCCGTATATGCCTCTTAGTTGCTTGTCCGTGAAACCTTAAATGAAACCTTCGAGTTTATAGTCCTTCTCGATTGTTCCGTACACTAGCAATCGCCCTAGATCCTAAAAGAATCGCTAAAGTCCCAAATCCTTGCAGAGGACACCAACCTCAGTAGGAATTTCTCTCGAAAGGTTTCTCTACCGTAAGGCCTGGCGTTGCAACCGGCCAAAGTATTTTCTCCTCGTCCGTGTTTCCCTCCCCGGGCCAGGCAGGAAAGATTTTGCCATGTGACACATAAAGCTAAACAATATGATTATCAGAAATACAAGGCTCAGACGAAGGTGCATGTCGCGCCCTAAATGTGAACCAAGGACTCGGAGAGCTCGGGCCAAGAAGAAAAGTCAGCTAGCCGACGCGGACGCCGACTCCAGCACCAAGGACGCCGCGGAGCATCATCGCCACTCGACCAAGTCCATCGTTAATCATCTTTTGCAAACCCGGACAAACAATGGGATACTGATCTGAACTGTTACCGCTAGATGTTCCACAATGAAGAGGCAGGTGATGTCGTTTGCTGGCTGACACGAAGCACTGCTGCCGCCGGTGGCAAGTGTATCATTGCGTCTGCTTATACGGTCTACAATATTCTGGCAAGCACTCGCCCAGATGTCATTCGAACCCTGGCTCGCTCCGACTGGCCTTTCGCTTTGTAAGTGTGACTAGAGACTCCTCTGCTGAAATCCGAAGCCTAACTCGAGCCACTCCAGGCCACGATTCCAATGCCGTCCGGTCATCTTCTACAAGGACTCGAAGCTTGTCATGAACTTCGACCGTGCTGCTATGTACGGAAACTAGGCGTATCCACAATCCAAGCACCTGCCATCGCTGAGCCCTCGCCAACCCTCGCCAAATCGAGGCTCTGGATGCCGTCGAGAACATCGCGCGGGCCACCCAGCTGGAGATCCAAACCCAGGTTGGAGACCCGCACTTCATTAACAGTCTTGCTATCTTGCACCGCCGCTCGAGCTTTGTTGATGGCCCAGGTGCTGCTGAGAAGCGCCATTTGGTGCGGATGCGCCTTCGCAGTGCCCACATCATGACCCTTGTCGCTTTTATCACATCTGTTTTCTGTTATTTGTCGCACATATGCCCAGTAATGGCATTAGCCGCGATTCAGAAAAAGTAAGGCAGCGGCGTCTCGGTCAGCATTGCTACTTTGCACGGGCTTTCGGTATTTTAGATGTAGGAAAGACAAATATCTGCATGGGTAGGAAGGAAAGAAATGTAGTGGGAGGGGCAAGGGTACCAGCTCATTAACCCCTTCCTTCCTTTCACTATGGAAGGAAGGTAGAAAGAAACTAATATTAAAGCCCAAACCATCAGACAAAATCGATTGATTACATGCCCTTTTTTCTCTCTCTCTGTTCAGCAGAAGAATGCAAAGAGATTGTGCTCATGCGGGAATGGGATTGGTCTCACAATTGGGCTAATGATAATCCCTGCTGTAGCATGTGCTGAGTGATGCTTGCCACTGCCATCGCCGTAAAATGTCCACGGGCCCAAGCTGCTGCGTTCGGAAGACAACGGCATCACAATAAACTGGATCGGTTTGAAAGCGCGCTCAGGGTCGGTGAAAACACCCTCATTCTATTGTCCCATTCCAAGCGAGGATGAATGACACGGATGTAGTGGTGCCAAGTTAATATGACGAAGACTCGGCGGTGCTTCGTTCGCTGCGTCTCGATTCACCCCGTCATTTACCCCACTATCTGCAGCGGGATTCGGTCTGAGGACGAGTCCCAAACCACCGTGTATGAAAAGAATTCACTCGGTACCTATCTCGGCCAAATCTCCATCACGTAGATGCGAGGAGGTGTATTTGATTGTTCTACGCAAGTAAAGAATGGGTACAGTTGTAAATGAACGGGATATAATCCGTACTACCCCATTGCAGGAGAGGGGGGTTTTGCAGTGAGGTCGTAGGTACCTTATGTCAAGGGTAGGCATGTTTGCTAAATATAGCGAGGTAGGTAGTCGTGTGCTCCTACGTTCATTTTTAGGCCCGGTCCCATCTAGAGGACTGACTTCACGTTCTCTGTCAGAGTCAGTCACACGAGAGCTCCAACTTTACCCGTCGTCTTTTCCTCTTATCAACCTTTTCCTCCTACGGACTGATGGTCGGCGAAGAAAGCAGAGCCACGTCTTTCCGCCAAACCGCCAAAGTCTGGCGGTGCACGGAGATGAAGGCTCCCACGGCACGAAACCTGAACTGCGCTCCAACTGATATCCACGAATCCCAGGCGACATGCGGGGTTTCCAACAGGATGATACCTCGATGATCGAACGAAGCTCGATGCTAACTAATGGCTGCCTGCTAGGGCATACTGGACGGAACCGACACTCGTCTTCCTAATGCCGCAACGCCCCTCGGACTCAAAACGCCACGGCCTCATCGGGCGGGATTCCAAAGCAGAGGGGAGCAAAGGTCTCAGTGCACGTGCGGCAATTCCAGCAGGGGTAAATCCAGTCGTCATCAAGTCTGTGGCATTAATGACTGGAGAGAGTCAGAGGTGTGTGATGGGGCTCTATTGCGCGCACTCATAGGCATAGTGGGTGTTCAATATGTCTAATAGTCCTGTTCTCGGGGCGAGGAAACTGCGGGCAGTCAAACCCGGATCCCAACAATTCTCTGACTGCTGGCTAATGTGTGGCAGTTGCCTCCAAGTCGTTGACATCAGCCACTTACATGGCATGGACCGAGCTCCAGCACACACAATTTGGCATCGATATTAACTCCAACATACGAGACTGCTCCACCAGGATCTGAGTGGCCATTATTCCCGGCGATGCAGTCTACACACCCGCATCCGGCCATCCACCCTCACCTCTTCATGAAGTGGGTAGGCAATTAATGCCTACAGGGTTCCCACACAAATGGCGGGACCGAGGAACACATCGTTTATTGGCGTCACCGAATTGACCTCGTGCCCAAATTGTTTGGTTGGGAGGTTGCCGGAAAGGTACGGAGAGGGAGAGCAAAGACTTATCCGAGTAGACAGATGTGCCTGCAACTGTCTAAGTCCGGGTCTAGATTCGATGGCGGTGGGACTCTCACTCGCATATCATGGACACCAGCTAGACGTTCAGGACCCTCGAGAGTGGATGGAGAGGCTATAAGAGCCATAACCTCAATTGCCTTCTTGCCTCGTCTATGCCCTTCTCATCACAGATACTCCTTTCTGTCCTTCTTTTTGGACCACCACTCCTTCCTTTGTCTTCTTCTGGATCCGGCATCCAAAGGCTCTCTATGCGGACAGGGTCTCCAACAGTTCAGCCAGGTGCTTTTTGATTGTGCTCTCGCACACGTCGTCACTCCTCATTCCTTCTCTCCGCCCACGCAATGGGCTTCAAGGTGTTCAAAAACTCCACAGTCGCCCTCGTGGCTTTTGTCTGTATCCAACTTGCCACGGCACACATGACACTGTCCTTCCCGCCACCATTCCGATCCAGTGGGCAGAATAAAGACTACGACATGAACGCCCCCCTGAACCCTGATGGCTCCAACTACCCTTGCAAGGGTCACCACTCTGATCTCGGCACTCCAGCAGGCAAGAGCACTGCGACTTTTGCTTTGGGCAGCGCCTACAGCTTCACAATTGCCGGTGGCGCGCCTCACGGTGGCGGTTCTTGCCAGGCAAGTCTCAGTTATGACCAAGGCAAGACGTTCACCGTCATTCAGTCCATCATCGGCGGCTGCCCTCTCTCCTCAAGCTACCCCTTCAGCATCCCAGCAGATGCCCAGACTGGAGAGGCCATCTTTGCCTGGACCTGGTTCAACCGGATTGGAAACCGTGAGATGTACATGAACTGTGCGCCCGTAACCATCGCGGCCACCAACAACAGCAAGAATAAGCGAGCCGAGGTCGGTCCGCGTGCTTCTTCTTTCTCATCTCGCCCCGAGATCCTCCTCGCGAACATCGACAACGGTTGTCATACGGTCGAGGGAGCCGACGTCACATACCCCAATCCCGGCCCTGATGTGGTCAACAACGGCGGCACGCAGTTGGGACCTGCAGGGACCTGCGGTGGCACTGCCGCTGCTCTTGCATCGAACTCGACCTCTGCTGCGGGCTCAAGTTCCAGGCCTAGCGCGCCAGCTCTCACTGCTGCGGCTCTCGCGCCTACAACCCTTCAGAGAGTCATACAGGCTACTACCGTCAACGAGCGTGCCGGTGGTTCAAAATCCGGCCTTAGCAATGTAGGCAATGATCTGGGCAACCTCTGTGTTAACAAGGGTGACTACTAGAGCGACAGCAGGTCTGTCTGTCTTTCATTCCATGTAGTTATTGGTTACTCCACCCCCGAGACTCTTTCTATTTTTCTTCCTTTGTTCATTTCTTGTTCGTAAATTCCGCTTCGGAGGTCAAACTGCTGAAAGAACGACGAGACGAGTGGGGAGAGGGCTTCTCCCGCTCGGCTTGCGTTCGCTGAGAATCGCTGTCACACGGGTATTTTTTGGGGGCATTATTGGCTTGGAATCTATCTGCACGGGTTGATGAAATACACTATCTGGGGCTGTCATTCATTAGACTGGTCGAGGTAATCCTCGACTCGGAGCGTTTGGCCCCACATGCCAGTGGCTCGGACGGACCCAACAATCAAAGTGTTCGAGAATTACTTGCAGCGTTTAATATATACTATGAAATGACGCCCCAGGTGATGTATGCACTGCCGTTTAGAGGCACTTATCGTGCCAGCGAACGCCTACGAGCAAGCACAAGTACTTGAGGTTGCATCCAAAGCATGCCCTCCCTCCCCATCTTCCACTCAATACTGTATTGTACTGTGTTGTACTGTACTGTACGTGCAGGTGCGTGTAACATGGTATGTACCTAGTCTGTCCCAGCTGAGACTGTGTTTTCCGGCGGGTGACAGGACTGACTTGGCCAATAAGTGGTGACACCACGTATGCCAGACAGCCGCCTGAACGAGCCTACCAACCTTGTTCGCACAGTATCTGGGCACGGGCCAGCCATACGTCAGCCGCCAGACGGACCATTCCATTCATCCCCCCCTCCAATCCACATCCCGACGTCAGGCAATGGCAGAGAACAGACGCCTTCTAGCTTCCAACTGAGATGCGTAACCCGGCCAGCCACGGGAATTGACACTAGACGCGCAATAAGCACCTCGCCGGCGCGAACCCCCTGATCATCACCACTGAGAGATTCGCGAACTACCCCCGACAGTCTGTCTCGCAAATCTTGTACGTGCGACAATGGCGCCTTAAAACGGGCAAACGACGCGCCGCCGCCGCTGCCGCCCAAGACAATACAGCAGAACGACCGCTGGGCCATCGAGCTTCCTTCCCTACGGCATGCCTAACTAGGGACTCCCAGCCACAGCTAGGAACTCCTTCGCACCGCTCGGTCAGGTCGACTGCCCCGCACCAATTGATAAAGACGACGCCGATATCGACGCCGATACGGTCAAAGGCAACAAGAAGGATATAGAGGACACCGCTGTGGCTTCATGGTCGAAAAGTGGAAGCAGATGCCAGTCTCCCACTTAGCGAAGCGGCATGAATAGCAAAGACTGACCATCACGAGCCACGAGTAGTCCTAGGCACCCTAAAAGCAGGAGTTATGATGCTAATGATACATCTACAGCAGGCATCAAGATTGAAGACAGCGATAGCACGAACCAAGACAAGGATGAGGGATCGGATCACCAGGCGACCCCAGCGAAGGCTTGTGAGCGAGAAAAGAGACTGGGCAAACTAGGAAATGCTCTACTTACGAATCACACCTCCTCTGTACCTAATAAGTAAACGCTCCCTGGCTGCGGGGAATGTTGAATCAAGGCGAGACCATCTTCTACAGACACGGACAGCCAGCGAATAAGATCCATTCTGCTCAATTTGGTTTCATTTTATAAACTTCGTCCAAGCTCGTCTAAGCGCACAAATTGCAATCATGACCCTTGTTGCCGCAGTGGATGATTGGGGGGCCTCATGTTGTTTTGCCCACCAGGACTCGGTCGTTGACAGTTATTTCTGACCGGTCATCAGTTGCAGCAGTCTAGCGCCTCTGATCCCAAAACAACGCACATTCTCCCTTCTTGATAACCTCAGCTCCCCAGTCCTGGGACGGAAGGATAACTGGGACGATGGGTTACAGTACCAATTCCAAGATGCCCATCCTCGAGGAGATAACACAAACCACCCCCCAGTCTGCAGCCAAGCCAACTGATACCCTCGTCATCGACGTCGGGAAGCCGGGTACGGATGTCGGTCCTCCAGTAATCTTGCCGTCGCCGCCGGTGAGGGTGGCATCCACTGCGTCTCCCTCGGCCGCGACAACCAGAGACAGCACCGATGGTATGAGCGATGGAGGGGAAGCAAGCACCGGTGTAAAGGCTGGTATCGCTCTCGCTGTGTTGGGAGCCGTCTTGCTAGCATTGTTGGCAATGTGGATCTGCGCCGAGTGTCGCAAGCGACGCCTGGCAACTACTACCAGGGTATGGAGGGGCGATGAGAAAGCACTGAGCCACATCTACACAGCCGCCTTTGAAATGCCTGCTTCTTCTGCGGGCCAGCAAGCTCAGGGAGAGACTCCATCGGTCAGCCCCATCACGACGGCAACGAACCCTGCGGGTTCCCTTGCGCCAGTCTCTCCTCTAACCAATGACCGGTGACGGCTTAGCACAGTAATTTTCAGCGACCGCGAGGCTGTGTTCCCCAGGGTAGACACAACGGCGGTAAGTGGAATACGAAAGCTTGAGCATCAAATGTCACGTGGAGAGTTTTCGGGGATGAGGGAAACGGACCATGATGAGCCCGCCACAGGTTTTCGTTGCGCACCAACAGCTAGCTAAACATTAAAAACTACTACCGCTGCCATTTAGAGAATCAAAGCCGTTGTTCGGGTTGGCGAAGGCTATCAAGTTGTGTGAGTCTGCTTTTATTATAAATAGATACTCGTTTTAGTCCAGCGTCCCAACTTGATAGTCAAAATCTAGGTAAGATAGAGTCTGTGTCTTGAGATATGCCTCGGGGAATGTCCGGTCTGAGATAGTGATCCCGCTGGCGGGGCGGTCAGCTGCCACGATCATATTGGACTTCCGGTAGGACTTAGTGATTCTCATGTCGTCGTCTATATGCGGCTGGTTGGTGATACAGCTGTCGTTATCAGTATACCAGACAACTGAGGATTCAAGTTCAGGTCGAATCCGCGGGTTTGCCCGATATCGGTGAAATAGTTGTCTAAACTTACTGGAAAATATCTACGAGATACCCATTAGGGTGTTAGTCATAGCGTCTTGAATGGATAGTGTGAGGATAGGAGGGTTGCGGGAGAGAGGAAGGGGAAACGCACGGATACCTCGACCACGTCCCAGCTCACTCCCATCTCTTCGGCCAAAAATTGCCAAAGCCTCTCACGCGAAGCCGTATACTTGTAGTACAGTTCCTCCTCAATCCTTTTGTCTTCACCGCGCTCTTTCTGGCGCTCCATGAGCCTTTCGTATCGCTTCCGGCACACGTTGCCGGTTTTGTACGGGAATGCTTCGTTCTTTATCTGCGTCCAATTCTTACCTCCCTCACGCAATTCTATCAGTATTCGGTCCTCGTTCTCTTGCCCCCTTCATCGGGCTGCGCCGCGATACAGATCATCCAATTGCCCACGGTCATGTATTTACTAAAGAAGTCATCTTGATAAGACATTGCGTAAAATTTCACGCGGGCTAATACCACTAGTATTTTTGCTTTCTTTTTGGAAATTATATAGTCATGTGGGGTCTCTGCGAAAACCCGAAAATAATCTTGAAACCTCAATGTGTTGCTTTTATGCGTGGCCCTGTTTGATGGGATTACTTCGAGGAGTGGATGCCGAGAATACATTCCCCAAAAGCAAGATAACCCGAGGTAACATCCGGGGAGCGTGGAGTGCAACAAGGGTTGAGGACAACATTTATATAGCTGCGAGCAGATACTATTTATTGGCGCGTGGCTACTGTGCCAAGGTCTTGAACCGGCCCAATTAATGTCGTCCTCGCTTGATGAATCCATCAATAATTTATAGTTAAAGTTCAAGGGGGCTGGTAAGGCTAAAGGCCATATAGCCCACGATGGAACTTGGAAGCCGACATTATTATAACCTAGCGCCGTGATATGACAATGAATGGCATGTATAATATAGTACCAAGTGTATTTATATCATCTATAGGGTATTGTGCGAAGACCCCTTTTTGGGTGTAAATAAACCCTCTTTTAACCCTAGACCTCCTTTCCCCAGGTCACTATTGCCGGGTCATGGCAAGATGCAAACGCTGACACGGCTTCCCTACATATCGTCCACATTCGAACCACCCACGCCAAAGATCGTTCGTATGACGCTCAAAGGACTTGTAAAATATCCCAATGGAGTGGGTCATCAAGGTTGACCTTCCTCTTTCTCGTGGAACGCAGTACATCATCTTTGCCTTCTCGCCGGGATGGAAATATCCTGTGCAACCTCTGTCAAACACGACCTGGACTCCCTTGACAGTCCACCTCCATCCCAGTGAAGTGGGAGTGCACCGCCTGGATGACAGTCCGCATCCCTATCACACGTTTCAGCCTATCACCCCCATATGCTGGCGCTGGTATCATCAGTACATCATGGGTCCAAACTTAGCTTTTATTCTGGCTGATTTCGATATTCCAAGCTGGTCCACAGTGCTGGCTGCCGTGACAATTCCAACCATTTTCTCACGTCGTCCTTGTCGAAAAGGTGTTGACGAGGGTCAGTTCTTATGGATCCGAGCCTCGCTCATTGAGATCGATTTATGCATGTCGTTAGACCAAAAGCCAACTACACCCCCGATTCGGGTCGACTTCAACGGCCATGAAGAGATTATCGTTACCACACCTCCATCCCCTCAACCAAGCCGATGGAAAAAACCGACCGCGACGATTTTGTACGTCATCGCCCTCCTTACTTTCGCCATTAAAGCACAACTTCTCGCGTTCTCCCGAGATTATGAGGTCTCACAAATCCCGCTGGCGCAAAACATCTATAACTTGACCGTCTCGCACTACGCCGAGACCGTATTCCGTGTGCGAGATCCCATCGCCATCCCTCAACTCTCTACCTTCGAACTGTTCCTCCCACACGCGCACTTGGCGGACATGGCCACCGTGATGAGAGCAGTGACGCACCCCAACCTCACCCACCACTGCAAGGAGTGGATTAAGCTGTACTCTCTGATCGAAGCGTGGCGCCTGGGCTTTGATGCCGCCCATCCCAGCCTCAAACACGTATCGGCGCTGGTAACCGACTGGGAATTGATCCCTCTCGGGCCAATGGCTTCCAACGGCTCCAAAAATTATCATGACAATAATGTCAGCCAGACGGTCATAGATATTGCCATGAGCACGAAGCGGCGTATGGAGGACTGGAAAAAAAGCAGCCTTGAAACTACTATCAAAGGCTTTGCTCTGCTTATACCCGAAATGCACAGGATGAAAGAAACAATGGAGCTCATCAAAGATGAATTTATTATGGAACTGCTCCCCTCTCTGTAAGCTAACCCCTGTCCTACCTACAGCTGTCAGTCTTCTAACACATAAACAGACCTCAAGGATACGATTTTTACTGTCGGCTTTTATTGCAATGGATACGAGTGGTAGAAGAGACACACCAACAGCTGGTAGAGCTGGTTGAGCATCATCTAACCCTTCAAATCGACGCAATGACCAAGTTAGTCGAGCAGAACAAGGAGGCGTATTACGTTTACAAGTTTGACGACGTCAACACCATGATCGCGGAGGTCAAAAGAGGGATTGAAAAGGTGAGAAGGAGGAGTATTGTCTCGGAGACCAAGAGAAGCGAGACATTAGCGCAGCATAAGCCTCGCCTTGCCACCAGGATAGTCAGTACTAAGGCATGGTCATTACTTTCCTTTCGTCGACACTCGCCTCTCCGTTGAGGCCGTTGTTCAGCAGCTACCGCCGTTCATGTTGCAAACGGGGACGAGTCTGCAAGGTTTCAGGGCAATTGCGAGAGGAGCTGTAGATAGGTTACCCTCTGCGACCTTGTCCTTCTGTAATCCGAACCCAGCCATTGGGCAACAAGAGCCTAGGGCAAAGGCCCAGTCGTCTCTTATTACACATGCCCCAGTTTTAACGCAGAGGATTTTAGATGGGAGCAAGTCCTTGCGCCCAGAGCCTTGTTGATGGTGATGCTCGAGACTGAGTGAAGTACGTGCTGGATGGCATGTCGTCTACAAATCTGCGCATTTGCCGAAATCTCAATCCTTTTTCTCGACCTTCAGAATCGGCATGGGGAAGGATCTCTGCCGAGCTCTCGATCCTTGGCCATTTGTGGGTGGCTCAGGGTGCGCGGGTAGTTTAGGGGGCCAGATGCAGCAATGTGCACCAGCGTGCAGCCGCGAAGGCGGGGTCGCCCTCTTTCCCCGCAAGCACAAAGAGGCTTAGCTGAAAAGCCTCCCACGCTAACCGTAAGGGTTTTGGCAAGTGGATTGGCCCACGGCATTTGGCCCAACGATGCTGACGTCGGGTGGTTGAACTGTGCATCTGTGAGCTAGGAGACAAGCACGACGGTGGTGTCTAGGTCTCAATGCAACTACTGCGATTGATGCTGCCGCAATAGGGTCGCCTTTGAACGCGGTTGCCTTTGGACGAATGCAGCCAACTGGCGGCGAGCCATATCTCCGCGACGAGGAGCCGACATGATGGTTGTCGTACCCTGTCCCACAGGCCGCGAGTCAGGATACGCCCAGCACGCGCGCGCGCCCACTTCTCCAGCGGCTTGCCCCGCTATAATTTTGACGTCGACGCATACCACAACTCAATTGCGATGTGTACAAGTCAAATATGCGTGTGCAATTCAAGCTACGGCGCTCATTCCCTGCAACCTAGCGTTTGCATGATGCACAGTCATTCGATCACCAAGCATTAGGTACGGTTGTTTGCAATGCGCATTGCACTTATAGTGGCTCCGTGAGAGGCTCGATGATAACCCTAAACCTGTACTAGCATTTGGCCAACAGCCAGCTGCCGGCGCTTGGAGCTCACGAAACCGGCTATGATCAGATCTGCACGCATCGCCGAGATTGTTGTGCCGATCACGCTGATTGAGACCGACGCGGACGTCCCCAGCTGGCACTGTGTTTGCGTGTAACGCGTGAGAAATCGCTGGCCGGAGCAGTTCCTCGCGGCGAGGAGGAGATGCATCCGGGCAGCGTAAGCCGGGATCCATATTGTCTGGTCGCTCGGAAGCGGACTTGCACTCATATTGGGGCAACAAATTTGCCAAATTCTTGGGGATCCACAAAGCGGGCGGGACACATTAATTGGCGACAGCAGAAGTTCCGGTTACGTCTCGGGTTTTGTCTCCGCGCGATTTGTCTCTGCTGCCGCAAACAAAGTCGGCGTCGCGAGGCGTCGCTCGCGAATCCCGCACTCTTCCGTCAGAGTGGCATCCTTCTAGGAATGCGTACCAGCGCGGGGCGGGGGAAGGGGTGTCGGGTGGACATCGACGACGGTTCGTTTCTTGCTGGGCTTCGAATCGCTGGTGTTCTCGTTGCGCGTGCTTGTCGACCGTGTTCGGCGGAGGCGAAGGTGGTCAAGACTCGAGTTTGGGGCGGGGGGGCTGTAAGGCAGTCAATACCAGTCTAGGAAAATCAACATTCTTAAGGTGTGGTTAGCTCAGTGGTCTTCAGGGCTTGTCGGCAGCCCCCTCTGGCGCGCCGCCAAGTTGGCCCGAACATTCGCCATTCAGCCAAGCACGTGACATACACATGCGGACAGCAATCCCCTCTTGTTTGGTCCTCGAAAGCATACAAATTGAATACTAACATTGCTACTTTACGCTACCTGACCGCAGGCTGCTATCAAACTTGCCCATCATTTTCGCCATTTGAACTATGCTCTGGGGGTGGGACAGCCAGGTACAGCATCCACCCACATGCCGGGGAGGCAGTCGATAAGATAGGGATGCGGTGGGGGTGGGTGATGAACTCGTGATAAAATCTGCCAGTCAAGTTTGGGTTCTTACGGACCACCCTAGTCTCCTGCTGCCGTCAGGAAAAGGTTTGGTGATAATAAGGGAACGCGGAGAAACTCGGCGGACAGAACAAGGCAAGACTGTCGTCCATTTTAAAGGAAGGAAACATCTTGTTGGCTGTCTGTCCCGGCATAATAAGAACATGGGTCGGTTTGCAGCGTGGGTTGCAGCAAGTCAGATGCTGTGAGCTGCAGGAGAAGTGGCCACATGTCCAGTCCGTTCCATGGACCGGGGGCCGTCGCCATCATCATCGCCATCGAGTGCTGCTTCTGCGATGTGTTCAGTTGGGGTGGCTCATAGGGGGGGGGAGGGAAGTCGAGTTGGGACGAGCACCAATCCGACGCAGGGCCGTAGCTGGGCTGGGCATGTCTAAGGGATGGTTGAAAAGCGGAAGCAGGCATCCCGCAGTTTTTGCGTTCCCTCTCCAGTTCACGTCGGCAAGTTTTTTCAAAGATTTCATCGTGTTTCACCCTCCCCCAAACAAATACCTTTTGCTTCTTCCGTGACCGAATGCACCCGTGCTTTCTGAGGTGAGCCAAGAAGTCGCTCCCGGCTTCCTCGAGCATCGCACCCTTGTTAGCCGGCGTCAGGGACCTGAGATCCGAGAACACGCCTTCCTCTATCTTCTTGAGCGAAGTTACTCGAAAATTAGAGCACCTCAATCGGAACTCGACACACCATGCAATATCCGACCCAGAGATATACCATTCTCCATTCCAGCAAACGCGAGAAATCGGGTGTCCATTTACAAGACAGCTCACAATCTTACCATCTTTGTCAGTAGGCCGAGAGGAAAGAAACGACTCGACTGCACAGGGATTAGCGAAGGCAAACTGGGCTACAAACTGGGCTACAAACTGGGCTACTCTGCCGCGCTGGGGGAGGGAGAAGATGGTCCTTACGCTTCGCAAGCTCCGTCTCCGGCTCCGAGTCTATAGAGGGCCAGTCGCACCCCATGCTGAGGTGGTTTGAAGACAACACCCCGGGGCTCTCAGAGAACGACATTTCGGGCGTCTCGGAGGGTGATATCTCGGGGCTGGAGGAGGACGCGCGGTACGTGTTGTCGGGGAACCATGTGTCGCACCACATACCGGGGAACGGTGTGTCCGAGGACGACGTATCCGGGGGCGATTTATCGGGTGGGCACATGTCATGGGACGACGTGTACAACCACCAAGGCCACTCATTTTGCGGAAACGGGTCAGTAGCAGTCATGATAAGCAGTTCTGTGTTCCTTTAGCTGTGCCGAGTAGTTATTGCAAACCTGGCAAGCAAACAGGCGGGACGACGCTGCCTTTTTATCCTGCTGTCATGTCGTCTGTTCCGGCCACCAAGTCTGTCGTCGAGTGGGTGGTTTCATCGCGACGACCAACAAGCCGTGGCGGCAACTGTGCCGTGCCGCGTCCATGAGGTAGGCTGTCGGTGATAGAAGTGGAAGAGCCTCTGCAGTCCTTGGCTTTGCGCGGTCGGGCCGGGACCCGGGGCCTGGGCGTTCGCAAGCCATTGTTCAGGCGGCCGACAGAGCGCGCTGGTCCCTTGCTGTGAGGACTCAGGATGCTGTGGGGAGGAGGTCGACGTGGGCCTTCTCTCTAAACAGGCCGCGAAGCAGTCAAATCTGGAACCTTCTTGGGCGTGGTTAGCTCAATTCGGGGAAGAGGGGAGGAGGAGGCGGGAGGCGGAAGTTTCCTTCTTCTTCTTCTTTTTGACTTTCGGCGACGGGGAAGAATCACATGAGTCGGGACATGCGAGAGGAGAGGGAACGAGACTGTGCGCTTCTGCTGTCGTCTCGTATCAACCAATTCGGCAGTCACGATCCGAAAGCGACCGCATGCACCTTACCTCCATGGCCTGTGCACCTCCCCAAATCCGTATTGCGCCACTCCTGGTCCACTTTCCCATTTCAACTGCACTGGCACGACGTCAACCTACCTCGCCCCGAGGCGGACACCTCTTCGCGGGAGAGAAAGAATCTCGACGCCGTTATCGCTACCCCGCCGCGGCGACAAACCACTGTCATTCCTTGCCTTGTTCGACGAGCCTCCCCCCCGCCTCGGTCGCCGCCACCTCCCTTGTTCCTCGACCCAGAAACGCCGTCGCCGTTGATCAGCCCCGCACAATGCAAGAGAAGGACTTCGGCCAGGGATATCGCTCACGGCGTCGCTAGGCGTCGCACGGTTGGTCGAGCTGGCTGCTGCTTGAGGCTCCGTTGTGGCTTTACGAGATCACTGACTCTTGGGAGTAATGCCCGCTCTGGAGCACTCAAGCACATCGCTGATCATCCTTGGTTCCCTTGAAGACCCACCTCTTCTTTTCATCCTGCCCTGCAGTGTTTTCTGTCTCCTCCTCTGCATCCCTCCGTGTCTTCCTTTTTCTTTTCCTTTGCACCGATTACGCGAGCAGCTCCGCCAATACTCTACCGTGTCTTCATCCCCTCCATTGTTCCGACGATGCAGTCTTTTCGACTAGACTTTGACGACCCAGTCTGTCCTTTTTGGTCTGTCCTTTTTGGTCTGTCCTTTTTGGTCTGCCCTTTTTGGTCTGCCAGTCACATATTCATTCGCCCTGCTTCGTCAGACGGCATGGGCCCTGGAGCCTTTTCGTCGCCTTCACATCTCTTGCCTAGCCCATTGATCTCTCTCGTGTTCTGCTCAGCCGGCTCGATACAACTGTGAGCCGCTAAAATGCCAAGACGGCCAGTGGTAGGGAGGCCGCAGCCAGGCCCACATGATTTGCTGGACCCGGGGCCATCCACGGCCGCCTCGTTGTTCTGCAGCGGCTGTTTCTCGGGGGGAAACATGGCCGAGCGGGAAGCCGGGCACGGGGCTCACCTGGAATTTTACAACCTCAAAGACTCCCATTCCTCGCGCATTTTGGCCCCTTGAACAATAGACTTCACGCTCTCTCTACACGCGCCACATTGGAGACATGACCCCATCAGTCAGATTCTAATATGCCGTTCTATTGGCCCAAAATGCTGGGAACTAAGAACGGGTCTGTGGCAAGTCTCTGGTGAGGGTGTTGGTACACTTCTTGTGCTTGTGCGGAGAGAAACGCTGTGGCTACCTCCGGCTGGAAGCTTAGTTATCGTAGCGGATAGTGATCGCGAATGGATTCTGTTTTGGCAAAAGTGGAGAAGGTGGCGGCTTGACTTCTCGATGCCTGGCTGGCCTTATAGCGACGGCCAACCGGCCGACCTTTTTGAAGTGGTCCCGTCCGGTCGGGAGCAGCTTGTCAAGGTGGAGGCCATGGATCTACTAAAAGGCGGGGACCAATGTGTCACAAGAAGAGGGAGGAGATAGAAAAGGAACTCCCTCCCGTAGAGAATTAGGGCCAGGGGGGTTAAACACTCGCCCACAATGGGAAATACCTTTAACCGAAAACGGCTATCGTTCACGTCGAAGATAGTGACGGAAGAACGGAATGTATTGACAGTGAGAGAGAAGATTGACCGCTGGATGGTGAACGAGGGCAACCGCCGAATGTAAGTCCCCTCGCCCCGTCTTCCCGTCTTCAAGCCAGCAGGATTGGGCGTCGAGAAAATCTGCTTATTGGCTGCTGCAGTTTTGTCTTCGTTTTTCTTCTTCTCCAGGTGGTTATCTTTGTGTATGGCGTAGCCAACTACGGTCTGAAAGACAACCTCCAGATTGCGCGTGATACTTTTGGCCCGACATTTATGATTGCCCGATCCTCAGCGTTGGTTTTACACGTAGATGTCGCTCTGGTCCTTTTCCCAGTCTGCCGCACACTCGTCTCGCTGGCCCGACGGACACCGCTTAACGACATTATCCCGTTTGATAAGAACATCCGGTTTCATATTACAGTTTCCTGGTGCATTTTCTTTTTCTCTTGGGTACACGTGATTGCCCACTGGACCAACTTTGCCCGACTTGCGGCTAAAAACAGCCTTGGAATTCACGGATGGCTACTGGCAAACTTTGTTTCGGGGCCGGGCTGGACGGGCTACGTGATGCTTATCGCGTTGACGTGTATGGTTGTTACTTCGGTCGAAAAAGTGCGCCGGGCAAACTACGAGCGATTCTGGTACACGCACCACATGTTCCTCGTCTTCTTTTTTTTCTGGTCCTTCCACGGGGCCTTCTGCATGATCCAGCCAGACTTTGCGCCTTTCTGTGTGTCAATTGGCACACAGGCCATCGGCGTTTTTTGGCAGTACTGGATGTATGGCGGCTTTGCCTACCTTGCCGAGCGCATTGCTCGCGAGGTGCGTGGCAGGCACAGGACCTACATCTCCAAGGTTATCCAGCATCCCAGTGATGTATGCGAGATCCAGATCAAGAAGGAGAACACTAAGACGAGGGCCGGCCAGTACATCTTCTTTTGCTGCCCTGCCGTGTCGTTGTGGCAATATCACCCCTTCACCTTGACGAGCGCCCCTGAAGAGGACTACATCTCCATCCACATGCGTGTGGTTGGTGACTTTACTAGAGCCGTGGCCGTGGCGCTGGGTTGCGAATTCGATAGGAAGAAGGGACACTTATCCAAGATCGTGGGCGTGAACCAAGATAATGATGAGGTTGACCCGGCACTGCGCCGAGTGCTTCCTCGTGTCTACATCGACGGTCCCTTTGGCTCCGCGTCTGAGGATGTGTTCAAATACGAGGTTTCCATATTGTGCGGTGCAGGCATCGGCGTGACGCCCTTTGCTTCAATCCTCAAATCCATCTGGTACCGGATGAACTACCCACATAAGAAGACACGGCTGAGCAAGGTCTACTTCTTCTGGATTTGCAGAGATTTTGGGTCTTTTGAGTGGTTCCGCTCTCTGCTTCTTGCCATCGAGGCACAGGACGTTGACAACCGCATCGAGATTCACACCTACCTGACGGCCAAGATCAAGGTCGACGATGCAACAAACATCATGATCAACGATGCCAATACGGATAAGGATACAATCACTGGTCTCCGTTCGCCGACAAACTTTGGCCGCCCCAACTGGGATGCGGTTTTCCGAGGCATCAGGAAACTGCACACCCCCTCCGAGGCGGGCGTATTCTTCTGTGGGCCGAAGGGCTTAGGTAGCATGTTGCACATCTTTTGCAACAAGTACAGCGAGCCGGGGTAAGTTTGCACCACCTTTTCCTTTGATGTTCGACATGCCTATGGTGCTGACTCGATGTTGCAGGTTCAATTTTGTCTGGGGCAAAGAGAACTTCTGAACGACTGTTGAACAGCAACGCCGGTTGAAGGCTGAGATAGCCTAGGCGATGGTGCGCTCTGCTTCGTGAAGATTGTCGCGAGAGGACGGGAAACTCGGGCAAAAGGGGTTGTCAACACGAATAGGTGCGCGACGCTGCGACCAGGCAGCAAGCTGTACTACATACCAGAAGCGGCTAGTCTCTCACGCGCGTGAGACCTGAGACCCACCACAGCAATGGGCAAGGGCAGTAGAATATGACTAAGCAGGAAAGGGGTGGAAATAGGTGGGCTGGAGAGCTAGTATTTCTTAGATAGTACCAGGCACCATAATTGCCCATAAACAGACCCCGAACCTATCATTTTGACGCCAACGGTGAGACCGCCAGAAAAGCAGTTCCAATCTGCCAGCGCGGCTCGACTTCTCTCATTTCCGTCTGCCTGGTTTCTTCACTCATTTGTTTTGCCTTTCTGCGACAGATTGTCGATTCTGCAGCGTCCTTTGCGGTACCACTTTGCGGCACCTAGAAATCGCTGATTCCCAAGTTTGCGGTCCTAGGATTGGCTCCGGAAAGCGGGAACCGGAGAGCCCTGGATCAGATATTGTTTTGAACTATTCTGATATTCTGTGGCGGTCGGCACCACTCCCCAGGGGCATCAAGCACTGGTTGTGTGCCATCCGACGCCATCATCTTCCTAGAGACCTCTAGGAGGGACATCCCCACCTCGGACACGCTGTGTATCTCTGCGCACCTGCCTCGGCGAGGAAGTCACCTGGACATCGGATGACCCTTATCAGGTGCTAGCACGCTGCACTCGGCAGGCGCAACCTCCTCCAAAACTCTCTTCTCGCCATCGCTAAGTCACTTCTGGCACGCCATTTCGAGCACGAGTCGCACAAAGCCACCTATCAGTGGGCTTGAGTGCATTCCCTGGTGTTTCTGGGTGCCTAGGATAGCCCTAGCTTGGGATTCTGGGTAGTCACTTGGTGGTACTAGTCGTCACCTGGAGCGCGGACACGCGTGACAGAAACCGCGACGAGGCGTCAACTTAGAACGGTTGAGGCGTCAGAAGTCCCACAGCCGCCACTCTTGCACGCGATAAAATTGTCAGTGGGCAGCCATCACCTGGCAAAAACCGCTAAGGCAACAGAAACCTGCAGTAGCCACCCACCCGATTTTTGCCTAAGACAATCAGGTTCGGTTTTTATTTTGGCCCCTCCAAACCTCACCCAAACACAACTCGACCAAGCAGAATCGACGCCTCAGATTTCGAAGACTACGCCTGTAGTTAAACCAGATAGGCCTGTTTTGCCTTATTGGGGTACCTGTTTTATTTCTGATTGATTTCTTCACCACTCGTTTCTACTTGGGTTGCGTGTTTTTGGAGTACCATACCTCCTTGCTGCCAAAGACAGGCGTCCAAGACTCCCTCCGAGGCCTGTTTGACGGGTGGGAGTTTGTCGCTAGCCTACTTCGACATTCATTTTCACCAAGCCGCATTAATCGACCCACCTCACCTCAGTCTTTGATCACCATACTATCACTATACGACCACTACCTGTCCACCAGCACGCCTGCAGACGCGTGCTGCCTTGCTGTCCAGCCAGCAATTCTGCTCCCGACCAACGCAGCCAACCCATCTGCCATCTTTGCCCCACCTCGAGGGGTCAGCAAATCCAACCTCCACCACAACACAGCATTCTCGCTTCACGCCCTCGCCGGGGACAGACACGGGCATTTCAGACACCGCCGGTTTGTTTGGAGTAGAGTCACTATATTAGCACCTCCCCAGTGACATCGGCCTCGAGGCATCGACATTTCATTTGCCAGAGGGACATCAGTCGCTACAATCGGTCGGACGTCCGTTTCTTCTGGCGCTTGTGTCCCCGGACACCGTAGCTTCGACATCTGATTTCTTGCCCACTCCTGGAGCTACCTCAGAGGTAGACAGCGGTCACTTCAGTGGCATCGATTTGTCATCAGACGAAGACTGTGCATCAGACTCGCCCAACCATCGGAGTTTGTTATTAGAGATTATCAGCAGCCCCAAGTCAACCATTTCTAAGGAGAACAAGAGATACAGCCTTCACGACGACCAGCTCCCGCCCCCACAAGTCAATAAAACAGTCACCATGACGTCGAGTGTCTCACATTCTCGGCCAAGAGGCACAAGAGTGCTGAAGAGTCATCGAGCAGTTGGAAACCAGTATCATTCTGGCCGGCTTCGACAAGGAACAGACGGGCATTTTTCGCAAGTCAAAGTTCAAACAAAGATTGAAGAGGGAGGCCCACGAAACGTTTCTCAGAGCGCGAGAACGAGGCGGATGCCACCAACCTGCTGATGGAGGTGATGTCCTTCAAACGCGAAGTCGGAGAGCCTCTTGAGGCTCATATCAAGCGCGGTGAGAAGCTGGTCTAGAAACTCACAAGTGACGAGCACATGCGGATTTTATTTCGCAACTTCTTGGAGCATATAGTTGATCGCGAGAGCGGAACTAAGATCCAAAAGCCAGTCGAAGACTGCATCGTTAACGCCGAGAAAACCACACTCTCGAGCAGGAGAGTGATGGGACTTGCTGCAGACACCACTTTCAGAGATATTTGCACTCAGATCCGTGCTTGCACTACCTCATTCGGAAACACCGTGCCTGATGACGATGGGGATGATCGGGGCAACAGCGATGAGGATGATTCACGCAAACTCGTGAAGCAGTTTGTTTTGAATCAAGAGAAGGCGGCTCACTCATTCGAGCTTTGGGGTCAGACGTTGTCAACTATGGCACTCCTCACCCCATGCAACAACACGTTCATGAGCAGCAAGCCCAGCTGCGTCCGACAAATCGCCCACCCCCGCGATCTCCCCCCAAGCCTTGGGACCCCGACGGAGAGATATACTGTTCATTGCATCCACCTTGGACCTGTCCCGAGAGAGATCGAGTGTCTGAGGATCAGATTGCGAAGAACAAGCAGAAACGTTACGATGAATGGAGGACGAAAAGCACCCCAATGAAAGATAGATCTCGCAAGCCGTTTGAAGGTTCCGCCCCTCGGGGATGTACTGGATGCTTGAGCGGCAACATGACTTAGGATGGACAACAACAACTGAGATCGATCATGGTGCAAGTAAACAATGAGCACTACGAGCAAATGCAGCATCACCTGAATGCTATCGACGCCTCGAAAGGGAAGATTACCAAGCCCAAGCCCCCTCCCAGCGTATCCCAGCTCGCAAGCCCCCAAAGTCGGTTGGCAAGAATGTGGAGGCCATCGGACGCGACATCGAGCGTTTCATCGAGCCGGATGAGGTTCAGGTGGGCGACATGTCAGGAGTCGAGGTTTAGGGCCTTGATGTTGTTCCCCCAGTCTTACTCGACAAGCAGCAAGCTCTGTATGAGCAGGCCATGCCCTAGCAGGCACAACATCAAGTGGCCCGCGTCCACCTCGCCCATCGGTGGCGGACGAGATCGAGGGTTTGGCTCGCCCTGGGGTCAAGAACCGACCAATTTACCAGCCATTCAGAATTTGCCTGCGCCCGATGTCGTGCCAACCCAAGACCAAGTCGCGATCCCCAGCATCACGATAGTGCCATCTCCAAAGGTACCACTAGGCGATAAGCTAGCCACGTTTCCCAAACTGGCAGACAAGTCGCCACGCTCGGCTCTGAATATATCACGAGTTAGTGCTGGCCCTTAGAGAGGTAAGACAATCTACCCAAAGAAACTAGTTTCATTTGATCCTCGTAATGTGGATAAAATGGACCAAGTCATCGATGAGGTTTAATACCAAGACTCGTCCTCGCTCTCACATCATCACCATAGAGCAATACAGCCTCACTTTACTAGACATTGGACAAGCTCTGTCAGAAATTGTGATTCTAATCAACCTCCTCCAGCTGCTGGACGCTACCCCCCAGGCTAAGAGCAGACATCAGTCGATTGGTCCCAGCTGAAGCTCACGGCAACTGTAGGAAGAAGAGAGGGGGCTCCGCCCTACCGGCCCCCCGTCTATCCAAGGTTGAGAGCTTCACCCCTCCAACTTTCGTCTCGAGGAAGATGAATGTCGAGTCAAGCATCATCCGTAACTACTCACTTAACCAGGCTGAGATCGGGCTGGTGAGTATCGGCTTCATCGAAGGTGAAGTGAACGGGCTCAGGGCGATGAAATCATGCTCGATTCTGGTGCCATAGTTGAGTGCATCAGCCCCGATTTCTGTCGACGTCTTGGTCTTACGATCAGGAGACTGGACGTCCCATCTACGATCAACCTCGCAAGCGATGAACACAACAGCATCGACAGTTATTGGATTGTCAACATTCTCGTGGCGGGAGCCATGACGGTGGCAATGGCATTTGTCTATGGCACTGGAGAGGCTTATCATATGATGCTGTCATTGAACTGGTTGAATAGGGTGCAGGCTTGTCAGGATTGGACAGCCATAGAGTTGACCGTCACTGGACAGCATGGGTACCAAGGCACTGTATGTCACTTCAGCCCAGCGGTCCGGGATTGTGGACATCCGGGTCGGCGAGGAGGAAGACGAGGCGACGTTCTCCGGATATGAAGAAGACTCAGATCAGGAATATGGCACGTCGTTTCGTGCCCTGGCTACTGCGACAGAGTTTGTTGACCTCTTGGAGGCATCTGGAATGGCCCCTCCATCAGAACAATCGACCTCCAGTGATTGCTGGTACGACACTGATGACACTGAGCCCACGGAGCCTCGCGTTCTGGCGGGAAACGGAGACGCCTGGTGAGTGACGCTCGGAGTTGCCAGGCTCCAATCGATGGAACCGAGGGCGAAATTACCATTTGGACTTCACACAACAGATTTCTTTGACAGCAACCGACATCGACGTGGGCCGTAACCAACTGGATCTACATTTTTTGGACCAAAACACCGCACGCCCGAGGGTTGGGTAGCGCCAGGTACTCATTGCAATGTCAACTTGGAGGCCCCAACCCACAGACGCCAGGTACTTCGGATATTACGAATTTAACTAATACTTACTTCGAGCCCCGGGAGGAGATCTACGGACGTTTCCAGATGAGGATGATGAGTAGCAGGCCAGGAGTTGTGAAGATGGATCCCCGGACCACTAGAACCCCAGGATTCGTTTGTTTGGCATTTACCATTCCAGGAGGACCCTGTTTTGCCCAGCGAGGACTCAAGCTCACTCACACATTCATATGAGGATGTATCTCGTCTCTCATAGATTCTATCCCCCAGCGGCCAGATAGCACAGCTAAGTCAACGGACCATTCAACCTACCTTAGTGACCAGTCATGGCTCACTCCCACATAACCATGACATCACATTATATGCCGCCTAGTGTGGTTGACAGATCGTTCTCGCCCCAACGAAGTCGCAAACTGATCAACGCGGGCCTGGGTCTGGAGAGTCACTATCTAACTCAACTTGCCCAACCTAGGGGCAAAGTAAACAAAGACACCGGACCAATGAGCACCACCGGGGGAACTTCCAGCCCAGCTCCGGAAATTTTCTTCAGCATCCTAAGATGCTATTTCTCTCCCCTAAACACTTTAGGCCATTGCGACGGGCACCATTTCTCTGCGCAACCTCGACATTCTGTCGGCTGCAAAACCCGAGGCAGTGTGTATTTCGCTCGGCATAGAAAAGCTTGGAGGACCGCTTCTTAAATGAAGTGGTAACCCAGCGACACACTTCTGCGCTGTCGCGCAACCTCCTCCTCCACAGTCGAGCGGCATGATTTGCCTCCATTGGGGCGCTAGATTCCGCAATTAGCTACTTGGAGACCTCTGGGCGGGATATCCGTACGTCAGACAACAGGAGACTCGCGGTGTCAATTTATGGCGACAGACATGATCGACACTTCCTTGATGCAGTAGTTAGCGTCGTCCGAACATCAAACGAACCTGGGTACGCCTTCCAATACCTGCCGTCAAGCGAGAAAGGACAGGCCTGTTCCTTCCCCAATCAGAGTCATCACGGCGATGTTGACCAAGTCAAAAGTCAACACCTTAGTCTAGGTTTTCGGTTAAAAGGCGATCGAAGCTTCACTTTCACAGCCAACCCTAGGAATTTAGCCTAGGTTTCATAGTCACCGGGGGTACCAGGCCCTGGGATCAATAGCAACACACCCAAAGGTACCTGTCGTCGGGGTCAGCACAGGACAGTCAGACACAAGTTGCGACGAGGCGACAACCCATGAACATGAGAAAGGGTACCTAGAGTTAACTATGGGGATTCGCCATCCGAGGGGCGGCCCCTGACCTCCGGAAATCCCCGCCAAAAGGGCCGATTTTAGCAATTTCGATGGACAAGCTCGACCCTTGGTGGGAAACCACCGGGATAAAACTTGGCTGCGTAGCAAACACACCTAATGATAAAATCGAGATTGTTAAAGGTTGTGTTATTCCTATAAGGATCTTTTTGCCGAAACCCTTGAGGACCTGACCACAACGGACATCCTCGAGCACCCGGTGAATTTATGTCCTGGCTCAGTTCCAAAAGTCACCCGGGCACCTAGGTACTCCCAGGCGCATCTAGATTATTCTGCAGAAATTTTCCCTGCCATCTCGACTCTCGAGCGCGACCTCCACTCGCAGCACCTCAGAAGGAAGCTCTGCCCACTCTGTCAATAATTGCGACGCGCGCACAAGCCCAGCATTCCGCAGTCCTTCTGCGATCGATTGCTGGCCCCAGTCCTAGCCATGGTCCGCGCTCTGCCGGATGCGCCCGGCTCGTCCGAGGGAGCAGGAGGGTGACGAAAACGGCGACGAGATGTCACCCCCGGCTTCCCGGAGACGGCCAGGAGAGGAGAGACGGAACATATTTCATTTACCATGCGCGTGCCGCGCTCCACATTCCAGAGCCCCCTCCAGTCCTACCAGCACGCAACTTCAGGACGAGTAAAATGGCGACCCGTTGAAATGTTAGAACGAGAGGCAAACAAGCTATATAGGCGTCCAATTCACCTACAGGATGGGTAACTGTCCGGGATATTGCCTCGCTCGCCCCTCTCGTTCCCCCAGACACCCTATTGCCGCAGCAATCTACTTATCTTATTGGCTAGGAGACATGGGCACGAGTCTTATCCCCGACAGCGTATCGCTCCAGAACGGAAGGGAATCCCACGTCTTTCGCGGGCTGCTGTCGTACGATGGCGAGTCAGGACCGCAGAACGCTTCTTACCAAAACTACCATTCACTCTCGGCAATGCACGAGCCCTTGGGCTGGGCTTGGGGATATGGCGAGCCGCGCCCACAGCCTCCATCGCCGGAGCAGCAGAGGGTCACGATACACCACTTTGGCGTCCCTACTAATGCATACTATCCTTGTTTCTCCGCCAATGCAGGAAATACCGCCGAGTTGTGCGACATGGCCGCCAATATACACGATGGGCAATCACAACAGCCGCCGGTAGGGTCAACCGGCCCCTCGGTCCCAGTCATGATCACCCCGAAAATGGAAGAATGGAGAGGCGGGAAACGAAAGTTTGGCCAGAACACCGCCATGGAGCAGACGCCCACATCTCTGCAGCCGGACACAGTGCGGCAGCCCCTATTGCCGTCTCCCGACTTTTTCCGCCATCGTCGCACGCCGCGCAGCCGCCAATCTGATGGTGCGTTCGACGCTACCGACTGCAACGGGCATGGTAACGGCACACACCCCGAGGCTTCGTTCAGCACCATGCGGCAGACTAGCACCGCCAGCCGCCTCATGACGTCCTCCCACGATCCAACCAAGAATCTGCAAGGCAGCGCCAACAGCAGCGCTACCCTCTCCCAGGACGACAGGTTCATTGTCCTCACACCCGATGACAGCACCCATCTCATGACGAGCGTCGCGGCCAGCAGCAAGCATACCGAGATTCGCCGCCGCCACGAAGTTTATATAGACCAGGTAACAGCGGCCATACGCGAAGTGCTTGATCGAGAAGGGCTGGAGCAGAAGGGAGGGCTTTGCTTGAGGGTTAAGGAAACTCAACACTAGGTTTTGGGGCGGCGTCGAAGGGTCGGATGTATACTATTACCTACGGTTTTGCATTTCTTTCTCTCCGTCTTGCCTGTCTCTCTCGTAGCCTCGGCGATACGAACTGCGCGAGTACGTTTCACAGCTATTAATTGCATTCCCGAGCCACCGATAACGAACTTCATGGTATCCCGTATGTAATGAGACCGAGAGTCGTGTGGCATGGCAGGGGCGTAATAGCCTGCGTTTGACTGACGTCCACTCGGGAAAACGAAAGGGTGCTGTGGGCTGTCTTGGAGTGGGTCAGTCGCTACTCCATGCAAATTCTGTCTGAATTGGCATACAAATTATCAAGGCAGCTGCGTGAGTTGCCATGCGAAGCGCGACGTCCCATCATAGCCCCCATGTCCAGCAGCTCACCTTGGGTAGGCAGAGATTAAGGGGCCGTGCTGTTAGGGGTGGAGAATGTAAATTTCCTTGATCTAGGAAACGAGGACGCTCATTTCTTGGGGATTAACCGGCCCTTTCAAGTTGTCTTGACAGGCCAAATGCAGTCAAGATCCCTCTGAAACCTCCGGTCCTTGAGCGACCTGCGGTTCAAACCAGAGGATGTGAAACGCCCCGGACCCTTGGACTCTTGGAGAAGGAGACAGACTCGAGTCGGAAGACCTAAGAATGGCCGCGACCAGCAACCTCTTCGACAGTGCTTTGCTAAATTTTGCGGACCTATGGAACAAGAACAAGTAATTTGGTCTGAGGGCGTGCAAACGGACGCGCCCAAGGACACGGGTTGCTGGCGCCGGCCTGGTGTTATTGTGAGTAGAACATGGGGACAAAGGCCCATCAGCACCACCATTCTTTTCCGCAGGCAGGGCACCGCCATGAGGGCGCCCTGAACATATGGGGGACCGAATGCCGCAGGTTGTTGACCAGTACGCCACGGGATGATGATCATCTGGCTGGCACGTATCAGGATGCCGCACACGCCATCCGTCTCGCTCGAGCATCTTCGGCACGAGAAGCAAGCGGCCAAGTTTAACGGGTTCAAAGTGGCTCTTCTGATTGAGGACCGGCCGTTGCCAATCTTAGCACCGCTGATGCTGCACTTTATGAGCGTCGTGCCACCCGACTGGCGCTTCCGCTTTATGGGATCCATTGAGCGTGTTGAGCACATCAACCAGAGCATGGCCATCTGCGAACACGTTGCCACCAGCAAGCTGGACCTGACTTGCATTCCGTCCAACATGTCGACGGGGTCGCAGGAGGAGATCAGTCGCTTCCTCACCACCCTGTGGCTGTATGAGGTGGTGCTCCGGCCCGCCGAGTGGCTTCTCATCTTCCAGACCGAGAGCATCCTGTGCGCCAACAGTCGGCGGAGTCTGAACAAATTTCTCGACTACGGCTAGGTCGGCGCACCCTGGGAGCCAAATGGGCGGTTTGGGGGCAACGGCGGCCTGTCGCTGCGCAGGGTCAGCGCCATCATCGACGTGCTCCACAACCAGAGGCGCGTGGACGGCTCTGATCCAGAGGACGTGTGGCTCACGGAGCGGCTCGGCCATCGGCCAGGTTCCAAGCTCGCCAACGGCGCCATCTCACAGGCCTTCTCGGGCGAGAATCATCCTGGCCAGGAGGTCACGCTCGACGCCGCCGCTGTTGCTGCTGCGGCGGCGGAAGCCACGAGCCCCTCAACGGTAGGGGGGGGTGAACAAGGCAGAGCTGGATCCAGCCCTCATCGCCGCGGAGAACGGGGCCTACGTCGAGGGCCTCGACGACTGGCGCTCCGGCTATTACGAGCCCCTGGGCTACCACACAGGCCTAAGCGGGTCCGCGCTGAGCGGCGCCATCTGGGGCAACGCTAAGAGACTGCAGCAGCAGCTAGAAGCGGGAGGTGCCAGAGGACAACGTGCTCACCGTCGGCATGACGAACACGCATGGCGTGGAGAGTGACAGAGGCCCCATAAGCGACGGCGTCGAATCCCCCCCTTTGCAGGGGCTAGTGCCAAGGTGATCCAAATTGTGAGCATGCCAGAGGTGGAATGGGATGAGGATGCCAGGAGCGGTGGAATGGTGAGGATGCCTGAGGTGGAATGGGATGAGCATGCCAGTGATGAGCATGCCAGTGATGAGCATGCCAGTGATGAGCATGCCAGTGATGAGCATGCCAGTGATGGAATGAGAATGCCAGTCAGAGGATGCATCACGCCGAAGCCGAAGTGATGCGTGAGGTGCGAAAGCTACCTATTTTCTGTCGCCCAGTCTTGAGCCGTCTGCGACCATTCAGCGGCCTGGAGACTGTCGAAAGTGCAACAAAACATCCACTTTGCTGTCGAACGGAGAATTTGCTAGTAGAGGATTGCCGGGGTTCTGGTGTACTCAGGGTTCCCGAAACCCCTGTGTGGTGGCTAGATGGGAGAAACTTCCCAGCTTATGCTCATCCCCTTTCGCATTCCATCTTAGGAATTCTAATAAGTGATTTCGGCAGTTGGCACCACTGGCGCACATTGGGGTCATCGTTCCCACCAAGTGTCACCTGTTCCAGGTTCCGAAAGGTTGAGAAAATTCTTATGGTTTCTCTGCTCGGAAACTCCCTGTCCGCCTGCAGATAGCCCACCTCCCAATCGGCGGAGAGAAAGACCAAATGAATTGATTCAGATCGTGGGCTTTTTTAGCAAGGGAGCGGAAAATCAGCTCCTAGGTCTTAATATAGTGGCCTGGATGAAAGAAAATAAACAGACGGACTATGTTTCGAACGGGGAACTGGCGGCGTACCCAGCGGAGTATTCTTATTAGAGGGCAGGCTAAATAGTCTATATAAAATGGCTTTCGAGTAAAAAGACATGATTTTACTGCCCTCGAAGTATATCTTGTGAGGCTTTAGTCAGCCGTGCCGTCGCCAATGCCGCTCGACCAGCTCAAAGTGAAGATAGAAAACCTACGACGACAACAAGACAGGATCGACAGCGTGTTTTGCTCTTATAGAGGCTTTGGGAAGCTCAGCTTTGCTTCGGGACCATGATACTACAATGCCACTTGAAGCACAAGTTTGTAAACAGCGATTCGGAGTTCGGCTGGGAGCTTGAGGAAGTGGAACGTCTCCCAGTTTCCTCTCCGTTGGGACTGTAGTTGCGCGATTTCCGCTGGAGCCATATTGGCGGGACCTTCTTGCCGGTGATGTCGCATTCGTCGCTCAGATTGGATGAAGGCACAAGAAACTTGTACGGATGGTGTTGCTTTGCCCAGCGCCCCCTTCGTCCACTCGTTCCTAAACAAAGGGCCGGACAACACCACGATGGTGGAAATTAATTTAACAGATTGAGCTATTTCTAGACAATGCCAATCTTCATTTGTCCATTCTCGCCAATGCAGTTGCGAAAATGAACTGAGATGACAAGCATGACCTAATACCTCGATATCGGCGCCCCTTAGATCCTCCCTCCCCTCCTCCCCAAAGTTAACGAGTGACGTTCCTGCCTCCGGGGACATGGAAACAAAAGGGGAATCATTACTGCCGAAGTCGTCGTCGTCGATGTCGAGACATCTCTCCCGCTCAGGAATGGGTCGCCGAAGGAGGTGTCCTACTGTTTCACCCTTAGGGTAAGTGGCCATACTAATATATGAAACAGACCCGGCTTAATTTGTGCAGGGATATTGTTAATTGCCGCTGTGACATACGCTTAAAGCATTTTCTTAATCGCATGGCGGGATTTATATTTCTTCAAGTCATCGTTCCCGCCCATCTAACCTGATCTCATTCTCCCAAGCACGCTATTCAAATAAGTCGTAATGGATCTCTCGGCAGAGTTCAGGATGAAAATGTGTCACATGGCTCAAAAGATCCGGCCACTTGTTCAAGTCGACCCTCATTGCTCTTTGTTGGAGTCTCAAGCTGAGATTGACCGTAGAATCCATCCAGAGTTTCCCAAATCCGTTCTTGAGTACTGGCTTTTAAGTGAAGACCAGCTTGATAGCATCGCTCGGTTCTACGATCAGTCTGAGCCATCCGAGCTATCGCAGAGATATCCTTGTCCCATTCTATGGCAAAGGGACCTTAGTGTCGAGGATAAGCGAAGACTCATCGGCATGTTCATTGGGATCGTCCTCCGAGACGAAGCGGTATACAAGAGACAGAGAAAGACTTTCCCCACCAGCTACCGATGAGTTCAAGTATGAGGCTATAAAATAGGAGGTAAAGAGGCAATGATGGAAAAGCAACCCAAAGTTCCATTTCCGCCCTCTCTTCTTTGCTAAACGACGATTCTCGTCATCTCTGAGCGTTGCCTATACAGAACCAGGCTGCGCCTAAAGGTACATTTATGGCGGACGGCAGGCAAATCTCGGCGTTTCTGAAAGCGGAAGGGAAGGAAAATTGACTCAAAAAAGAAAGGTCAAGGTCGTAAGAGACAGATTGGACGGCGAAGAACGAGTTTGGAGGGGCGAAATTGAAAGGAATGCTCAGAGTCGGGACAGGAATAGTGCAGAATGTCATTTGTATATACTACTAGGTACTACGAATCGCAGCTGCCTTGATAACATTGATTCGTCGATTGGACGACCGCTCTGACGGAAGAGAATGTGCCTGGGCCGAGCGCGACCCATTTCACTCAACTACGATTTCTGGCGAGCTCCCAGAATAGCGAGCGGCATGGAAGGAGGCAAATGAGAAAACTCAGTGTCATTAACGAGTTCACCATCGAAACAAGCTCTATCGGCCGCCTCGAACACGGATCGCGACGGAAAAACATCATCCGGCAATGCTTTCCAGTTGATCATAGGGGTCGTTGGAAAGCAGCTGGCCTTGGATGCACGTGGTAGGCTTCACTATGAGAACTCAACAACGAAGAACAACATGAAAAATCGTGGAAGGTTAGAGAATATAGAAGGGCAAAGCGAGGGGATTTGGGCAATGCAATTTTAATCGAATTTGACTGGTGACTGGGGTTGGAAAGTACATTTCTCGTAGGGAGCTCACTCCGGCCCTGTGATCATTACTAACGAGGCCAGTATGAGGCAACAAACAGAGGGGTGGCGTGGCAGAATCCGCTGCGTACTTTCGTCAGCAGCCCGGAATGCTGCCTGACTCGCTATCAAGCGACGACATCCCCCGAGCGACGCAGTCGATGCACCTCGTAGGTCCAGGGGGTCGGGCTCAAGCCACTCCATCATCACGGACCGCTTTGTGTTTCTCAGCGTCGCCACAAGAGGTGAGAGGATTATGGCCTGAGATCAAGGATGGGGTTGGGGAGATGGATGAAAAGCAACCAAAGACACAATCACAGAAAGGAAAGTTGAGAGACAAAGAAATCAGTTTACTTTTGTATGCAAACCTGGGACAGAGAGTCTGGACGTTGGACAAAACAGCGCGCTACAGAGAGGTCGCGCAAGAAGCCCGGAGTGACAGGAAATACTCCCCCCTGCCCAGTCGCCGCGAGTTCCGATGTTTCACAACATATCACCCATGGACCTGCCAACTTTCTACCCTGTGACCATGCCTCCCGCATGCCCATCGTTCTGAGTCACGAATGATAGAGCTGCCCTTGCGTCTCTTAATTTCACCGTCGTGTGCGCTTTGGACCAGCCGTTGGTATCGCTGCGGTGTGGTGAGCGTTGCTGCTCCCTGGACGAGCTAGCGCTCCGTTTGACAACGTTACAGGGGATGAGCTCCTTGTTTGAGAGCTTACTCCAACATGAAACTGCTGTCGTCAATCCGAGAAGCCAATAATAAGCTAGTAAATTACCCAGGCGTGACAAGGTCACAAGACTAAACAACCCGTTGGGAAAGGCGACGACGTGAATTGATGAGTCCACTGCCGCTCTTGACCCCAGGGGCGAAAGCAGTGCTGTATAATATGAGACCAGACGGTCGCTACTAGTATCTGGTAATGAAATAAATCACTTGCACTTAATACTCTTGCGCCCGTCCGGTTCGCTCTTGATGACGAAGGTCTTGGCCAAAAGATTTCTGAGAAGATTGTCTCCTTCACGGCCCTGAATTGTACTTCCGTTCAGTATTTGGTCGAGGGCCTCTACAGCACTCATCTTGCTGTACCGAGTCCTCTTGTTTACATCTGAACCGGCTTGGATCAGATGCGCTATGACAGGAATCAGACTGTTGGCCAACTGGACATGCTCCTCTAGGTTCTCATCACAACCGAAAGTGCACTGTATCGTGGAAAAGAGATACGTTAAAGGTGGGACCTCGCTGTTGGGGCAACCGCCGTTGGGATTGGCACCGGCGCGAAGCAAGAGAGGGATCGTATGATAGTTCCGGCGACTGCAAGCCTGCCATATGTATGACTCGCAGCCGTTTCTTGGGTCCCTCCCACGCAGCGGTTTTTGTTTGATGAATTCTTTCAATATGTCGTTGTTGCCACGGCGTACAGCCTTTCAAAGGTTAGTTGTCGTGCTCGACGGGTGGACTTAGAAGCTTTTGCCCACCTACGATTTCAAATGCTGTGAGATGATCGAGGTGGATAGGCGCCTTGTCCATGACGGCCACAGTCTCAGTGACGCACCTCGCTAGCTGTCGGCCGTCGGGGTCCTGTAGAAAGTCATTCGTAGGGCCCAGCCGAGGAGATAGTATGCTGCCGGTATCCCAGTATGCCATGTACGGGTCGGCGCCATATCTTAACAAGAGCTTTATTGTATCAATGTCCCCAATTAGAGTTGCCTCAGCCAAGGGTGTCATTGAAAATGCATTGAGAACGTTGATATCGCAACAGCCCCGGTCTAGGAGCGTCGTGATGATCTCGCAACTCATCCCACTGCATGCAAGGTGGAGAAGTGAAGATTTGCTTCTCAAGAGCAGAATATTTCCAGTAATGTCGTGAGTTTCGCCAATCAGCTTGGAAATAGCTCTGCCCAGTGTTTGTTTTTCATTGCAAGACATAATCATCCCCAACGCGAGCAGAGCTTTCCGAGTGAGCACGCCGGTATTGGTTTGGAGTGTTTTTCCGTCTCCGAGAGCGAAGACCAGGTCTGACAATCTATGGTCGCCCTCCCGGATGAGTTGAACAACGATATTGGCAAGAGCGCAATCGTCAAAGACATAGCCAAGCTGCCTCCCAAGCTTCCCAAGCTTTTTGTAGACTTCTAGGTCTCGTGGTTCCGGCAGCTCGGTTTTGACGGCTTCCAGAACAGTCGCTTGCCAACAACTCTGTGAGAGATTCGCTTGGGTAGAATATTGAAGCAGAAGATCCAAGAGGTCGAATGGAGGGTTTTGCACGATTCCTCTCAGAAATAGTGGTAGAAGAGGTGGGTCCTTGCTGGCCTGGTGTAAGTTTTCATGCGGACAGCAAACAATTGCTCCGTGTCGCAACAATACCATCATCATATCTTCAAGATGATATGGGCTGTTGCTGCATGTAGCATAATCGATGGCCGTAGCCCCTGAATCATCGACCTGGTTCACAGAGGCACCGGCAGCCAACAAGTGCTCGATACAGCTCATATGGCTGAACTCGCAGGCTTTCATTAAAGCTGTCGCTTTGTATTTGCCGACCCCATTGATGCACGCCCCGCCTTCCTCGAGCAGAAGTCTTAGTTCGACCTTGAATCCTCTCTTAGCAGCCAGTATCAGAGGAGTATCACGGCTCCCAACGACTTTGTTGACGTCGATTTTGGATATTATGAGTTCCTTAATGAATTGGGCGCGTTCTTCCTCCCAAGCCCTAGGCGATATCTTGATCATGTTTGGACCATATTGAGCTTCAAGCGCATTGCTCAAGCATGTATTGTGTTCCTCCCAGTCGTTATCGGCGTAGTCTTCGTCAAGAGTTGTTCCAGGATAGGCACCAGCCTTAAGCAAGGCACGGGCTGCTGGAAAATTGCCCAAGTAAGACGCAAGATCAAGTGGCGTGGAGTTTCGACTCCCTCCGCGGCCCTCAAGATCAAAATTCCAGTCCAAGAGCGTCCGAGCAATATCATAGACTGCATCTCGGTTGAGACACAAAGCCAAGTAGTGCATAACCGTATTGCCGTATGTATCACGCGTTCTGTATTCCGAAGGGGCACCCAGGGCTGCGGATTGAAAGTTATCCACGTCCTCGGAGTAGTCCGAGCGATGGAAGTTGTCCGCGTGCTCGAAAACATGGACAGGGCAACCATGACCGTTACTCTCGCTTCTCGGATCCCCATCCATGGAGTTGCGGGCCTCCTCTCCGGCATGGTTCATACCACTCCGTGCTTCGAGTTCACTATATTGTCTCTTGAGCAGGCTTACGACACTTGGTAAGCCATTCTCAACAGCCGACTGTAGGGCGGTAACGGCAGGAAGATTGACCGTGGGCAGCGCTTCAGCCACGCGCAAGGGCGCGCCTCGTTCAATAAGAAGGAGAGCCGTAGATACTTGCTTGCTACTTGCGAGTCAGTAAGGCGGCATGGTGGTTGGAACTCGGAAAAGGAAACCTACTGGCAAAGTGCGTGATGCAGAGGCATCCACGGAGGATATTGGCGCAGCTCATTGCTGTCTCCCATCCATTGGGCTTCCAAGTTGGTACAACTGCACCAGCCTTGGGATATTGCGTCTATCTCGGCACCGTTATCGAGAAGGCAGGTGACAATATCGTTGAGCCCCTTACAGCAGGCGACATGCAATGGAGTTGTGAAATAGTTGTTCTGGTACTCGGCCCAGCCCGCCAAGTCATCGTCTTCATCCTCAGAGTACATCCTCCAGTTTACGACGAGGGACTTTTTCTCTTCAGTCTCAGCGTGAAAAAGGGTGTTCTTGACAACATCTAGCCGTGCGGCTTCGATCGACCACCGCACAGCTTTGTGGCTGTATCGCGTGTACAAAGAACGCGTCAGAAGTCCATGGCAGACACGGTTGGTCCTGACCAAAGCCGCCAGGCTCGAGCGCTCGGCGAGCAAACCGCCAATTTCGAGCAATAGCTCTAGGGGAAGGAGCTGAAACGACGCCATGCGTGCGCTAGGAGGTAGAGAGCGCGGATGGAAACGACAAGGACGGGTCGCAATGACTGTTAAGAATCCCGTCACGTCGTTCTGTTATGGGTTGACTTATGTACGTATGAGGTCGTCTAGTAGGATTCAATTAAAGAGATTAGGTGTCGTTATGATAATGTACTACTTTGCTACACTCACTCCCTGTCATTTTCTTCAATCTTCAAGGCCTATTTTTTTTTTCAGAATGTCTCAAATGGGGATGCCTTTTATTAGAGTAACTTACTAACTTACTTTCTCAACTTTTACCTTTTATACGACTGCTTGCCTCAATTTAGTGCCCTGAGGAAAATAGCATTAGGTGTCAGCGACTACTGTAATGATGATTGTGTAGTAATTCTCGTTCTTTAGCGAGTTACGGTTATCTACTCCTCTCGCCCCTTAGGACCCGCCGGGAGAAACGACCAACTTCCTCTCTGTGGAATCTCCTACACTGGCTTCTTTCGCGGGGCGTGATGAAGCAGGTGACAGCGCAACGTGTCCTAGACGGATTTAAGCACAAATACGCCGGGGAATATAGTCGTTCTTTAGCTGGACGAAGCGCATCCAAAGACCCTCTTAATCGGGCGACGGCGATGCTGAGCCAGGACCACAAATCTACTAAGTTGCAGAACTCAGACCCACCAGTCTCCGGACACGTTGAATAAGACTGCGCATATATTTGCCCGCGCTTCCTACATTATGGCGTGACGCGAAAAAGCAACTGAGCCCCGCAATCTCACAGCCTTCGTCCTCATCAAAGTCTCCCGAAAAGTTTGAATTCACCATTGCTGCATTATTTTGATAGTTCCTAAAGCAAGACCTCAAGCCAGAAGCATGATTATCGCCACAATAATCGCGACTGTACTGGTTTGACCCTCAATAACACTGGAAAATATGGATTTCCCAAGCGTCAATGACCCGGAACTCCGCGAGGTTGGTGGAAGAACTGTTACAAGCGGTGGTGTAGGTAACGAGGGAATCTGAGGGTATTCCGATTGAGTGTCGCTTTCGTCAGTTTCAAAAAGGTTGGCGCACGTGATTCTAGCCTTGTTGTTTTGATGGATCACGATGCTACGATTCCGAAAGTACGCGCCAATGTCCTGGCTTGTAAAAATGAATCTGTCGTCGTACGTTGCTTGGAAAATAGGAGCCACCGAGATCGGCCCGTGCTTGCCGCTGAGATCTCCAACTTGGCATTTCTCAGGGATGGCCGTGTTACAGGGAACGGCTTCACCTTCGCTAAAGGGATCCAGATGTCCCAACGTTTTAGTACAGTTCCCATCACTTGGGACTGGATTCACATGGATGTGATATGCTACGAATATGAGGACATTAACATCAACAAGTATTAGAGGGCTCGGGTTTTCTTACAGAATGCGCCGCCAACGGTGGGGACATTGCTGACATTAAGGTAAAACCTGACCAAGCCCTCCTCAGGTAGGAAAGCCGCTTTCAACGAGCCCCTGATATTGCCGCCATTGGGAAAAAGAGACGAGTTAAAGGCCTCCTTTGGGAAAACGGCTTGAAAGTCAAGCTGAGGGTCCAAGGGTTCCTGGATTTTCTGAGTCAGTTACTGCTGGAAGATAAGAGCAGTCGAGCGACCGTACTCCTGTCATAGAGGTTGCCAATGCGCTCGAAAGCAAGGAGAGCTGAACAAGGGCCCCAAGAACTGCAAGCCATGCCATTGTATTCATATCGATATTCTTCCAGGGATTTCCCCCCAGTTCTTCTGAATATGTTCAAACTAACAGAGGAGAGAAACTCCAACTCGACGATAGCCTGAGAGCGGTTTACAGGATGGGTAGTGTTATATTTTGCTGGTACTCTCGATATCTACCTCTTGTACCTTTTAGACGGCAGCTTCAAATTTTCCGCGAAGAGGCAATACGAAAATAGACCAAAATATTATCAAATTGTAAAGAAGCTAAGATAATGAAGACTACAAATAAATAAGATTCCGCTCGATAAAGGAATGAATAGTGGCAATCAAATTAGATCCTTGGCAGAACAATAATGGTCCGCACCGTTGCGCAAAGTCATTCGAGCCTTGCCTAGAGATGGATGACAGAGCGGCGGCCGGTGTCCAGTTGTTGAGGTTCTCAACATGCCCAGCTATGAAACGGCTGAGTTGACGGCTGATTTCCGGCCATGACCGAAGGGGCGGCCGTGGATGATGGGCGCGGCCTTCTGTGGGCACCTCCTAGACTACCTAGTCAGTCCATGCCATTCAAAAACGTCATTGGATCCCACCTGCAACCCCTTCATTTTGCTCAGGACGGGGAAGTCTGGCGACGCTCTAGCTCGGTAGTACCGCCCTCCATTCACGCAGCGCAACCGAGCTGTCTTGCCCTTTCTCTTATTTTTCAAAACATACTACGTCGATATGACGCCATTCAGTAGTAGTGCCAGAAAAAAGGCGGCAATCGAGGCTACTAAACCTTCCAACTTCACGCTTTCTTCAATACGAAGCTACCGCAGCAGGAGAAGTCAGCTGGAGACCATCCCTGAAAGGGAGGGACACTGAGAAAACTCGGATCGGCTGGGCTTTATTCGATCAATGATTATGGGTCAACGGAAAATGGCGCCAGGCCGCCTCTCATTCGGCCAGTGCACGGGCTGTTCAGAATAGTCAGTCATGCCATCTATGTAAGATAGTTAGTGCAGGGACCGCCAACCAGCGAAAACAATTTACAAAGATTTCATCATTCCCGCTGCAAGGGTGAGATTATAGCCAACAAAAAATCTCTCGAAGACATAAGTTTTCAAACCTCAGTCAAGCAGCGAAACATCATTCCACCTGATACCGGCCCGACAAGAATCTTGCTTCATCGCGAAGGGCAGCTTGGTATTAGAGACAAACCGAGCCAACACATTCTCGGCGATGAACGTATAGTACAAAGGGACCCACAAGGGATCCAAGGGGGAATGCTGCCAGCACGCGTCAAGACATAATTTAGCTCTATTGAAAGTGTGTTAAAGAGGAGGGGCGGTGCCGATAATCTGTGATTTGGGCCGTTTCCTCCCTAGAAATGAAATTAGTTGTCTTCGTCTAAGTACGCGGGAACAGATACCGACTTTAGTCCTTCCTTTATTTGCTGAATATTGTGGTGTTATTTATTAACGGACAGACTTCAACATTGGTCTCTGCGGTGCTTCTTTAACCATCATGCCCACGCACCTGCCTGCGCTTAACCACGCACCGTATGTTCGCAGCGTAACATCAAGGCATTGCCTCTCCTTCGTGCCCTAACCTGCTTGACAATGTCTTCCTTCAATCCAATCAACAGGCTTACGGGGAGACATTACTTTACGCTCTTTGAAATCCGGTACGTCCTTTCGTTGAAGTCGACGCCACCACATCAAAAGTGTGCGAAAGGATCTGATGCGAATTTCAGACTCGAAAATGATCCCATTATTTTTCACGGCAACGATCGCGAAGCTTCCGGGCAGCTTTTGAAAGGCACTGTCGTATTATGTCTATCGTCACCACTTAAGATTACTGGTGTTCAGCTGAGCCTCACAGGAACATTGCAGTGCAGGTGAGACATCTCTGGCGCGCTACTCAAGGTCAAGTAAAGGACAGATGCTGACCGTGATCACCAGCTGGACTGGCACGAATGGAAAGCTTACAGGAGGATCGCACCAGAGGTTTTGCAAGAGGGCGACCATATTCTTTCACAGATGGAGCCTCTTCACAGGCATCGGAGCAAATTCCTCTGCCGAGCCGAGCCCCTCGACCGCTAACTTCAAGGGCGTTACGTTGCCAACAGGAAATTACGAATGGCCTTTTGAGCTGATGCTTCCAGGACACACGACAGAGAGCATCGATGGCATACGTGAGGTGAGCATCACTTACGAGCTGAACACGTCGATCGGGCGGGGGAAGTTTGCCTACGATTTGCACGCATCGAAGCGAGTTTACATTGGGCGCAACCTCGCTCTACCAGTCTATCAACTTTTACAACGGACCAGTTTCGAGAACACCTGGCCCAGCAAGGTTGCATATTCACTCATGGTGCCCAGAAACACATGCGTTATTGGCAGCTCAATATCGCTTGACACGCGATTCAAGCCTCTTCTGAGAGGCCTCGAGCTGACCAGCATTACCGCTCGGCTCATTGAAGTTTATAGCATTTCAACAGCCTCGCCGGGCGTGTGTTATGACGTACGAAAGTTTAGAAGAGAGAAAGAGATTGCGAAGTGGACAATACTTGCAAGCAGAGAACGGCACTGGCGGGACCAGGAAGGTTGGTTAGTATACCTCAGCCTGATTCCGCCAAAGACGATGAAGGTTCACAAGGACATCGATACGCACGAAGTACGGATCAATCATAAGCTGAGTCTGGCGGCCATTCTCAAAAACCCTGATGGAAACTATTCCGAGGTTTGTATAACCTTCTCGATCAAGATGGTCACTTCCCCATCCGAAGCCCTGCCAGGATATGGCGAGCACTTTCTGGACCAGCTTTATGAAGGAGAAACAAGGGCCTGCAACCTGCAAGCCACACAACACCAGTCGACCGTGGTCGCCTCCTTGTCGTTGATGGGGCTCAGCCCCAGAACACCATCGTCCGGGCTACGAAACGTGACGTTGGAGACGTCGCAGTCGAACTGTTCGTCCGGCTCGATGGGCTTATGGGGAGGGAGACCGGCGGCTGCCCAGCTCCACCCGCTCCGCAGCACACCCGTGGTGAACCGCGACGTATTTCCTGGACGCAACACGCAAGAACACCTCAACTGTTTTGACATGACGGAGCTCAGCAAAGTTCCCAGCTACCAAACAGCCGTCACGACGCCCGTTGGGCCCACCATGTTTATGAGATCATTTGGGCTGCCAGACTACGGTGCTTCCAGAGAACCTAGTCCCCACTCCCATGAGACGTTGTACAAAATCTCAGCCTCAGGGCCTCGCGGGTTCTAGCCGTGCCTCCTTCCTCGTCCACCATACTTGCACGGAGCCGAGAGACGCATGTGAAGGCATAGACGTGTGGTAGCTTTGAATCTAGGGAATACTCTTCGGTTGAAGTTCTTGATTTCTGTCCCTCGGCCACTGATGTTAGCGCGCCCTTGGGGTATATGAGTCACGTAGATGCACGTGATAAAAACTAGCGTTGCTTAGAGTTCAGCACATGTTCTGTGCGTGCGACGCGGCCCTGCCTCATGATCCAAGGAGATGAATGTGGCGAGATCAATACCCATGATCAGGGTAGTGATATATGCCATACATTATATGATTAATGACTACTTGGGTCTCGTAACGAGTTTATTGGAAGCGTAACGAATTTATTAATTCTAGAGGGGCCCATCCAACCATTTTAATCACTCAGCTATATTGACCGTGTCTAGCTTTGGACTTGATTGCCTTAAATAGTGAAAGAATAATAAAACGAAGACGAAGAAAACGAGGGTCTCCCTGGATGAAAGTCAATTGCCAAATATCAGTCGGTATCTTCATAATCGCTCGCCCCCACACCACATCGCATTACGCTTATAAATTAGCAGAACCGAATCCGGACACAGATACACCGACCAAATATGCCGGATACGAGCCCTTTGTTGATTTCAGAGAAGCAATCTGTGACTGGCAACAAAGAGTCCCCGGCCGCTGCGGTGGCAAGCTGGATCACAGCCCTCTGGCTCAAAAAGAACCGCGACACTGCAGAATACAAATGTCCATTTGTGGCATGTAGGGAGCCTGATCTCTCATTCACTGACCAAGCCAAGAGGATGTAAGTGACCAATAGGTTCTTGCCCCCTCCCCAGACAGCTATTAATTAAAAAGCAAAACGACACAGTAAACATGAAGAAAAGCACACCCGGCCGCATCGCTGTTCAGATATACGTTGCACCAGGCTAGCAGGATTTCCAACTCGTTCCCGTTTACGAAGGCACGAACATGATGAACATAGAAAGCATACGTGGTCAAGCTATCTATACAAACGCCCAGATTGTAGTGGCATCAAAGAATGGGCTCATTGCTTGCATTCTGAGATCAGCTCAGACAAACGCACAGGATATATTCTAATTGCTGAAAGCTTTCAGTGACGTGAAAACACCGGACGGCAAATATTATTTAATATGGGTATGGGTGGGATACTGAAGGATGAGCAAGAAAAGGGTGTAAAGTCTGGATTTGCTAAGGGCCAACATGATATATTACTTAGTACTCGGGGGTATATGGGGGCATGTTTACCGTCAGGCAACCGTGGAACGACGGTTGCCAGGCACTAACGTTATCCCTGGACTATCGTTATTTAGCCAGTTACCGTTATTTTTCTTTGGGGGTGGGACCTTGTACCTCCCATATAAATTTGTATGGGGGGAGACTTTGGCCTGCGGGAGGTCCCGCACAACACCAAGGACAGCCAGCGGAGGCAGTTGCAGATTCCCAGCTCCTGCCGCCACTACTGGGCATGATGTGAAGCCTGCACTGCCCTGTGGATATTAACTCCCGCCCTCGCGTATGGAGTTAGTCGCGCTAAGGACGGATGTGGTCTGCCATTCTAAAGGTACGTACCGATGCAGAGCCCGGCGGCTCACAACTGAACTTAACAGTAAAGTGGCCGGTACCCAGGCTTTTTGGTTGAGGTACAAGATTGTGGTCCGAGCGCATGATCTGATTAGCTGGTCTCGGTGGATCCCGCAGTGAACACTGAGCAATCAGAATACGTCGAGAACGTACTGTTACAGAATCCCTCATCCCTAACTCCTAGGTCGACGAATCATCCAAACTAGTAGTAGAAATATTTTTGTAGTACAACTCGGCTCTCCTTCGTTATAGTAGTCTGTTGAGAATCGGCGTTCGGCCGACGCAAGACAAATACTGCCGCGGGCAGGCAGGTATGACTGAGTCAAGGCTATAGTTATGACCTTCTGTATTGTGTAATTTGAAGCTGAGGGAAGAAACTAGGCTTAAAAGCTTAAGTTTGGAACTAATTATATAGTCCTTATCCGGCCGGCCAGGGGGCTTCACCATGATCTACCTGCTGATCAAACGGTGAAGGCTGACGAATGCGCTCAGTGCTCAATGCGTGTCAGTTGCGTGCCAGGCGCTACTACCACTCTGGGATACCAGAGCCGTAACAAGGACTTGAGTTTCAGGGAGATGGAGGCGTATAGTTGGGCCATTCGCCGTCGCCGAGCTGTAGACGTGCGTACAACATTTTTCGTTCAGGAGGAGGGATGTCCACGGCCGAATCGTGAAGAGTCTGCAGGGCGTTTGAGACGTGGAGTAACACTTGCAGACGGGAACCCAGTGAGAAGGGTCATAGGTCTTGGGCGGCTCAGGCTCCAATGATGTTGCCGCTAGCCGGAACCTCGTTTCGCGCGAGATGCTCAGCATGTGAAGTAGGCCCCAATTAAAGCTCCATGCATCCCCCAGAAACAACATCCGCGAGATTGTTCTGGTCAGTATGTGCGGGGCAGCCAGGATTGTGAAAGTCCGGGGGTCCATCAAGCCAAACAGCATCGCCCACACCTCGTTATAATTCGTAGCGTAATTCCCAAAGAATCCCCTATCTATCGTAACGTTAGCACAACTGTAGTTGCTGTGAATAGACATAGCATATCTATTTCTGGCGCCCTCACCGTTCCGATGTGATGAGGTTACAAGTTCTGAGGGACGTAGGGCGCCCTCTAAGCCGTGCAAGCCATTATTACAGGCGACTATAGTTAAAGTATCGACATAGCGAGTGAGACCGTTATTCCAAAGAAATCGTAAAAGTGGAATGTTCTTGATAGGTGCTGTAAACAGCGGCTCTAAGCGGCTGATGTTCCAGAGGATGTGGCGGAAAAGTATGGGCATTGAGGTGGCGCGCCATCGCTTGTTAACTAGAGATACATTCTTCAAGGTCTGCTCGTCCGGACTCGCGAACATGTTGGCGTTGGGCTGGTCGTGTAATCGACTACCCGACGGTGATTCGGTGTCGAGGTAGCTAAAGATGTGGTTTAGCAGTTCTAGCGGGAGCAAGTCAATCGAAATTGGCCAGTCGGATGGTGATGTCATGGCTGGCGGGTATTCGAATGTTCTTTTTCCCAAGTACCTATGCGGGACGAGTCCGCAGGGTATGTTATGACAACTGCTCTTTTCCCTCAACTCAACCCCAAGAACGAGCCCTCCTTATGGTGAAGCAACAAAGACAGTCTTTGTGTTACTTTTAGTTTTATTTGGCGAGCGAGTCTGATTCTACCAAGCGATGAGAGTCAAAGTGGGCTAAGCGGGAGAACCGCTATTGCAACTAATTACATGCGCCGTATAGGAATTACAGCTCGCAATTAGAATGCGTCATTCCAATTAGCTAAACGGGCATAATACAGCTGACATAACTAAAACCAAAAAATTGTCCAGGGTCATGATCGAGCTCGAGGCAAACGTGAACGCCTTCCGCCAGTTTTTCCAGATACACTCATCATCTAGAATTATATTTTCCTGGTAGCTACTTGATTCCTGGTGCCAGTCAACCATCTAAAAGCCAAGTTTGTGTTAGGCCAGCGCCAACAAAATAGATGCCGTTGAAGCTAATCACATCCCATAAGCCCAGCATGGCCGGTGGACTATAAGCTTACCAAAGTGCTAGAAAATGGTAACTTTTCACACGAACGAGTACAGCTCCCAGCACCACTTCTATTAGAATCTACCACTAACACAACCACTACAGCCACTACAAGGCTGGGGCTTCGTCATACCGAGCGCACGCAAGACAGGCGGGCTACAAAGTAATGCATCTTAGAATAGTGCTCAAAAACACTAGAAACAGCATGTTCATGGCGGTTCAGCGGCTTCATTTTGCTTTGGCGTGGTCAATGGTGTACCACAGAACGGGCACCACTACACCCGGCGCCATATAATTTGCCGTATACGGGCATGTGTCTCTCGGATTTTCGACAGCTCCGCGTTCCCAGAGTTCCTGGAGCAATCCGCATCGAGCCGCGAGCCGTACGCCCAGGGGAGAAGGCTTCTGTACATTTCGTCACTGCCGCTGCCGAACTGCCGAGGCCCCGCTTCGTGGACGACTCGTTCTTTCAGCACATCCTCCCGCACGCTCGACTGTAGCATGGTCAGCACGGTCGCCAATACGCCCCGTCCGCCACCGGCACCGTCGACGGGGTCAAGGCTGCGGCCGAGTCATCCCGACGGACCGACGACGCAAGACGACTGGAGCGGAGGCACGAAAGGCAAGCAGCCGCGATTACAAGACCTTACGAACCAAGAAGACGATGCTGCTGCTACTGTTGTTGCTGCCAACAGCAGGGCGAGGAGCTCAGCTCCCCCTGACGGCCCGCTTTCCTCCAGCAGTTCTCTTGACACGCTTACCGGCTAACCCACACAGCCATATCGAGCACAGACTCCTAATGGTAACAAACAGGCCTACGGCTTCAACCAGTCGAACAACCAATTCGACCAGCCCAGTCCACCATTCGGGCGTGGTCAGCAACCTTCCGACAATCGCCAAGGGTGGTAAAATCGACCCAGCTGGCAGAACAATCCACCTTGGCAGAACAGACAAGATCGAGATCGACCTCAACCCCCACAGTCGAGGATGAGTTCGATGAGCCTACGGCCTACACAACGGTCGAGTCATTCGATCCAAATCAGCATTGCCAAGCTCAGACACGTTTGAGCCAGCTCAGGAGCACCACGAGGCCCCAGATACCCAATTTGCTATGCTCGCAGCCAATTCGATTGAGGAAACCTCGCCACTGCGCACGAAATTCCCCAGTCACAACAAGCTCATGAGCTACGTCTACGCTGATCACCTAAAGCGTGCTTGGCCTGGTCGACAACGCAAAGATCGATCCCGTAGTCCGATCGACGAACACCCACCGCCAGTCGAGCCGGATAGATCGACCTTCGAGTCAGATTCGACCCCGACTGCATTCCATGGCGACACGTCCAACCCCATGGACCTGTCACATGTCATCGAGCCACAGGCAAAAGACGTCGATCCGATGATGTCGACCAGACGGAGGAACCGCCACGGTCTCGAGGACAGAGCCTAGATGACATCCCAATCATCACATTGATAGTGGATGCCAAGCCGTCCACTAGCACAGGTTTTGGGTTTCGGTCATGGTCTTATCTCGGATTTTAGCTCACACCCGACCCCAAGAAACCTTCGAGACAGATCGACATTGGCGGAGATACAGGATGTAGAGCATCAGTGATCGACCGCGCGTTTTTGCAGAAACGCCATTCTCAGCTGGAGACTCGACGTCGAGCTAGACCCATCAAGCAGACCGTGAAGTGAGCGTTGAGGGTGTAAAAACCCCCATGATTTCTGTCCCTCGCTGACAACTCCAATTATGACAGTACAGAGGTATTCCAATCAAAATAATAGCCAGATTCTTGCCTCCTCCTTCTCTATACCGGCCTAAGCCTGCGCGTACGCTTCGGGGCGCTCTTGTGCTAGCCGAGGGGCGGAGATCGGCCGGGAAAACCCAGTAGTTAAAAGCCGGCCGAGATATGTGTCTGTCGTACCGCCGTTGCAGTGCTCAGTTACCGCCAACAGAAGGAGGGGGATTGTCCTTGCTGCATAGTACCCGAACCCCAGCAGCAAATGCCTTCAGCTCCCAAGGGAAGGTGAAGCGAGGACAAAAGTTAGCCGGACCTCCAGCGAGAGGGTCATGAAAGATATGGTGGGATGTAACTGAGACGGGATTTCTTTTTTGCCTGATTCGACCACGGACGCCGGACATGTTGACGCGCGGCAAACTTGTGGTGGCACCAGAGTTCGGGCTATAAACAAAGGGCAGATGATATAAATAAGTGAAGTAAGAATAATACATGGCAAAGCAGTGAATGCACGAGCGGGAAACTATCTGCAATATAACAGTGAACGTAACACTGGGGAGCTAGTCTAAACCCGAGAGCCCGGTTTGCCAAACTGCTGCCAGCTTTCTGTGCTTGATCTTGGTGTTCGTAGACCTCCTCTGTGACTGAGATGGGGGCTAGTGCTGAGACCTTTCTCAAATCGAGTGGGGTAAACATCATTGGGGCCCATCAAGCAGTTGATCGCATGCACGGATCCACTGCATGTCTGGTTGAGGTCCTCTAGATAACGACCAAGGGAATTGAAGCCTCTCGAGATACTTGGCGCAAGTGTCATAGTGAGAGCGATTGCGACGTGGCGTACTCGATCCGCAGAATTCCAGCAGTGTCAGTAGAACCTCTCTGCAATGCCTGGAAGGCCTTGAGATAGAAGTGACGGGGATTTGTGGACTGGTTGTTCCAGCCAACGTTGCACATGGTCTGTCTCCAAGAGATTGGAGGTCCTGATGCAGGCCAACATCCACTATCTACATGATGTCAGCTCGGCCAGTGCTCCAGTCAGCTTGGTCCTCACGACTCGCAGGGCGCTGAACATCGCGTTCAATGGACTATGACGGGTGAGAATGGTGCTGAGAGTCGAATCGAATCCCAGAAGCAGAGATCCTTCGCATCCTTCAAAATGGCTAGGGCTGGGAGATTTCGTTTGGACTGGAGGGTGGGCTAGTGCAGAATCCGACTCGCTCATTCTGCTGCGTTGGGATGCAGCGGCGAATTCCGCGATGTTGATGCATTCTTCCTATTGGACGTGTAATCGTCGAGGAACGTCATCGTTGTTATCACGGACGGTCTTAGTCCCGTAATACGCCTTGTATGTTAACCTCCGCTTCCGTCTTTGTCGTTGCCCTGATTTTATTGCCTTGTTTTATCGTTTGTTGCGCTTCGAGAAGCTCTAGGAGGTTGGGAACGGGCTGCTGTTGGCTCTGGCGCATCGCGGCTGTATTAATATCGGTAGGACTGTCGATAGTCTGGTAGTGCTATGTTCTTCTGAGAGCAGACGTGTTCGTGTTGATGGTGTGTGATAGGCGAAAGAAAGTAGCAAAGCGTCGACCTGCTGTTGCGGGAGGTGCGCTGTGAGAGGTCGATATTGTCGTCTTGGTCAACGCCCCTCAGGCATCCTCAGTGAGGTCGCCCCGCCGCACTTTTTGGGCTGCACAGCACACTTGTCTTACCCCCTTTTGTTTCCATCCTCCCTTGCGGTATCAGTGGTGCCCTCTTCGCCCGAACTCTACAGCCGATGACGCCCTCTCCGCCCAAATACGGGGCGGCGAGCCATCACTCCCCACCACTGCCGCCTCTCGCGCAGCAATCAATGTAGCCAGGTAGGTGGTGATCCCCCGCCCGCGCTGCACAGCGCAACTGCACAACACAAAATCGGCGGCCCAAAGAGCTTTCCTTCCTGCAACCACGCTATGGGCAGGTGAGTGGTGACGGCTTGGTCCTTTGCTTGTGCTAACGCTAATTTGGCACAGAATCGCGCCGCGCCGCAGCCAACGATGGGCGTTCCAGCCGACCACGAGATGCCACAATCGCTGAGCTGTGGAGCATCATGACCAGTTCGCCAGGGCAAGCGGAGGCAGTGGTCTGACGGTCATCTCAACTACCATGCCTGCCGCAAAACGACCGTCGGTCAGAATTGATCTGCTCCTAGGTGTCTGCCGGGTGATCTGCCAACGCCGGCACCCTCCTCGTCAGTCCAAGGTGGGCAAGCTTGAGACGCCGCTGCCGCTGGTGCTGGTGGTGGCGACGACGACTGTGATGGTCGCTCCCGCTGCACCGGCTGTGATGTCCTCTGCCCTCGGGATGCTCGCATCGGCTGGCCACAAGACATCCGCGTCTGCTGCACCCATATGCGCCCTCTGCTTCTGGCATTTCCCAGCGGCCGAGTTCACAGTCGCTGCGGTGGGCGGCGAGCCTCCTCGAGATGTCTGCCGCGCCTGCTACGATAGGCGGATGTCCCAGACCCAGTCCTCGGGCTTCGGCGGCGAGACGCCGCAATGTCAGACCCTCTCGGGCACCTGCAGCAGCAGCCACCGCACGCTCACTCATGGCGCTGCTCCTCGGCGCCGCCCAGGTCGTCCGCCTCGCCCTACTGCGTCTCGGCAGACACGGGCCTCCGAGGCAGTGGCGCACGAGTTCCTGGCGGCCGGCGATCCGCTCTTTGCCGGCGACATGGCCGCGGATGCGATCTGCGAGCGAGATCAAGTGCTTGTCTCCGAGTTCCCACCGGCGGCTTGGTGCCAAGTCGGTCAAGGAGAGCTGCTCCCGCTGTCGGCGCTCGTGGTTCAACCTTGCACTCACCGACGGCGTATGCTCTGCCTGCCTTCACCGGGACGCCAGGAGGCAGGCTGGCTGACCTGACTACTTCGGGCCGGCAATAACATGGATCTCGGCGACGTGCCGGCGGATCTGCCAGGGCTGACGCAGGCCGAGGAGCAGCTCATCGCGCGTTCATGTCTGCATCGACGTGCGGCTTGTCCGCGGTGGGCAGTACCGGTATAGCAACCACTGCGTGAGCTTTCTCCGTGACGCAGGGCCCCTCTCCAGCCGGCTGCCGCGGGTGCCCCGCGATCTCGACATGATCATCGTGCGTCGAGACTTGGCTGGCCTACCTGACATCCCGCCTACTCGGATCTTGAGATCGAGCGCGAACGCCTCGTCCGGCTACCTAATAATGGCGACGTCATGGACGGCGTTACCGTCATCGATGTCGATGAGCCTCAGGCTGCGAGGAGGAAGAGGAGGAGGCTCATGTGGATTTCGCTGCAGCGCCCAACTCAGGCTGATCTTGCTCGCCCTCGCAATCGAGTACGTGGTGTCGGCGACGAGGCGCCCGAACAGCAAGGGCGAGTACACAATGCCTCGCATTCGCAACGTTGACTGGGCGACCTGGGTAAGGCAGGCCACCTGATTGTCCAGTTGTCCAGCGTCCTGCGTAGTACCCGCCGTCTCTAGAGTCCGCAGCGGCGCAACCTTAAGGCTGTGTGCTACGGCTTTGACTGCCCGCACATCTTCGTTATCTTCGCCGCCGATCTTCACTAGCAGTCCCTCGCCAAGGTCATGTCCAACTACACTACCTGGCGACGTTGGAAAATCCCGGTTTGCTCGCGTCAACCTCGAGGAGAATCCACACATCGCGGCGTGGCACTTTACCGCCGCTTCAAGCTGTTCCTCGACGCGTATTTTTACCAGAAGTTCAAGTTCAGGGCATATTGGTATAGTTTTGAGTGGCAGGGCCGTAGAAGCACCCACGCCCACTGTTTGTTCTAGATCGACGGCGCCCCCACTCCCTCAGGTAAAGGCTTCGTTGATAAGCTTCAGAGGGAAGGAGTTCTTGCGCTTGTGGGGTCTCCATGTCAGCGCATGGAACCCTGAACCTGGCCGTCGGCTCCCTCCTTAGGATGAGAAGCCCCTAAAGGCAGTCCTTAGCGAAGACATCACGTTCGGAGCAACTGGGTGCAGCGCCGTGCTTGCACCGAGGCGTACTGTCTCTGTTCGCACAAGCTACCCGATGGGACCCTTTCCAAGGAGAAGCGCTTTTACTTTGAATTTACCACGCATGAGCTGGCGCACTCGACGAGGAAGATGAACCCCAAGTATGAGATGTTCGACGGCGCGAGATTCCACTCGCTGCATTTCTTTCCGCAGTCCTGAACTACATCGCCAAATCTTGCAGAGCCGAGGAACAGACCCAAGATGTGAAGAAGATCTACCAGAAGTATTGCGGCTGCAACATGCAGCAATGGGGGGAGCTCACTTATTTTGAGTTTCTGACGAGGATTCGGCATACAGAACGTCCCTGGAGATGCATGGCCAGTCACTCGAAGCCGCGCATTCTTAACGGCCACCTGGGTTTATATTATGGGGCTCTACTAGGTTCTGTCGGAATTTGGCTTTGAGAGTCTCCGGGTGCTGAGAAGGTCTTCGTACGAGACCTGTGTCGCCGCCATCATTGCCTCGACCATCTTGAACGATGTATGTGGCCCTTCGTTGAGCGCCTGCATCCACTCGTCACTGCTTGCATTGAGCAGTTCCTGATGTGTCGGCGGCTAGTTCATCGTGGGCTTGAGGAGTGGGGCTGGTATGGTGAAAAAGTTGAACACGAGGGTTTGATATTGACTACGTGGAAAGCCTCAAGAAGTATCCCTGAGTGACATAGTAGTGCTACGACGGAGAAATGGGGCGGATGGATACTGCGCGCCGGCGAGTGTCAATGGAAAGCGTGTCATAAAGGACGGGCGATCTGGGGCGGGGGACTGGGCAACGTGCCGGTTTATGGTTGGCGAAAGGGAAGGGGCAGAGTCCAAAAACATTAACGAACACAGACGAGGCTTTGCTCAGTCCTGCCCAGGTCATCATACGCCGCCCAGGCAGATTTTGTGTCATTGGCCAAGGCGATATATAGCCCACCCCCTCGGCCGGCTCATTTTCGTCTTTCCTTTCCCCTCACCCTGCACCATCGTAGCCATCGCCCTCAATACTGATCCAGCTTTGAGAAACACTATCGCTCCGAACAGCATGACTTCGACTCGAGCCTACACACATGGCTGGTGGGATAGCGGAACTGAGGGGTACGATGCAAGTGCTCAATACAGCGCGGCCAACCAACAATACACACCCGTCGATAATGACTATGAGCGCGGAGAATCCTATCCTATCATGGGCTCGTATGATGTCCGCATGCAAGATTCATGGTTGTAGGCCACCGAGGCACCCAAGCCAGCAGCAACCTACAGCACGGCGGCCATGCTGTTCAACGACACCGGCCCCAGTGCAAATGCTACTACTGGAGCAACCTCTCAGAATGGATCAGTATATAGTGATCCGATTGGCAATGAGGTTGACGACGTATTTGAGCGCATTGCGAGGGGCGAAAGGTCGACGAAATTCAGGTCGAACAAAGGTAAGTCCAATCTTAATGTCTGGTTCTGAAAACTTGCTGAATAAGACAAGATAAATGGACCCCCGGGTCTGTTCTCCCTTCGAAGGCGTTCAAGGTTATTGAAGAGTCCGAGAGGATTAACGAGAAGTGCGTCGCGGACGCTGAGACCATCGCAAAGAGCACTAGACGCGCTAGAAGAAATTGGACTTCTAAGTGACCTCTCAGCCGGCAATAGTGGTGAGAGGGGTTGTGGTGGGATGTTAACATGAGCTTCGAGTTGTATTCTAGGTTACATGTACTCGTTGTGAAACTGGTTTTAATGTAGGCTCGCGCGCTGGATGGATTTCATTGTGCTTGTAATGAAGTTTACTGCAATTTACTTTTCACACCCTTTCGTGCATGGCTTTGGAGACTGGTTAGAATATGGAACAGAAGTCTAATTTGAAGTGCTGAAGGAAGTTGAACAGTCGCCGGCATGGAGACTGGCCACGATCCTTGTCCACCATCTCACCTTTCCCCCATAAAGAAGTCGAATGGAAGATGCCTCAAAAGTGTCCCCAAGACCATACGTGGCCTCAGACCGGATCTTACAAACACAGTTGCCCCCCCTGGAGACTGAGATTCTGATGTTTCCCCAGGCGGTTAAAAGTTGGTGATATTTTGCCCACTTTTCCCCGCTCCCAGTCCTTGTCCCCACATATAATCTATTATAAAATCTTACATACGAGCGCAAAAGACATACGATCGACAAGGACAGTGTCGGGAGCCAGTGGAGGCCTCGTCGGGTTGTTATTTTCCATGGTTGATGTCGTCGAAAAGCTCGGCCGCAACGCTTGGCAAAACGCTGCCCTTGGCGTATTTTCCTAAGAAGTATTGGTTCACAGGTCAGGTATTGAAGGTTAAAAACAGGAACGAAAGACTGGAGCTGTCCGTACGAGTGGGTCTCTGCTTCCCCGTCTTGCCCATGTTTTCCCACACTAGGTCCACTTCAGCGTCCAGTCTGTCGGGCTCTGACCTTTCGGGTACCGCTACCAGTCCATCATCATTTGCCGCAAGAGCGTCTGGAACCTGAGCCACAGTCGCAGCTGCAGGTTCTTCGCAATTTTGTGGCTGTTGGTCCCCCGCTGACAGTCGCGTTTTTTTGTGACGGCCTCGGCCAGAGATGCGGGACCATACGGTGCCCATTAGAAGGTAGGCGGGGTAAAAGCAAAACCGACCGGATAGAAACGGGCTGGAGGGGCAAAATAGCGATAAGGGGACTGATTGGCTATTTAAGTTGACGGATTTGGGCCAAAGAACAAAATGTACGATATGGACATCGTTGAGTAAAACGCGTCTTTGCGAGGCATCCGAGTAGTTTTTATTAAAATTCTACCCTAGAACGCGGAAACCCCCCAACCAAGCCTTGTCTCAAGCAACCGGGGACTTTCCGACCAAGCCAGCCAGAGAGGCACAGAGCAAACATCCAGGGCTTGCGGATCACACCGAAAGTGTGCCGGAGCATCTTTTCCACAGCACCGCAGAGCCGCAATTTCTTTCTCAGACTTGACCGGCCACAACCACCACGTTGTCCTGCCATCTGTAACCCAATAAAAAGGGCGCCTTTTCCGTGCATAGCCCCGACGGCACCGTGACCACCAAATGAAACACATCCCACACCCTTCTAGCACAACTCAGTGCCCCCATAGTGCGTGAGGCCATGCGGTCAATAGATTGATAAGCGTTCGTGGTTAAGACATCTCTATTAATACCTTAGCATAAGTACCAAAAGGGTGTCGAAAAAACAACGATGAGTAATAGCCTAGAATAATAGGCGATGATTGGACTACGGAGTGGTGAGAAGGAAAAAAGAGATGAATGAGAGACGGGGATGTCGGAAGAGAAAATAAGGCGGGGCGATGGAACCGGCAGGCTTACGCCGACTTTCCAGTTTGGGTCAAAAATGCTTACCGCACTTCCAATTCCCCAAATTGTAATGCACCCACCCACATAGTACGCGCCTCTGGTTACGCCACTGCGCGCCAAGAAAAACAAACAGAGAACGTACGTATATCGCTTGCCGCTTGCCACCGGGCGAGTACCCTATTGGTCCGATGTCAGGCGATCGTCATGCACGGTAATTGAGTGGTTTTTGGTTGGGTTTTTTACATATCACTAAAATCATAGCATCGACACAGCTAAATTGCGGGTTTCGGGAATTCCCCCCGGAAGCTCGGTACAAGCCTATTCTCAATCACCCCGACTTCGAAAACTTCACGCACGTAAAGCTTACGCTGCACCACCCACACATCGATTTAAGCAGCTGAAGACTTTTGATGGCATCCCGTTTGACAATTTTGTCGATGCTTACCGGCATTGCGCAGACGCTTACGCTCGGCTGCACCCACATGATTATTACGGCACGGTGCTCGGTGGTGTCGAAGAGGACGAGTTCGAGTTCGAGTACGAGCCTGATCGAGCTGAGGATATCGCCGCTGCAAAGTGGTAGCTTATGGCCAGTGGTCTCCAAACGCCTAAAAGTTGAAGTTCCACGCTGGTTATAGAGAGATAGGGGGATTTCACCGTGGACAAAGATGACCCACGCCATCATTTATTTCCTCGCGTCCGTGCATCAAATAGTTTTCCCGTCGCCCTTTTGTATGAGGGGTTTGGGGTCGATTTCTCCGAGTCTGGTCAGGATTAATTGGGAAATAAGGGAAGAACGCCCAAATTACTCCGTTCGAAAGCGCCGCATGCGCGCGCTCTAGCGCTATGTGGCATGTGCCTGCATGGATGGCTCTCACCGAAGACTCACTTCTACAACTCTCTTCCCTGCTGAATCGGCTATCTCCTCCTCCCCCTCCCCTCCCCTCCCCTCCCCTCCTATATCCTCTAGTGGGCCTGGGGAGTTCCTGTCGCCCGTCGTTCCGAATATTCGGCCCCTTCCCTGCCGGCCTGCTATCTAACCTATTTACAACTCCTATCTCAAGTTGTTCCTTAACCTTCGCGCGCAAAACTCGACCAGCGGCGGTGGACCAAACGTGGTGCGCGGCAGCCTCCCTCCGCCGACGCCCTATTACCTCGTCTCAATCGCCCCGAGAGGCGACCTTCCGAACCTCACGGGCACACAAGGACCCAATCGGTGGCCTCAATGCCAGGGAACTCGAGCTCATTCTCCTTCCCACTCAAATCTTCTGCCTGCCGACCCCGAAGACCATACGTCGTCAACTATCCCCAAGCTCTCATCGTGGCACTCCAGCCCTGCCCTTGGCATCAACATCATCTGTTGCCCAACCCCTAGATGCCAGCGATGAAATGACCATCTCGCGCACTACCTGCCGCTCAGCTGGCGCCGCGATGTCGACGGCGAGTCGGTCCGCTTTTTTTCTCCCTTTATTCTTCTCCATGGTCTCCTGCCATATTTGCTGCACCATCCAGTTGGCCCGGTATCAGTGTCGCCGTTCTTCTCGCCATTGCCGAACCCATTGAAGGTGTGCGAATTCGTAAGTCGGGAAATGTGACGCGACTTGTGGAGGTTGTTAGCGAAAAGGAAATGCGGGCACAATGGAAGGAGCGGTTGGACTTCGGTTCTTAGCGTAGTGCGAACCCTCTGATGCCAACGCCAAGTGCATGCCAACAAACACGACACCAGATGCAAGCACGGCTTGCCTGGGTCGTCATTGGCGCGCGGCCGCGGATAGCAGTCACAGATTGCATGAAGCCTCCGGGCACACAGCGTCGGCATATGCCGGATGGGGCGTGTGAGGGCTGGCAGGCCCAACAGGGCTCGGTGTTACAACCTGGTGGCGCGAGACGGGGCGGGATGACCAAACCAAGCGAGCACTTTAGATTCAGACGACTTCACCAACCCCAACCAGCCCTGAGGAAAACGTTCTTCATGATGCACCTCGAAGTGAGTGCTTGTGTGATTGTACACAGTCGGGGGTGCCGGCCGGTTGGGCAGGGACCGGTGGTGCATGTAGTATTGTAGTATTCACGCTCACTCAGGGGGGGGTGCGGGTTGCCCCGCCAGCGCCGTTCATTTACTTCCTTTTACAGTGGTGGATGGATTTGGCAAAATCAGGCACCATCGCTCTGGCGCATTTCGAAGGGAGACTCTCTGACTCGGCAGGGGGAGCGCGAAAAAGTTTGTCGTTAGAACTGGGTTAAGGCTAATTCCAATGTTATACTCACCCACTCCCTGAATAGGTAAGAAGCGGGCAAATCCGGCCTAATATCTTCAGTTAATATACTCCCGAACCTTATACCGTTCCTATTGTCCTTGATCGCAATAGCCACAGGCAGTTCAAGGAAAAGCTGATGCGTTCACGTGACTTCATAGCTATTTCCCCCCTACGTCGAGGGTTTGCAACCGCGTTTCATCGGCTCGTTTTTACCTCTTAAACTCTCCACAACGACGCGTCCATCCCCGCCGACGATATCGCCTCATGACTTCCCCCGCTTCACCGTCCAGATAAGAACGGAGGCGCAGACGACCTCGATGTTACCTAGGTAGGCAAGCAGCTTTCCGCCTCCCCGAACAGCTCCATCATTAACACACTCTATGGCATCCCCAGCTCACGCCGTCAACCACCATCAACCACCATCAACCCCCTAGCCGAGTACCCCACTTGCGACATCATCGGTAGCCCCGCCGATACCCTCACAATAACTGTCGTTGCCGTCGTGACGTGGCTGGGCTCAACTCAGCGCACACCTCAAGCTGCGAATATATGCCAGCTTAAAGTAAGAAGCTCTCACACCTTCCTCCTTCGGCCCCCCTCGTCCCAGGCTTGTAAATCGGTGGATCGTCTGGCCTGGGGTGTAATACCCGTGTGAGTACATTGTGCTTGTGTTGGCGAGGGAGGCGAATGGGGGAATACGAGGCCTTCGAAGTTGAAGGCCCGGGGAAGTTGAAGGGGAAATGGATGGTTATTTCCTAGAAGAGCTCACTACTATGCAGCCGTGTGAACACCTTTCTCACGATAATGGCAATCGAGGATATGGAATTCGACTTCAAGCATGCTTTTCTCAAGGCCGAAATACCTAACATTGAGGTTTACTACATGCATCTCCCTCGCGGCACTGGAAGAATACGAAAAAACACGAGCGATGAGGGTAATTTCTTATTCCGCAGCAGTTATTACGTCCCGCTATATTCTTTACTATAACTAGGCCAAGCACTAGGAGTCAGACACCTAAAATAGCTTTTGCTTGCAATGTGCCATGGCACCCTTCATCCTTCCCACCCTTTTTTCCCCTTCTTTTTTCCCTTTCTTCCTTCTCTGCGTCTATCACTCTCTTGCTGCTTTTCTTTAAGACTCTTTACCCCTCACGGCGCGTGGTGCTCGTCGTGCAGGTAGATCTCGGCGATCCCCCATTTGCCGCCCCAGACCTTGGCCTGCAGCTTGGCGACAGTGGTGGCGACGACGCGTTGCATGGGCTTCGGCCCGCACACGAAGATGGCGACGTGTTGTCCCGGCCCATTGACGCCCGAGACGCCCGCCACGCACGATCTGAGCTCGTAGGGAAGATCAGGGCGGCCGAACTCGACGCTCGAGTCTCTGCCATCCCCTTGCGGGATGGGGAAGGCGAAGCGCATCAAGGACCGCTGAAACTTGGTTGTCGGTTGGGGAAAACCACACTCCAAGCCGCACGGCGGCCCAAACACCGCTTGAGAAGCCGGTCGCGGGTGCTGCTGGCGTTGCTGCTGCTGCTCCCGCTCCCCCGATCCCGACCCCTCCCGCTGGGCGGGGCGCAGGTGTGCCTGCTCGGGCGGTCGGAGCTGGGCTCGAGGCTCCGGGGCACGGGACGGGCGACAGTAGTTCACCACTGAGGCCTTGGGACCCGGCTTGTCGTCGTCGTCGTCGCCGCGCTTCTCGTCGGCCCCCAACAGGACGAAGCCTCTCCGCTTGTTGGCAAGGGCCGTCTTGTTGTTTCCACCGTGCAAGCCCAGGTCCAACAGGTCGGCTAGCCAGCGCGACAGCCGCGGACCGTCCTGGCCGGCAGCCGGCCGGCGGACGGCGCCCGTCACGAACATCTTGCAGGTGATGGCGCCCGGCGGCGCCATGGCGCGGCAGCGCACGAGGCTCTCGCGAACTGAGTCGAGGATCTCGAGCTGCTTCATACACCACACCAGCACGACCTTCCTGGTGATGGCCTTGCCATCGCGCATGAGGGCGGCCAAGTGCTGGAGCTGGGGCAGCAGGGGGGTGATGCCGGTCCCGCCGGCCACCAGGACGCAGGCATCGAAAGCGGCTAGGGGGCGGCGCGTGCCGCCGTAGGGCCCGTCGAGCAGGGCGCGGTAGGTGTGGAACGGGCCCTTCTCGATGGCTGTCTCCAGGACCTTGCGCGTGAAGCCACCATATGGGCGGAAGACGAGAACACAGTCGCGGTACTGCTCGCCGTATTCGGAAGGAAAGTCTTCGCTGCAGAGGGAGGAAATCGTAAAGGGGTGGTTCTCAAAAATGGATATGCTAGGCATCCGAAGATACACATACTGGCCTGGCTTCCATCGCATTTGGGTCGGGATGGTGACCTTGATGGTGTTTTCCGTCATAATGTTGATAGCGGCCTCGTCTCCAACCATAAACGACATCCGCCACGGCTTAACCCAGTTAAGATTCCATAGCCTGACGATGTTGCAAAAGAAGAAGACGGCGATTGTCGCAATGAGGTAGTTCCACGAGAGCAGAAAGTTCTTAGTGTGCCAGAAAAGCGTGCCGACGTAGACGATACCCACAGGGACATGCAGCATGACGAAGATCTCGTACGCCTTTCTCCGTATGATGGGCAGCGAAGCAGCGCAGAGCCAGATCAAGGGAACCAGGCACGTAATCCCAGAGCCGTAGATGGCGATGTCGCTATCTGCAGGAAAAAGCGCATCGAAGACCGCCACGCCGCCTTCCCCCCAGACCGGCTGGATGTAAAACGGAACGGTATGGACGAGGGAGAGGAACAGGCAGAGGTAGCTGAGCCAGCGGTGGAAGACATTAAAACGCTCTGGGCCGATGCCAGTAATGAGCGTGAGGATGTTCGACTTTGTGCTCGTAGCCACGATCCACGGCGTCATGGCAACCGCGATCATGCCAGCCCGTATCGCCAGCGGCGGCGACCCATAGCGGATGCTCTGCCAGTACAGCGGCCGCCTGGCCAGGCACAGCACGAGGACGAAGAGGAGCGAGAAGACGGCGGAGCAAAACACGACGGGGGAGCACGGGGTGAGCCGGTGCTTCCTCCAGACGGGCTCCGGCAGGGGACGATAGAGGGCCCGTCGGACGAGCGCCAGCAGGGAGTGGGCCAACCCGTCCCGCCGACGGCCGGGCTTCTCGTCGCCCCGGCCGCCGACTAGGGAACACGCTGCCGCTTCTAGGTCGGCCCGCCGTCTGTATGCTGCCCTCTTGTGGCTTCGGATCCGGGCCCCGTCCCGCCACGCATGCCACGCGCGCAGCAGGGCCGCCAGACTGACAGCCGCGACCGCAAGGTATGTCCATGCGAGGGCATACTTGCCCGCCTCCTCCCACGGATCCACCGTCAAGGCTTCCACGAGACTAGGGGAGCAGCTAGGCCCGCCAGGGTCCGGCACCATTCTGTCCCTGCACAGCGGACGCAGAAGCGCGGGCGAGGCCATGTCGGGAAAGGGGGATTATCTCGAGTCAACGGGGAAGAAGGTGATGCTATCTATGGCTTGGCCTAGGGAGCCAGCTTGCGTCTCAGTACCGAGATAAGGAGAACGATGAAGAAACGTGGGCGGGAGCACAATATACCAGCGACGCCGGACCGAGTTGCCATGAAGAGTGATAGTATGGACTGATGGGCGGGGGTGGGGCGATACCGTCGGCCATCCCGTGAGCTCCACCGTCGGGATCTCGTGCGATATTAAAGGGTTGATTGCGAAAACAAATTAGCCACGGAACCAACGTTCTCGCCCGTTCCCCGTTGTCGCACACATCAGCTCCCCGCCGCAGACAGGCTTGCAAGCCCTCGGGGTGGCCAGTCGAGCACCATAGTGGAGGTGGAAGTTTTCCTGCTCCTATCGCGCGCCTTCCATGCTCCAATGTGCTCTTCGGGGGAGTCAGATGCCCGCCTTCCTGGGCATAGGACCGTGTGCTTTTCGGCTTCGTGGTGGTCCATGTACCACCCCATGGCTCATGGACAAGATTTCGACCCTAACCCAAGCTAGCCAGTCTTGATCCCGAGAGTCTGCCGACGCGCGGAAAGTCGGATTAGGCCTTCGCAGACCTAGCATCATCACACAAGAGTTCAAGCTGCAAATGCTTTTCCTATCCTTCCATGTAAGTCGTTCACTCTTCTTCTCCAGGGAGGGGTCGGCCGGAGGCTCTCAATTCCATTCGATCCTGGTGCGACGTCTCTCTGTCAGACAAGGTAGAAAGAGGCAAATGCCACGATGGCCAGCCATGATTGAGCTGAGGAAAATCAGCTTGACGACGCCGAGATTGTAGTGAACACCGCGCATGACCTTGGTCTTGCGAGGCATGGGGCTCCTTTGACGGGGTGCGGTAGATGACGGCTAGGTCGTAGACCTCGCGGGGGATTGGTTCGACTTTTTTTAGGTCGACGTTGATGCTTTTTTACGTGGTACAAATGGTATTGCGGAGGCGTTCAGCACCCGGTAGCGAGGTGCTGGTGCTACAGTTTGATGGCTTCTTCTTCGCGCGTGAGCACGACCTGCTGTGATGTGGCCTGGCTGAGTGTTGGCTCGTCTAAACCGTGAATATGAAGGAAGAAACCGTACTTGAGCACGTCGACATGGATAATGATGTTTCCCGTTGGGCCACAGATGTCATATTTGTTGAGGACACCACGGCCGCGATGCATACGCTCGCTGGAGAAGATGTTCAGAGAACCGAAAGCGAGTCCTACAGGTACCAATACTGTGACAACGTAATGAAGGAAATATTACTAGTACAAATCTGGGCACACTACTATGCGATAACTTGTCAAGACATAACAAAAGCAGCGAATCTTAAATAAAAAGGACTGTCAAGAAAAAGAACTAAGGAGTGACGCCTTTCCTTTGATGAGAAGGGCCGGCCAACCACCTTTGATACGTAGGTTGGCCGAAAAAGGAAGAAAGAATTTATCCCCTTTATGAATGTAAATAAACACCCTTCTAATCCTGACCCCGTCGCTGCGGCGAGGGCTCTCATCATTGCGTGCGAGATAATATAACAAACATTTATTTCGAGTCAAACTTGTGAAAGATGGGAGAGCTAAAGCGCCGATACCTAGATATTTGTAACGCCTAAACACACTCTATCAACACTTATATATTAATTCAAAATGCGCGGTTTATAATTAATGAGGTCTAGTACTTGGAGGATCAGGAGCCGCCGCAGCAACCTGTTTGGGGAGGCTGCTGTGTCGTTGCACCATCCATGCCCGGGCTTTTTGGAATATTGAAAGTAATTGCTGATAGACGCTTTGATGCAATTGTGGACTGTTATCGATGTATGGGCGAGGAGGCTAGACGAAGTGCGAACACTCTCTGTTTCCGGCTGTTTCCGGGACAGTGTTAGCAAGGAGTGACGAAACTGAAGCGACGGCAGTCCGGGAAGTTTCTTTCTTCTTCTTCTTCTTCTTCTTCTTCTTCTTCTTCTTATGGGGCTCGGGCTCTCCTTCTGACTTCCCTTCCTTACTCTGGTCCATGCCAACAGCCGCCTCCTCGTAGCCGGGTGCTGAGTATGGCTTGGGCTCGAGTACATCTAGCACATCGGAATTGACTTCTTCGGCCTCCCCTTGTTATGGGAGATTCGGATCGTCAAGAAGCGGGTGTGACGGCGTTAATGGAAGTGTGGGCCGGGGCGGGAGCCAGCGTGGCCGGCTTCCTCCCGTCGAACTCGGAATCCGAGTTGGGCACTTTCCAGACATCATCGGGTGCCTGTGCTCCGGCTGGCTGGCGAGTAGTTAAGACAGCCATGGGAGGGGAGAGGAGGACGGGCGGGCGTGTGGCGGGGTGAGCGAGGGAGCGCCCTGTTACTCTAAGCGGAGTATATAAGGGTAGTATGAGCGGCTTCAGGTAGGAACTTTACTTATTACGCTAGTTCTGTAGACGGTTTATTTGGTGAGCGGCTCGTCGCAAATATATTATAGTGGGTTGTACATACCTCTTAAATGTTAAGAGCCACTTTCCGACAAAGGATCGTATTTATGAAGGCTGGTAGCGAAGCCGCGGAGGAATGCAGTCGGTGGGCTCGAGTCGGATGCGGAAGCCACATCGAGCATGCCAAGTGCGAGCAGAGGCAGGAGAGCATTGGTATTTGTCGGGGGATTTGATGAATGAAAGCACTCCAAGTCTATTTTGACGGGGATGGGGGTGGGGCGGGATCGGCGAAGCGAGCCCGCTGTCGGTTTCTTTGCAGGAAGCGAACCAAATGTTCTTTTGGTCCAGTGCAGAGTGAGTGAGGTAACTTGGCCGACCACGACAAACACACGGGCGTCAATGCAAAATGCGTGCATCTTTTAAAAGGAACTGCATTCTGTTAGTTGGGTTATAATACCTCGATTTCCGAAATTGCTTTCAAGAATTATTTTGTTTTGATGCAGTTGTTGCAGCGATTTTGCTATGTTGTAGAGTTTAGAACTAGTGGATAGCAAGAAGTCGGTGGACAGACCACATTCCATGACCAGTGTTGTATGCCGTCCCATGAGTCGTGTATCCCATCCCATAGCGTGGGTCGATGCCATCGCGATTCAATCGGTCAAATCGAAGCACGTCGATTTCGGCGGTTATGGCTGACATGGTAGTCAGAGCAGCCGTGAGGCGGCTACGGCTGCGGCGGCCATCTTCAGGAAAAGATCCTTCAATTGGCCAGGCGCCCACACAACAGGATCTGCAGGTAGGTGCTCCCGGCCGGTAGTGTTGATCTTTGACAGGCAACAACATCGTTGACAGATCCGTCGATCTGGTGGATCTTGGTCTCTTGCCGTGGTCAGGGCTGTCAGGTGTCTCATGAGGCGAGGCTTGCTTGCCAAAAGCCCACTCTCCGCATACCTGTTCTCTCCAACCAACCACGTCCGCCACGCCTTTGTCTCAAGGCAAAGCTGGGATGACCAGGCTTGAACACAGCTCAAAGAGCCTTTCTTGGCATCTTGACAGCCGTTGGTAGCCGTGGTGTTCTTAGCAGAGCGGGCAGTCTCGGTCGAAGTTGTCATAACAGGAAGGTCGGTGGAGTTGAGCCCAGTTGATGCGTTTGAACACAACTTGGCACTCAAATCCATATAGCACTTCTTGACATTCTGACGGCTGACTGAGCTGCTCGCAGCTGTTCACGGCCTGGCGCGACCAAATGGATGCACATTCGGGCAAGTGGGCTGACGAACTGAATGACGTAATGCATGCGAATTGCTTGACTGAGCATGCCGAAGTAGGTTGATTTGACTGAGCAGAGCGGTCGTTACGTTGTGTTGGCGTGGCAACCAAAAATGGCTGTGGGTGTAAGGACTAGCTGGGGAGAGTCGTCCTTCATTTACAAACACAATCGGCCAAAGGAAGGCCCCTTCTCTTCTTGTTGCTTGTGCGGCCGAAATGGTGTTGCCGGGGCTTGTGCGGGCTTGTGCGGGGACGGAGAGGGGGCATCACGGGTGAGATTGATGGTGCCCCAGACCGCGGAGCCCAGCAGCCCGCCGGGGCGCGCGGTTGGCGCGACGAGATGCGGTTGCGCAGCCACCGGCGGGCAGCAGCGGCGCGCCGAGCGGACACGGAGAGGGGCTACATGGCGGCGGAGAAGGCGGCCGAGTGGGCGTACCATGACGGCGATAGCGACGACGACGCGCGCGCGGCGGCTCGGGTGCGGCGAGCGCACTAGCACCGCTACGGGCTCGGGCGCGCCGCAGCAGCTGGGGCGCTGGCGCGACGCGTGCTGTACCTGCCGGTGCCGGGAGTGGCAGTCGTGTGGCACGGACGGGGCATGCTGCCGACGCTGGCGCGCGGCCCGGGCCCGTGCTCAGCGGCGATGCTCGGGGCGGGCGCGGCGGCGCTGGGCCTGGAGCTAGGGCTGTGCTTCCTGGCGCGCGGTCCGCTGTACTGGCCGAGCATCCGCTACGGGTCGCCGCCGCTCGCCGTGCGGGCCGGCATGCTGGCGGTGGCCACGCGCCCCAGCCTGCTCACAGCAGCGACCAGGCTCGGCCCAGACCAGCTAGGCAGGCTGCACCGCAGGCTAGGCTGCCTGTGCCTGTTGCTTTCGCTGCTGCACACGGTGCCATTATACGTGCAGCCCGTGTAGCGTGACGGCAGGCTAGCCGTCTTTAGGCCCGACTGCGGCCTAGTCGTGTACAGCACCGGCATCGCATGCCTGGTGCCGCTGGCGTGGCTGTGCACGGCGTCGCTGGCGCCGGTGCGCCGCCGCGCGTACGAGGTATTCGTGGCGCTGCACACGCCCGCGGCCGTGGTGTACCTGGCCATGTTGTTCTGGCACACGCACAACTACCTACTGTCGTGGGCCTACGTGGCGCCCGCCGTGGCCGTGTTGGTCGGGTGCCGGCTGGCGCGCGTCGTGGCGCTGGGTGGCGGCCTGCTGCGTGTCACCGTGCCGACCACCATGCACTGGCACGCCGGCCAGTACGTGTACCTGTGCCTGCCGGCCGTGTCGCCGGTCCAGAGCCACCCGTTCACCATCGCGTCCGTGTGCAGTGCGCTGGCTTAGCTCATCAGCGACTGCGTGCTCGTGATCTGCGCGCGCTGGGTTCACGCGCCGCGCCCTCGCGCTCGCCGCCGCCCGCGGCCCGCTGCACCCCTTCCGCGCCGTGCTCGACAGACCGTACGGTGGAGCGCCTCGCCGGCTCGCCGGCTTCGACGCCTGGGTGCTGGTGGCCGGCGGCACCGGCATCACCCCGCTGCTCCCCGCCCAGCTGCTGCAGCTGGCCGCCCTGATGCGCGACGGCCGCGCCGTCACCCGCCGCGTTGTCGTTGAGTGGTGCATGAAGCGGCTCGAGGCCTTCGAGGCCGTGCGCGACAGCTTAGCCCGCTGCCGCGTCATGGCCCCGACTGGCGCCGTCACCTGCAAGCTGTTTGTGACCGCCGCGGCTGCCGCCCGCCCGCCCGGCCCGCTCAACCTGCCGCGCTGGCTGCACAGGCTTACGCTCACCCCAACAACTGCCCCACCCCACTCGCCGCCAAGCGCCGGGGCTTTGTGCTGCTGGGCCTGGCGACGACCCGCTGTCCCCACCCTTCGGCCCCTCCGCTCCCCCTTCCTCGCTCGCCCCCGACCCCGTGTCGGTCTCGGCCTCGCCCTCCGTCCCCAACTTCTCGCGACCGTCTCAATCCCATCCGCGGCCGCCCGATCGGGCCCATCTCCGCCCCGCTGCCCTCCCACCCCGTCGTCGCCGGCATCATCTCCCTTAGGGCGCGAGCTGTCGGAGCTGCACAAGCAGCACCACCACTACCACCAGCTCCCTCACCGCCCGCCACGCCCAGCCTCCCCCATCTTCGGCCCGCCCCGCGGGCTCCAAGTCGGTTTCACCCCCGCGGCTATCGACTTTCAGCGCTCCCTCATGCGCTTCGCCTTCCCAGTCCCGCAAGAAATGAAGGGCGGGTAGACGGTCGCGTTTGGGCGACCCGATCTCGCGTATGAGGTCAAAGCCATCTTGCCTGTCGGCTCAGCCGCCCAAGTGCCTCGACAGCGGCTTGCGATTTCCGTGTGCGGTCCCGAGCCCATGCATCGGGCAGTCGCCAGCACAGCCGCCGGGCTGCAGCAGGTCGTCTATCGGGGCAGCGGGATCGAGGAGATATATTTATACAATGAACACCACGCGCCCTGACGTGCCTTGGTCCACCGCAGAGGGGGGAAGACAGGAAGAGAGAAAGAAAACAAAAAGGGACAAGAGAGAGAGGGAGAAAAGAAAAGATGAAAGGAGGGAAAGAAAAGTGCGGATCGACGTCATCTAACAGGATGACCACTGCCGTGCCGTTAGCATCGTCACCACCCTGAAGAAGGTGATGCAATGGGTGCTTGCAGGACGACCTCATTGTGTGGTGAAGGCTTTGGTGCAGGTGGCGAAGGGATTCCCGTGCAGATCTCGGCGCCAGGCAATGGAGGCCCAGCGGAATTGCGTCCAGATCATACCAAAGCAAGTCTTGCATGATGCTCACTTCTTTGTATTTCTTCAACCATCCCAACCTTGCTTTTTGACATGCATGAGATAGTCGCGCCGTTGAAAGAAAATCGTCTCGGTTTTAGCCGCCACACAGATTTTCCAGGCCTTGAATAGACCCTCGGGCGAATCCTCATAGTAGCGGTAGGCAGGTGTTAGAACCTCAGGAATCTCATCGGGGGGATGCTGTGCCGGCTCAGCCGGGTCTGTGGGCTCATCGGCTTTCTCTTCTGCAGCTGAGGCGTCATCTTCGTCAGTGTTCTCGGCGTATGATGGCGGGTCCAGGGCCAGGGCCGTCAAAGCGCATGAGATCTGGCCCGTCGGGGGGCCCCCACCACGGCCAGCGCCGCCGTCTAAGGACCCTGACGCCCAGGTCCAGCATGATAACCGCCGGACCAAATCTCATGACGAGCCGAAGAAGAAGCCGCCGCAGAAGAAGAGGAAGTCGGCCAAGGAGAAGCTTGCCGAGTCGGAAGCCAAGGCACGGGCATATGAAGCCACCTTCTGGGCAGAGCGGGATCAACGGGATGCGCAACACCGGGAACATATAGACCGCATGCTGGCCATGGCTCTCGCTGGCACACTCACGGCACGCCGAGTCTATTTATGTGCCGCTGGCCAGTCAGTATCAACACTACCCGACTCAGCCGGGACCGCCTGTGCCGAGCCAAGTATGGTCTTAACACCATGCATCTGGTAGTTTATGCGCCAGTCCCGCCGTCTGCACAGCTTCAGTCTTCCTATGGCCAGGTGGCTCCTCAGATCACGATGCCGAACAGATTTTGGGGGTGGGGAGTTCGGCGCGTTTGAGAGTGATGCACAGCCTTTCGTGTCGCTCTCGCCCACCTTTCCATTTTTTCTCGCCCATGCCTCTCACAATTACCCTGCCTATGCCCCGCCCGCGAGATCACCACATTCCTACCCCGCCGACCACATGTTGCCACATGACCACGCGCACCCACTGCTCTCAACCCCTTAAGCTCAACACCATGCCTTCCTCAATGCCTCAGGCAACCATTCTTTCTTTCTGTTTTTCTTCCCGTTCTCTCAATGCCACACAGTCCGGTAGTTCATTTCTTGACCTGGATCACTGGGAACAAAACTTGAAGGTATTCGTAAAAGACCACAGGAAAGATCGGAAGAAGCTAGATAAGTGGAAGCAGGACGTTGAAGAAGAGACGAAACGACTCAGCGAGGAAATAACCAAGTGGAATTTAGTCATTGATCGAGAAAATGACCTATCTGCTCGCGAGGAAGCCATCACCAAAAATAGCTAGCCGTCAAGAAGCTCTCCCTTCCCCAGCCAACCACTAGCGTACGCCCGCTTTCCCTCGTCAAGAAATACAAGCCCACGATCATACTGTCACCCATTTACCGACTGATCAGACTTCTCCCGATCGGCCCGCCCGCCAAATTTCGCCCTGACGAAGATCTCCGACCGGCTCAGTCTCGATCGACGCACCTGTGGGAAGGGCTCTGCAGCGCTCTCTCCCAGGAACAAAACACAGCCCACGCCCTGCTGGCCACGAGGGCGTGACTGTTTTTTTTCTTTCTCCCGAGCAGATCATAGATGCGGATTCCTTACTTCCAAAAGCAACACTGTATCCTTTATGACATTGTAGGCGGAGTGACATAGCGTTAGGTAGCACAGAGGAGTCCTGTAATCACTATGTTTCGATCTTGGTATCGCCTCAAGATATACTTTATGTTTTGGAATGATGAAGAGAGCGAGGGTTGAGACCGTGTTACCTACCTAACCCCCCCCCCCCCCCCCCCCAAAAAAAAAAAAAGTGAGTAAAAAAATGGATTCCTTCTATTTTCCAGCCTTTGTACTGCTCTATTTAAATAAGCCCACACACCTGAGCCCGATCCGATCATTGCGCAGCAATACCAATTAAAATTGTGGATCCGCCCTTTCTTTCGGGTACTCACCAACCGTGATTGAACTTAAGCTGGCTTCTTCTTCCTTCTTCAACTGCTCTATGAATTTGGCAACCTGCTTATATGCACCTTCATGTCTCATTTTCATGTGTAGCCTGAACAACCAGTACATCCGCGCCCCGATGTCCGGTTGCTCTAGTTTGCTTTGGGTTAGGAAGTGGGGATGAATAGCCTCGTGGTTGCCTACCCCTTTTCCCTCGACGTATAAAAGCGCAGCTGCTAGTTGGTATAAGATACAGCGCGCGTCGGGCAAATCTGGATACTTTTGTGAGGTCACCCATTCGTTAAATGCAACTACGTAAGTTGCGAGTGGTGGCTCGAAATCCCTCGGGTAATCCATGAGCCACTCAAGCGCAAACAGGAATGACAGGAACAACATGCAATGAACCGGGTCATTAGTGGTACGCAGGAGCTTCAGTGCAGCAATTGGGTGTCCATCGCATAGCTTCTGCGCCCACTGGCGGATGCTTTCCGGGAGTTGGTTGGGGCGACCTCGTCCGACAAGACAAGTGAATATCATCACGTCAAAGTCCGGGCGGTTAAGCGAAGGCGAGGTTTCGCATACTTCTTTCCTACGACAAATGTAAGAAAAAGCGCTACCGAAAGAGTCCGAAGGACTTACCACAATGGTATAAGAATCACCCAGTTTTCGAGGCCCTCGAAAACTTTGGGTACGGTCGGTGTCCGTTCTCCCGTCGCGGGAGGGGGAAGGGAGCAGGAGGCAGAGTTACCGAGCCCGTAGTCGAGAGGTACGGGTTCGACACTGTTCCCCATCATACTGGTATTGTGACGACCAGTTCTGTAGAACGTAGAGAAAATATATTAGTTGAGTCCGAGGTAGTTAACGCTGAGATGGGATATGTACCTGCTGGTCAGGAAATTTTGGGGGAGGTTCTGTATGGCCCGGGTGGAGAGGCTTTGATGTTGGAAGACGGAAGGGAATGGTCTGGGTTTTTAAGTACGCCCGGATTGGAATCTCCTGACCGATCGCCGAATTAGCTAATTCCCCTGCCTTGGGTCTGGTTGGTTCATTTTATGGCAAATGAATTCTGCGCAAATCAGGTGTGCATGTGGCGTAAGCCGCAGTTCTTGACCTTCGGGTCAAAAAAAGGTACAGGGCCCAACTTTGAGCACAGGCCATATTTCAATTCGACCAGTGTTTGGCGGGCATGAGCGCTGAGTTGAATCGCTCGAATTGAAGTAGCCTCACGTCCACGGTCGCGTGAGTCGGGAATGGTGTTTCACCGCGCTCGACGCGGCGGATCCGCTGTGATACATGGGGTGCTGTATTCAGGACGGCCAGAAGACAGCGCCTGCCCAGACCGAACAACAGATCGAGCAGAACGATCCGCCGCCCTATCTCCTGAGATAATGGACGAGTCCTGTAGCTCCCAGGATGTTGCTTGGTATGTTTTTGTTATCATCATGATGTATTTTCACCGAGGTTAAGATCTTCAAACTTTTCAAAGGGGAGCTGCACGCGCTGCTCGGTGGCCAACTCATAGCCGGCTTCTAAACGGGCTCTTCCGTGCTAACCTTTCACGAGAGGGGAAAAAACACGTCTCAATCATCATTCTAAAGACTCTCTTCTCAGCCAGTTTGCTCCGAAGGATCGCTCACAAAGCCAAACACTTGCCCTTAGGGTCGGGTGAAGCCCCCGTAATAGGCCCAGGTCTCAGCTCTGCCGATCGACGCTGCCCAATCAGTCGCAAGCCGGGCACCGACGCTGATCTGCGCTAAATGCTGCGGGCCGGCTGCTTGGCACCCGCTAGAGGGCGCTGTGCGCGGCAGCGGGTACCATATTCTGTCCCTATCGGGTGATGGAAGTGGGAGGTTGGAGTCACCCTGACACAGAGGCCGAGATCTCCCAAGAACTCGCCGCCCGGCGCGACTGATTTCAGTGCTCCCTCGCTCGCACCCACTTGGCCATGACAATTCCCGGCGAATTGAAGTGGCCCTGGTGCCAGGTACACATACCTATGTACATTCCTTACGGATAGGTACCTAGGTATGTCATCCTTTGTCCTCGCTGCCGTGCGCGGTGGAGGGCCGAGAACCGAAGATCCCCCCTCCTCCAGAAGGTGGACATTATTGCATTCCAATGATAAATCCACCTCTCCCCATCTTTCTTTGGCTTACTATTGGAGGGGCGCAATGCTTTCGGCTGGACGGTTCGGTGGGGAAATTGGATATTTTCTTTTCACGCGTGGATGGGATCCAACATACCACATTGTTGACATAACATCATCACATCAAACCGAAGGCTACTTCCGCATGCGACATTGACGCACTTACTTCGTGATTCCACGGAATGCGTGGCAAACCCAAATCCATTCGAGCAAATTGACCTAGAAATAAATGATGTAGCGTTTGAGGATCAAGCTTGCAAGCTGCACAACCTCGACTTTTCTGCCGATTAGGACGTGCGAACGTCTAAGCGACGCAAGGTGGTCACGTTGGCAGGATCTGCGAAAAAGGAAACCATGGTCTTTAAAAAAAGGAGGGTGGGGTTAGAGAGTTGGAATATTCTGCTACAACCCGCATCGCTGTTGTCAATTCAGCTTTAACCTGCTCAGCCACTACGATCGTTAGGCAAGGTTCACAACATCGGTGCTCTCGACGTCAACTTGGTGGTCTTTTGTTCAACCTCGACGTTGTCGATCTCTGCTTGCATATTATTGACCTGCTTCTCGTTGGCTTGCTTGTTAGCGTTTATGCTAATGAGGGATTGCCCCACCGCGACAAACGGTAAGAACTCGCCCTGTACTAGGGGGGCAACATGATCGGCGCACGTCCTTCTGCCTCCTCCTCCAATCCAGACACATGGCCGTCGTCGTTCTCTGCAACACGCGCGGTTCCTCGACGCAGCCAACATAACCGGCATGCTTCTGGCAGATTGCCTATTTAACCTCCGCAACAACATCCTCTCCGAAGACTACAACAAAGCTTAGTGCGTCCGGACCAAACAGACCGCCCAATACATCGCCTCGAGCTACATATACAGCCTGCTCCAATACGAGTCCACGCTCGCGAGCTCGTACGAAGAAATCGACCGCCAGTTCGTCGTGGCCGACGACTCGGACCGATACAATGCCATCATGGGCACTTTCTACCTCACTAAGGATATTCATGCGAAGGTGCACCCAAAGCGTGGATATGGCGATCTGCAGTTCAACCTCTACCACTAGGAGAAGTTGTCGTACTTCCTGCGGCTTTAAAAAGGGGTCGAGTCCTTGAGGGCAAGACCTGCGTTATATAACGTTCGCGATGCCTATGCCCGAGCTAGTGTACTACGGGGTTGAGGGTAATAATAGATTGGATGTGAAGCACTTTAAGATTACTTTAAAAGCTAAGGCTTTGACTAGGAATAGGTTGCACAGGTTTGATGAGTTTGTTGGACTTTTAATAAGAGCTGGCTGCCCAACTCAGTGGTGGCTAATGATGGGGTGCGAAGATTGACGTCCGGTCGTTTACTTTCAAGAGGCGAGAGGAGAAAAAGTTGCCGCTAAGTGAACAATAACATACGTACTTAGAGGCCTTACAATAAAGAGTTCCTGAGCTAATTCCTGTATCTGATAGTCTAGCTAGCGTTCCGGTTGCAAATGCTTGAAAATAAAATAAAATGTCTTCGGTGTATCATTGTATCGTTATATATATACTATCACCTGCCTCAATATGAGCCCTATTCGTACGCTTTCATAGTCCCTAAGAGAAAAAGAAGATATAAAAGTGCAAATTCTGTTATTAATACTGTTTTATCATAATACTAAGGAAAACAAAAGAGACATGTAGTATTTTATGAAGAATGAATGTCGAGTGAGGTGGGGCATAGTCGCTTGCGTATGGAAAAAAGGAGATGAGTAGGTGGCAGGTGGAATCGTTTCGTATTATATGCACGTTGGCGTTTGACGGATTCGAAGGACTTGGCATATTCTCCAAGTTCCTTTACCGCCTTGTCCGGCAGGTATTCAAGTCCGCTTCCAAAGGAGCAAACGCTGGTGTGAGATATCAAGGGCGAGAGGGCTGAGCTCGGTGCCGATAATGTCTTCTCATAGTCGGCCAGGCGGCAGGATTCTGAGCAGTAGGTAGTGCCATCGGTTTGCTTGTCGCAGGCGAGGCAGAATTGGTGAGCCCAGTCGAAAGACATGGTTGCTAATAAGCGTAACTGAAGAGAGCGGGGTTTTGAAGGTCGAGAGAGAGGCAATGGGCTCGACGAGACTTGGAGAAGTGCAGACGGAGCTTAACGTGGTTGGTGGTTGGCGAGGAAGAATGGTAGTGGTTGTGGTGGTTGAAGACTGAAGCTGATCCCAAGCTGGGAAGGACGGGTTATAAGACGGCGGCTTGTTGACTCATTATAGAACTGTGGATGCTGGATCCTGGCGACGGGGGTCCTGTTTAGGAAAGAAGAGAGGGAAGTTAATAACGAAGCTGTCTTGATGGTGATCTTGGAAGTGAGGTCGGGGAAATTTGATATTATAATAAAATTAGTGGGTTTTATATGGGAAAAAGCTAAAGGAGGTAGACTTTTGTCCACCCAAATTGTATCTCCAAACTTTCCCGAGTCCCACCATCTGTTAGACCTTCGTCCCTCTTTTCACGTCGTATAAATAAGCGATACGTAGCTTTAGATCAATAAAGGAAAAGGCATATCATTTCATCTGATACAGCTAATCCTTTAACGAGCGACCGCCAACCTATTCTATTCTGGAATAGCCATGGCAGCATTGCTCTGAATCTCCGTACTTTGCTCAACACTAAGAGGGACACCTTATGTACCCTCACCCACAATAACCTTACCGCCGTCATACGTGACGCAGCGGAAGCCGCTCGCCTCGGCGGGGTCCTTGGCCACCTCCATTGTGGTGAAGTAGCAATCGTTCTTCTTCATGGCGATGACCCACGCAACACCGTCAAAGCTCATGCCTGTAAGAGAGAAATCTTTTTGTGGAAACGGTCAGTACCATGATACATAGTAGCTTCAAGGGGAAAATAATAACTCACATTTGCCATTCTGGATCTTGATGGAAGCAGCCAGGAACGAGTCGAGATCCGGGGTCTGTTCACCGTCCACATGAGTGATAAAACTGGGAAGCGGGAGTTGGTATTGGTGGGACGGTGAACCGGCTGCCACCGCTGAGACATAGACCTCGCTGAACAGCTTGCTGTTCTGCTGGCGAACGGCATGGTGAGGTCTGTGGATGGTGGCACCGCAGAAGAGGATGGCGCGAGCGGTCTCCACATCGTCGGCCGCAATAGTAGGAACATTGAGGACAAGTTCCTCGCGTTTGCGAACAATGACGGCCTCGAGGACGCCGTTGGAGTACATATCATCGAGGCCTGAGATCTCGGTAACGATGTTACCGTTCAGCGTAAGCAGGATATCACCCACACGGAGAAAGTTGTCCCCTTTCTCCTCCTGCTCAAAGGCGCGCCTAATCACCATGAAGAGCCGATAGTAGGTGGTATTCTCTTTGTATACTTGGGTAATCCGATGCTCAAACACCCCCATGTCACAGGCCTCGGACATAGTGATAGCTTCGAACTCGACTGGCAGCATTCTTAGCTTGGGCACAATGCTCCGTCGAAGAAGCCGTACCACATAGAGTATAGTGGGTGTGGTGAGACCAAGATAGTATGTAAACCAGCCGCCCGTATCCGAATTCTCTCCAATGTCATCCAGAGGGCTTGAACGGTGCCGTTTTGAGCGACAAGAACACCACTACCGCAGCTTTCACTCAGTTTTGTGTCAATCTTAATGGCATCAATATTAACCGCACGGTATCTCGAGCGCCCAGGGTCATGGGGTGTGTTCATGGGAAAGATGTCAGTAGCCGTAGTTAGTGCGTGTACGATGCGTCCACTTTCGTTGAAGCCAATGAAGTACGTTGAAGCGCCTTGGGCAATCTCCTCTGAGCTGAGCTGAGCACTAAGGACCGACGCGTCGACGAGCTTGGGATCGTACTGGATGATGGCGTAGTTTTTATGTGGGTGAAGGAACAAGATGTTGGCCGCAACATGGATCGACTCAGCGATGGTGATGGTAATATCGCAGAAGTTATGCGGAACAATAGCCCTCGATGTTACTACGAGGCCCTTGTCCGCATCAATGACGAGCCCCATGCCCCATGGCCAGTCCCTGGGGAAACCATCAGCCTTTAGGGATATGTTGCAGCTCACGTAAACCAAACTCTGGATCAGTTTGGCCACGGCAGGCTCTTGTATGTTCTTTAGCGTGATGAAGGTGGCCTTGGTCGGAACAGGGGGAATAAGGGGCAGAGTGTCGGCGAGGTCCGAAAAGTCCCACAATCCTGTCCTGTCACTCCGCACCGCCAGCTTCATCTTATTGGTCCAATAGCTGTTGATCTGCATGATGGCCGTGTTCAGAGTGTGTAGATCGCGCAGGTGCTTGTAGGCCACCACGACGCGAGCTTTGTCCGGAACGTCTTGCATCACCTCGATGAAAGTCTTGATGTCTGGCGTCTCCTTGTGGTCGATGGACTGAACTAGCCAGTTGTTGTCCCCACTATCGAACCTCCAAGAACCCCCAGCCTCGCAAACGTAAACGCCATTGCAGGCCACGCCGTGCCTAAGGGCTTGCAGGTAGGAAAGGTCGTGGAAAATGCCACCTGAGACCGAAACGAAGCGGTCAGGGGTAATCTTGTGCAAGTCGCCGATCTCGATCTGGACCTCAACTTTCTCGCCCCTACGGGAGAGGAGAAGCGTGACAGTTTCGCCGACAAGGGAGTCCAGGATAGCATCAAAACGACTGAACTGCGTAAGCATCTCGTCATTCACCTTGACTAGGACATCGCCCACTTCAACCTTTCCGTGGGACGGGCCATCTGGCAGGACCATCTGGGCAACCAGCATGTTGGTCTCCTTGGGGAAAGTCTTTCTCATCTGTGCTTCCCACTCCGGGCCCAGACCTAGCCTCCTGCACTCATCGAGCGGCTTGAGTAGGAACTGGCACTGGATATCACCTCGAGTGATGGGTTTTTTATCCTGGAGGCACTTGAGGGCGCGCAACGGGCGATCGAGGGGTAAGAAGTAGTCGGTCGAAGCGCCGTCTGCTCGGCCGCCAGTCTGGAGCGCAACGGCATACCCGTTGATGTTCACAACCGGACTGCCAGAACTACCGCCCCCGGCCGCAGCGCTGGCCTGGCAGTAGCAAGTATTGAAATCGCTATATCCATCTTCGTACTCGGGAACGTTACGATCCTATCTGCTGATGACGCCAGGCAGAATGCTGAGCTTCTCGGCGGCATCGTTACCGACGACGCGAATCTCTACGCCGACCTGGCGCAGTCGGGCCGGAGCGCGAGGGCATCGACAGGCATGTACTTAATAGCCTTGGGGTCGAATTTGAGGATACCAAAGTCGTGAAGGGGGTCGCGATAAACGGGGTAGGCGTCGACTTCCTCGTGGTTGTCAAAGATGCAGCGACCCTAAACGGCCCAGAACCAACGACGTGTCTGCATGTCAAGATGTACCTAGCAGTAAGGTAAATGGTTAGTGCTAGGGTATAACTAGGCATAGAGTAACAATGGAAACATCTCTTACCCCCTCTCGGCATTGACGAGTGTCAAAGGGGGAGGTAAAGCAGAATTTGATGGACACAACAGCTTTCACAACCGCCTCAACCGTTGCCTGCCACTTATTCGTACCGAGCGCCTTTGTCTTCTGAGACTTGCCGCCGTTCAACGCAGCGTTGGTTGAATAGGTGTGGTGGAGTTGGGGGGTTTTGTGAGGCGGCTCCTTCTACTCGGCTGAGGGGGGACCATTCATGGTTGGGGTTGGTGACTGTTGAGCGCGGGTGGCGGTACTGTGATTTGAGTTCGAGATTGAGGTCGAGTTCGCTGATGTGGTCGAGGATGACGATGCGAGCCTTATTATTCCCTTGGATGCCAGAGAAAGTTGCTGCTGGTGGCAGTGGTGCTGTCGTTCGATAAACCAGTTAATGTAGCCAAGGGGCTATGAACCCTAGCCCACTAGATTTTATCCACTTTTCATTTCTTTTCGTTCACTTGCCCCGCCAATGGCTTGAGCTATCTAGACCAGACTGAGTGAGGGCATGAACCCACTTAGGCGCTTAAGACGACGCCAACATCAAGATCCAAGTTTTCGAGCTCGCCTCAGCGGGCCAGCACAACTCTAGGCGCAAACAAAAAGCTCTAGATGATAGACTCGTTTTATAGTTGTTCAACTACGGGGATCTACAGAAACTAAATAACATGGGAGAACTGCTCGAGGAGGGCATCTTGGTAGTGAACCTACGGGGGCAATTTGCAAAGTCAACGTCTATGTTCTTGCCGAAACTGAAGTCTATCATGAGACGCCTTAAGACAAGGAACACACAGCTTATATCGTTGCGCGATAAGCTGTGCGATGTAAAGGCACTGGTACGTGGAGACTCTTGATATGTATCCCGAATATCTCGTGTTTCTAACCGCGCATAGCTGCAGTTTGAGAGTTTGCTACAGTTTCGTGGCCTGGAAGTCAGCCGCGTATTTGCCGACGGTGTCATACAAAACATCGCCGACAGGACTGAACAAGAGACTATCACCGTTTGCGTTTTCACCGTGGTCACTCTATTATTCCTACCAGCTATTCCGTACCTTTCTTTCGGTCAGCAACATGCTCAATACCCATACGGCTTCATCATCAGCTGCTTTTTTCCGTGTTGACGTGCTCCGAGTGTTTGTGGCAATTTGCATACCTTTGACTGCCTTCGTCCTCCTGCGCTCGTGCGCGGTTTCCCGCCAACGTAGGGGTCTCCCAGGACCGAATGCGAAGTCCCCGCCAGGTACCAAATCCTTGCGCTGAAAGCGTGAAACATGCTCTGATCGGAAAATGACAGGGTGCCCAACCGCCGGGCACTGTCGTGGGCGTCTTCGTCACAGTGACCTGAGCGCCACCCGACTTGATACCTGCTGACATTTCATCCCCCAACAAATCCTGCGGTGTGCCGCCCCGCTATACGCCGTCCACAGCTCAGTATTTCCGCCCTGCACGTATGTGTTTGATAGCTATGGTTAATCTATTGTCCTTGTCCCGAGACAACTGCGGCGAGATGAGACATTATCCGCGAATCCCACGAGTTCTAACGGACCCGAGTCCGGGATGGTGGAACGAGGGCATTGCTTCCTCTTGGCCAAGGTGTGCATCCTGCGGCAAAGGCTCAGAAGATCTCTGCTGAGTAACTCCGCTATTGTCGCACACAACAGCCAAACCCCTCACGCATTCGTCACATTTCTAGACAAAAAACAAGCCCACTTGACTGCGGCGCCCTCGCTTAGCTTGAACCCTAGCACACCGTGCAACTGCCCTACCTCGGTGGACGTGTACACTAAAAGCTCACCAGGCCATCCGAGCTCTGGGACGAGACATACGCGCACCTGGGTCGCTTCACGGGCTACTTGGGCCAGTGTGGCGGACCTTGGCTGTCAACACAGTTAGGCTACTGCACGAATTTAGGGAAGGAGCAAGTATGGTGTCCCCATATTTAACTGCTTGAATAGATCTCTTGGGGGGGGGGGGTGTGCCTGATCGGTACTGGTCTACGAGTCGTCAGGAATAGAACAGCGAAGTCCCCCGCCGTGGGACCCGTCCACAGCGCTGAGCCGGCAATACTCGGGGGTGGAGCCTGTTTTCCGTGGAGCCTGTTTTCCGTGGAGCCTGTTTTCCGTGTTTTTCCATTTTGCTTCAAGGTGTGCTGGTTCGGATCGAGCCCCTTCCAGCACCAGAGCAGACTTGGGCTTCCAAACGCGGACCCCCCGCCAGTCAGGCAGCTGCCCAACACCAGACGGCCGCCCAAAAGTGCCAGCCCTGCGGCTCATCACTCGTAAGTAACCACCCTGCCCTGCCTTTCTAATCCTCATTTCGGCACGCGCGCGTGGATGCAGGGCGTACACTAATTGATTAATAGGGACTCGTGCCTTACCGGTCTCATAGTGAGAATTCTTCTTCCCCCGCCTCAGAGGTGGGTGGCTCCTCCGCCCCTGCTCCCCTACTCGTCCCCCTTCGGGCCCCGCTCTCCCGCCTTCGGGCTCCTCTCTCTTGCCTTCGAGCTCAAAGCGTTCCCTGCCTCGGGCAGGTCGGCTGGTTCTCCAGCTAAGTAAGGTGGCTGGATTCTCCCGATCACCGCAGGTGTGCTAACGGGACTTTGCAGAAAAAGGCGAAAAAGGTTGTTTGGCGCAAGTACTGCTACTGGCGGAGGGGACCCGGGCCCCACTTCCGCTGCCTGGCTGCGGCCGCCACCAAAGGCTGACCCCACCGTTACGTCTCCCAACCCCCTTGCTATGGCCTTGCCGCTCTTGAGTCTTGCACCCTCCCAGGCACCCAGCTCAGCCATTTTCCCAGCGACCCACAACCAGGCTGTGACCGCCTGAATCCCCACCTAGAGCGATTATACCTACTTCAGTGCATCCGCCGCTTCAGATCTGGCTGTTCTGGGACCTTCCTGACAGAGCCTCATCGATTTCTTTTGCTTGCTTTGCTGTCTGGCTGCCGCTGCTTTGGCCGTCGATTCGCCGCCCAAACGTCTCGGCCCGCTTTTTTGGTTGTGCGTCAGAAAAACTCCCCCTCACCACTATTTTCGCACTCAGAAGACGGAGAAATTGGATCCGTTGCGGCGGATGAGTCGATGAGTTGTAGCAACATCCCCCTTCAAAGAGTTGAACTGCCGCCTGGCCTTTCACACGCATAACAATTTCGGACATGGACTTCAACAAATCGTGGAGCAAGCACTTGAGGACCCAGACCCGGAAACAGCCGCCGTTTGTTTGCCCGCTCTGCCGCAACGAATTTCAGAGTGGCCTTGACATCGAGGCTTTCAAAGAGCATGTTGCTGCATCGCACCCGAAAGAATTGGGCGAGCAGCTCCCGGAAAAGGCTCAGGCCTGGATACAGTCCTTATGGAACGGGGCACCCCCCGAAAGGTACGTCTGCGACCTGCTATCCCCCCCGTCTCTTGCACATGGCTGACTGACAAGAAACAGGGAGGGTAGCAGCAAACCCAGCGGCGCTACCTCCGAGGTCAATCCAAGATCCCGGAGGGTGACGGCGGCGGGAGACGTCAACCCGCAAGCTCATAGCCGCCCAGCCAATCGGAAGAAGCCCGCTCCAGAGCTCGGCCGCGGCACTACGGCAACCACCCCAGCACCCAGCACTCAAGTTCCGCCAGAGCAAGAGTCTGACTCGTCCGGAAGGAGTCCAGCCTCCAGTCTCAAAAGAGAAGGCTCCCGAAGCACGTCGCCGCCAAAGAAATCAAAGCCACGGCCAGCATCTCACCCTGTGGCTGATGTCAATCCTGCCGAATTCAAAAGAGCCCCCCCACAGAAAGAGGGCAGACTATGGAATCCTGATGATGAACCCCCACCAGTCCGCCCTACTTCCTACGACAAGAACAATGTGGCAACCAACCATCGCCTTCGCGTGGCGTCAGGGACACATCCCAACAGGTCTAGAGGCCAGGGTCCGAGTCAAGTTCAGGGTCAGGTCCGGACTCAAAATCAGGTGGAAGAAGACGAGCCTCAACTCCCGACTGAGCTCATCAAGCAGCCCGAGACCCGGCCCATAAGCCAGGAGCAGCTTGTCGCTGAGGTCAAGGGCATCTACGCCGGCCTTGTGATGGTAGAGAGCAAGTGCATTGAGGTCGACAACGCTCAGAATGCGCAGCAGCAGGAGTCTGGCGACAAGGAGCTCCACAATGACCAGTGGCAAGCTCTCATTGCTCTTCACCACACGCTGCTTCATGAACACCATGACTTCTTTTTGGCCTCTCAGCACCCTTCCGCCAGTCCAGCGCTCCGAAGATTGGCGTCCAAGTACGCAATGCCGGCGCGGATGTGGAGGCACGGGATTCACACCTTTCTCGAGCTTCTGAGGCATAAACTGCCTCTCAGCCTAGAGCATATGCTGACCTTTATTTATGTGGCGTATTCGATGATGGCACTTCTCTATGAGACGGTTCCGACCTTTGAAGATACCTGGATCGAATGTCTCGGAGACCTCAGCCGATACCGCATGGCTATCGAGAACGACAACATCCGGGATCGAGAGACGTGGACATCCGTTTCTAGACACTGGTATAGCAAGGCATCCGATAAGGCCCCAGCGACCGGAAGACTCTATCATCATCTCGCAATTCTCGCTCGCCCAAATGCTCTGCAGCAGCTATTCTACTACGCAAAATCTATGTGTGTGGCGATGCCTTTTTCGTCAGCACGGGAAAGTATCATGACTCTTTTTGACCCTATCATCGTCTCGGCGACAAGCCAGCAATCGAGACTCGGCCCGAGTGACCACGATTTTGTGAAAGCCCACGGGATCATGTTCAGCGGAAAAGAACAGGAGAGCCTCGCCGGTGCAATGGCCGACTTTCTTGGGGGCTTGGACAATCACATCGCGCGCATGACGAGAAAATGGCTCGAGCCTAGGTATGTCAATTGCTCCGCTTACTTCCATTTCCTTGCTAATCTTTTCAAAAGCTATCATATTGCTCTTGCCAACTTCTGCGCCATCGTCGGGTACGGGAGCGAGAGTAACCCAATTACAAGTGTTATCAAGCAGCCGATTTCTGCTGAGTCGCGCGATCATCAGATGATGGGAGATGAGAGTGGATACAATGTTCCTCTGGAGCTTGCGAACGCACTTCGACTCGCAAATAAAACTCATAATGTTGTTTTCCGACGATTCGGAGACCCGAACATACTCCCTTACTTCCATATTACTCTTGTCTTCATGTATCATCTGACATTCTACCCCGAAGCCATGGCATATGCCGCTCCAGAGTTCCCATGGAAGCTTGCAGCGCTGATGCTGAATACGTTACTCGACACCTGCCAGAGCTACCCGCGCATTGAGAGCGAGGTATTCCCTCACTCCGAAGATGCTCAGCGTAGGCCCTTGCCCGAAGACTACGCCATGCGGGGTCTTCTCTGGACTGACAAATACTTTCCCGATACGTGGTTTTCAAATGACAATGACAAAATCGACGACGACGAGAAGTATTTCGAGGTGGCTTCCATGAGCGAGGATAGGAAGGAGCGGGCCTTGTTCCTCGGCTGCAGGATTGCTGCAAAGGGTCGTGGTAATTGGCTCCGATATGATGGCAGTAGTCGCCAGTTCAGTGCCAATCCGCAGTATGACATTGAGCTTGAGGTTGTTCCAGTTGCCCCGGCCGTCGATAGCACTGAGCTTGGAGAACTCCCAGACGCAGCAGATAGGTGAGCATGCAACCGACAAATAGGCTCAAGTTCATGGACAAATCAAACTGTCCCAGTCAAACGAGGTTTCGGCCTTGGTCAAAGGCAGGAATGTATCACTGGCACGAAGCATACCAAATTTGGATGATCTAGGGTCGTATAGTTGGGCTGTCAAGCAAGATGGAAATGGACGGGACAAGCTAACGGTTGATCTTCCAGTGGCGCGAGAACGTCGGGCAACACTGCGTCTTCAACAACTTACTGATAGTGCCATCTTACGAATGCACTTGACAAGGGGTCACCTGGCCGAAGTCTGCCAACTGACGGCGGAACATGAGCGATTCGCTCGGGATGACGTCGCTAGCATTAGAGCAGGCCTCGACTCATTCGTGGCCGGCACCTCCACACTTTCCTCAGGACGAATCCTCGATGTGGGAACTGTCCTCTCCGATAAGTTTGAAAGGTTTGGGGAGAAGCGAGATGTAGGGAGTTACTAAGGATGGGGGTTTGGGGCGGTTATGCTTGCAGGGCACTGAGACTGCAGGCTTCTTAAAATGCCAGATTAGCAGCATGCTATTACATATACAATATTTAAATATTTTATTATATAGCTATACTTTCATGCTATGATCTGTCCTTATGAAGTGAATTATAAGGAATTATGATAAAAGATCGGTCCTATAGTAATTAAGGTAAGTAGGGAACGTTGGACTTAAATTCAAACATATATTACGTGCTTTTGGTACTGTTTTGTCAGGTTTTTGCCTGGTGCCCTGCTTCCCTAATAATACCAACACTAGTAATTTGAGGAAGGGAGGTGAATTGAGGTTGTCTTACGAACTCGCATGCGTATGAGACACATTCCATCTTAACGCTCTCATATTTTCTTATGATTTTATGTTTCTATGAATATAACCTTTGCTAAATAGTTTTATATCAGCATGGCCGATGAGATTTATAAGGATAATATGAACCTTTAGACCTATTTTGCCAAAAATCCTCCCAATACTTGAAGCCCCCTTAACGACCGCCGTAAGTACCTCACTGACGAGAGAAATGCGAAAGATAATATGCCGTGGGGCATGTACCTGTCCTGGCATTGGCCGCCGCCGCCCTACGGCCTATACGCATTCTGGATTTCTCTTCTTCCTGTTTGTGCGGCATCCTGTTCGTTTTTTTAGTTGGAAGACGGCGTTTTCACTTTTTCAACATGTCGAATCGCCTTCTCATTAGGCTCGACCAAATTTCGTCCCCAAAATTCTTACCTGGGAACAATGCCTCAAGCCTAACCAAGTGTAAATCTCGTCACGAAATCATTCACGGGCCTTCCGCAGGCTTTGTCGGTACCGTAGGCATGGAATTTGTGAGCATGGTTCTCAACAATTCTATACCACCGAATTACCATTACAAGTTCATCGCGGCATTCACCAGCAAGCATTGGAATCCATCATAAAAAGCCTTCACGATCTGACATCTACCATTCTCTGGACACAGACGATTTATTCGAGCTCAGGCAGTCTGAACACAACACCTACACCGCCCTGATCGGAACTCCAGTCCCAGAAGCTCTCCGTGTCCTCTCGAGGCACAGCAAGATCAGTTCCACACGACGCGTCCGCTCAGCATTAAGAACAGACTGTCACACCCGAATGAGCAGGAATCGTAGCTCCCATTTGACAGCCCCTTCGTACCAGAGTCACTTGATCTGCCACATTCTACCAGGAATTAGAGATTCTTGTTTGACCTTGGAAAGTGTTCCTGCCTCAATAAGCATCGAGAAGCTGAAATTCGAGCGAATCAAATTGAACACCGCAGATGTAGGCGAAGGGAACATATTGAAAGGGGATTATCCGTAATTAAACTTCTCATATAAATCTCCAAATAGTTTAGGGCGAACTATGCTCCCAGCCTTTTTGTCTCTTTCTTTCCTTCTCTTAAGTTATTAGGTACTTGACAGCGCCTTCCATTTTAGCTCGAGAGCATCTAACATCGCTCACTAGACAGCACCTAATAGCACTTCAATATTTGGCAGCATTTCAGTTCGACAGCATACTTCAGAACTTGATAGTTACTATAGCAATTTCACAGCTTGGCAGCTTGATAGCTTGATAGCACTCGACAGTACTCGTCATAACAAACCCACGCTACTGACCAATCACCCGTCCCAACTCTCAAAGGTAGTCCCGGGTCCCCGGTTTCCGTTCAATCGAGTTGTCTAACTGAGAGGAGAATGAGGAGGAGAGCTGTGTTGCATTTAGCATTGCGTTGGTCGGCGTTAAAAAGTTACCACCTCAGTTATTCGGTGTTCCAGGGTTTCACTCACTAGCTCGGCAGCATGACCTTTTATATATCTTAAGAACAGCAAATTTCGCTTTTCACTACCTCGTAATGTATTCGATATACCCTCTTGCCATCCCTGTAGCCGATAAATGTATGTATCTCCGCTACTTCAAGAGGGGGAGAGGACGAGCAGCTGTCGATTGATTGCGTTCTGGGACTTTGGATTCCTCGGAAGAGGGCTAGTAGATATTCTCCCACCTGGCTCATTGAAAAGATCCAGCCCATTGTGAAGAGTGATCTTTGCCAACGCTTGTCTTGTTGATGATTCGGGTTTAGACTGCCCTTTTGGGTGATCGTTGATCAAGGAAAGAGGAAGCCGACCTGCGTTTCTGCCTGATTAAGAAAAGAGACAAGTGCCAATTCAAATATCTTTCCTACCCTCCTTTTTTACTTTTTTGATCAATCACATCTTCCGGCGATCCAATATCACTGTGCTAGAAATCGATATGCCGATCGATATTCACTTCCGCATCCCGGCGCATTCCTTGGAAATATTTGTGGTACTATGCTGCCGCATGCGGAGGCAGGAGGAGAAGAATCGATTCTCTCCTGACAAACAGGGCCACAACCGGTAAATCACCGGTTTGAGAAGACAGCAGCCGGGGACTGCACCTGGAAGCAAGCTGCTGAACCGTGGACACAGACACCGCTGCCCATAGTTCACGGTTTGCCCGGGTTAGTATAGTTCCGTCTTCTCAACGACATCAGCTTCTATCGTATTACTTTATAAGCGGGCTTCCGAGGTCGTTGGATTGATTTGGAAAATTATCTCCATCCACACTACCATTACAAGATTATTGGGGCGTTGATGGATTTCGTACCCTCCTTGCGGCTATCGTGCATTTCATGTCGTTGGCTCACCATAATAAACCTTCAGCAGGCGCACCGTTGACAAGGCCGCCAAGCCACTCAAAGCCATTGAACTGCGTTCAACATGCACTTTGTGGTGTTTTGGAGTACTAGCCTAAGATGTGTTACTTTCCTGCCTCCGCCCATGCGCGCCCTGCATGATGAACGTATGAAGCCACTGCTTTGCGACGAACGCGTGGTGTTGAGAACTGTGTTCTCAGAAACCGTCTAGCAACCGTAACGAACCGTTCCCCCCACCCCGGGTTTGTGCTGACGCCACGATACTGACAGAGAAACCATGTTGTGTTTTTGCGGTTGCAAGAATCCTGGCTTTTCCCGAATACGGCATAGAAGGAGGGCGAGATACTCAATCATCAGTGGATTCAAGACAGAGTGCGGTCGAATTACTGGATTCGTTCACCGAGCAGCCGCCGACAGAAGCTGTGATGTGGAACAGAACGCGCAGTGTTCACTTCAGTGTCCAGCCCACTGGAATGGCGGGCCATTCGACAGGCGCTTTAATTACACGGGAAAATGCAGAGTGTGCTTTGGTTGCTTTCGGTCGGCTATCTATAGTGGCATCTTGTTTGCTTTCGAATGGAATGTGGGCCTATGCTTTTCTTCGGCCCGCTCTCTTTCGGTCGAATGAAAATAATATGACTATGTAAGGAGGACCGTAAAAGGCGTGCATCTCATCTGCTTTCATGCGCACAATTTTTGTAATAAATTTTTTTTTGATACAGGTTGTATGTTGTTGTCGTGAGAACCTCTGCCAATCCATGATGTTGACCATCTTCCCGGCACTCACCGCCCTAATTCTGCCCTTGCAGTCATTTGGTTCCACCAACCACCGCCAAAGTGCCGCATACTAAACTCAGTACATGATGAAATCTAGGGTGTTTTTACTCCTTCACATCCATCATGACAATACCCTTGATGAACTGCTCGAACTTGATCTTAGCAAGTCCCTTGGTCAATCCATCAGCCACATTTGATCCGAGGCGACGTACTGCAGTGCATTACGATCCTCCTTAACTTCCTGTTGAACGAAGCTGTACGCAATGCAATGTGACGCTTCTGTCGAGAGACTGAGTGTGACTCAGCCCAAGCCTTGGCGGTCGTGTTGGTCAATCGTGATGACGATAGGCTCCTCTGGCTCCTGCTCGGTTCCCTTGAGGAATTCCCGCATCCACGAAGTTTCCTTTGTTGCAGAGTTGAGGGCAACATACTCTGCTTCAGCGGTGCTCTGGGATATCGTCGACTGGCGCTTCGAAGCCCAGCTGACGGCACTACCGGCGATGAAGAATATCCATCCAGTGGCTGACTTGGCACCGTGACGGTCGCTAGCAAAGTCCGAATTGCAACCCGATAGGTTGAGCTCCTTCTGACTTGTGGAAGCGTATGCCACGGGGCGGGTGCCACTTGAGGTAGCGGAGGATTCGCTTGACTCCCGCTTCGTGCTCTCGGCTGGGGTTGGATATGTACGCGGGTGATGCAGGCCGGGCAGATGATTTGGTCAACGGTAGAGACGTAGTCGTGTACGAACTGTGCATCCTCTGCCTTGCCCGTGTTCGCTACGGCTCGCTAAGATGCGCCTGCGTCGATAGGCGTGGCGACGGGGGGTGCTCTTGAGAGTCATGGAGCTGTCTTGCACCACGTAGTGCTGCCCGGGGCGCGGATGATCATCACACCGAGGAACCTCGCCGAGATCCTTGATGGCAAGCAGGCGGGAAATGTCCTTAGAAATTGTTCGGTAGTCGCCCAATCCTTGGAGAAGATGAGGAAGTTATCCATAAAGGAGATTAGGATGACCTTGGTATTCTTGTTGAAGTAGGTGGCCGAATCCGACGAGAGTGGCACGAAGCCTTGTCATAACGCCTTAAATTGCCTGATATGTTCCACTAAATCTCCTTCTCTTCCCTTTGACTAGCGAAATGGGTAGGTCATGTTAGATAAACTGATTTAACACCCATTTTGCGGAGCATGGCAGCTTCAAGTTCTCCGGCTGCTCCGGCTGCATGCTGCTGACCAGATGGAGGGTCGCGGCCTCCCACTTGACAAGAGGCAGTCTTGGCTGCCCCGCACTAGCGCATCATCGCAATCCAGACCTTCCCCCAATTAGGATCGTGACAATTTCTAGCCTGAGCCAGCCCGCATCGTCACTGCCAGTGGCTGTCTGCAGCAGACGCGCCGACAAGCCATCAATACCATGCAACAACCAAAACCGCCCAAGCCCGAAGCGATCCAATACACGATGCGATTCGAGGCAGTCGAGAAGGCGCGAACCTGAAGCGATGGAAATTGACTTCACGGAAAGACCTCCCGGATCAACCACGTCCTGCCCACCCCCCTAAACCAAAGTTGCACGAAACTCGGCCATCCTCAGCACTTGACAATAGGCCCTCCCGAGCCTGCATCCTTACCGCCTTTGGGGCACTCGCGATGATGCTGAACGACCGAAGAGCGGTGGCGAGACCTGGCGTGGCACACGGTCCGCGACTTGACCTACTCGTGGGACCGGCTGAACACCGATAGGCGTCCCCCATCGACTCCATTGCAGCAGAGATGTTTTGGAGTGTCGCCTCAGTCATTCCTGTTCTAAAGCGACCAGCAGTTCTCTACACGTCAGACGTTGAGACGGAGCTCCGCTACGACCTGCTCGTTACAAACCACCGAAAGATGTTTTGCCCATGATGGTTAGAGCACAACCTCTTTGTTCCCTCTTCTCTTCCACGACAATAACTGACCACCCGATTCAACAGCCATTCAACTTAATTTGTGCGCTGCATAAACCTCTGCCGCTCTCCGCCCCAGCCTCAACAGTTTTGCCCTGCGCTGCTCTTCATCCACCAAATTCTCGACAACCCCCGTACCGATCCTCATCCGCAACGCAAGCCTGTTCGGCGTAGAAACTACAATGCGGGGGGCATGCCACTATTGCCTTTGCGCCACCCCCACCGAGACGTCCCATACTCTTCCCTCGAAGAACTCAGGGAGTAGTCGTGGTCACCTCAAGCTTGACGATCTCGGACGCTTCCTGTGACCTAATTTCCTAGCCTCGATACGACAGGAGGCGCGGTGTATGTTGGCGGGAGGACGGAGTGGCGGCGCGGGCCGAGAGGATTTCGAAACTGGCTCTGGCGAGCACCGTCGGCTATAGCGAAGGCGAGCATGCTGGCAGGCTCCGCACGGATTACAAAGAGATGAACAGGTACTGCCATGTCGTACCGCCCTGGTCAATCTCCCTCTTGCTCGACGCCCTCTCTACCGAACCTGCCCGAGCCCGCCCGTGAGCCCGCCGCTGAACGGAGCGAAGTCGCTGTCTCACTGTGGACAGGCAATCCCGATCCCCGACCTTGAGCATCTCGCTGCCATGGCCACGGTGCTAGGTGTCGTTAAGGCACGCGAGCAATCTCTTCGAGACATGTCGCGACTTGACGGATCCACCGCGTTTCGATCGTGGGGTCGTATCTTTGAGCCCCTTGGCCTAGGCCCTGCCACGGTCCCCAAGTGCGAAGTATCGTCAGACCACAGACTCGTCGCGCTCCCCCCCCAGGGGAGGCATCCCCAAAGGCCCCGCTCAAAGAGCCCCACCGCTGTCCCTCACGGCCGGCGTCGACGAGACCGAAGCTTCCGCCGCCTTAGCGACCGGAACGCCAAGCCCGCGCGGCCGCCGCGGTTATGGGAACGGGCGATCCCCATGCTGCCAAGGCAGTGAGACTTTACCGGTTACCGCGGGGCAGTAGTAGCAACGATAACGACGATGCCTCTCGCCCCGGAGATCGGCTGACTTGCCAAATAGCCGTCCTCCGGGAGAAGCTTGCTGCCTTTGCCCATACCCCCCTCTACGACCCTCCCACGATGCTCGACACCGCTCCTCTCGTTCCTCTCCGTTCTCGACCTTCCCTCGACAGCCTTGCCTTGTTCCCGCCAGTGCTAATGACGAACTAGGTCCAACTCGTCTTTTGCAAGACAACAGAGCGGTTCGTGAACTGAGGCGGGAGCAATGGATCGGATGGCGGATGCGACGGAGGGGCTCGGCAATCCCGCTCGAAACGGTCAATATGTGGAGCCTGCTGACCCCATTGCCATCCTTGTTGCTCCCTGTCGGAGAACCGGGCCTTAAAGGACTTCGCTTCGTTCGGCGGCGGGCTCATGGGCGGGCTCGAGCAGGTTCGGAGAGAGTCAAGGAACTGTTAATTTGCTACTAAGCTTGTAAACCCGCCTGCCTTCCACGGTTCTCTGATCATATCCTTTACTTTTCAGAGTTAAGAAAAATTGTTCCCCTTTCATCTTCTCCGTATTTGCCGGCGAAGGAGCCATCCTTATTACGGCTTAGGCGTAAATGGGCAGGATACATTATTACGGGCCTAACGACAATAGAGCGCATGCTTAGTTGGGCTCGCCGCATATCCCCCCCAACCATTCACCCTCCAACCATGTCCCCCAAGATGTAAGACCGCTGCTCAAATTGCATAGAGGAAGCACGGATACGGCGAAGACACTTGAACGACCAAGGGGGAACCGAAAGCGTCCATGTTTGACGTGCAAGGGGTTCGCTATCTATCGCAAATTGATGTCAGCCTGAGCGTCCCTGACGTGTGTTGTTAGGGGTGCGGGGTTTCCCGTCCCCGGTCGCAATGGCGCCTGCCGTATTTTTAGCAGGGTGAACGGGTAGAGGGAGAAAGGTCCTTACCAGCGCTGACAACCGTCTCCCCACTCACTCATAGTGGCATCCCCATCGTCCACCTTCCTCATCGTCCACCTCCTCATCGTCCACATCGCCATCGTCCACCTCATCGCCCCCGTCCACCTCATCGTCATCGTCCACATCGCCATCGCTCACCCAATCGCCGTTATCCCCCTCATCACCATCCACAAAGGCCTCAAGGCGCTGATAGGTAGCCGCCCGCACCCCTCGGCGAAAATCCCACGATGTTTCCTTTGCGGTGGCTTTCTCAATGAACCTTTCTGGCTCGCGGAGAAACCCCTCAGAGAAGAACAGGGGAACAAGACCGCAATCGATGTCAGTTGTCTGCTGGGGAATTTTGACTTGTGCCGCACGCTTATATGCAGCTGAGACTTGAATGCCGGTCTTCCGCATGATGACTTCGCAGAAGTGGCGCTTTAGCTGAGAAGGGACACCTTCGTGGGTGCCTTCATAAGAGTTAAAAGGAGAATTCGAAACGGCGGTTTCTTCTCCTCAGAGTCCTTGATCAAAGAGGAAGGATGACAGACAATTGCCAATGACCAGTGACCATCCTCAAGGATGGGGGGACCAGGAAGTAATCCTTGGAGTTTCATCGAGGTTGAATGTCCATTCGTCGGCGCTTCCAGGTTTCCTCTCCTGCCAGTTATAGAGCGTTTCGTGGAAGAAAGAATTCTGGACGCAGACATTACCGGGGGCATTTAGGTAGTTCAGCAGGTAAGCGATTATCACAGCGTCGTTGAGTTTACTACCCCAGAGCCGTGACAAGTCGTCCTATGTAACCGTCCATTTCTTGCGAGCATCTCGGCTGACCTCGGGCTGTCATAGACTTTGTCAGTGTGTGTATGTACTCAGATGAAGCAACATACCGCTGGCTCCCTTGAGCTCTCCTTCCACTGACTAGCGACATCGTAGCCTATTGTAGGTGTACCATCCAGTCTCGTGGATCCAAACTCATGTATGTTGTTAGCGCCTATCCAACTAGCCATGTTATTAGGGATGCAAGCCTTTAATGCGTCTAGGTCTTGATCGTCGTCGAACGCTATCACGGGGAACATTCTTTGAGATTTTGGGACAGATCTGAACACCTCAGAAATGCTGCCTGGCAATCCCAGCACGCTGAAGGGTTTGTCGATTGGCAGTACAACGGCAGCGAAATACCCCCATTTCTCGGCCAACGTACTGTGTACAACTGTCCAAAGCCCTCGGTGAATCGGGAGGAAGCTGAAAGACAGAATATTGCAAAATTGTCTGGATCGATGTCACAACACGGAGATCACAATGAGCTGGAGCTATGTTGGCTCCCCTGTCGCTGCAAGTCGTCATCGCCGTTATTTCCAGGCAGATAACAATCAACACTCAAAACATGTGACAGCTTCCCACGGGCCACGAGTTTTGAAGAACTAGGCTAAACCATTTGAGCCCGAGCACCAGGCTAGTCAGGGCGAGGAGGACGAAGAGGAGCCAGAGCAGCCGCTTCTCGGGCCTTGGTCAGCCGCTGCTGTCCTAGTCGCCGTTACTGTTTTGATCTCGTTCCACGCCGACTACATGGTTAGCAGCATCGATGCGCTGGTGGCTACCGGCAAGATTAGCAAGAACTTTATTGGCTTGATCCTAATCCCCATCGTTGGCAACGCGGCCGAGCATATTATAGCCTACGTCGTGGCTGTCAAGAACAAGATGGATCTCGCCATGGGCGTCGCGATTGGATCAAGCATTCAGATTGCCCTACTCGTCACGCCCTCCTTGGTCATGCTCGGCTGGGCCATTGGCCAACCGATGACCCTTCACTTTGAGACGTGTGAGTTCTCCCATTTGACGTCCGGATGATAGGAGAGCTCGGCCTATCTGTTTATATAAGTCGCATCTTGCTCTGTGTGCTCTGTTGGAGAGCCCACAGAGCACGGCCCTGATTGGCTTGTCGAGCAGCTCTGTGTGCTCTGTTGGAGAGCTCACAGAGCACGGCCTTGATTGGTTCGTGACCCTTGCCGGGCTCCACTAGACTGCGTCGTGAATCGTGACAAGATCGTCACACTGGCCCCTTGGCACAGGGAGGCAGGTCGGGGTTCACCCCGCCGCTTGCCACACTCACTGCAGCTGCTCAGCCCGCCCCAGCCACAATTCTGTGCTTGCATCATTTGTGTCTACATCTAAACCCCGCAAGCGCATTCCAAAACCATGACTACCAATGGACTTTTCGACCCGTGGACGCTCATAGGTACCTAGGACAGGCGACGATCGACGGCAACGCGAACAAGCAGCGTGAAAGCCGATGAGGGCGGCACACGGCTACCCAAACACCCTAGGTAGGTAGTACGTGCGGCGGAAACCACCCTCTCCCCCACGAATGACAATGCCATGTGGGATGATGGTGTAATAATTCATGCGAGCACCTAGAGCTAGGCAGTTCGGCAGCGAAAGCCATCCCTCGGCGCGGCCGTGAACAGCCGCCTACCACGATACAAGGCCACCATTGTCGCCGAACGGGCGATGGACGCTGTCGACGAGAGTAGCAGCAGCCAATAGTCGTGGTGTTTAGGCTCTTGCCGGGCTGGGGTCGAGCCCATTGAAATGGGTCAAGTTTGAGGTCCGGGAGCCCGTCCAATGCGCAGGCTTCTCGACCGGCGACATGTCAGTTGTTGGTGCTGGTGAAGCATTGCTCGTCTTGGGGATGGACGTGGGGGTGTGAGGCATGGGCGATGGATGTTCTAGACGGTGGCTCCGGGACGCCCGTACTAGAAGCCTGCCAGAAAGGCCTTAGCGAAGCCGCTGACAGTCACAGGCTTGCTGGTCGCGGCCAGAGCAGCGGCGGCAGAACTGGAGACACTGTAGGCCTCTGGCCTGACGCCGGCAATAGTGCTGTTGCTGTGGTAAGGCGCCACTGCTGATGCTGCGGCGGAGGGCTTAGCGTAGGGGGATCGCCGAGGGTAGCCTGCCGTCGCCGGCGTTGAAACCAGCCAGGCTAGCCACGGGGCGGGCAGACGGTAGTGGTCACGGGGATGACCTTGGTGGTCACCTTGCCAGGAGGGCAAAGTTGGTGATAGCGACGTGGTCGTGTCGGCAATGGTGGCGTACACGGTCGAGGTGGTGTGTTGAAAGCCAGGTACGCGGTGCTGTCGGGGCAGTGGAGACAGAACCTGAACGCGTTGGCTGAAGACGCCAGGCAGATGTATCATGGGGATGCCATTCATTACACAGTGCAAGGTAGGTGTATATATCAACTACCTACTCAACTAGCTCACCTGGCCCCCACCACCTCGGGCCGGGCTCCCTTGACCGCCAGCACAGTCTACGGTATCTTCAGACGAGTCGGACTGTGCCCCGGAATCCGACCCTTCTTGGACCAATGTATTTACGTCAGCGTGGGCGCCAATGTCCGGGTTCCTGCCGTTGCCGAGAATATTGACCAAGTCGGCATCGCCTTATGTTGGCTTCGGCTTCATGTTTTGGTTCGAATCGGGATATTCTTTGAAGTCAAACAGCTCGGGAGAGCTCGCTAAATTTTAAGACTAGGGCGGTGCGGCTTCAGGGGCGGGGTCGTCGTCAACGGCCAGTCATCGGAATCGTAGACCTCCCTTGGGCCTTGAGCATCATCCCTAGTGTCCGTCGCACTCATAATTTCGCGTCTGGTTGGTTCGATGCTCTACTTGCGAGGGTGTGATCGTGCGTGGCTCGTCAACGCTCTGGAGAACGGTAGAGGGAAATGGTGTGCCGTGGCTCTCGGTCCCTGGACCTCTCCTCGATGGCGGCGTCTCTGTGCCGCTTCGGACGACGTCGACTGTCGGTCAGGCGGCGGATGGAAGGAGGGGGTTGCGGTTGATTCGCAGGCGCAGGCGCAGCGTGTGCGCCGCTAGATGGTGACCAGATTTAATGGGCTGAGCGGGGATCGTAGATGGTGGAAAGGCTCGGGCCGTCGAGATCTCTCGCCCTGCTTCTCCTGTGCGACTGATTGGTTCAAAGTTTGGTCTGCCAGCCCCAGCACCAGCTAGCCCAGCACCTTCCTTGTCTTCTCACCAGCATGGCGAGTTTGGGTGAAGGATCTGCTTCCCCCTGGAGGGTGCTTGTGCTGCCCCCGGTTGAGAGGCACCTCGCTGTAGAGCCGGCGAAACCAGAATCAGACCAGCCCCAAGTCCTGGTCCAGATCCACCTTTGCCAGACGAGGAAGACGAGGAGTTGGAATAAAATCGAGTGGGAGCTTGCGGGGGAAACTGGCGCGGCGGAGAGAGGCGGCGGGCCTCGCCTCAGCTGTAAGAATGTGATCACCTTCCAACAAGACAACGCACTTAGGTATAGCGTCGTTTAGGATTACTCCAATCGGTATTCTTCTCAAACTTCTCAGCCTTATCAACTCGTTGGGTAGTCCCTGCAGAGAGCGAGGAATTTTTTGGTTAAACGCTAGGATTTGTCTTGCAAGCTTCTCTGCGTTTGCTTTACCGAGCACTGACGGCATTTTGACAGTTTGACCGCGGATATAGATGAAATTGAAGAGAATGAGCTGGGAAGATTCGGGAGATCGAAAGAGAGTGAAACTGAAGAGACCGAAAGAGATAAAAATAAAGAGACTGAACGAGACTAAAGTGAAGAGAATGAAAGATATAACTAAAGAGATGTGAAAATCTGCTTGACAATGGGGAGATCCACACGGCTGTGAAGCCCATGTCTTGGATGTAGTCCAGTTCGAAATGAGCCCCTGCCATGTCCCCCCGCAATACATTTATTGTGACAGAGTACAGGCTGCCGTGGTGGAGAGGTCAGTTCGGGCAAACCTGTCTGTAACAACCTGGCAAATAGATTGGTTCCGCCAGTCAGACGCCTTCAGTGCTGCGACTTTCACCACCTCTGCCAGGGCGAGGAAGACCTGGATTAATGAACGCAAAACAACCACAAAGAGAATCCGGTGCTGAGGAAGGCAAGGAAATGCCTAGCTTCTGAGTGAGGTGACTCCTTATATGCACTATTATGAGAGATATGGCAGACGAAAATAGAAAGAAAAGAAAACGAAGTGGAAAATTGCATGCCGTACCTTTTCCCCCCAATCCCAAGCAGTGCAGTAAGAGGGTGTTTGGATTCATGTCAATCCAGCAGCGCTATGCCACAGCAAAAACGAAGGGAGAGCGTCAAGACAAGGAGCGGATCATCACAATGGAGAAGATATAAAGCACTAGAACTTTGCGTAGTTCTACATTTCTTTTGCTGTATTTCGAAGCTCCATTACATCCCCCCATTAAAGCAGAACAGCAACTGCCAAAGCTGGAATCGCCGCGGGCACAGCATGCGCAACACCTGGAGCCGAGACACCAGCTGTGGTAGTCTGCTCAAAGCCTGGATTTTGACGCCGCTGCATAGCCGTCGCGAAACTCACCGTAAACCACAAACTTTCGTGGACAAGCGCTAGCTTCTTCTCGATAAGCAGCTCTTTCCGACCTTGCCGCCATCGCCGTGCGCCGTACAGTTTAATCTCCGAAGGTTTCCGCGCATACCACGACTTCGCGACACCGCTCCTCAACTTGCGCCGACATGTGGACCGATATCAACGCTGATTACAACGGGTCACTGGAACTGGCGAAATCACTCCGCCACTCCTCACCTCCGCAACTCCGTCCTCCTCACGACTGCCCGGAATGGCCCATAGATGTGGAATTGGTGAGTGAGCAAGTGTCCCCCGCTTTTCCCAAGTCCATTGAAGGCGCTGGTGCCTGGCCCAACAGCAGTCCAGCCCTCGCGAGAACCGGGTCTTCTTCTGAGCCAGACAAGACAATGGCGAGGCGGCCTGACACCACGAATACTACGGGCCATGCGAATACTTCCTTCTCCTCTCTTCCTACGGAGTAGTGCGCGGTGAGCACAACTGTCGGTCGTCTTGATCACTTGGAGCGTGGATGATTCTTCGCTCTTTGTCACAGCCGAGAAGTTCGCCCGGACTTTGATCTTCAGTCTTCCGGCGAATCCAGCCGATGCAAAGGTCCCCGAACATGTTAGAACGACCGACGGTAGTGTTGATGACGTTCGCCAGCTCGCTGATGGCTCACCGACATTGTTTGTCTCGAGCTCGTCTCTTGTCGAGAACAGCTGTTATAGCGTCGTCGACCCGTCACACGGTACGGCGGCCGTAGTATCGTCCAATTCTAAGCAGGGTAAGACATTCGGGCTATCGCGGTCCAACTGTACCGATATCACCTTCAAAGGCGACGGCGATTACGACGTGCACGCGCTTGTCATGCGGCCATCCAACCATGACCCGAAGAAGAAGTACCCGCTTTGCTTCTTGATTCATGGCGGGCCGCAAGGTGCGTGGGGAGATGGCTGGAGCACGCGATGGAATCCAGCCATTTTTGCTGAGCAGGGCTATGTTGTCGTCTCCCCGAACCCAACAGGAAGTACCGGGTATGGCATGTCACTTCAGAATGGCATCAAAGGGAATTGGGGCGGTCGACCATACAATGACTTGGTAAAATGCTTTGAGTACATTGAAAAGGAGATGCCGTTTGTCGATACGGACAGAGGAGTTGCTCTAGGAGCCAGCTATGGCGGATATATGATCAGTATGTCTGATTCTTTTCCACTCTTTGGGCGTCGAATGTTTGCCTGGTTACTGACGGAGTGGTAACATCAGATTGGATACAGGGACATCCCCTTGGCCGCAAATTCAAAGCGCTAGTCTGCCACGACGGCGTTTTTAGCACATTGAATCAATGGTCAACTGAGGAGCTGTTCTTCCCGATCCACGACTTTGAGGGAACCATCTACGAAAATCGCGAAGGGTACGCGAGGTGGGATCCAGCTCAGTTTGTGAACGAGTGGGCAACGCACCAGTTGGTAAGCGGCTGAAGTTTATTTTGAAGCACCTCTTCAATCCCTTTGGTGTTTAGAAGGGTTTACTGCGGGTCCTTTGCTCTCTTTGCTGATAAACTCCTTTGCCAGATCATCCACAGCGAGTTGGACTACAGACTCCCCATCACAGAGGGCCTCTCGCCGTTCAATATCCTCCAGTCAAAGGGGATTCCCAGCAAGCTGCTCATGTTTCCTGACGAAAATCACTGGGTCCTGAAGCCAGAGAATTCGCTGGTTTAGCATCGAGAAGTCTTAGGATGGATCAACCATTACGCCGGTGTAGGCGAGGACAGTGACGAGACCGACGCGCTGACGAAGAGTATCGACCGGCTGATGTCTGAATGAGTTGACATCTGATTTGGTGGCATTTTCGCAACAGGAAAGCTGAAATAGTCTTGCAGAGGCTTTTCTTTCAGCGAAGTATCCTATAGCGAATTGTTTAGTATATGAGGACATAAATGGATAAACTCTGGTTGTGTTCCGATTTACTGTCGTTGTTTCTTAGGCTCTGACATCCGGAAAATATTACGCATATGAGTGTAAAAGGGGCCCAATAGTGAACATGTTGCTAAATTCGGGCTTTGTTTAATGGGTATCTCTATCCGTGATGTCACGATATTTCGAGATCAAGACGTCTTCAACGGGTGAATACCTACTTAGGTTTGTAGGTAGGTGGCTCCTTTTATGAGCTATCCTTCTGACTTCAAAGAAGTGTGGATAGATGCGTTATCTTGCTGGAATAACTTCCCCATAGCTGCGCCTGACTATAACGCAGGAAGCAGGCCTTCCTCCAGTGCCCAGATGTTGCTCAATGAGCTGTACCCGCCTCGAGGAGAGGTAGGGTTCCTCTTGTGACGATCTGGATCCTCGCCAAGGGGTATGGGCGAGGCTCAAGGGGGTGAGTGGTCACACACAGTAACCAAGGGTGGATAGAGTATCAAAGAGTAAATAGATCGCTTGCTGAACCACGGTTCAATTGCAAAGACTAAACTGTCTACTTTGGTTGATAGCTGAAGAACTACAAAGGCTCTTCAGCCTGTCTGCTTATATAGACTGGTTACTGCTCTCACTGCTCTGTTAGAGAGCATGCAGAGCAGTTCCCTCATTGGTGGGGTTGGTGGCACTGTGTGCTCTGATGGAGAGCCACTCTGCTGATTGGCTACCCAATGTGCTCTGTTGGAGAGCCCACAGAGCACCCCGCTGATTAGCTCCTTGTCCCTCATCATGCACTGTAGTCCTCATTAGTCCGTGCCCCACTAGGCTGCATTCTTGAAATCGTGACACCTCTCGAGGAAGATGAGCTCTATGCGGCCGGTTTCCCAGACTCCTGCCCATACCATGAACCCGAAAGCGGCGGCCTGTTAAGTCTAATTGACGAATGAACGGTTGAACTTCTCGTGGCCGAGCCTGAACACCCACCCGGAGCCTTTATCGGGGTCGTTCTGAGTAGAGCACTCGTCGGTCTATATAGCCCGGACCAACCCGTCCTCCCACGACCTCCAGGCAAGGCAGTGGGCCAAACGACTTCGTACAGATGCTTCAGTGAGCTTTGGCCCCTCTGCAGACCGCCAGTGGCGTACTCCCGAGTCCTTGATGAGGAGCGTGAGGCCTGCAATGGAGATATCTTCAACGTGAATGACGATGGCGAATATGCTCTGGCAGAGAAGTGTGTGTACAATCAACTCGTGTAATTCCCGGAAGGATCAACACCTCACACGTCTCTCCACGGCAACATCGATAACTTGTTGAAGAAGTTAGGGAAGACCTTTCTCATTGCGGCACAAGAATTCGAACTCGGCGTTGCGATAAGAGTTCAACCAATTGCCATCTCTCTACTGTAAAATTGAGGTCGCTACATCTACGAAGGAAGGGCTCTTCTCGATTTACGATCCGAATACAATACTTTTATCTAGCCGTTTTGCCGAAAAGTACTTAACCTTGCGATATCAGAGACGTAGATGACCTCTAAGTGACTACAAACCAGATACAATATCATAGGAGCAGCAGAGCCCGTACAAAGACATCAAGGCTTTATAGGATGGAGACGATTGTACGGAGGCCATGCCAGTAAGGCTGCAGGTTACGATTAAACGCGTCCTGTTGTGTTCACCCGACGAATCTGAGGCCTATAGACGTACGATAGGGGACTCTGATTGGTGGGATAATGATAAGAGCTCGCGAGCAAAGCATTTGGAAGCTCCCGGGTGCTCTAGCTTGTGGATCGTCGGTGAGACAGCGATACCCAAGACCCTACGATCAGAGCGAGAAAGTTGCTCCACGAGCCAACTTAGTGCAAGTCAGCCCGCACCCTAAAGACTTCCGACGTGGAGAGAAAGGATCAAAGCTGTCCTCGGTCACGGAAGCGGCGAAGAAAAGCCCACTGGCGTAACACCACCCAAGACCGAAAGACCTACTTATGATCGCGGCCTTTCCCCAACCTACCACCTGCACCCTGAGCACTACACTGGATGGAAAGGTTGGGAATATCGGAAGGAGAAATAGGAAGATATACTTAAGAAGAGGAAGGAGGGAGATGCTAAGAAGAGCGTCCGTACTAGGGCATAGAGACTGGGGAGGAGATAGCAAAGCAGACAGGCATGATTGGAGCAAGATTGCGATTCTTTTTTGTGGAACACCACGGGGCATTCAATAAGGGAAGTTTGACTTGGGGATCGTGCCTTGCCCCTGCAGTGGATGCATCACAGTGACTGCTTAGACCTTCAATCGTCACCTGCCCTCGCCAACCCTTCTCCATGATCTCTCCGACGCCGCCGCGTGACCTCTGCCCAGCCCATCCAGCTAGCGACTAAGGATACACGTGGAACCGACCACTGCCCAATTCCCCATGCAGCGAAAACAGACGCCACGAGGAATTGATTTGCGAGAAGCGGAATAAAAGACACTCTACTCGCCGCCACATGAACTCGCAACACTCACCCAGCTGGGACGCCTCGCTGCGCTCATCAAGACACTCCCTCGACATCACCTGCCGTGCGCTGCGAACCAGCAGCCTCGTATCGCCTGGGTGAGACCTGCCTTGCTCTCTCACGAGCCCGCGCACGCCGGCCAGCAGCAGGTCGCAAGCCACGGTGCCACCGGCGGCAGCCAGATAACGCGCGAGGAGCTGAGGCCATGGTGAGGTACGGGGTAGCGAGGGGATAGGGAGATCGTTCCGGCTGAGATCATCGTCGTCACCGTTGCCCCCCAGCATGCGGGACGGGGTGGGGGAGCTGATAGCTGACTGCGATGTTACGTCCCCTCGGCGAAAATCGCATCCTCACACCAAACATCTCGTTATAGGGTCTGTTCACGGTTTCGGGGAACTGCCAGCCCATGGTCGGAGCGCCCCGTTGACGAGTTCGGGAGCAAGATCTGCCGGCTTGAGGAATCGAGCTCCAAGGCGAACTCTGCCAGTATCCCTTTAAACCCCCTCGCTGGATGTGTCTTCGGCCAGCTCGCCCCGCGTTGCAGTCAGCGGTTGGCGCAGCTTGCTATTGCTCGATGGGATTGGTCGGTAATGACGGTCTATCTCCGCGTCCGCGTCGAGATGTATTGAAGTCCCCTTTACACCGTCTTCGCCGTGGTAGGCCGTGATAATATCTTGGGCGTCTTGGTGGAGGATATTGCCATCTTGGAGGAGTGGTCGGTCGGCCCGTCTCGAAACGCGAGGAGTGGAAAGGCGGGGGGGGGGGGCTTGCCAGCGAGCTGAGGAAAAGGTAAGGATGCGGTTCGTCGGGCGTTTGGACGAGTCACTATCCGGCGCTACTTCTATTAGGGCAGGTCGCTTCGCTTCGTCCAAGCTCGTCGTCCGACATCCAATCGATGGCTGGGTAGGATGGGAGACATGTCGACTACGTCGCTTCTGTACATGTCTGTCAGAGACCTAAGGTTCGGCATTGACCCTCGGCAGCAAGCTTGATAGAAAAGGAAAGTGAGTGCAATATACGCCAGGAGCTCCACAACAGTGAAAGCGGTGCCGAATTGCGGATACCCAGGATCCGATTTTCTCCGGTTAGCAAGTTTTTCTAGTTGAACAGCGCTAGAAAGAGCCCCCCCTCCCTCCCCCCCAAAAATATTTTTTTTGCTGACAGCAATTGAGGCGGTGGCGCTAAGGAGCTCGCCTCAGCTCTGCGACTCGATAGCGAGGACGACAATATCGCCGAGGTAGAGCAAGAACGGGAAACCGACTCGCGCTAAGGAATGTTAGCGTACGGGCTAAGGCGAAAAGCACGTATTGACCTACCTGACTGAATTTCTTCACCTCATCCATTGGTCTGGACGGCGCGTTAACTTGGCCTTCTTTCCTGTGAATTCTTCAACGACGGGACCATTACCGTGTGCCCATGGTCCCTCCCAACGTTCCTGGATCGCCACAAGAATAACCAAACACCGACATCCTCCCTAGGCCAACGACGCTGCCCACAAATTATCCGTCTGCTCCTAATAACGTATTGGATCCCGACGAGTGGCGGCACTACTTGCAAATCTTCGCAGCGACGCCAACGCAGCGCATTCCCTCGCTGCCTGCAGGAACTCCATTTCAAAGCAGCAGGCCCTTTCACAACTCGTAGGACTTACGCCCTATAGGTAAGGTAGCAAGCGCGTTCTATCGCTATCTCCCTAGCAAACATCTTGCTGATAATTGCGTTCTCTAATCTAGCGATAAAGTTCACTTCCGATTTGCCCGCCGCACTGTCGCCGATTTACCATGCTACTCCTATGACTTACATCGCGGGTATCCATTGCTCCTAGACTGATCTACTGACACCAAATACCTACTAGCAGGATGAGATATGCCCATTGTAACGCGTCCGTCCCATGTATATACGCCTTCCCAACCACTCCCCAGAAACAGACAACCTAGAAACTCAACGCAGATGGGCTCAACCCTAGACCCCGTAAAGGTGGATAAGAAGCCGAAGAAAGCCACCAAATGCCAAGTCTCTCCAACTTCGCTCACTGCCCCTGAAACAGCGCCGCCGTGCTAGTTTGGCGTGGAGCCAGGCGAATTCAGTACCTCGGAGAGGCACTCAGCGCCACGCGCGGCTAACTTACTCCCACGCGACACCACACCGATCCTCATCCGCGGCGCTAGTATGTCTGACGCGGAACTTTAGCATCAGTGGGGCGGCCGGCGCCGAGTCGGAAGGGATAGCCGTACCGTCTATGATAACAGGGAACTTGTTCTTCGCGACACGGCAGCTTCCCAGCCGTGGCGAGAAGATGCCGAGCCCTCCGTCATCAATGGCCCCCCATGCCAGACTCCAAGAATCTCCCCCCTTTGCCACGCTCCCAGACCGTCCTGGCTTCGACCTGCCCCTGAGCGCCAGCATCGCTGACTCGAGCAACCGGCAGTCAGTGGCAGAGCGCCTACAGCCCGCCCACTTGAGATTGCCTCTGGCCACAGACCGGCAGTTTCCCACCCTTGTGAGCGCTGCCAACTATACACGCAACTCCCTCAACTAACCGCAATTTAGATAGGTATAAGCATGGCAAATACCCGAGCAGCAAAGTGACTGTACTACGAAAGAGAAGGAAATCCGATCCAACCCACCGCCCGAGCACTCCCGCCGGAGAGCTTGAGAAGGAAACGACCGCTCTGGGCTGCCATTCGAGTATCCCATCTCTCTCTCGCTCTGGTAGCGTCCCGACGGCGGTCTCCCCAGCCTAACGAAGTGCCGGTGAGCTCCCAACGACGGTCGCGTAATACCGGCGTGTAGCGGCAGAGTCTCGAGAGGTGCCATGACAGGCAGCTAGACCATTTAGAATCGACCGCGTCTCGGCGTGTGGGCCCCAGTCCATTGGCATACCTTCCACATCCTCGCCGCGAGAGGCACGCTCGCTGGGCAGCCCCAAAGCTCCGGCGCGACTAAACGGATAACAGGGCAAAGGTGCGAGACCTTTATGCTGGAGAGGGGAGGCGGCGAACGACGTGAAAATACTTACGGACGGTCTTACTATTCATCTTAGTTCCTTGCCGAGTATTGTCGCTCATATAGTGGCAATTTGAAGTCCGAAAAGTCCACTGTAAAATGCGATGGGAAAGGCGTGGGGAGATAGGCGCGAGACTATTTTTCTTCTGACTAGAAAACCCTCGAATACCATGCCTACTGTGCGCTAAGAAATAGGGAAGTATTATAAATAGGAGGTGCATTAGATACCGGCTCGTAGGTATCGCTATGAACTGAACTCTATGGTTGCCTTCATCTTGTATATCCGTGGCGGGCAAGAGGGAGGGACTTAAAGTTCGGAGTCAAGTAGCTTCCCAAGTCCCACGGCTTCTAGCGGCGGACGTGATTCATCGTAGGCTGTTATAGTGGGAAGATGCGGTTGTATGCTATTCCTCGCCGGGAAGGAAAGGTGTCGAAGGTGATAGCAAGGCAGTGGAACACGGGCAAGCGCAAGCGCCCTTGCTGCGAAAGGTGGAGGACGATCGGGGCAGGCTTGAGGGAACGGAGAAGAGCGTCTTTGTTACCGCGCAGGGCCGCCAGCGTTGCGGTTGCACTTTCCCGTTCAAAAGACCTGTAAAATCCGCGCCGGAATCCTTATTGAGTATCGAATTCCAGTGGCTGCACGTTGCAGGAATAGGCAGTCTGTCGATGTCGACCAACTCGGGCTAATGAGGTAAGGTAGCTAGCGACACAGCAATGGACAGAAAGAGAAAACGATGAGTCATGCAACCAAAACCGAGCACATCTGGGGGGAAAAACATATAGATGCAAACAGTACGTGCACGATTTCTTAAGCATGTAATGGTCATGCCATTGAAACTACTTATTTTGCAATGCGCCACCCAACTCCTATATAGATGTTTTGGTTCTGGGCCGCTTCCTTCGTCGACTATACCCAAAGTTGTGTCGGCCGACGTAGAGAGGAGAGGGAAAAGAAGGGAGCAAATGAAAGAAGGAGGTGACACCAAGTGGTGGCCAAAGATAACCCCATGTTCCTCCTCCATATGTGAAGAATCGAAGTGATAATAGATACAAGAGACTCCCCAGCAATGATGGGAGAGTCTGATCCAGCGTCCACGCGAAAATAAAAAGGTCTGGGTTTCATATATCGTCATGAATCGGAAAGCAAGTTTCCAGAATGGTTCTTTTTTCCTCCTTGTCAAGTCCAAAAGTGGGTTCCCCGATATTCAAGAATCCTCCCTAGTGACCTCCCACGGTCCCCAAAATGGTTGTTAAGTCTCCAAGACGTAGAAGATGAAGAAGAGAAGTCAAAGAATGAAATAAGTGGTCCATCAGCGGCGGTAGATGGGGCTGTTGCGATGATGATGTAGATGGTTGTGCAAGTGGCGCTTGGCTTTGACGCCAGGAACTGAGCCATCGGCTGTAAAGACGCTCAGGGCCCAGTCGCCGCCGCAGGTCTCGCCCTTTGCGCCCTCGCAGACCATGTTGCAACTGGCCTCGGCGAGCTTCTCCGATCCCACCAGGCTGTTGCCGCAGTAGCATTGGCCACCATACTCAGTGCCGGCCACCTTGAAGCCCTTGGAAGCGCAATAGCTGACACAGTTGGTGTTGCTAATCCTGCCAAGATTCGGCCGGATCTCGCCGTCAAGGACGCGCGCGTTGGTATCTTTGTAACAACCTGCATACTTGAAGCCTGCTACATCTGTCTTGCCGCCCGACGGCTGAGGCGCCCCAGTGGGCGCAGCAGCACCGGCGCCTCCGATAACCGTCGTGGTCATCCACACGGTGGCCGTCTCCCAAACCGTAGTGGTCTTGCCATCTGGCTTGGGTTCAACTGCACCTCCAGCACCGCCCGGCCCATCGGGAATGGGAGGAGCTGAGACAGCCGAGGTAGGTGCTGGCTTGGTGTTCGATACAAGGGTGGTTGGCACTGGAGACGGCGAGGAAACGACCTCCTTGATAACCGGGGCGGAAGATTCCGGCTTGTCCTCCACGGTGAGAGATGTGGAGGGGCTGGCAGCGAGCTTCGATGAGGACTTGGACGAAGAGGTGGTAGCGGGCGCCTTGGGCGTGGAGCTGGGAGTGCCGGCACCGGCGCCAGATCCAGATCCAGACCCAGTACCACCTCCGTATCCGGATCCGCTATCACCAGTGCCATACTGCCAGCCACGCACAGGGTTGTTGCCTGCCAGCTTGTCCATTGGGCCAAAAACATCCTCTTCGATTTCGCACGTCGTGGTGCACTGTGTGCTTCGGTCATTGACGCCGCCCTGCAAACCGGGGCACTCGTGAATGCCACCACCGCCCGTATCGCAGGTGTCAATGATATGCTGCAGCACGTCTTCGTCCCAGGCGGCAATGAAATCACCGTGGACCGAGAACCCGGTAGCGTCGCCATTGGCCCAGACAAAGGGACTTTCCTTGCCAATCATGTCCTTGAAGCGAGGCAGAAGCTTGTGGGTATTCCAGTACACCTCGTAGAAGATGTGAGGCATGTGGAGCCAGCCTGGGGGGCAGTCGTGCTTTCCACTACCCGCGTCAGAGGGGAACACGGTGTTGGTCTTGTAGTTGGTGAGACCGGCCGCGGGATTGTAGCACGAAGGGAAGTGAAGGTCCATGCGCATCGGAGAGGCATATCCGTCGCAGTCTTGGAAGGGGAAGCCGATGCCCTCTCCCTTATTGTTGACGCTCTGCATGCCGGCCATGGAGCCGTCAGAGCCGAGGGGCCAAGCAGGCGTGTTGTCGTTCGAGCGGGGGCAGGTGATGGAAGCAGGCTGGACGGGGCCCTTGGACGGGTCCAGGTTTGTGTCGCCGTTCTTGGTCGGAGCAGTCCTGAGGCCGGCGTTTCCGCTGACCATCTGCAAGCCAATGGGGAATGACTTGATGTCATCGTTAGTGGGCTCGAAGAAGTAGTACACGTTCATGTAGAGCATCTCGACTGCCTCGAACTTTTTAGTGATGGGGTCGATGAAATACAGCTGCGGGACCCAGTAGGCGCTCAAGTCGGCCTTGGGGAGCGCAGTGGTACAGCGAGACTGGCGCAAGCTCTCGCCAGTGGCATTCATGGCGAAGTTGCTTGCTCCCATGACCATGTGGGTGTGTGAAGAGGGGGCACCGGGGTTGATGATGGGATCGACACGGCAAGTGGTAAGGGGTCCCTTTCCGTAGTGGCGAAGCACGGCGAAGGTCCGCTCCTTCTTTTCCGCAGAGACGGAGCCGAAGGCGGCAAAGGCCGCGAGCGCGATAGAGAAGCGCATGGTAGCGTCTGGGTGTTTGTGTGTAGCAACGAGGGTCGTGTATCGCTTGTTGCGTAGGTATCAAAAGGAGTGTCAAGTCTCTAGGACTGAGAGCGCGAGGGAGTGCTATAACCGGGCACTGAAAGAAGGGGCTAGAGTATCTGGGGACTCGATAGCAACACAACAACCAACTTGTTCCTTGCTAAGAAGGACGGGCGAGACAAGAGGCTGTTGACAAGAAAAAGAAGAAAAAAGGATAGGACGTGCTAAGCAGGCTCAGCAGCTGGAGTTGGGAAAAGGGAGTGTGGATGAAAAAGAGAGCAAGAGGCAAATGCCAAAGAAAAGAAAAGAAAGACACAAAAGCCCAGAGAAGCTGAACCAGAGGGACAAAAGAGAGGCTGGAAGGGAAGAAGGGGAGAGAGAGAGGTTTATATTGAGGCTCCCGGTCAGCCCCAAGCCCCATGGTGACGGGAAAGGGAAGGGGGGGTTGTCAATACTTCTGGTACATGGTGAGTGTACAGTCCGTTCGCCAGCTAGCATGCAGCTTGTCGCCCCGCTTTTCCAGGAACACTGGCAGGTTGACTTGAAAGCATGCACACAGACGACGGTGTGATTTGGACGGGGATGGGGATGGGGTTCCCACCCACATTGTCACCCTTGGCCTTGCATGCAACTGGGCATCCAAGGCCGCGCCATCCTCATTCTTTTCTTTAATCGCGGTAGTCAACATGCCATTGGGAGGTTGCATGCCACCTAAAGTGGAACCACGTCAACCCCCCTTCGCGCCCCGCACGCCCGCCCCTACTGCTAGGTAGGTCGGTGGTTATATTTTTTTTGGATGGGAGGAAATGCGTCTCTAGTTCCATAATGCTTGGGCACCTCTGGTTTGTAGTTTTAAGCGCGTAAAGTGTTGTCTGTATCTTGCGTTTGGTGCATGCATCCGGTAAGTTGAATGCAGAGATAATCATGCATTTCTCAAGCCCAGCCCGGTATGCCGGCCGAATGCGTGCCGAAGACAGGAATTTAAGATGGATATTCTGCGATAATATGCCCCTGGCTTGTCTGGTGTGTGACTTTATCCCTTAATGCTATCACCAACGGTGCCGTTACCAACGTTACTTATCCTTGTACCGTCTCCGCGTTTCATAGGGAACTTGGCCGCTGCAAAATTCGTGCCTGCGTCGGTGACGATGATGTCTGGGGGTCCAACACATGTATCAATCCACATCGCGCGAATAATATCCAAAGCGGCTTTTGCTGTCATATTGCTGAGGAACCGTGCTGCTTGAAAAGACGTTGCCTCGTCAACAGCGTGGATCACGGGCTTCGGGTTGCCGCCGACGTTGATGCTCATAACGTCTACTAAGACTCGATGATTGAAGTCGATGTCATCTCGCAGTGTGAAGCGGAACCTGCCTGGGTTGTTGCCGTGCATCTGGCATTGGTGACAGAACCGCGGTCAAGGTCATCATAACCTGCGCGGGTGATTACCTTGTAGAAGCGCTCAACGGACGGGTGTTGAAACCGTCGATGGAGTCGGCGCAACTCGGTCTCGGTTATGTTAAACATCATCGCTTTGTCGTGTTCATCAATCAAGAGGAATGGATATCCCCATTTGCGGACGACTGGGTAGCTCTTCCCTCGATGCGTAAGAATCATCATCGTCCTCGATGACTTGTTAATAATCTACTTTATCGCTATCGTCTCCTATCCCATGGCATGTCTATCTTATGAGTCGAGTATCCTATCTTATGGACGGAGTCGGTGGCATCAGATATCTGGGCTTGGATTGATCAACCAGCCGCGGCGGCATTAACATAACACCTTGTTGGCCGTGGGGCCACAAGCCAGGTATGCCATTGAGAGCTGTGGTGACTACAGGTCCGGGCTGTCGGTTGGGATGCTTGACGGCAGTGAGCACCACAGTTGAACTGGCCTTCAGAGCCCGGGCACGGTCATGACTGCGGCTGTGGCCAGTATCTCGGATGTGGTTGAACAACTGGTTCCGAGAGCCGAAGGCTGTACCATAGGAGAAGTGTTGGCATGCGAGACCGTCAGGGCTGGCAGGTCGGCTGTGCTGTGTAGGGCAGTTCTGGTTCATCAACCTCTCGCTGAGCCAGCAGCCCAGCTATTCGTAGATCCTCGCGCGTTTGACGGCAGGCGACAGACTTCTCGACGCGGAGTGCTGCTTCGCACAGGACCTGCGCAAGCTAGCGTACGACGGGGCGCCGGCTGAGCCGCTGTTCGGGCTCGAGCTGAAGGGGGAGTTTATGTCGCTTGCATATGACTTCTTTCAATGACCGCGACTCGCTGAAGGGGGCGGCGTTTATTCAGGCTGACCTGCTCGACCGCGGCAACGAGAAGGCATAGAAGCTGGCGGGTACGTTTGGTGTCGTGCAGCTAGGCATGGTGCTGCACATTTGGGATCTCGAGGGGCAGACGAAGGCGTGCGAGCGCGTCGTCGAGCTGCTGCGGGCTGAGAAGAGCGTCTTGGTTGTTGGGCAGAGGATCGGAAATCTAGTTGGCAATGAGTTCCCCGCGCGCGGCACAACCATCTTCAAGCATGATGCAGAGACGTTTGCCATAATGTGGGAGGAAGTTGGACGCAGGACGGGCACGGAATCGGTTGTCAGGGCCTAGTTGGATGAGGGCCTGGGGATTGACTGGCAGAAGAGGTGTTGGGATTAGCCTAGCACGAGGAGGTTGTCATTTGAGGTGGAGAGGGTTTGAAACTGGACGTAGTAGAAGAGGCTTGTCGGTCCCTTAGCAGTCGAGTAGCAATGAAGATTCGGCCGCGGCTCTGCCTTATCCAACGTGCACGCCGCTTGGCGTCACCGTCATACCGCAGCTCGATAGTGTACACGACACGCAGGAACAGCTGTTTCTTTATGATTCTTGCCAATCGGGAGGAGATCTTCCATTCCGAAGAGGGTCCCATCGATTTTTCTAGGTGAGAGAGAGGCCAGAGAAGCTCTAGAGACTCAGTCCCCTGCCCGGCCTGAAGCGATGCGCGTTCATGATGAGCTGGGCTTGGTGGAAATTGGGGTGGTACGCCAGTCCATCTGGAGTGTTCTTGTCTCCTCCCCCTTTCGTTGTTTTGGACCGGGGGGGCTTCTCGCGGCCGTTGTGATATTCATATTGGAGCTGCGGGAGACGAGTTGGTTTCGGGGTCCTTGAGAACTAACAGCGGCAAGAATGGTTAGAAATTGGGCATTCGAAAGAGTGAGTCCGGTTAAGCGTAGGGAGGGCGGCAGCATACGCTCGTTGATGTGGCGGCTCCGGATCTCGCGGCACTGGTTAGGGTTCTGCTCCTCCTCAACCGAGGCGGTCTTGGGCGAGCTTTACGTATCCGCCGACTGCAACAGCGACTCAGTATGATTAAAGTTACCAAGTTCCTCGCTTCTCCTACACCCGACATTATCTGTTCATAGCAAGGGTGGCAAAAACGCAGTTTGATCAACGCAGCGATTCAACGCAGTTCAGCGATTGCAACGCAGTTTGACCTGAAATATCGTCAACGCAGTGCAGTTTGAAGGGGCGTTGATGCGTTGACTATACTAGATATAGATTCCCCAGCCAGAATGAAGCCTTTCCCTGGCCGGAATTCCAGTATAAAGTCATATATACCATTCAACTATAGGCTTATGTAACAGTGCAAATTTTTCCTAGCTCATCAAATCCCCCCACCAATGAGGGTATTCCTAACCTAACTGCCCTGCTTTTTCACTCCATCGGTGCCATACAACCATCTCTTTTTACTTACCTACCTGCATATTCGCCTTACCACCTATTATTTTGCCTGCAGAGGACCCCATTAACGATACGCCTGAGCCGCCTGCGCGCCCTATGGGCGCGTTCGCTGCGATGCCGCGCGCTAAGTCCGTGGCTGAACCCTAGCGCTGCGTTGCACTAAATGCAAAGCTTACAACTGTTTTGATGTGGAAGCCACTTTTCCAGCAAGTCAGGTACTACAAGTACCTATGCTAGATGGTGGCAGGAGCTTAACAAAGATAATGTGGGCAGAGGCAGAGCAACCCCAGATTCTCCATCCCATAGCTCCCCTCGGTCAGACTATTCTTTAATCACGTTTTTCCAGTGCTTAACTATCGGATCATCCTGAGGGTTTCTTTGGGACTGTTTTTTGCGGCGTCTCTGCGTTTCCCGCCAATCCTACGGTTTCTTGTTCAACTCGAGCAATTCGTGGAATATGCTGCGATTTTCCCAAAGTCCTTTGAGTTTTCGCGAAAGGAGGCCAATAGAAACAAGCAATTGCCATAGTGCACAAATAAAGTACACAGTCTGCGTAGATGGGTAATTAGCATCTATTCCCTAAGTGATACTAACAACGACTTGCCGCAATAAAGTCCGCATACTGGTTTAGGAAGATGCCGACCGAGAAAACTATAAGACAGCAGATTACCGACAAAGAAGACGCTGTTAGTAAGCATTAGGCAATTAGTACTCTGCCTTTCATATTCCATAAACGAATTATAGAGAAACATTCAATAACAATAACGGCCACAAATAAGGAATAACGCTCCCCGTTCTCGCTAAGACATTTATACAAATATTATAAGGCTAGCCAAAACTATGTAGTTGAAGTGGCGGTTTTCCTCTAATATAAACAGGATTAAAAGTCCCCGCTAGATAGATATTATAGTTAAATTCATCCAATACACTGCGTTTCTGAACTTACTTGAAATAAGGTGGAGTAGAGACCGAGAATGTTGGAAATGTCGGGCTGCTCTATATAGCGCGAGAAAACAATCCGGAAAATGAGCGTTAGGAGAACCGGGATAACCCAGAAGCAATCTGCAACTCTGCTGTGGCGGCCGTTGAAGATGAACGAAGCGTCGACTTTTCTACAAGCCTTCCTTGCTTACCTGGTCATAGGTCCACGGTAGTCATGGGTACCGCTGACACCTGGACCATCCCTTTGAGCGCCATTTCGGCATCTGTCAAGTCCTCCGATCTGCCACGGCTTTTTGAAGGTAGGGAGACTGAACCCCCTTGTTCCGGCTGAGCCGGAGATGGTCGACAGTCAGATGGGCCCAGACCTTGCGCACCTTCTCGTCCGCCTTCTCGGGGGCCGCCATGTAGAAAATGGAAAACATAATGCTCGCCAAGTCCTGCAGTAGTCTTGATCTTCATCTCTATCCAGAAGCCAGCATCGAGCGCGGTGAGCGCCCAGGTGGCGCGAAAGTTGGCGGCGTCGTACATGTTGGACATGGAGCCAGGGCTGGCAAGGTCGACGAGGGTGCTGAAGTTGAGGGCGGCATAAACATGCATCATGGTGAGGACCACAGTATGCATCGTCGTTAGCTTCTTAGTGAGCAGGCGGGAGAGGAACCGAAACCCTGACGGACCATATGTTGCCTCTGAGGCATCCATATAACCAGCAGGAAGCATTGATAGCTGAAAGGGTGTTGTTCGATGTTACGCCCCAACATTCGGCACAGACCATTTTGCGCGGCATCGAGGACGACAAGTTTTTTTAAAAAAGTCACAAACTTGTACAGACTGGTGCCCCTATTGCCTCGGCCGACGCACCTTTCGTTTTCAACCCCGAGCTCCACCACGGCCTTCCCTCGTCTACCGAGCTCTCCGATATTGAGTTTGGGGACGACTTTTTCCTCTCGAAATTCAGCGAGCCAAATGCCCTCAACAACCCACAGACGTCCCGCTCCGAGTCTCGTTCCAACTATGACGCCCTCTTCCTAGGCCATTTGATCCACAGCTGCGAAGAAGACCGTGATGACTTTGACGGCAGCGAAGATTCTGGCGCCGACAGCCTGCGAACGCCAAGCCCGGCCACTTTATGCGAAGACAACGACAGCCACCACCAGCACAAGCGTCAAAAGATGTCGGAACACTCCCCACAGCCTGAAGCTGGCCAGATTGCTGACTCGCAGTCCGAGAGTACATCCCGGCAACAGCAGGCGTCCCCAAACGACTGGGCGATAATGCATCAGACATCAAGCACTCGGAGTCTAACTCGGCCTCGGGCGACGGTGTCTCGTTCAGGGCCCTCGACTTGTCAATAAGAAAGACTTTAAAAACCGGCTACTAATTTAATAGAAACAGGTAGATTCAACCCTTTTTGTCCGTTGACTCTGGGAGGTGGTTGCAAGTGCGGAGGAATGTTGCTGGCTTGTACCCCGTCGACTTTGATTGGGAGAGATAAGCTGCACGAGATCTTGTCTTCATTTTCTTCCTTTGTTTCGTTCGGACTTATTTTATGTGTTGGGATGTTCGTTTGAGTGACAGATATTGCAGAGATTCAAATCCTTGTCCCCCCCACATGATTACGAGAAGCCCCCAACTGGCGGCAACCATGGTCCGAAATGTGCGCAGTTTTTCTTTAGCGTTAGAAAGAAAACATCCGAAAATTTCAACCAACAGCGCCTCCCGAAGAGCACAAGAAGTGGCTGGAAGACTTGCAAAAAAGAGATCGACGAGGTTGGTGATAGGAGGGGGAGATAAGATGAAGAGTTGGAGCAGGAGGAGGAGCAACAGGAGGAGGAGGAGCAGCAGAAGGAGGAGGAGGAGGAGGAGCAGGAGGAGGGGTTCTGGGAAGCATGTTATATCACCACGCTTCATCTAAGAAAGGCGAGAGAATAATTGACCGAACGCTTCGCTCTGCACAATGAAGCATTGCGCATGAAAGTCCGCGACACGCGTTCCAAACTTCTTTTTTATCATGAACACCTGATGAACATGTTTTGGATGCCGGCCATGACTGCGAGAACGATAGACAGAAGTTCTGGGCATTCTCGACGTCTTTGCCTGTACTTGCAACGCTGGCGTTTTGTGTATCAGTTCATGTAGCGTATCGTGGAGGCGGAAAGACGAATTCTTAGGGCTAAGAGCGAGATATTCTCTTCGCCTAGTTTGGTGTAAATGATGACGTAGTCGATGTAATGTTGGTTTTACTATCGTCCGCCCATGAATGCCTGAATGTATGACTCAAATACGCTCCCTCCTCTTGGAGCTGAGCGGCCCAGCCTCCGTCGTCCTTTCCAGACTCTCAGTCGCCCCTCGCCCTCGCCCCTCACCCCCTCTTTCTCACATTCCAGTCATTTTGTGGCCTCTTGTTTTGGCAGCCGCTGCGTTTGCTTGTCGCCTCCAGTATTGCTGGAATTCGGAGCCGAGGGCCTTTCATTCATTCCCTCTCCCTCTCTCTGAGCGGGCCGCCAGAGAGGGTCAACATTCAGCGGCCACCAGCGGCGGCTCGCTGCACCTCTACCCCGTCGACGGCCATACGATTGATTGTGACCAAGTTACGGTCCCATGCCCCAGGCAGGGCCCAGCACGCACCCGCCCAGCCCTCGGCGGCGGCGGCGGAGACGGGGGCTTCCTTTTCCCACTGTCACATTCAAGTGAATACGTACTGAGGGATGGGAATGCCTCCAGCCAGCAGCTGCAGGGGCATCGGCGGCCACTCTCGCCATTAGGGAGTCGGAGCGTGGCAGGAAACGGGTGGTTATCGGATGGAAAAACAGAACAATGTGGACGTTCGTGCTTTGGCAACACTGAGAAGATTGGAAAGACAAAGCCGCGCCCATAACAGAGCAGGCTCGACGAGAGAAGTGCAGAAGGCTATACACTAGATATACACCAGAAAGAATATCCAGATTTCTTCTCCTAATCACATCAACCCGCAACCACCGCCATGGCTATCTGCTATATCTTTCTCCTCGAAGCCTATCTCCTTATATTCTTTATCCTAGCGCTTGGGCCGTGCGTTGTAAAATTCGTGCGGGATATTATCATCACTGCTATTCCCAAATTTATTTTCTTCCTCGTGGACTGGCTCATCCGACAACGAAGCAAAGCGCTCCAAGCAATCGTCATTATAGGTGTTATCTTCGCACTATTTTTGGGCGTTTACCCAAATCGACACCTATCACCCAACATGACATCTGTTATATAACAACTCATCCGTCAGCATTGCGGCCAACATATTATCAGCCTCCTTTCATCAGTCTAAGACGGGTGACGTCCTAACCTCGTATTAACCCCAAAACCTCTCACATACTTTCTTATCCTCCTCCCGGCTAATATTATACACTAGCTACTATCGAGCCCTGGTCAAGAGACCTGGTCGTTTGCTATTTGGGAAATCCGAGCTAGAAGCTATTCCCTAAGTAGTTTAGTTAGGTACAGCAGCTCTGTCTTGCATCTAACCTCGCTACATACTTTGGAGACAATGTATCCAAAATTTCACGCGCAAAAAAAGAAAGTTAGATAGGCTGTTTCGAGTTCACTACGGAGTTCTAGGTATTCATTTTTATCTACACGAATACGGAGGACATCACAGGACATAGAACTCGACGCCTACGAGCATACTGCATGATTAGGTACATAAACTTCATTCATCGATTTAAATTGTCAGTGCATTTTGTTCGTCCTGCTCACGGCGGCTAACCTAATGCGAACGTCTTAATCAAGCATGCGGCTATGTCGACATCATGTTCCGCACGCAGCGAGGTATTTCTCATGCCGGACCTAACATTATCTCCGCTGCTAGTGTCTCGCCAGTGAAAGGCCGGCAAATGTATTCCGCAAGCACGGCAAGGCTTTGACACAAGAAAAAAATGAAAATGAAAAAAACTAAAAGAAATGAGCAAGCAGGCTATTGTTTAGCATTCCGTGCTTGATTCGTTTCTCGTGCTGTCGCCAATTCGAAGTAGTGGCCAGTTTTTGAAGAGACTTAGCCCGAGCATTGGACCGGTCGGGTATCCCAATTTACCGCAGTAAAGGTGCAGACCGCCGATAGAGCCTGCCTTCATGAGGCACAGAGACGGTGTCGAGGGGTGTGTCAGTGATCTCTTCGTCAGGTACTTCAATAACCTCTTGACACAGCGGTGACGGGGGGAGAAGGTGTTGAGGCAACCTGGCCGTTGAATAGCGATGCAGGCGTGGATCGTGCGGAGAAGACTCCATCTTTTAAGTCCTGGCTGAAATTACTGGTTTGCGATCGCGAGGGCCCCCAATCAATATGCGGCGAAGAGCATGCTTCCGGCCTACAACACGTTTTATGTGTCCGTCCCATGTTCAGATCTGGAACTTGAAGGCTGGTTAGCCACCAGGCGAGTCCGGTTGGGCCGGCAGCGACTGGGCCCAGCCCGGCCCCGCAGCTGCAGTGACTATTAGAATATTCAGCTACCGACCCCGGCCTTGACTTTTCTCTTGCGTGCCAGGCTAAAGTCGGTACGTGGAATTTCAAACCACCCAGAAGCGTTTTGGTCAGCCGCAGGTCGAGGGAGCAAACCGGCCTGCTAGCGCTGCGAGAATGGCGAGGTCGTATAATATAAAGAATAGAGATCCATCTGCCCTCCGCTCGAGCCGCCACTGTATGTAGATTAGGTGCTTGGTACCTACAGAAACTAGGCCTTCCAGTTTCTCCCATTACTCTAGAATGGCCACCCATCAGACTGTCCTCGTCCACAAGGTCCAAGGAAAGCTTTTCTACGAGATCTCTCGTCCAGACCACAACCTACGCATCATCGCTGGCCATGCCAACCTCTTAGATGTACTGACCGATCCTCTGGCAGCGCAGGAGTCATGGTTCAACAAGTCAGTGCACAGTGCCAGCCAGGACATTTAATTATGGAAAGCGCGGTACTAGTGGACGTCACATAGGTAGTCAGCGTAGAACATCCGCGTCCTACCGAACTGCAGATAATGAACCGGATTCACGTTTCTAGCTACCTTTAATTAATGTCTTCTGCCCGAAAGTGTGCTAGGGGACACCAGTAGCGATGGGAGCATTGCCATCGACTTCCCTCCAGCTGTATACATGTAGTCCTCTTGTGGGAACGGGCCAACTAAAGGACCCGACGACCAGACGACACTGCCTTAAACCCCTCATAGTTCAATACTAGCAGGGTGTTTTCGTTGTGCAGAGTTCCCAGCGCGCTGCTATTAATGGACCCGTAAAAGGACAAGCAAGCCTCCAAAGAAGGAAGTCGGTCGCACGCACGGCAGTCTTGTCGACCACGCGAAGGACGCTCCAAGGAATCAGGCTTCGCGAACGAGCAGTTAACGAGGAACCGCAACCGCCAACAACCTACATTTAAATAATTACATATTTCCGACTCAACCACTGCTCTCCTTCAATTGTCTTTCCGATCTATTTGTAATCGCTACTTAAGACGACTCCACAGCGCAATCAGTAATCCTCGGGGTAGGCTCTTAGTGCCTCTCGTCTCCATTGCCTCTCGGCCTTGATCCGCGTTGCTACTACCTTCTCCCGTCTTTCTCTCCAGTGGCACATAGCCAGGAAGCATGACCTGGGCATATGGATTCAAGATCATCAAGTCGGACAATACGCTGATCTCGTGGAACTGCCAGCTATACCACTCCGGACCCCACTATTGGATCTTTAAGTGCCGTTTCTGCAAGTTCCATATGTGCCGTCCCTACTTGGATGAGATAAAAAATGGCGAGAAGTATATGATTGGGAAGTTTACATAGGCTCATTTGAAGTTGTTTTCGAGGGAGATAAGTTGTCAGGTGGGTTGGCCGGTGGCACGAGTGGCCGTCAAACTTGTGCGTAACGTATCTCAGTCTACAAGCTCCCGCATCATACCTAAGGTAGAGGCTTATGGTTATTGCTAGGAACCACGCAACGATATGAAAGGGGTTCTACAAGAATTCTGCAAACTCCGAATACGACGGCAGGGGATACGAGGAAGGGCCAGGACATTTCACTTTCGGAGGCGGAGGATGGCGGTGATTATCCCGGCGAGGGGTAGTGGTCAGATGTTAGGAATAGCGGGCGGGACTCGTGGGGAAGCAAAGGAACTACATTGGTGGGTGAGCCGCCGGATGGATAGTGCCGCCATACTATATCACGCTATACTGCAACTGAAACGCCTCTATTCGTCGACGAGGCGAGTCTATTAGCTCGCCACTGCCGCAGATAAGGGCACGGGTCCTAGTATCCCCGCCTCATTCTTCCCTCCTTCCTCCCAACCGGCATACGTCGCAACCAAACCCTCGTTACTCATCTGCTTCTCGAAAACCTCTTCGCTCAACATACTCGCCGATGCTGATGAAAACATCAACAAGTTTGTAAACCTTGGGTGTCGGCTGGTTTACATAATTCATACTATTCATGGAGAACCAAACGGCCAAAGTAAGCGCTCAATCAACCCTTGCACTTAATATATTACTTCTAAATCTAAAAACCTAAGAACATCCTACAAAAAAATAACTCAAGCAATTCAAAGCTGAATTGCGGGCGGAGGGTGTGCCCGAAGAGTTTATAGCAGACTTGTTTATAGACAAGCCAAGCAGATCTTACGGTCCCAAGGCTAAAATATCTTAATCGCTAGCTGAGTGGGAAGAGGAACGGCTTCGGTTTCTCAAAGAGGTGATTCCCGTCTGACGGATTCACCCCTACGAGCTCCGCTACAGGCCAAGCCCGGAGGCCGTCGTCTCAGACGCGCTCTCCCGCAGGGACTAGGCAGGATAAGGGTACCGATGACGACTACGAGGCTCGAGAGATGCAGCTAATTCCGGCATCGGCACTCCAGCATTACGCCAAAGAAGTTCGCGACGTCAAGATCACCACCACAGGGTTGGGGGAAGAGGTGAAAACGCCCCCCTCGAAATGTAGGCATTCGATAACAACGTCGAATTGCAAGGACTTTAGAACACAACGCTCGAACTGGATACCTTATACGTTGCCGTTTACCAGTCCATCAAGGAAGGGGCCCTCAAGTTCAGCAGCGGCCTCTTCAACTTAAAACTCAATATCACCGATTGTTTGATCAACGAAAAGGGCCGCTTAAAATACTTTAAGAGACTCTGGATGCCCGGCGCCCCCGCAGCCACCGAAGCTGATCTGACGAAACTCCCGACGGCCTTGATGCTGCAAGACACCCTCCGCACTCAGATCATCCAGTTGACACACGATGCCTCCGCGGTGGGCCACCTAGGTAGGGAGGGTACGCTGATAGAGCTGCTCAGAGAGCACTACTGGCCGCTTATGCACAAGGGGGTGAAGCGTTTCGTCCGCAACTGTAATGTGTGCGGAAGGACGAAGATTTGGCGAAACTTTAAGAAAGGCCTCCTAAAGTCTCTATCGACCCCAGATAGGTACTTCTAGCACATCTTGTACCCGTCCTCGTACATATCCGAATAATTAGATGTGATAATACATGCTTTGACCTGGGCGTTATCGGGGAGGTGCCCCGAACCGATAATCCGTGGAAGAAGTGCCCCGAACCGATAATCTGTGGAAGAAGTGTAAGCGTTTTATTATTACTTGAGCCTTTTATGCTAGTTGGTCTGACCTGTTTTGAATAAGGTGATGGATATTAACAAGGTGTCCGCTCCTCCTCGCCATCGTTACTCTGGGGTCTACGGTAACATACTTCATATCTCAGCTCGTTGGCATGGCAGGCCAACCGAGACATACCGCTTTCCATACCCAGACCAACCGAAAATGGACAATGAGAGTCTTTATGTCTCTGCCGAGATTCTAAGTGATTATACAGACCCTCTGCGGCGCCTGCAGCCGCCCCGCCGTCGTAGTCGCCGCGGCACATGTACGGCCGGAGAGAGTAATAATACTTTGAACTTTGAGCAGTATAGATGTTTTTTTTAAGAACGAAAACTAAATATACAAATAATGGTATTGTATACGGATGTCTTTATATGTCTTTGGATGTCCGACGTCGTCGCGTTCGGATACGACGTCGCTCCTTCAAGAGTTGTGGTTATCCCATTTTGCTCAAACTAGGTACCGAGGCTCTTCTATCTATCCCACTGGAACGTTGAAAGCAGTATAGCGAGCCACAGGCAATTTCGAAGTGTTGAGGTGCAAATATGTGTACCTCTTTGCTCAATTTCTGTGGAATGGAAACCACAGAGATTGAGCAAAGTCTTTGTACCTTTTTCTCCTAGGTACCTACCCAAGGGCAGGGGGGGGCCCTCATCGTCGTCAAGTTCATCGCTGGAGCTCTCAAGGTTACCGCAAGTCGTGATGTCAACCCACTCTTCCTCGCCAACGGTTTCAAGTGGCTTTAGGCAGGTCGATTCAGGAAACTTCGAAAAATTTACAGAACCTCCCTCTTCGACCGCCTGGTCTTTGAGGACTTTTGCTTCCTCCATTTTCTGCTTTGTGAGGCGGCGTTGTACGAATTCTAGCAGTGAGCGGATCACCTTGGCCTCTTGTGCCTTGGTATCGCGCCAGATCGCATGAAAGTCATCAACACACCCCACCTCTTTTTCACGAGGATCTCCGCGACTTACACCCAAACGGTATAGATGTGGACAACAACGCGCGATCCGATGGTGCGGCGCCCTGCATGGTCGGGCCGGTTGTCTCGATCTGGGTAGATAGCATTGTGGAAGATCTCATAAGGTGTACCTTCCTTGACTGACTTGGTCTAAGTAGCGTTGATTAGCTCGTACGCTGCAGAGGGGAGGTAAGGCCAAAAAACTGCTGGTACGCTCATCCGGATCCCTATAGCCTTGCCTGTGTTCTGCAGTAGGGCAATATCGCGTTCGGCGACACTGTTCTGGTATTGACAGTAAGGAGCAGACTTCTCTAAATGGATGCCCCGGTCACGGCAGGAGGCGTCGAGCCACTTGCCGCCAAACTCAAGGCCGCCGTCGACCCGCATCCACGTCGGGTAATAACCCAAGGTGTTGCCGTCGTGCTCGATCACGGTCGTCAAGTGGTCTTGGATCCCGGTCTTCTTGTTGTAGAATGCGATGTAGTAGTAACGAAAGCTGTCACAATCCATGCGGTTGAAGTATCTGTGCCCATTGATGGAGATTGGCTTGATGACACTGAGGTCGCAATGAACGCCGCGCATGACCTTGATCTCGTGAGGCATAGAATCCTTCGACGGGATGCAGTAGCTGACAGCCAGGTCGCAGACCGAGCAGGCGACTGATTCGATGTCCTTTGGGTCGATGTCGATGCCTTTTGTGGCGCGAATGGTCTTGCGAAGGGTCGCTCAACACCCGGGTGGCCGCCGAGGCGACGATGCTAGCGTCCTCCTCCTCACGCGTGAGCATGATGTGTTGTGTCATGGCCTGATTGAGTGCGGGCAAGCCGCAAATATGGAGGAAGAATCCGCGCTTAGGCACGTCGACACGGGTAATAACGTCTCCCGCAAGGCCACAAATGTCGCTCTTGTTCAGGAAGCCACCGCCGCGACACATGCGTTCGCCTAAGAAGATGTTCAGAAGAGAAGTACCGATGTGGATAGCGTACTTCAAGGCCATCTCGCGCTTCTCGCCGTCAGGGCCAACGAGAGGCACCGGGGCCACGTCATTGAAGTCAGGGTCGACGGGGCCGCCTCCAGTGACGATGGGCTTGGGTTGAAGAATCTTGATCACCTTTCCAGGGATGTACCACTTGTGGTCATTAACGGTGTGATGGTCGGCGCTGGTATCGAACAACCAACGGTCGCGTGGTGCAAGGTGAGGAGGGTTTGATGCAGGGAGCGAGTGGGTGAGCATACCTTCAGGCTCCCCGGCACGGGCAGGAGGGGTCCAGAGAACAAGATCCGCGCAAGTGTTGTGCTCCTCGGCGGCGGTGAGATGAGCTGGGATCAGCTCATCATAGGTCCCCCTGTTACGGCCCTGGCACCTTGCACTGGCACTGGCGCCTGGCACGCAACGAACACACCCATTGAATGCCTTCATTGAATGATGACGGCATTGGTCAGCCGCCTTCACTACACCCTTTTTGTACAGTAAAGGCCACAGGACCTATTGATCACAGGACCTCTTGCATTAGCCTAAACCTAGACATCTTAGATCCATTCACTACAGCTGAGAGGTCTATATAAAGGACCTTGGGGCCCGGCCTTATGCCACCCTTTTCTCCTCAGCTTAGAATTACACAATACAGAAGGTCATAACTGCAGCCTTGACTCAGTCAACCTACCTGCCCGTGACACACCCCCAGTTCTGAGAAGCACCCAAGGAGGGTTAGGACAGGGTTAGGGTTGATGAGTCAGCCAGGGGTCAGACATATTAGGGGACAGCCACAGGCCATTATTCTTAGTTGGGAACAAGCCCAACAATAAATGATCAATTCAACCTACTGTTCACAGCATTCAGCGTCGGAGAAGCGACGGTTGATCTTTGCGCCGGCGGAAAATGCAACGGAGAGCAAGAGCCACCAATGATCCTCGGTCTGGGCCCAAACGTCCATGAAGTAGTGGATGAGGTTTTCGTCACTGTCAGCTTCTCAGGAGTTAGCGCCGCCTCTAATGGACTAAGATGCGGAAATAAACCTGCGACCTACTATGGTGCTTCCTCTTGCGCCCTCCAACGGCACAGGGACCCGAGTCTTTCATTAGGTACGGTCAGTGTCGCTCGTGAAGACGCTGGTCGTGTCGAAAATCATGTCCCTCGATGCACGAGGGCAGATGTCTATATATTTCTACAGGATGACCGGAACCCTGCTCTACACAAACGGGAGCATATATTGCATGGTCTCGGTCGCATACTCGTGATCGCGTTGATCGCGTGCTTGGCCATCCTTCTGACTGCTGAAGACAGCCGACTGAGTTGAGGTTTGCGGGGACCATCTCTGCCTCCAGCGGCAGCGATGGCCTGAATGTTAGGAAACGCTTTCAGCCACCCTCTACGCCATCTTTGGCGAGATCATGAAGAAACATGCCTGAGGAGGGCTAGCCATCCGTTTTCAGCATGTGGAGGCCATAGTGTGCATTCCAATCCAGAGGGGAAACACAGCACATGAGGGATCTCCTAAATACTAGGAAACGCAAACGCGCAGTCTAGTTACAGTCAGACCTCTATATAACGATCGTCTCGGGCACGGATTTCTATCCCTATGGTCAGGTTATCGTTAGTCTAAAATGGCGGGAGAGAGGAGAAAGAAGAACACTAACCCTAAGACATTCTTCTTGACCACTCTTAACCCTGAGAATTACCACCACGCACCCTAAGAATAAAATATAAAGGGGTTTCAATTGAGAAATAAAAAACTTCCCTCCCCATTTTCATAACGATTCGCGTAGTGACTAAGCAAAAAATCTAACAATTATTATAGAAGATAGGAATATTGAATAGGTGAGTTGTATTAAGCCAGCTTATTTGAACCCTAAAGTATCGCACACGCTTTTCTCAAAGATCATTATTAGTAGATATATATTTAGGGAAATACTATATACGAAATTTAACCTTTTCTACACTTTTACGATTCCGCCTCATTTATTAATAAACATGACGGGTCCCGTAAATCGTGGTCATCCTTCCAGGCCGTATGCACTGTGTGATGTGACATTTGTACCATGCGACCGAGCGCTGGCATGCGTCTGTCTGGAACATCTCCTCAACCAGTGCTGCGTGCAAAAGGACCATCTTAGGGGTCTTAGCAATCAGATCTGCGGTTCACTCACAATTGCAAATGGAGCAAAATGTAGGTAAAAGGTCTCATCCAAAATTTCCCTCCTCATCTTCTTTTCTCCACTGTATCACTCCTCAGAGAGTGTTTTAACCTTACCTCGACTGCAACTAAGCCCCAAAAAGAAGAGTGACGTGCGATCGCCTTTGAACATGTTATCCAAGTCATTGAAAGATGTTGAGGTTAGTACTACTATTAGACGGAGAATAACAACAGATATATAATGGTGGCAGTTCCAGAGGTTCGGATGAGAAAAGATCTGCTAATTAAAATGGAGTATGAGGCTAGGTGAAGGTGAATGTGAATGCAAATTCGGAAGGAACTATCGCGGGTATCATGAGTGACAGCGTAGCGGCAGGCGGTGGCGCCTTCCTCGCCTCTGCCCTTTCTTTATCTAACGGGATGACGTTGAAGTCTTGCTGACCGGGACAGGGCGTGCTGGGCGCGGGAGGAGCCAGCCAATGGTGGTGTCTTGTTGAGTGGCCAATCAGAAGTTGGGGGAGAGCGCAACTTGTCAATTGGCTGAGCGCCAGAGCAAGACATTTCAGCAGCAGAGGGCAATGCATCCGATTCCGAGAGTGCAATAAACAGTCATACCGAGATGAAATTATAAATGCAAACAAAACAAATGGGCGAAGTCAATACCCGGCAGCTAGTCACATCATTGGAAAACTCGCGCACCGCGGCGAGGCCGTCAGGAGGGGCAGCATCGGGTAGCACGATTGGCAGTGTCGAGGCTAGGCCCCCACTTGGTTGGGTAAATGATTCGCAAGATCACAACAATGCTAGCAATGCTCACCGCGATTGAGGATGTGTAGGGTGAAGTGGACGACGCTCGTCTTGGGCCTTGTCCACCTCGCCCTGTTAGTGTAAACTCGCGTTCGCTATCACGATACACAATTCCCATATCGCCGCCACCGTTGAGGAGAGCGTTTGCCCTGCGTGGTATCTACGATGTCGTACGTGGCGGTATCACGGGCTGTGAATCTTCAGGGTATGTTGACGCCCCGTTTCGAGTGATTGGCCCTATCTGTGCAAGCCACATGCAAAAGCACAGGTACTACTTACTGTACTAAGGGGTTGCTACCTCTGCCGCTATGTACGCTACCTGCGTTGAGTACGGGTGGAGAAGGCGCTGGCTGCTGTCCTGCGCCTTCTACAGTGGAGTGAAACCCTTCAACGGTGCAGTGCAACCAGTCAGCCTGCATTCAGAACTCGGCGTGCGGGGGGGGTTGGGGTCCCCGCGTTTAGGGATGCGGGGCGCTGCTGCGGCAATCCCTCAGAGCCTCTGGAATGTCTTTCTTCGCATCCCGGATGTGGAGGGGATAACTCAGCCTTTGGGGGAGGGGGGTTGTTGGCCGCTTGTTATCAGCGAGATCCTCATACCGTCGGCAGTGGCTTCAGCCGCCAACTCCCCTGGAGCGTGGCGCCTGCAGTTGTCTGTTAGCGAGATTGCTCCCTGTACTTACAGCGGGCTGACTTAAGGTTAATGTCCCAAAGGCGGCCAGCCGTTTCTTTTAGTAGGGTCATCTGTATTTGGTTTTGTTTTACATCACTTTGTAAAGTCATACAGTAAGCTGCAAGCTACAGTCGGAATAGGAGGGTAGCTTCTGGGTCGGGTTAGATGGAGTGCGCAGATACACGTGCAGTGTGTAGGCGACCATCTTTCCAACCAGTAACGAGGGCTTTGGGGGGAATGGTGTGCCATCGCGGTGGCAGCATATCGATATCACCTGAGATATTCTGGTTCTGAGCTGCCGGTTTGCTTGTCTGCTCGGTTGGGGGGACGGTGGCGGCCCTGCCCAAGGAAAATGAAAAAGAGAAAATTTTATTTTGTTTGCTTGTTCGCTGGAAATCTGAACAGATTTGACTCCTCGTGCGGCTGGCAGCTTTGGTGCTGGGGACGAAGTGGGCTGTCTCCGCATTCTCGTTGGTCATCCAGTCTTTCTTTTTATCGCTAGGTCATTCCGTCGCTAGACCAATCCCTTTCCTTGTCGTTAGACCATTCTCCCTTTTGGTCGCTCTTTCGGAAATCGCTCTTCCTGCTATCTTTGTCCCCTAAGCTCTTCTTTGAGTAATCTAACTTGACTAACTTCTCTTGATACCTAGGTACTTAATACAAGCGGCTTTTTGGTCCACATTGTACCTAGAGAGTTCGACGATGGATCTAGTTGCAGCAAGATGACACTGGGATCTCCTACATCCACTGCTCCAGAGTCAGAGGGAACCATCAATGTGGCTCAGCACCGGGAGCATCTCACGACGTATGACACGATCACTCCCATATACTGCCTCTACGGGAGGCACCGTTGATGATTGTATGTACTTAGACCTTCGGCGACGCTATATGTAGGTATAGCTGCATCCCGGAAAGTCGCGATAGCCTCCCATAGAGTGAAATTTTGCACAGTACTATCTGAAAATCTAAATTGTCATCCGGCCCACCATCGTCTCGATACCGTCGGTAGTTTCACCGGGCTTCCGTCCGTAAATCTTCTCTAAAATTGGTCTGGCCTCCTTCATAAAGTCAACTAAAAGCTGCCGTATCACCCGCTTCCGCGTCTCGCTCACTTCCTCCTTCTGTCTCGTATCCTTGTTATTGTCATCGTCAACGGGCAGCATGTACCGAATGGCAGCCACGGCCCGGGTAGTAGGGCTCCTGACAATGCCCTCGATATTGGAGCTGTTGGACAACTCCCAGGCCCCCCTAACGAGTTTGTCTACCACCGAGTCTTGCCAGTCTACTAGAGTCTGGCCAAAGCTGGTGAAGGCCTCCTTGAACGAATTTTGGTATCCGGACACCTTCAGAGCTGCCTCGGTGACGGCGGTTTCGAGCTTTGTGATATTCACTATGCACGAGTTGCTGTTTTCCTGGAGCGCAGGCGTGGTATCGAGCACGTCAACGACGAGGGAGCGAACCTTACGGCGCCATTGGTCTTCCTGAGAGAGTTTTTGCAAGACGGCGTCCCGGCACAACTCTTGCCACCCGGGCCTGCTACTAACCGCCCTGAAGAAGGCTCCCTCGAGCTCCAAGCAGCTCGGAGCGTTCATCTCAAAAATCAGGTAGCTCCTGAGGGTATCGCCGTCCGCGGGGCCGTTGTTCCACTTCTTCAGGTCGCCATACATGGTGTTGGTGATGGCGTATCCATTGTTGATAATTTGCTCGCACCACAAGTCACTTTGCCGAACTTTGAAGCTGTATTCCGGCCGCTTGTGCACTGGACTCCAACTTCGATTTCTGTCAATTGTCTCCCCGTTCGACGTCTGCACGTGGCACCAATTTCGCAGCGCGGTGATGCAGTCCGAGACCGACTTTGGCCGCCCATCCTGGAGCATAAACAGCGCGATGCGCGGGTCCTCGAGCAGGGCCCCGACCAGGCGCTCGTCGTCGCCGCCCGTCGTATTTTTGGGATCCTGCAGCCGTTGCTTCTCGTACAGGTACAGGATTATCTGCAGCGGGAGGCTGTCGGAAGCAGTGATCCGCGTTTGCCAGTGAACCCGCCGGAATTCGGCATAGGCGTGGATGGCGCCCAGGCTCACCTGCTCGACACAGTTCATGGCCCACCCCTTCATCTCGCCGGCCTGTTGGCGGATCTCGTCCATCTGTTCCTTGTCGATGTTCTTCAGATGGAGCATCCGGACCAAAAGGGACAGGTTCTCATCGATTGCAGCGCACGTCGCCTTGCGCGCGGCTGCGAGGTCGACCGTGTTCGATGTCGCGTCCTTATGTTTCGTAACCAGGCAGTAGAAGTACACGCCAATGAGGGTCACGAGGGGGACCTGGGCTGTCGACGGATTGGGGTATTTCATGAGTGCCTTGGTGGCGGGGCGCAACATTTTGAAGGCGTACGGAAACCAGCTCGAATTCATCTCTAACTTGGGCGCATATTGAACACACAGCCCTCTATGGGCGAGGCACGGTTAGCATTCGGCGAGAGCATGGGTCGTGGGGGGGGGGGGGGGGGGGGGGAGGCAGCGAGATTGGCATCGAGCGGCGTACATAACAGACATAAAGCAAGGATCTATATTCGGCACGACCTTGGCTAGTTCGTGCCATGTAGTCCCCTCGCCGCATGCCTCATCTAGCGCCTTGACCCAATCCTGCGCGAGCTGCGGCGAGGAATGGTCCCCGCCCTCGGTGGCGGCCCATGGACTGGGACCTGAGTTCCTGTCGCTTAGGAGTTCGGTTCGGCAGATGAGAATATCGATCTCGCGGAGGATAATGCCGCTCACTTTAAGACCAGGGGTAAGAGGCACGGGGCCGTCATTGTTAGAGCTGAATCGATCATTATGTAGACCAAAGAAGCGGGGCAAATGCACTCACGAACTGAGGCTGTCCAGGGAGGCAGCGTACCCTTCGCCACTTCATCCCAGAGCTCAGCAGCCCTTCTGGCCATGGCCATGACGTCATCTAGAAAGGCGAGGAAGTCCGTCTGGGCGGGCGTCAAGTTGGACTCGTCATCGTCGTCATCGCCGTCATCGTCCGCGGCTTCGTCCTCCTCCCGCGGCGGCTCTTTCGCGTCAACCACCGCCGCCGTATAGTCTGTATACGCGGTTATTTGCTCTAGGATGCCCGTAAGAAAATCGATGTACTTCCTGTGGTTGTTTTGCTTCCAACGCGGTGCGAACTTGAAGCGCTCTCCCCACTCCTTGCGCAGCGCGATAGCCTGCTCGAGCTTGCTGGAGGCCTTGGTTCGATCTTCCGCTGGCAGCTTTTCGACAAGTAACTTTGTAGTTTTTTCCGCTACGCGAAGATTGACCTTTTTGAGCTTTCCATCGGGGTCCAGCAACTCGTATATTTCCAGTCCTAGTTCCTTGTACCTGCCGTAAATGGTTCCGGAGTTCCCCAGGCTGATTAAGAACAGCGGCGCATATCGGTTGGAGAGCGACATGATTTGTAGATAGGGGCGAGATGGCAGGTTGAAAGTTGCGGGTGTACTGTGTTTGGCATGCCAGGTGTTAATGTTTGGGTGGTTGATGTAAAAAGCGGATTCTCAAGGGCGCCCACCATGACTAACAATTACATGCAGCCAAGGATTTGGGGGCCATTTTTTGTTACGTCGTGCCACCGGTATGCCAGTGTCATGTGGTGCCAATTGGACCAGCTGAACTATCGGATCGCCTCCCTCTCAGAGCCGCGCACCGCCAAGCTGACCTTGCGAAAGTCCTCTTCCTGGCGCCGAGAGAGCCTTCTCAGGGGTACGACCCGTAGGCAGCCTCTGCTACGGCGGTGGTGTGACCAGCTTGGAGATCGAAGGGGTGGTCTACCCTAGCTCGCGCCCGCAAAGCCCCAGAGACGGGTCATGTCTCGCTGCCAGCCACTGCCAGCCCAGGACTCCTAGATTGTCGGCTGCTCCTTAGCGTCCTACAGTGGGCGGCAATAAGTTCTGATCTGCCAAGAAGTACCATAGTAAGCACTAAACCCTATACGGCTAAATACAGTACATCTCTTGCACACGCAACAAAAAATAATACCAACAATTACAACAGCACTAGCAACAGTATGGCTCGTGGCAAAGAGCTTTCACCACAGATGCGATCGCGGATCTATGAGCTCCATTCGCTTCGATATAGCCACGCTCGAATACACAAGATACATCCAGAGATTATACGTAGATTATCGGTTACGATGCCTAAACGTGTAGCAGCTGTTTTGGAGGCAAAGGGGTGGTATACTAAGTACTGAGGGGTTTTGGTTGCCTGGTTAGGTTAGCGTAGTACTTCTTGGCAAATCAGAGCTTATTGCCGCCCACTGTAGCAATGCGGGACGAGATAGAATGCGGTAAAACGGTGATAACTGTGCGGACATAGCCTGAGGTCCAGCACCCAGCACCCCGCCAACATCGCTGGGGAAAAGAAAATCTCATACCGACGGTCTGATGCAGCGCAACCCCATCGCTATGGCATTTGCAAAGCCTCTGAGAAAGCACGATTGACCTCGGCCACTTCTCCAGGTGACTCGGGGCTGATGAAAACGACCCAGCATCAGAGACACCATCGGCGTCGATGGAGCTCACCGGATCGCGCGTACGCATCTTTGGTGCCATGGCCATCTTGTCGTCGCGGTCCTCCTCGAGGAAAACAAAATCATCGTCATCGTTCTGGCGTTCGAGTCTTCTAGAACGACGCGCGCTTAGTTGATCACAGCCATCTCGTTCTTATTCCACCTACATTCGATGTCCATCCCGGATACGTAGATCGGGATACAAGATGTGTTGTGGGAACCGGGTACTACGGCAGGTACCTAGTCATGTTTTCACATTCTTGTTCGCTGGCGCTCGGGTTGACAAGATGCTGCCACTGCTGCCACTGCTGCCACTGCTGCCACTGCTGCTGCTGCTGCTGCTGTTGGGCGAGGAGGACGAGTTCCCGTAGGCGGGTCGCCATGGCGAGAATGAACAGGTATGGACCATTTGTAGAAGTCGCAGTCGTCACGTATGTCAGCGCTGCAAAAATCGATGCTGTTGATGGCATGGCTCCTCTACGCGCTAGGCGTGCCGCGACGGGCGAGTCGGATGTGCCACGTCGCTCCTCGCGCTCCTTCCGCCGCTCTTGTGATGGTCAGGTAGCCGGATTCACCTCGCAGGGTTCTTTAACGCCTTGCGCCAGAAGGGATGACTCACCGCACGGCGTTGGGTATGGCAGCAGCCACAGATTCATCTGCACCTCCAGCTTGCGGAGGGAGGATCGAGTTCAGAGACAATGAGCTATTAAAATACGATCCTTCATCAACTTCGCGTCACGCTACCTCTTCTATCTTGTGGTACTGGTCGCCAACGGCACGGTGCCGCTCTTCTTTGTGATGACGACCTCGAAGGTGAGTGGAACTGGACAAAACGGTTTGACTTCATCGTGGCTCGATTTCTCTCTGGCTGTTTCGAGTCACCGCAAGACATCTTTTGTGAGGCGTACAAGTACTGTCCCTGTAGTGTATTATTGTCGGCCTAAGCTGACCTCTTCCAGGCACCTTGAACCGGGAGGCTCCATCGAAGTACACGACATCGACTTTGTCCCTAGGTCGATGCGAGGGACAGTGGACGGCACTCATTTGCAAAGCTGTATGCAACTGATATTACAGGCGGCAGAGTTGAACGGAAGGCCACTGATTTGTGCCCAAAACTACGAAGGCTGGATGAAGGGCGCCGGGTTCATACAAACCAAGAAGAAGGTGTTCCCTTGGCCGCTGAACGGGTGGGCAAAACCACCTCACAAGCGCATTGGATTGCTGAACAAGGATAATTTCTCCCAGTGGCTGGAAGGGCTTTGTATGGCGCTTTTCACAAGAGTTCTTCACTGGACTGAGGAAGAGGTCCGAATGTATTGCGCGAAGGTGCAGAAGGAACTCTCAGATCCAAAGATGCTCGTGTATTTCGAGGTGTGAGTCCAAGGCGTGATGTATGCCAGCTGTCCTGAACCTCGCTGATTCCAATATAGGGTTGCTATTCACGGTTGTAAGCCAGACGGTAAAGACGCTGCGTAGATGATGGGAAATCTGGGGAAGTTGCCCTGTGTTTCATGATGTGGAAGTATTGAGTTTGTCATTGCTGTATCCGTAATTGTATCTGTAATTGCCTTGCGTGTTAAGGTCTGGGGTATTGGTGATTCGCAATGAAGGAGCTGGGTAGCTTTGGGTGGGAGCTTAGGGAGCCCGAGCAACAACGAGAGACTGACAAGCGAGCTTCTCCTGCGAAAAGCACCCGGGTGCCAAAAATAGTCGGACGAGTGCGACCCGTCTCCCGTCCATTTGGAGCGCGCCCTCTTCCGGCTGCGGTATGGCATCCTTCGCTCGTGGCCTGCACGTCTCGCCAAGACGCACTCAGTGCTGCGCGTGCGGTTCCGGTACGACGGCACAGGGAGTTCCACTGGTATAAAATGCGCTCGCTATCGGTGGTAGATGTCGGGCTTGGCCTCTTGATTCATCGGTAAGCCAAGATGGCCGGCCTCGGTGGAGCGGCAGCGACTCCCACTTTGCTTAACAGGTGATAGGCGAGTAGTTGGCGTGAAACGGGACGACGAAGGAAAGCTGCACCCCTGCGCCTTTTTCTCTCACGGCCTTTCAGGGGCAGAACTCAATTGGGATATGCCTGAAAAAGAGCTCATGGCAGTTGTGTGGGCTTTCAAAGAATGGAGACCCTACCTTACCGGAACAGCTGAACCCGTCAAGGTGAAATCAGACCACCAAAACCTACAATATTGGGCCAAGAAGCAGGTCTTTTTGGGTCGGGAAGTTTTAATACTAGTTCTGCTAGCATGGCATTCTTAAGCTGCTAGAATGCTTGCTATTGTTCCGGGGCCCAATCCCACGTAACCTCCTTCTTTGTTAGGTGGTGTAGGGGTTTGGCGATGTCTTCGAAGTTCCTAATGAACATTCGGTAGAATCCCACAAAGCCGATGAATTCCCTGACCTCTCTAGGGTTAGTTAGCGTAGGCCAGTTCTTCACCGCTTCCAACTTCGCTAGTTCCATGCAGATTTCATCTAGTTTGATAAGAAACCCCAAATATATTGTTTCTTGCACATGGAATTCGCTCTTTCCGGGGTTGACTGAAAGGCCTTTATCTTGCAGCGCCTTCAGTACTTGGTGCACGTATTGTCGGTGTTCCTTCTCGATTTTGGAATAGACTAACACGTCGTCTAAATAGACTACGGCGCACTGGTCTAGTTGTTCTCGCAGTGCGTCGTCCATCATTGCCTAGAAGGTGGCAGGGGCATTAGTTAGTGTTAGAAAGAAAGGGGTTCTGGCACGTAGTGCCAGAACACCGTGTGGTGTGGCCAACCAAGCTGAAAAAGATATCATGAGAGCTGAACTTACGTAGTCAGTTCAGCTGGCAACAACAGCCATTTGCCACCATTTGTATCTATAATAGAAGCTCCTTGACTGTGCCAAAGGAAGACAGAGAGAGAAACAAGCATCTCAATCAATCAATTCCCAATCCATTTTACCTACCGAATCTAGAGTGCAGCGCTTCTGACAAGGCCTGATGCCCCAAATCCGATAATAGAGCCAGGTGAGGCCATGTTTGATGAGGACAAAATGCACACATTTTTCCCTTAGTAGAGGGGTGATGTTTTATAGTTAATGAACATTGCACCCACTACATCCGCTGCACCTCCTTCGCCACTGCGACCGCGTCTTCCTCCATCTCCTTTGCCTCCTCGTCGACATTATTAGGACTGCACTCTTTGCAGGGACAGGGCAAATCCGATTCGTAAACAGATTGAACCGAGAATGTAAGTTCGGCAGGGAAGGGAAGTGCCACGCTGCATAGGCCATCTGCCGCCTTAGGTCGTTTGCACTCCACGCTGCCATACGAAATGGGCTTCCTTATCGCTTTATCCGACCTGTATTGCGGGTCGCCGCAACATGCCGTGTATAAAACATCAGCCAGAAGATAGTAGCACATTCTTCCCTAACATGTATCTATGGTTAGTTAGCTTTGTCAAAATTTAAGTATTGAAGAATTTAGCTTACAGTGGCCGGTCCGAGATTATCCTTGACAGTTAAAGCTGGGTTTGTTCAGCTGCGTCATGTTACAAGCCCGCTGTCCGACCGACAAAAACTGCAGCTTTTAATATAGTGAGGATTTGAGGCTCTGCGCTGTCCGAACGTACACGAACTGGGAACCTTGGTAAGTGGCCGACCTTGTATGCGGCCCAACAGGCCGGAGAAGCCTCGTAATGTTAGAGCGGTGACCACAAAGCACAAGCACAAGAGTGAAAACCAGAACTGGGGTATTGGAATGAGAGCTAGTACCGTCATGGTTGGCAAATGCGGCGACACAGGCATTATTGAACCAAGGCATCATATCACAATGCGCAGGGCGGATCCAACATAAGTCGGGCAACCCAAGGTGAGTACAGCACAACATGGCCAGTAATATGTTTGTCAGCTCGCGAATTGGTGCTAGGGTGAAGGCCAGGGTTAGCAGCCACGGTGTGGATTGTTTCTTTCCATACAATTTTAGAGAGATGCTACTTCGAGTGAGATTTTCTATCGCATCTCGAATCTCGTCACATTTGCCAGTCGTTCACGGGCCGCCGGAGGGAAGACCGCCACATCACACAATGCATTATCATCCTCCATACAAGTCGGGCGCACCGCCAAGGAACACAATTCTATTTCGGAGAGCAGAGCCGTAGTAGTGGCCGCAATAGTGGCGGACGCACGGCCATGACCAGGGAGGCTATATTGATTCGGTCAAATCAATATGCATGGTTTGGTGTCGGCACACATTAAGGGAACAATCCATTGGCCGACACAGTCTCGAAGTCGGACAAACTAAATTACCTCTACAAGACCAGCCCACCTTAGTCGCCAAGACGGCCTCCCTACAGGGAGTCGACGTTCCGATCCTCGCAGCCCGGCTGCATGGCCAAGCCCAGTTTCTGAGCGCAGCTTGACCTTCCTAGTGCTAGCACTCTGGCGCTATCTCTCCTCCCTGCAAACTTCATTCCATCTCCTTCGGTTGCCGCCCAGTGCTGAGGACGGCATACGGTGGCTGCATGTCCCTGTCACATCCAAGGGGCAGATGTGATTAGTGTCACTCATCTCAATGAGGAGGCTGGGCATGGTGCACATGAACTCGAAATGCCTTTGCCAACCCCAGTGCGGCCGTCTTTGATGCGACCTCCCGCTCACCGTATTTTTGGTGAGAAAAGCCATTTTCAGCCTGCAAATCCAGGGATTAGGAGCCGCTCTGTGGTGGCAGCCTTGTCTTGGTAAAGTACTACCATAGTTGGGTATAACTCAGCTTGGTTTCTAGCGAGAGGTAAAGAGCTCAGTGCAGCAATCTCAAGCTCATCGCCAAATCTCCAACTTCGCCCTGCTGTGACGATCTGGTTCCTCGTCAAGGGGTGAGTGGTCACACACAGTAACCGAGGGTGGATAGAGTGTCAAAGAGTAAATAGATCGCTTGCTAAACCACTGTTCAATTGCAAAGACTGACTGTCTACCGGAATTGATAGCTGAAGAACCACAAAGGCTCTTCAGCTCTCTAGTTTATATACATCATGGTGGCCCCCTTGCCTCAACCGTGGCCCCCTAAGGGGCCACTCTGTGCAACGTGATTCGTGATTCTACCATTCCACGCTCCGCGGTGCGCAACGTGCCTCGACTTGACGTCTTCCATGGATCCTATGCCTTGCCGTCAAACGGCGTTAGGGTTTGGATATGGCCACAGGTGGGACGGGCGCGTCGCCAGTCAAATCTACCACTTCTACGGACCCCGTGGCAAGCGACATACCCGCTGTCAGTGTTCTCCTCGATGTGACCGGCAGTGTACTTCCACGACTTGTTGATGATCGGAACAACCTGAGGGGTCTTTACATCCGCCACAACGTTCACTGCACCAGTCATCGGAAGAGGCTCGTACACTGGCACGAAAGCGCTCTGCCGAGGCAAAAGAACGACCTTGCGACCCCTCTTTCCCAAACCCTCGACCCCGCAGCGAGTGCTCGCAATCGCATCTCTTTATCGCTGAGCACGGCCTTTCATAGTTTACATCCGTACTTATGCTCGCTCGAGCGCCAGTGCGGTGGCTCGCTCCGTTGACCCCTTCCTAACGTTCGTTAGGTTCATGCTGCCTTTGGCGTCAGTCAAGCCGTAGCCGGGCTCATAACCTGTCAGGTCGTGAGATTCAGGATTGGGTGGGAAGAAAGTGGCCTAATGCCTGAACAATAAGTGGGGCCACCCAGGGCATCCGGGGTAGCTGGAGGCTTGGAATCTGTGAAGACAGCGACACACAACCCTTGGGCAGGGGGTCTTCTACTGTCTATAATTTCTGTTTCACAACCATCACGAAAACCCAAGCCCATACTATCCATCGAGCGCGCACGCTGCTCTCACCCACCGACTCTAAGCACAAGAGCATGACTTCTAGGTGAAGAAAGACATTCTCTTCGCTATCAGCGATGCCCTGGATGGGGCAGTCGCCTGCTTCGATGGCCAGATATGGCCAGGGCTCGGTAGGAATGCCGGGCCAGCGCCGTTCAGCCACCAACTGGGCCGCCGCCATCCCCGCGTACCCGTACGACACCCGGTTCGAGAACTACCCGAACTCGTCCTACTACCGCGTCATCGCAACGGGCGACCAGACGTTTACCGAGGAACAGGCAAAGGCGGTAATAACGGCACGGGACTGCGAGGGTGGTCAACACTATCTGCAAAGATGTTGCCATCATCGGTGGCGGCGCCTCGGGATCGTACTCAGCAGTGCGGTTGCGAGAGGACTTTGGGGTGAGCGTTGTTTTCATCGAGAAAGACGTCACGCTGGTATGTCCAGGTTCCTACATATCCATTCAACGCTTCACATGCTCATTTCTTCTTTTAGGGAGGACACGTCAACACTTGGGTGGACCCAGCAACCGGCCGAGGGTTCGATGCTGGCGTACAGAACTACATCGACTTAGGAGGCGCTAAAGCCTTCTTTACGCAAATGGGAATCGCGACGCAGCCCAATGTCCGGTCAGTCCTGGACACGGTCTATGTCGACTTTACCACCGGAGCCAGGCTGACCAACTACACACCACCGTCCGCGGCGGACAGGAGTGATGCGCTGAGACGCTTTCTCGCCGCGGCCGAACAGTACCTCCCCATCTTGGAACCAGGCTGGTGGTCGTTCCCAGAACCCAGCCAGACCCCTACCAACCTGCTGCTGTGGCCGCAGGAATTCGTTACGTGTGGATGTCAACCAACGCTGCCGACCAATGGCGGCCACCCCTCACCCCGACTTGTCCAAAATGGCACCACAACCGACGCGTGAGCTTATAACGGTGGGCGAATGGCTTTTCGCCTTTCCCACCCGCGCTACTTGTTTGCGCTGTCGTCCATGCGAGGGGGCTGGGGCTAAGGATCGCCCATTAGACTGTGTCCGAGTAAGGAGCCTTCTTTCCTCATCCGCTTCGTCAAGGCCACGGTGCCCTTTGGCGACTGACTTTGGGTAGGTCGTTGAATATGCACATTCGCCAGTAGTCTACTGTCACTGACACCAATCGCCAGCAGCCAGACCTACATGCATCCTATCCCGCAGCTTGCTGGGCCTTGAAACCACACTTCAACAAAATCGACATAGAGCACACAACACCCAGCGCCATCACCTATCTCCGGCCTCTTCACAGCCTACCAAAACCGGCCACATCAGATAGATCGGCCGATGCTCGAAATCTGCAGGGATGCAACTATACCCACAAGACGATCAAGTACATCTTCCTTCGTCTTGGAGTTGATACTCCCTGTCAGATTTGTGAGTGGGTGCACATAGTGGCGAAAAGAGATTCTCTCACAATGCGTTCCATTCTTCGCCGGGAGATTCGCACGGACGAAAACCAATGTCTTTTATGCAGACACGTCAAGGACGGAGAAGAGAAATGGCCAAGATGTTTGTTATATGTTGCACCCTTTTCGAGCGATTCAAGCTTTGTCACGTATTTACCCCCCTGCTCTTGTCGTGTGTGACTGATTGGCCCAAAGTGTTCCAGGCCAGCCAACAAGCAGCGCTCGGGCTCAGCTTATGCTTTGAGGGGGAACGGCCGTTGCTGGGTTTATAACACTCTGGCGGAGAAGGGTGAGTTCTGCTTGTTATCCGACGGACAACATATGGGGTGAAGTAACAAGAGTTTTCTCCTCGTCGTGTTAAGGCACTATCGATTGCCCCACGACTGTTGAGACCGACAATCCGCGAATATTGAGACCGAAAAGCCGCGGCTGCTGAGAACGACAACCTCCTCCTCCACGATCGCTAAGCCCGACGCCGTTGCCCGTCAATCCTACAAGCTTGCCACCCCTGGCCATCACCGCGAGGCATGAGCCAATCTCGCCCAGAGCTCGCTGCGCTGGATCCTACATGCCGTGCAGGCAGTCGCTAGTTACGACCACCCCCTGCGTAAGTACACTACATCGCGACGCATCCTCAATCTGCGTCGAGTCGAGCCTGTCCTGTTCCACCCAGGGGCCGGGGCAGTTGGATTTCGAGACCTCGTGATCAATTGCCGCTTGGACCCGCGTCGTCGCTCAAGCCAAGGACCTTTGCTCAACAAGTCAGACCATGCCGGCCGGCCAAGCTTGCTCGCTGTGCTCGTGGCCGCCATTCTCGGCAACGCCTCCCGGTCTCGGCTCAACAACGAGCTCGCAGAGGCTGGGCTGCCAAGCCACTAGCAATATGCATGTCGTTGTGGGACAACATCTTGAATCCGTCGTCGTCTGCGTGGGAACCTTAGCGAGTTTCAGAATGCTGAGTTCTAGGATACCGTTTTGGTGGTAGGAACAGCACGGTACAACAACCTCATCGAGCAGAAGCCCAAGCAACCGGATATCTTCGTTCCCTCCCCTTTTGCTAAGTTTAGACCAGGCGGTAGAAACGCGCACCGCGCTATCGACCGTCCCGTCGAGTCAGTCGCCATTATACGCTGCCAACACTCGTTAGCGGCAATGGGAGCCTTTGTCAACCCGCGAGGGCAGACCGTTCGATGATACTCTCCGCATCTGCTCCACTCGATGCACGCGTTGAGGAATACAACACACCCATCACCTCGGGCGGCTCGGACTGCCGTATATCTGGCAGGCGCTGTGGCACGCACAGTGCGGGACGCGCGCGGCAGCCGTTTGAGTCTGGCGATGGCTTGGCAACCCGCACCACCACAAGATGCCTCCATCTCGGGGGAGCCAGGTCGTGTTTTGCCGAGAACATCTGGTCAAATGAGGCCTCGTCAACGGCGCAGCGGGCACCATCTATCACCTGGCGTGGGTAGCGGGCGACGATCCTTGTCAACTGCTCCCCGGCCTCTGTTGTCATCCGTTTACCCCGCGACCTCCCGCCGTTATGCTTGGGCCATGACGCGGCCTGCCTTGTCCCATTCCAGTTCAACGGCCACGACCTGCCCACGGGAATTGTGGTCATTTGGGTGCCCCGCATCATCTGTCCGCGCATGGGCTCGTCGAATTATGGCGAGGAGGCCGCCGTACGGGCACTGGCTGTATACGGGCGAGTGGCGGACGACGAAGGGGTAGTGTTTGGGTACAATGTCGCCGACAACTTCCTCGATGCCCAACCGGACGACATTAACGACATTATATTCCTTTCGGAGGGGAAGTTCTTGGTACCCCTCTTGACCGAGTGGTGGATGTTCAAGACCACGACCTCCCGCGACCCCCGAGTCGACAGCTGGCTGGAACTACAGACAAGACCGACTAACAACGCGGAGAGAGTGGCGCCTGTCGATGGGCATATTCAGCTGCCTAGTTCTGCGCTCATCCGGAGGTGGGCGTTTGACATAGTGGACGAAAAGACGGAGACTCGGACGAAGAGGATCCCGGATCCCATTAACGGATACCGATGAAGCCAATCGCATAACTGTTGGAGTGGTGTCGTGTCTAGCGGAGAATTGCAAGCCAAGGTCTCCGCTGGAGATGTCTAGGACACGAACGGCGGCGACTGTGGAGGATCTTAAAACAGCCGCGTTCTTTGGGGACGGCCAAGCGGCAATGGGGAAGAGGTGGAGCCCGCAGAGTAGTAGGAAGAAGCCGGACATCAATTTTCTATGTTTATTTCCTTTGTCTGCGCTTCTTTTTCTTGGTGATTGCTTGAAGGTTTCTTTAAAGATTGGCGTTGGGCGTTCTGGCAGCCGTATCATGGGCATGGCTGCATCATGCACACGTAATTTTCTACTTGCCTTGGAGCATCTCATAGACCGTTCTGATTTATCTACTCGTTTGCGACTTCTCAAGACTGCCATTGCATTCTCCGCTTTGGGGTCTTGCCGCGCGCGCGCGGATAAGCCCCAGTTGTTTCACATGAGTCTTCTTGTGTATCTTGTTTGAGATTTTCTCACTGGATAGGACCCGCAGCAGCAAGGCGCCACAGATAGACATCGAGCTGCGAATCGGACGCTCAAAATACCGTGGGGACAAAGTGGCGGTGCTCGATGACACGGCCACCGGGACGGAGCAGCTTAGTCCTGATAATGCTTAGTTCCGGGTGAGGGCGCGCTGAAGACCCCCGTCGACTTGGTGACTAGGCACGCCATTGGGCCAAGATGGTAGCCGCACGTTCAAGCGCGAAGTGTCCCGGCCTCATAGTCCGCCCGATGAGTCGGACATTTGCTGGCGACGTGCTGTAGACGTCGATCCTAGCCCTGCCGTTTATCCACTGACAGAAGAACATGGGTGTCTAATAAATGACTCACGCTCACGCACAGTAGGTCACGATTCTTTACAAACATGCGCTCGTGGTGCTCATGAGCTCCAACACTTCCGTTCACGCCACCGGGAACGGGGGCGACTCGGCCTTGGATAGCGGTACGCGCCTTTGCTGTAGAAATACGCATTGTGACGCGGTAAAGTGGCGCCTTGCGCTGGCAGCCACCGCAACGGAACGAGGACAAGGCGCATCTGCAGAAGCAGACCAAGAGCTGCCGTGGGACCGGTGCGCTCGGGAATGGGAGGGTGTGAACTAGATGATGAGAGATCGGAAGCAAACGAGGGACCAAATGACGGCCGAGACATGGAAATGTCGACCGAGCACTGGCTGAAAACCAAAACGAAGGCAAATGGCTAAAATGACATGAACATAGATTCCGTACCCAGCTTTGCTTTGGCTTTGGAGAAGGTGTTTCGTAACAGAACGCCGACTATCAGTAGATGCTCTGTAGTCTTTCCCTCGTCTACTCCTACTCAGAGAGAAGGTGGTCCAATTGCTGGCTGAGGAGAGCGAGCAACTGGCAGCCAGCTCAAGCAATCTGGCCACCATCCCCAATACCCATCCAGCGGCGCACATGTAACTGCCAGGCGGACTGGGGTAAGCGGCTCGCAAAATATGAGCGTGTACAACACAATGCAACCAAAAGACCTAGGATTTTGGGGCACGGTTAGTGAAGTGTACTCAGTAGATCCCGAATGAGAGTAGTGTAGGCGGCGCGACGGTGACTTTGCAGGTACCTGTTTCTCAGACTGAGCTCTGCCCCTTGGATGTGGGGTGTGGGGCCACAAATGAGGTCGGTAGTCATCTGGCAAACCCTTGAACTCTCTTCTTGTCAGGAGCCACCCTGACGAGGTACGTACCTGTGCACGAGCCAACCACAGGCAGCCCAAAGGAATATCGGCTAGAATAATTGTTAGAGGAGCATCTCTCCACAATACAAACAACAGGTTCACACCCTTGTAGGTCTCACAATCTGGTGCCCACAACCAGAATTGGCCTGGCCGTCCTCATCGACCGATTCAATTCGCTCGATTCAATTGAATACGGCACCAGCTGACTTCGTATCACACCAGCGGATCCGTCGCGTCGAGCCCGCGGTTAAACACCATTCTCGACTCACGCGACCGTGGACGTGAGGCTATTCCCAGCGCTTCCAACTCGATTCCGATCGAGCACCTCGATTCGGTCATTTCAAACGATACAGCGCTCATGCCCGCCAAAAAGCCAGTCGATCGTCTTCTACGTGCCCGTCAAACCATCAGATTCCACGCTACAGGGCATCCCAACGCTACAGCAATCTCACAGGCAGATCTCGAATTCGCTCGACAGTCGGTCCCGACGTTTGAGCCCGAAGACACCGAGCCCGCGGACGAACCTGCCCATCCTATCAATTGGGCACAAACGAGGAACTCGATTGACGCGTTCCTCGGCTCGTTCAGGAAGTAGCAACAAGCCGCACCTACCGCGCATCAACAACAAATCCAAATCGAGCAACAGGAGACCGAGCAACAGCTAATCGAGCAAGAGCAGGTCGAATTGCCGGCCTCGCAGGGCCATATCAAGTTCGAACCACAGCCCACACCGGTTCAACAGTCCCCATCTACTCAACAGATCGATCTAGGTTTGGGGCCCTCAAGGCGCCAACTCCACCCCAGTGAACTCAATCCACGTCATCAACGTCAGACCTCAGCACCAGTCATCCCGGCACCTCGACGCTCTTTAGCGTTTCGCTGTCCGATCTGTCCATCGGGCTCGAAGACTCTCTTGTACCCAGCTTTCTTCGGACACCTACACCACAATTCAACAGCAAAGCAGAGGCTGCGCGTCAATTCAAGGAGTTCGGTCGTCCGCCTTCACCAGGAACGACACCACCACCACAGACACCAGTCGAGTACCCATCTCCGGAAATCGTTCGCAACACACTTGGTAATAGAGACCGAGATCGATCAACACACAAGATGACCGGAGACGCACCACCCGGCCCAAACACACCACTCACTAACGCCATGGCGGCGGATCTCATCGCTGCAGCATTGAGCGGCACCGTGAAGGCCAAAATCGAGACTTCGGCAACCTCTTGGCAGCAGATTTCCACCAGGCCTCGGATCGATCAAGCCCAGGTGGCCTCAAGCATCTGACGTCGGCTACTTCGATCCATCAGCCAAAGACAAGGACTCCTCCGGAGCCGGCATCATTGCGGACGGAAAGGTCACCAAGTATACCAATGTCTTCCCCTTCTGTGATCTACTGGTGCATCTTGAGTCGACCAACGGTGCTGATGCCGTTCGCCGCGTTTAGACTCAGTGTCTACTCGGCGACGCCCTAGTTTAACACTTCCGCGTTCTCACGGCAGTAGATCGAGAGCTCCTCAATACTGCCACCATTTCAGCTATCTGCAACAAGCTCAAGTCGAGGTTCAAGACTGATTGCTCGATCGCCTTGGACACGCTCAAGCAGTCTCGATTCACATTATATGACGTGGCGGCAGGTCGAGACATCGCTTCCTTCGTACAAGCAATCATGCGCAATGCTCAAGCCTGCGACATGAACCAGCACGGTCAATTGATCGCCGCCTACGAAGCCCTCATGGCGAAATCAAGACCAAGTTCGACAAGTCTCGAGCCACCACTTCGATCGAGGAATTCCTGCTACAAATTCAGGAGCGCGAGATTGTACTGCGCTGTCGATCGCAGCATCTTCGATGTCAGCCTCCGCCAGTTTATGGCAAGCCATTTGCGAACCCACCTCCACTTGCGGCCCCTTTCAATCAGAATCCGGCTAACCCGTTCCAGCAGGCTGTTGGCAGAGGCAGGATGCCATACAGGGGCAACTATGGTAATCGACCATGGCAACAGCCGAGTCCGTTTCGACCAGATGGATGGCAGCAGCCAGCCCCTCAGCCTCAGCAAGCCGCTCGACAGCAGTCATTCGAGCAGAGGTATGGTCGACCTTGGCTTCCACCTGACCAGTACAACCAGATGCGTCAACAACAGAGAGCTCAAGCCCAGGGCCAGGCTGTTCCACCTGCTCGACCAGCTCAACCACTCATCCCTGAAAACAGGCGCCTTCCCCCTCTGCAAAGTGCTCCTGGCTTCCAATCGAAGCAGCAACAAGTGCCCGCGTTCCATCTCGAGGAATCGACATCGATCAGATATCAGCAGCCACAGGTACAGGACGCTCCCAATGAAGAATTCCACCCGCAGGACTTCGGCGAGCAAAGCTCCTTCTAGAGCACCCCTGTCGCCGATCCAGAATTTCCTGCAACAGCAGAGTGGCTCAACTATCCAGCGGCCCAATTCGATTTTGACAACGGAGACGCGATCGCACAGTTCAGCACGTCTACAGTAGTCAAATCGAAATGCCGTTACTGTGGCAACGAATTCCCTCCAACAATACCCTCATGGATCATGTGTACTTGACACACTTGCATAAGCCATGGCCGGGAGCCAAGAAGTCCAGCCTTCGAAATCGGGAGCCCGCCGATCGAGACTCGCCGACGACGAAGCAGGTCTCCTTCGCCAACCATACAGTAGCTATGCCTGCTCAACACGATCCGATGAACCTGTCCAACGTTCTGTCAGAATCGGAAATCGCCCTGCCGGGAAATCCAGCGCGGAGCCTCCCCGGCGGTCGATCTCCGCGCCGGTAACTCCATCCATTCCGGTCGTGCGCTTGGATGTCAACTCTCGACCGGACATCGGATCGGGCTTTAGCTTCCGATCCTAGAGCTACCTCAAGCTGGCCACCACACCCGACATCGATCTACCTAATCAACAGCAACAAATTTGCGGAGATACTGGCTGCACAACCACACTGGCCGACAGACAGTGGCTTGATACCCACTACCCCAACCACCAGGTCAGATATCGAGCTCCACCACTGACAGTTCGTGGCATCGGCCAGGGAGTCCATGAGAGCCGCGATTACACTATTTTGGACCTCAATTTCAGGGGCACTCGACTAGGTGGATCTGAGGCAATTGCAAGCTTTACCCGAGAGGTCACCATCGTTGACGACCTCCGAGCCAACATGCTTCTAGGTATGGACTGCATGACACCAGAAAATTTTGATATCCTTCTGTCTAAAAATATCATCACCATCAATTCGTGTGGCGGCATTCGCATCGCGGTCGAGACGAAAAGGACAGCCGACCGCACAAATCTTGAGTCATTACTACTCAACACCTCGTCGTGCCACCCAGATCGATGGCCATAATAGACATACGCCACGCCATCCATGTCGACGACGGTCAGGCGCTGCTGTTTCAACCTCGATCAGCAACAAGGTGTCCGTATTCGCCGGCGTGGCAGATTGCCACCCCGACTCGATCCTCGTGCGCAACGACACCAACAGGGCAATCACAATACCCAACAACCACTGCATAGGTCATCTCGCCTCGATCGACCCGGACCGTCAGGCATACCTCATCGATCAATACGATCCTGAAGCGGCGGAGTTGGCAGTGCAAAAACCAGTGATACCGGAGGCAGAAAGTCGATTCGCAGATGCTATTCCTGGAGTCATCGATTCCGCGCCCAAGCCCGTGAAGCATGCCAATGGTATCGCCATTTTCGGTCTACCTCTAGAACAACTCAAACAGCTCGATGCTCTTCTCACCGAGTTCGAAGACGTATTCCGAGACAAAGGCTTCGCTGTCTCACAACCCGAGGAGTCCACGCGGACCAGACCCAAGCCTAGCTAGGAAACCCAGGTCCCCAAAGGTAGAATGGTCGTCGACCTACGACTCCTCAACCGCATCGTCATCGCAGATGCATATTCTATGAAGTCTCAAGATGAGATTATGGCTCGCGTCGTTTCGAGCGAAGTTCATTACCATTCTCAACGCCATCGCGTTCTATTACCAGTGACGAATCGATCCCAGAGACAGATGGAAGTTCACAGTCACAACCCCGGAGGGATAGTTCACCTTCAATTGTGCTATTATGGGCTATAGGAACTCGAACGCGTATGTGCAAAGGCAGATGGACATACTGTTCAAAGACATCGAAGAGGCAGATTCTTACTGCGACGACATTGTCGTCAGATTGCCAACCTTCGAGGCACACCTTGAGCATCTTCGAGCAGTGTTCACTAAGCTTCGCGAAAAGAACATCTCGATCGGGCCCAGCAAGTCTTTTGCGGCATTTCCAAGTGCCGTGATATTGGGTCGACTGGTCGACGCCTTCGGTCTATCTACCACAACCGAACGACTGGAGGCTATCACCAAGCTCGAGTTCCTACGTACACTGAAGGATCTCGACCATTTCATCGGCGCTACGGGATTTCTGTGGCACAACGTCCCTCTTTTTTCGATCCTCGTGGCCCCTCTCGAAAAACGGAAGATTGAGCTTCTTAAGACTAGGTCGAGGATTGGGAAACGAAAGTTCTAGTCACACGCAGTTCAGGTGCTACGCCCCTCCCCCGATGAAATCGCCTCGTTCGAGTCAATTAAGGCTGCCCTTTCGAAGCACACCAACCTGGCGTTCTTCCGAGATAACGAGCCACTGTGCATCGGCGTCGACGTATCCACAATCGGAATCGGAGCGGAGGTCTATCACATCGAGCCGTCTGCCTTGACCAAGCTGCTCGATTCACAAGGATCGATCGCCAAATACCCCCCTCGAACGGCGATCTAGCCCATCGCCTTCCTATCTTGCACACTCTCGAATGCTGAGAAGGGATACTTCTCTACTGAAATGGAGATACTGGGCTTTGTTTGGGTACTCGAGAAGTGTACGCGCTGGACTACAACGACTCGATCTATGCTAATCTACATCTTTACGAATTACAGTGCTATTCTCGGTCTCTCCACCAAAGCAGATATTGCGAATTCCACATCCGCGAGCTCTGCGAACAAACGGCTAGTTCGAGCTATGTTGTTCCTCAGCAACTTCAATCTCAAAGTCATCCACAAGCCAGGCATTGCATACGTCGTTCCCGATGCTCTGTCTCGACTGCCGACTGCGAACGGCATCTCGGATCCAAACGCACCAGGCGGATTGGATTTTCTGCCCTGCGATCGAAAAGAATACTGGGCCCTCGTGGGCTACGATGGACCAAAGCTTCTACGAATATAGCTTCCATCCACAGAGGTCATCAAGCCGTCAAGTCCGCTGCAATCGATCGATCCATCGACGGCGCAGTCGACCTCCTTTCAATTCAGAGTGCATGATGTTCGACATCGCCCCAGACTTTGTTAAACGTCTGCAAGAAGGATATCTGCAGGATCCGGCTTGGAAACACGCACTCAACGCAATCAAGCGAAACAACAAGCTCGGTGACAACGCAGCTGAGCTACCCTTCGAGCTATATAAGGGTCTCCTATGGAAGACCGGCGGACCCTTTCCACGTCTCTGCATTCCCAACTCGCGCGTCACCGAGGTACTGAGCTCGATCCGCGACGGCAACCATCGAGGGTTTGACGGTATGCGAGCTCGATTGGTCAACTTCTGCCTTCGCCACCCTGTTCGCTTCATTCGACAGTTCGTCGATCGATGTCCGAGCTGCAAAGCAAACGACAAACGTCGCCATAAGTCGTACGGCGACCTTCAACCCATGATCGGCGTCGCCTGCCCTTACTTGTTCGTTACGATTGACTTCATGCTCGGGCTACCTGTTTCAAAGCCTAGCTTCGACGTCGTCCTCGTAGCGACTTGCAAATTCAGCAAGGAGGCTCAACTAATTGAGGGCAAGTCGACTTAGAAAGCATCCGACTAGGCACCGGTATTCCTGCGCAGGCTGTTCATCGTCAACTGGGGTCTCCCAAAGATGATCTTGTCGGATCGAGACACAAAATTCGCCGCCGCCTTCTGGAGATCGATTTGGAAGCAGCTCGGCATATCACTATTCTATACAGCGGCCTACCACCCAGCCACAGACGGACAGAGCGAAAGGACAATTCAATCGATCTCATCAGCGCTAAGGCCCTATATCCAGGCGCTCTATGATGTGACAGAATAGCTAACAATACTTCAGCGCCTCAATTCGAACACAAAAACACCAGGTCGAGCGTCACAGGCAAGGCCCCGAACGAGATCAAGAAAGGATTTACACCACTCGCAGTCAGCGACGTCATTGCAGGACGCCAACCGCGGGTCGATGTGGATCTGCCTACAGCTCGAATCGAGGCTCACGACGCCATCGCCATAGCAGCTATGTCAGTCAAGCACTACTACGATCGAACACATACAGCCAGATTCTTCAACATCGGAGACAGAGTGTGGTTGAGATTGTGCAAAGGATACCAAATGCCAGCATCGAGACTCATCGGTCGAAAATACGGGCAACAGATCGCCGGGCCACTCAAAGTGCTCGAGCGAGTCGGTCGATCTACATACAAGCTCGAACTCCCACCACAATGGAAAATACGCGATGTCATCAGTGTCGATCATCTCGAGCCAGCTCGGATGGATCCATTCGGCCGAAAACTACCTGGCATACCACCAGTTCGAGCCGAAGACCACAAAATCGAAGCGATCAAAGGATCTCGAACACAGAAAAACGGAACATTCTACTTGGTACAATACGAAGATTTAGTTGTCAAGTTTAATGAGTGGGATCTCAACGCAGGCATTGGCACACAAGGCACCGGATTTGCTGGAAAAATGGCTTCAACAAAAGAAATGAGTATATATGTATTTAGAACTATCGATCTACCTAGATCGATCGAGCTGTCAACGAGGGCGTTGACATTTTGTGTGGCGGCAGATTGTCAGGAACCACCCTAACGAGGTACGTACCTGTGCACGAGCCAACCACAGGCAGCCCAAATGAACATGCACACGTGTAGCTCCGCTGCCTTTTTCCAGCTCCGCCGCCTTTTTCTGTTTGTTCATGTTCCTCGTCCAGTTGTCACGGATCTGACCGTACGTATATTCTTTCTGACAGATTCTCCCTCCACCTGCGAACTAGACCCGCAAAGATAGCACCGCATAGAGACAGAGCTCTGCCTATATACATCTCAGCAGAGTGCATGGCTGTATGTAGCGCGAGCGAATGAGGAAGAGCTTGCAGCTGAGGACCTGCTGGTTCCGCCTCCCAACCCTAGCTCGGGGCATTCATGGGAGAGTCGACTTGGCGGAATCTGGGTGCTAAGAAGCAAGTTCTCTGGCATGATTGATCAGGCTGTGACAGAGGTGGACGTTCTCTTTGGCATGGATGCCGTTGACCCACGACCACAATGGGCTCTCATGCCATCATCGCTCTAACTCAACGGTCAGCCTAAGGTACCGGTTGCAAGACTTAGCGTACTCCACGGCAGGGCCAAGCCGAGACCAAACGCTCGGGCGGCCTTAAGAGTCAGGGAGGATAGCAAATTCAAGATTGTCCAGATCTCTAACACGCACATAGTCACTGGTGTCGGGGTATGCAAAGATACTATTGATGTCCATAGGAAATATCTACCAGAGAGCGAGGCTGACCCACTTACGGTTAACTTTATTGGAAGGATCTTGGATGTCGAGAAACCAGACCTTGTGATTCTCACTGGAGATCAGTTGCACCACGACATCCTCGACAGCAAATCTACCCTCTTCAAGGTGGCTGCTCCTATCATCGAGCGTTCAATCCCATTCGCAGCCGTCTTTGGCAATCATGATAGTGAGGGCATCCGCGCATTATCACGTGAGTAACTTCTTTCATAAGGTGGCCAGTACGAAGAGCTGGCGATCAACAACACCCTCGCACTCTCGCAAACGGTGTAGACTGCTTTGCTTCTCAAGATAGTTATGCATTCTCCAATAAGCTGGGTCTTGGGAATGATAGCTATTCATTCTTGCTGACTAGATTACAGGCACGGCACAGATGTCAATACTTCAGAATCTGCCTTTTAGCCTCTGCGAGTCAGGTCCAGAGCATGTTGACGGCATAGGCAACTTCTACCTTCAGGTCCTGGCTCCTGCGCTGTCACAGCTCCCGTTCTCGACTTTATATTTCCTGGATTGGCACGGTCAAAAACCGAGCAAGATACACAATCCAGACTATGTCCCTATCAAGCAAAGCCAAATTGACTGGTTCACTGAGACTTCCCAAGCGCAACGAAGCGCGCGTGAGAAAGTCGATAACGGCAACCGCTTTCATCTGTCTCTAGCTTTCCTACACATCCCTCTTCCCGAGCTCGGTGACCGCCATCTTAGCATACGCAACGGCCACCGGAGGGAACCGACCGAAAGTCCCAGCTTCAATTCCCATTTCTACGACGCTTTGGTCAAAGAAGGCATATCAGCATTAGGCTGCGGGCACGATCACGTGAATGACTTTTGCGCTCTGCTGCCACAACAAACGCAGCAGGATGGCGACAAAACGCCTCAGCCTAGCCTTTGGCTATGCTATGGAGGTGGCAGTGGGTTCGGGGAATATTGTTCGTATGACGGAATGCGATTTCACCGGCGAGCGCGGGTTTGGGAACTCGATACGAGTACCGGGAGCTTGAAGACTTGGAAGCGGGTCGAATATGCCATGGACAGAGTTGATGAGCTGGTGCTTGTGGAAAGTGGAGCGGTGGTTAATCCTAGGGAAGATGACGAAGACAGAAGCTATGTAGGGAGCTGAACCTGATATCGCTAAGTGATGCAGCACACCCAGCCTTCAGCACAGCTCTCAGTTGCCTGAATAAAACGACAGAAAGTGAATATAGGGTTGCAGCTACCTATGAGGATCAGTCATTATTGAATCAATTCCTTCCAGCAGGGTGTATATATTTCAGGCTTCTTTCGATGTCGTCTCAACAAAGCAAGCCTTGTACCCCATCAAGCTTCTCGTCAATTTCATCCTTCCCCATTAACTCTTCTATTTCTCCCCGTAGTGTGTTGGCGTCCTCCTTCCGGCCCCAAACTCGAAGCCAGCCCTCCAGAACACTCATGAATTCAGGGACCCAAGAATGTTGTAATCCCCATTAATCTACAATCATCCGTATCTCCTCTCACATATTCTGCTCTGCTGCCGGAGTCTTCCCTTGGCTAAACTGACTGCGAGAAACGATTTTCAGAGATTCTATCCTCTCGACCATTCTCCAATCATCCCATACCCTTGACGCAGCGAAATGACTTCCAGCGCCATCCCTCCGCATCGTCATGGCGTCCCTATCTGTTCAAAATTACGCGCCAGGTTGAGCATCACCTGCGGGGCCGGGAGTCTAAGAATGCCTCCGAACTGAGCAAGGAGATCTCGAAGAAGCCGTTCTTCTTCAAAATGATTTGTAACAACGCGCTTTATGTAATCGAGACGAACAGACACAGCGAGTCGACTGAACGTTCCGAGTTCGCTATCAAAAATATCAGTAGTGCATTTCCAAATTTGCGCCATTGCCTGTTTAAGGGATTCCGAATCCAGTTCACCGAGAAGCCGACATATCTGACCCCAAGGATGCCCCTTCTTGGTGACTTTTGCGGACATTCTTTTGATGTAGTCACGGAGAAGAGAAGTTACTGTAGAGAGCCCGGTTTGTATGAGGTGGATGAACACTTCGAGAAAGCAGGCTAGGGTTCGAGGATGATCGGCTCGAAGGATTTGTTCGACAAGAGCAGAGGCTTTTGGAAAGTGCGCAGCGAAACTTGACGTACAACCCCTTTTCTATGAGCATGGCATCAGTAAAGCAGTACGAGTCGAAATCGTTGCATAGGGTATTGTCCAACTTGGCGCCATTTGGAGCGAGGAGGTCCCCATGGTCGTCGAAGTTCATATTTGGACAGGAGTTTTCGAAATATACCTTGATATTATGGAACAGATGCTCAGAAATCAACAGAGGCTGAGATGGAGACGGTGAATGCGGGTCGGAGAAGAATCCTCGGACGTTATTACGATTGAGCTGGAAACCGAGTTTGTCGTCGGCGAACGGGGCTGCCCTAGCGCATTGTGGGTTGACTAGGGAAGTACGGGTGCTCGGCCTGTTGATAGAGTCTTCACTGCTGAGAGTCCCCGGTCGCCGCAAGGGCATGTGTGTCTCGTCGACGAAGGAGTATTCCACTGATACAGTTCGGCCTCGTTAATTCAGCTTCCTTTGAAGGCCCATGAAGAGGAAAACTGACCCAGTTTTGCTAAAGTTTGTGCAAGAGTTTGTGACGGAGCGGTTGGATGTCCGCTTCGGTGATCGCTGTCTTGCGTTTGCCCCAACTGTACTTGTTTGCATGGTAGTGTTGATGTTTCCAATTGAAGTGCGTTCCTCATAATCGCTTTCTGTGTTCCTTTTGAGGTTGAAGCAATGCTGAGGCTCTGGACTGTTAAGCTGTCGCTATATATCCCCCATAGTGTAGTGCTGTGGCTGTTTCTGTGGCTATTTCTGCGACGAGATTCTCATAGTATTGCGATGGATGGAAGTTGTACTTCGCCAGGCTGTCGGACTGGGATCGCCCGTCATTCATGATAGCATTCAGCCACGGAGAAGGAGCAGGATTCGGCATCTGGAGCGCCGTCACGGCAGGGCCACCAGCAACGGTGGTCGGGGTCGTAGGCACGTGGGTAGTCGGCTTGTCCTCGTGAACAGTCAGAGATTGGCCGCTGGCTGCCAAAGGCGAGCTGGTATAAGAGGAGTCCGCATCAGCTTCGGACGCGTCGTGAGGACGTGGTGTTGACCGTGAGGATGGCGGTGCGTCGGTGCTTGTGCCGGGGACACTCAAGCAATGGGTGGAATGTTTTCGCTTCAAAGTGCTGACGGTCGCGTTTGGGATGGAGCTTGTGGCCGACTTGGAGGTGGTGCTTTGTTGAGGTCGAGCTTGATCCTTTTATTAGCAATTCTATGGCAGGTATGTAGAAATACTAACACCGAGCAATCTGGTCGCAAATTGTATAAATATCCCGTTGTCAATGCTCGGCTCGATTAGCGGCTTTAAGCGACTCGTGGCTACACCGCAAAGCTGCTCCATACACCCCAAGCTCTCATCGCGAATCTTAGCCGTGACGAACGCTCCAAAGAGCTATAGTATCTGGTTAGGTGATTTCCGAAGAGCAAACCGCTTCTGTGGTACGTTTCTCCTCAAGTCGTCATCGCTAAACACATATTGAACGACATTTCGCATTTGCCGTCCCTTGTGACCATCGATATTGGGATATTGGGCCTTCTTGGGATGAATTTGTCGATGTTCTCCATGAGGGCTTGACGGAAGGTCAACCACATCATCCTTGTCACTCTGGCTCATGCAACGTGCTGAATTTAAACCAACATACGCAGTCCCAAGGGTGAGGCATTGTGGCTACTTCCCATTCGAGCCCTATCAAAGGTTGAAGTCTTGGCCACCATGCTTTCGTCGTGGGGGTTCAGGGTCTGCGCGGAGAGTCACGCTCGGGCGTGTGACAATGTTGGTCAGTCGCCTATTGGGAAGGGTGTATCTTTGGGCGATCATGCTGGTGGGATAGGTTACGTACTAATTTGCATTGGGTTTGAATGATGGTGGGAAGTTATTCCTTTTTTTCATTATTCCTTGCTCACCTCATTCTAAATAAATATATCCTTATCTATCACACTGCCCTTCCTTATTTATAGCCTCCCAGGTATTACTAGCGGTTGGGGCCCGTGAGACGATATCATGTCACCCCACTCATCGTCGTCCTCCGGCGATGGCGGTGGTTTCTGATCAAGGGGTAGCGCCGAGCCATCATCCGAAGGAGCTACTGGAGTCACCAAAGCTAGAGGATTTGCTTCAACTTTATCGAAGTAGGACGCGGCGGCTTAAGAGAGGCCATGGATGGCTTGAATGGCTGTGAGGCCGAGTTGGACAGTATCGTCGGCGTTTGGGAGACAGGAGACGTTGTACTCTAGCCAAAGGAAGCGATAGGCTGTTCCGCCATGCTTGAAGGGCGTTCCGTTGGGCACCGTAATGACCTAGATGCTTTTCTTGCCGGCGCGTCTATGCTGTGTAGAGATGTGCCTAGTGTCTGCAGCGGCCAAAGCGAGGACGCCCAAGAGTGCGTCTTCTTTTTCCCGAAAACAGCGTCCAAGGCGATCAGCTTGATAGACGAGTCCCAGCCAAACATGTTCTTCTGGTTCTTGGAGACGCCGCCCCCAAGTGTGACTCGGCCGGCAGTCGAATCTTCCTCCATCCGTCGGCGAACAAACCTTAATGGTATCCTGGCGAACGGACGAGGCCGGCCATGTCACCCGCCGGTAATACTCAACATCCCCAGCATTGTGCATTCGCTAGGAGCCGAACCTGGATATGCGATACCAAGTCTTGCGTTCTAATATCCCGGTAAAGCTGTCGGCGATGATGTATTCCAATATCTCGGGATTGTCACTTCCGATACGTTTTGTAGCATTCGGTTTGTTCGCGTCGCATATTTTTCCACGCCTTTAAGGTCAACGTCGAAGTTGGCAGGAGGAATTCGAACGATCGTTTGTATGGAGTTAGCCGATGGACGGCCGTATATCCGCTCCAGGGATGGATTCCCCGGATTCGGGGGCACCTCGGTCACCCGTGGCGTGGTTTCTCGCTTAGTGGCTGGAGTATTCGGTCGTGCATCCTCGTCCGCTTCCTCGAAGTCCCTAAAGTCCCCAGCCTCGGATTCGTCTCCTTTCCGGCCAAGGCCGCGTCATTGGCATGATTCCCTGGCAGAAAAGCATCGTCACGCTTGTTGTTATTCTCAAGCGTGGCAACTTCTTCCTGAATACGCCACGCTGGACCTGTTCCTCGCCTCGACCGTCCGGGACCTTCACCAAGTCCACCGACAGGGTGGGAAGCATCTATCACCAGTCGAGGGGTGGAGAGTCCATCCTTGGACTCTTTCGAGGGTGTCGGCGGGAAGAAGTCGGTTGACCACGGGTCGGGCGAAGGCTGGCAAGTTGAGAAGCCATTGGCGGGTTTTGGGAGCGCGATGCTTCCTTGTCAGGCGATGGGACTTGCCCTGCCAAACTCGACGTCGCGCGAAGGCAATGAGAGGTTTGGGCTCGGAGCTAAAGCCCTCTCGCCACCTCATCCTGATTTTGCGGGCATAGGTGCGTCTAGAGCCATCCCCCAGTCCCCAAATCTATCATTGTCCTCTACCCAAGGCGACTGGCCCGAGGTGGCGGGGATGCGGGGAGAAGGAGAGGCGGAGAGGAAGGCGCGCGGCGGAGGCTCGAGGTCGGACTTCGCTTGAGACGATGGACGCTTCAGGTCCTTGTCGGTGGCATCTGCTGTCGTCCATGGTGAGCCCCATGGATCGTCCATTCTGTATGGCGATAGCTATCATGTTGCGCGTTCCAGGCCCCGTCTAGCTGCGGCGAAGCATGTCGTCTGAACTCGGTTGCGGGAAACAATCGCCGTTGCGTTCGGGTGGTTCGGGAATGAATTGGGGCGTCGAAGAGTTGCGTGAGAGAGACCGGATCTATATAAAACTGCTGCTATCTAGCCATTGGCGTTTGAACAAGGTGGGCGGAGACAGCGAGGAAAAGGGGCGATAATGCAATATGGGTTATACGACGTGGACAGTAAAACAATAGTTGGTGTTTTTTGGAGCCTAGCCAAGAGCTTCAGGATGCGCAAACTTGACACCCGGACAGTTTGCATGCGTCAGCCCGTGGAGCAAGCCACCAGAGGGCCACATTCCATCCATTCCACCCAGCCACGTCGAAACGTAGCTTAGGTGTATACTGCCTATCTATCTTCTTCACATCTCCAAGCTCCTTCGCATCTCCACTACAGAACCAGCAAGGTATCTCTCCTGGTAGGCACTACCGAGCTTCCCAGCTCCCCGATCCACATCTTTGCCTTCCTCAACTCCTGCCATTAAATCGCAAGACAGCAAAAGAAACGACGAACCAGTTGCAGATAAAATAGGCACCGTCTCTTCCCCGCCGCCGCTAGACTCTCCTCCTTAGCCGCATATTCTCGCTCAAGCCCGCCAGACAGGAACTCTTAGGGCGCGGCAGTCATCACCCGGCCCTCGCTCCTCGCTCGACGTCTCACCAGCTCATACAGAGGGTCCTGCCGAACAGCTCACCCTCATCAGGTTCGCCTCTGACCACCAGTGAGGTGTCGCCGACTAGCGAAGCGAGACTTTTTGTCCCCCTCAATTTTAGTACTTCGAAGGAACTAGCGGGGGTGGACCTCAGACGGTGTTCCAGCGTTCTCCAGTGGGTGGCGAGAAGTCGCCAGAAGTACCGTGCGCACTAAGCTGCCAAGAATACCTGTCGCTCGCACGTGCTAGGGAAAACAAGGCGGCGGGGCGCTCGCCTTCCACACAAGTCACAGTCACACTCGACGAACTTTTTCTTCCCTTCCCACTTCACCCGCACCAGTGACGACGACGCCGCCGCCGCCGCCGCCAACGCTCTCATCTCTACGAATAGCCTCCTTCCGCCATTGGCTACGCCGCCCGCCACCCGCCGTCGTCGCTTGCTGAGGAATACCACAGCGACAGATTCAAGCTCAGGACCTTTTTGCCCATTTTGCGAAAGCAAGTCGGTGGAACGCGTTTGGCTTGTTACCCCGGAATCGCTCCAGGCCTTCCAGCGGTACGTTGCGCTGCGTTTGCGAGCAAGGCCCCGAGGGCAACTCAGCTCTGGTTTCCGCTGTCTGTGCCCAAAGCTTTGCCTCGTACTTCATGTTCTTACATCATCGCGGACAACGTCGTACTCACAACTCTCAGGCTTCTTAGGTTTATTGGTGTCACTGATCTCGCCCTCCGTCCGATTCTCAACCCACATCACAGCTGCTCGAACCCAGCCCCCCCCCCCCCCCCCCCCCCCAAAAAAAAAACCGCGAACGCCGCAACTATCTCGACTCTCCAAATGCCGCGCAATATGGCACTCAATCAAGGTGCTGCAGCCGATTGAGTAACAGCTTGGCCTCGAGCGAGATCCTCCCACTCCCCAACTCGCCAGCGGCAACCTCATCGCACGCAATCCACCAACTTCTTTTCAGGAGAGCCACAGCCGGTTGGGATCGTCGATGCTGGCATCAAGTGGATCTCGGGACTGGGCGTCGAGGTCATGCACCAGCAGCGCCACGGGACCCCTGCCGTTCTCGGGGCTGCCATTCTCTCTTCCATTGCGTCGCGATAGAGGTCGTCCCCACGGTGCTTCGTCGTCATCGTTTTCGCCGTGCTCGGGGGCAAGTCCACCCAGACTCGGCACGGCACAGCAGCTGTACAGGGAACAGACCAGTCTCGGTCTCACAAACTCGCTCTAGATATCGCCATCTCCCTGGCCCCTGCACGCGTGGGCGACCAGTCGAGATGTCGGCGAGCGAACTCGTTCAAGCCCTTGGCGGGGTGGCCGTCCGACTCCTCCGTCACGCTATAGCAGTCCAAGTCGCCATGCTTGTGCTAGCATGCTGCATAGGGTCCCTTAAAACAAACGTATAGTTCCCCCGAAGCACCAAGAGGACCATTAGCGTCACATGCTGTGGGACAGCCCAACTTTCCGGGAACGTAACCCGGATTCCGCCCTCGCTAACCCCCGGCCAGAGTCACATCAGTGGGGCGGCAGTTTCGGAGGACAAATTGACCCGGATGGCAACCCTTCCGCTGCCATTCCGGCCCCGAACCAACATCAAATCCAGCTCCAGATGGCTGGATTTTTTGGAAATAAGTAGATGCCAAACCCTTTATCGCAATCATCGATGGCAGCACTATCAATACACCACCATCAATACACCATCAATACACCATCAATACACCATCAATACACCATCAATACACCATCAATATACCATCATCACTCCCACAGCAGAAGCAATCAATATGCGCGAAGAACATCTTGACCAACAATCCCCAGTTGGAGGCGGATTGCCAAAAATCACAAGTCTGCAATTAAAATTCCATCTCAACGATTGCTCTGTCTGTAAGGTGGTGAAATTAGATATCTTGGGGGGATATCACTTGGATGACAGTCTCTCGATGATATTTGACCATATTGAATGTCTACTCGTCTTGTTTACTCTTGCTGCGCCCCGCTTGGAGAACTATCGTTTGTTTACAGCCCAAGTCCTCACTCACTACCTCTCCGTCCGGCGAGGAAAACGAAGGGGGGGAAGGAAGAAGAGGAGGAAGAAAAGGAAGAAGAGGAAGAAGAGGAAGAAGAGGAAGAGAAGGAAGAAGAGGAAGGAGAGGAAGAAGAGAAGAAAAAGATGAGCAAGATGGTGTTAGTATTTCTTATTTTAGTCCACCATTTGGGGTGGGTGGTGAAACCCTTGCCATTGCAGCCACTGACATATGGCTACTTCTTCTAGAGGCTGGGGAGTCGTACCATATTCCACGTCAACCTTCTATTGTGCGAGGGAGCGGCGACTGGCCAGGTCTACACCAGGCCGCACATGACCTCATCGCCATCAGCGTGCGCCACCAGCGAAGCCAGAGTCGCTGATTACCCTTGAACTGGGGCTCAGCCGGCTTTGCCTAACAACTGTGTCGTCGTCACGATAATCCAAAGCCGCAGCGATGGCAGCATGAACAGCGTGGGCTCTGGCCGGCCCATGGATGCTGCCGGCAAGGGCACTGGCTCGTCCGATCTGTAGGTCTCTAATGCCGCTGCTTTTGGTCTTGAAGACTGTCCTACCGGGCCCGGATTAGTAACTGTGGATCACCTTGAGCTGATACCGGGACTGTTCGTGCTAGTGCTGGTGCTGGTGCTGGCGGCAAAAAGCGAGGAGGCTATCGCCATCCATTGTCGTGGCTGCCGAGGTGCCGGCGTAACATCATCAGCTCGGCAGCGGTCGCGGCGAGCTGATCCGCCGCCAGTTTGCTCGTGTGCGCGAAGAAGCGGAACCTAGGCACGGGGAGCTTACTCGTTGAGTTAGGTCGTTTTCACGTCGATGACCTCGTCTCGATCCTGTCCCTGGCCGAGTCAGCCGTCTTAGATAGCAAGAGTGTCGTCGACCATGACCATGTCTTGAATCAGATTCCGCCCTCAGGCTCGGTAGCGGCCACCTAGCACAATCTAATTGGCGAGAACTAAGAGTCTTTTCTTCTTGATAAGATAGGGAGATAAGACAAGGACCAGTAAACTACCACGTCCTAGAGGGTTAGCAGATAGACCGACCTACTAATCTCCACGCTGGCTCGAACGCCCATAACGGGTAAATATCAATCCAACCTATGGCCGTACGTCCAATATCTGGCTGAGGACGATTCCCATTCCCTCCTAGTCTCCGCGTCGTCCGCTTCGGTGTTCTCGTTATGGCTTTCACCATCCCTAACATCGTTTTTCGTCTGGCCAGGAGACCAGATTTCGATGGCGTCGCTCGGAGGTCCGGACAGCCAAAGAAGGATCATCTCCAGGCTTTCTATACCATTGGTACCTCCCCGCTAGACAGGCCAAGACATCCGGAATTCGTCCCAAGTATGTGCTGGCCCCGTATGTTTGGTTACTCCCCCCTCCGACTGACCGGTTGCAGCGCCCAGCTCGGCCTTGCTCATCCATTGCCTGCTAGGGATTCCCTCTGCCGCTGGAAGACGTAGCCCGACGATGGCAGTGTGACGCCCGAGGACCGCGCCTATCGTGGCAGAGCTCCTCGGCGCCCTACACAAGAAGAACGCGGAACACTTCAAGCCGCGGAGATCTAAACGAAAGAGCAGACACATTTAAGCCTCGCTGGCGACTCGAGCCACACGTTCCAGCAGCAGAACTCAAAGCAGTCTCGAAATACATTCGAGCTCGACCTTCAGTATCCTCAGCTCACTCAGCAAGCACTACCTCAAACCAGACTTCATTTCCGGGAGTATTTCCAGAGGTGGCATCACCACCTCGCACGGAGGTGACACCACAGCACGGGGAACAAGCATCGTCCTCGACATCAGCATCACAAGGCACGGAAGCAACCTTGACGATTGACGATCGATTGCCAGACACCTGCCCGGACACGCCAGCCCCACCACCGGCCCCCAAGCCTAACAGATTTGTCCTGGACCACGCTTTCAACCTCGACAAGAGCTTTCGAATACACCGATATCAAGGACGGGGAAGCCCCTCGACAGTCAGGCAAGTCGAAGACGTCAGCGAGTCGGCCCACGAAGATACTCCCGAGGCCACAACATCGGGAAAAGGTAAACAGGGAGAAGAGGAGGCAAATACCACACCAGCAATCGAGTTCGACTTCGAGCAACTCGAGAGTCGAATAGACACAACGCCGAGCAGTGTCTTCGTCGAAGATCCAGAGCCTGGAGACATGGCTCAACTGCCACCTGCGCGCAGCGGCCTCGACGCGTTGCTAGCCGACCAGGGGTTCACGGACATAGACTGGACCAACATCGGGACGGCTGGTGCTGAACGCCATTACAAACCGGCAGCCTAACGATAGCTGGAAGATTTGGCATGTTGACCAGCTCGACGAGGGCGGGCGAGCACGCCTCAGGGAGTCTCTCCTCTATTGGTAGGAGGCTATGTTTCGCGAGTTTTCAATGTCTACATTAGAAGTGAGTGATGGCTCAGGACCTACAAGTGCACGGATTCGGACTACAAAGCAGGTCGAAGCACTCACGACTACGCTTATACAGAAGATACAATACGCCAAAGCCTTTTGCATCACGGCTACTCCACAGCTGCTCGTATACCACCACGGGAGAGACAAAGAGCAAAGTGGAAGAGGCCACGGTCACGACGGAAGAGACTGCGGTCACCTCGGAAAGGATTTAGGCCACGGAAGGGTCTACGTTAACGATAGAAGTGACGACAGAAGTGACGACAGAAGTGACGACGACCAGTGACGCCGCACATGAGACGGATCGGGACACCAAGAGACCAGTGAAGCAGAAGTACACTGACCCGCTGCCGGTCGTTATCTGCCCGCCCGCCCCTACGTTCACCGTAGGCCGTGCAGGTCGCCGAGGGAACAGCCGTAGAACAAGCACAGGAGGAATGTGTGACGGATTCCGAGATAGAAAGTGGAACAGAGGGCGACGAGCAGACGGATGATGGAGAAGCCGAGTTGCGGTATGGACGGAGCCCTAGGCACGCTGACCGAGTGGTGTCCTTTGTTGTCAGCGAGGAAGATAAAGGAGAACGTCGTGCAACTGGGCGACCAGGTCGGACCGAGCGTTAGCCTATGTTCTTGTCCAAGTCGAACCTTTCCCCCTCAGCTTCTCCCTCCTTCGTCGGCTCGTTATTCTGTCGCGCATCTTAGTTTGCATCCTAGTTTTCGCTCTCTGTCTGCTCTCCTTCCTGTTGCATCTCCATCCTTCCTTCCACATTGACTAAATCGAGAGGGAGAAGACAAGGAAAATGAAAGAGAAGGCGAAGCACGAGAAGGAGAGGCGGGAAAAGAAGAAGAGGCGGGAAAAGAAGAAGAGGCGGGAAAAGAAGAAGAGGCGGGAAAAGAAGAAGAGGCGGGAAAAGAAGAAGAGGCGGGAAAAGAAGGAGAGGAAGGTCAAGGCTACTACCGACGTGGCTACAGCTGTCGACGAGAAGGCCGAGGGCGAGGTGAAGATGACGCTTTCAGTATGAGAGGTGGACCCCTCGTAAGGCACGGCGGGGAACGACGTAGGCGCGGACGCAGCCGCAACTACAGCCCCCGCCGACGATCAAATCGAACCATAGCCCCCGGACCTCTGATCGCACACCTGCATCCTGGTCCCAGCGTCCCAGCGCCTATTCTAGTTGGCGATCGCGTTCCTCCCGTCCAAGTTTCTGCAGGGCAGGTTCCGTTCCCGTTGGTGGCATGCGTTGTTGCAGTAGTGTGTCACCCGTCGTTTGCCCCTTGCCCCTTATACGGTAGTAGTTAGTAGAGGGCGCTGAGTTCTTTACTATCGAGGTTCAAGCGTGGCATTTGCTACTTGCTAGCCAGATAACCCTGGGCGCGCTCAACATGGTCCCGCGGATGAAGTCGAACTTTCCAACATGTGGCTGCCAATTGTGGCTCAGGTCAATGGGGCGGTTGCCGAGCAACTCGATATCCTCGCTCTCGATAGGCCGGTTAGGGAGCTCACTGGCCACGAGCTGCTACTCTGCAGCGGTGATGTCTTCCCCAAGTCGATCAGGTTCATCCTCAAACTCGTCCTCTTCGGCATCGCCGAGCACTGTGCCGTAGTAGTCATGCGGGTGCAGCTGGAGCGTGAGCTTCTGCGCGATGCCGGAAAGCCTCAGCAAAGTTGTCAAACAGGATGCCATCGACAGTCTTCAGCTGCTCGACGTCGGTGTGCGGGTGGTAGAGCGTAAGCTTCACGCGAGCGAAGTTCTCGAAGTCGGGGTGAGTAACAATGGGCTTGTAGCGAGGGAAGTAGTTGATGATGCAAGGCTTCTAGTGAGTGCCGAGCCCAGTCCAGGGACTCCTTGTAGGCTGAATCCTCGTAAGGAACTCGAAGTAGGTGAGCTCATCCCACCGACGCATATCGCGACCACAATACTTCTGGTATATCTTCTTAAATCCTTGCACCTCCTGGCCCTCGGCAGGGATAACAGCTACTTTAACCTGCTAAGAGGGATCACGGCTGTCAACAGACTGGAAGACGTAGCTTCACTCTGAAAAAGGAAGATCGAGAAGCAGGTGAGCGACCTCCATAGCCAGCCAGTCACGCTCAGCGATGAGCTTGTTCATCATTTTGGCGACCAGCGAAACCATAGGGCGAGCGTTGTTGACCCGAGGAAGAAGCCGAGAAAGCATGTCCTTGCACGGTCGAGTTTGTTTCTCCGCCTTGGAAGAGTATTTAGCGATTTAGTCTAAGACCGCGGCAAAGGAAGTACAGGGAGTGGAATCAGTGTTGGCCATCCAACCCAACACAACGCCCCGTATATAGTTGTTCATACGGCCGTCATTCGGGCGGGCACCGTCCAACATCTCATTTTTAGGGTTCATCTAGCAAGTCAGGTAGGCCAGCTTATGCACGGCACGCTCGGAGGAGAAGCGACAGAGCTTCTCTCTCGAAAGGATCCCATCGGGCATCTCGCGTGAACGGAGACAGTATGCCTCGGCGCAGGTATGGCGTTGCACTCGGTTGAGGATGCGGGAGAGCGCTCCGAACGTGATGTCCTCACCAGGAACAGCCTTGGGGGGGTTCTTTTCCTCAGGAGGGAGCTGACGGCCGGGCTCAGGTTTCCAAGCGCTAACATGCAGACCCCACTGACGTAAGAGCTCATCTTTCTGAAGCTAATTGACGAAACCTTCATTACCGGGAGTAGGTGCACCGTCGATCCAGAATAAACAGTGGGCATGAGTGCTTCCGCGGCCCTGCCTCTCAAAACGATACCAATGTGACATCGCTATCTTCAGGCGATTGTACGAGCCGTTTTCATGGTCGAGCTAAGACCCGAGTAGCCGGGATGGTGATGGACCAAGTAGTTTAAACAAGTCTAGATACAGTGACGGCAGACTCTGAAGTCGCCACGAAAAGCGCGAATCATGTGAGCGTTATTGGCATCACCACGAGGGCGCAGAAGGATAATATCAAGCTCGCTGGGTAGTCGCGGCAATTGGTAGAACAGGGAGCCCGTGTCGCGGAGAAAGCTCACGCGATGTTTGCTATACCGGTACTGCTGACTGCGAACTAACCGCACATCGATATCAATGTGAACGCGCCCGATGAGTTACTCCTCGACCTGTGTTAGCTTTGGTAGATGTGTCGGCACACTTGTCGAGACCCATGTTGTTCGCCGGCCCGAAGTAGTTGGGTCCTCCTAGCTGTCTCTTGGCATATTGGTGACGGCAGGAATTCCACACGCCGTTAGTAACGCTATCGAAAAGCGAGGCATCGGGTCCCTGTGATAGGACTGCTGCATAACGTCGTAGCCTTGATGGCGCATATCTTGAGGCGGTTCGCCAACACCGACTTAGAACTCGGCCATTGCGAAATGATCGTTACACATCGTGCATGTTTGCCTTGCGTCTGAGCTGAAGGGGTCACCATAGCCACAATACTAGTAGATGTCCTCTAGGCCGTCGATCCGAAGGTATTGAGTGCAGAGATTATGACACATGATGTAAAGGAAGTGATCGTTACCGTCGTCATCGTTGCTGTCACCTGCACCTGCAACGGCGGGAGCGTTTGCCTTTCTCTTTGTCGGAGGGGGGAGACTGCAAACCTGAGGGGGACGGCGTCGGTGAAGGCTCTTCTCCAGCGTAGCGTTGAACGCGGTGCTCGCGTTGAATATCAAGTCGACGGTCATGAGCCCGCTGCTGTGCAGGCATTTATCCCTCGACACGACCGCGGCGGTGGAAGTGCAGCAATGATGCCACGCGGTGCAAGCCGCAAGGCTGTTCCGAGACCAGGGGGGCTAGGGGGGTATGGGTCCAGCAGAAGGGCCGCCTGGTTCATCGAACGCCCCTGCCAGGGAAGGGCGAGGAGGACTCGCCGAATGCTCAGGCCACGGCTCAGATCGCGGCCAGCAGAGGGTACGTAGAGGAGCATATACAGTCGACACCGCACGTTATTGACCTTGAGTGACTGGTCGAGGACCCGCGCCAACAGCTTGCGGCGAGAATCTCGGTAGACGCCTCGAGGCAGTGCAAGAAGGTGCTGCGAGAGGCCAAGTAATCTCAATAGTATGCCGGTGGCCTGTGTTCTAGTCGGGGCATACACCACAGTTGACGACAAATCTCTTGGCGAAGCCGCCTTTTCCCGGAAGGGGTCCCGATACTTGACGACGCTGCAATTGCGGCAGCTTCTGTAATCAGTGGGGATATCTTCATTCTTTGTCTCTCGCGGGAGGTCGCGGGTGAGAGGGGGGGGGGGGGGGGGGTCGCCGCGCCGCCGCCACTACCAAACGGCGGTGGTGGCAGCGAGGGATACCTGCCAACGTCAAAGTAAGCTGACACCGCTCGTGCGTTATATTCATAAATCCCAACCGAGGGCAGCGAGTTGGAGCGACGTAATTCTGATGCAGCGTTAGTAGAAGTAAGCAAAGTAGTGAAGTATGGGTATTTACCAATTCATAGCAGAATCGCGCAGGCGTTGCGCAGCGTGCGTGGTATTTGCCAAATATGAGCGTTGCAGAAAAAGGTTACGAGGAAAGTTATTTTTTTTGGCGGGGCCAGTCGATTGGCGGGGCGTTGTGCACTGCTCACCAAAGGGTATGTGCGCGCGGATCCGGGAACTCCCTCTCTCACAACTTCCTTTTTTCAACACAACACCATCCATCCATCAGCCCCCGGGAGGCCCCCTTGCCGGGGGTCCCAGTTACTGGCAATATAGCACCTTTCTCATACACCATCAACTGCCGTCAACACACAACCACGAGCGACATAGCACCTTCCTGAAACGCCCGGCACCACTCACGCGTGGGAATCCACAGCGTCGAACAGTCAGTCCCTGAAACTATAAGAGTAGGGTGACCCAAATTATTTCTTAAGTATTAAGTGTCAATTATCGTATCCATGCTTAAGTATTTGACAAGCAAAGATGCACGTGTTACTAACAGCAGTCGACTACTATTTTTGAGATGGAGGACCGATCGCCGCCTCGGTCGATCAACTGGACTTCTAGCCTTGGTGACCTTGGTTCGACTTCTTCTTCCGAGTCCCGCTGTCTTCTACTAAATCCCGACAGCTTCTCTCAGTTTCAAACGACCGGCGAGGATGCTACCATCAGCCAACGCGAGGAAGAGCTCAACTTCATCGACGCCTGTAAACTGTATCCGGCTGCGATTGCCTGGTCAACCTTTGTGTCGCTGGGAGTCGTCATAGTCGGGTTCCACTCCCAGATCCTTGGAAACATCCACTCGATGCCAAGATTCCAGCGAGATTTTGGGCATTCCTCCGAGCATAGCGTAAGCAGGAAGGATTGGCCACTCCTAAAAACATGCGCGGAGGCTGACATTTCAGTCCACCATCCCCCAAGCGTGGCAGACTGGGCTCTCCATGGGCAGCCGTGTAGCTCAGACTGTTGGCGCCCTCATAGTTTCCTACCCCATGGACCAGTTTGGCCGGAAGCGGACGTTTGGCGCATATGTAGTATCGTTCAGTGCTATCGTGTGTGTCCAATTCTTTGCTCGCTCTCTCGAAGTCCTCCTCGTGGGAGAACTGCTTAGCGGTCTGATCCTCGGCTGCTTTACTGATTTTGCTCTTGCGTACTCTTCTGATGTCTGTCCCACCGCTCTCCGTGGTGTTGTCACTGGTTCCATCAAATTTTGCTTCGTCATCGGCCAGCTGTTTGGCAACGGTGTGACAATGGAGCTCATAGACCGTTGGGCGTACTCCACCCCCTTTGCGGCACAGTCGATCTGCTGCCTCATCATCATATAGGAATGCTCTGGATTCCTGAAAGCCCCTGGTGACCAAGCGGGTTGATGCTCAGCAACAATTCAACGTCACTTGCAAAACAGTCGAGAGCGAGAGAGAGCTTCGAATGTATCTCGGCAGCTCGTTTTTGGATTGCTTCAGGGGTGCAAATTTGCGCCGAACAGAGATCTTTATCGGTGTCTATGAGGATCGTGACATAGCCGTATGAGCTGGTCTTTTAAAAAAGTAACAAAACTTAAATAATTAATTGAATTACTACATTTTAGTAAATTTTAACTTCTTAATTTATTTGAAAGTTTTTTAATATATTAACAAATTCGAAATATCAAAATAATGGATAATATCAAAACGGGAACTAAATTAGCCCATTTACAATGTGACGGCGAGTCTGTCGCCGTTTTCGGTGGGTTGCGCCGCCGATCTGGCTGGCGCATTGGTCAGAAATCTAGCGCCAAGCATCCGCCCGCGCCACAGGACCCCACGAAGTACCTCCGGGTACCTCGTGTACCCTCTGCGGGAACCGGCCCACCAAAACATCTCGGGCCCAAAATCGGGGTCTCTTTTGTGCTTCCCTCTTCCACCATTCCTGGCAGGACAGTAGTCGAATATGACTCCCGCCTTAGCTTTTAAGGAGCCGCGCCCGCGCGCCTCTGGCGACGCGAAGTGCCTGCTCTGCACCGTCTCGCTTCGTCGTCCTTCGAAGCTAGTCCGACATCATTCCGAACGGTACGCCGATCCAGGCCCTCAGCTCCTCGACCTTCCCACACATCCGCAGCACCATCACGCCAACTATCGGTATGGCACGCTGTCGGCGCCCGGTTGGAGATGCGTCCGACTCGGACGTTTCGTTCTCGCCAGAGGAGGACGAGCTGTTCGACATCGAGGACCATCGCGACGACTCGACCGAACCGACAGACATCGAGGACCTGGGCGAGGATGATAACGATGACGACGATGACGACGATGACGAAGATGGCAACAAGCTCTTTGGTGGCAATACGCACCCACCGGTGTATTACCTCCGGGGGATGGATGATTCGGATGATAGCGAGTCGGACGGCGAAGACTACAGTCCCGGGAGCGAGAGACAGCTCAACGAGGTCGAAGGGTTGTGGCAGCAGTACGTGTCGTCTGTTGATTCTCTTCTCCCTATGTCGTGCTAACCGTAGTGTTGATTGCTAGGTTCTGTACCGATATCCTTCGATGCGATTCCTAGGAATGCTTCAAGTCTATTTCGACCAAGATGCTTCGTAGGTTCGACTGGTACTTAAACTAGAAAGTCGGCCAAAATGGCAGGAGAAAGCGAGGAACATAGAAGTAAAGTTCTCTGGGTACGAGGTGGAAGGTTTTCCGTCTCGTGTACGAGAGGGTGATGGGCGAGAAGCTCGACGGGAAGCTCAACCGCAAGATGCACAAGGTAGCTTTTTTCTCCAGGCCGGATATTGAAATCCATGCTGACCCCTACAGGTTCTGGAGAAGCTGGCGAAGAAGCACGGGCTCAGCAGCAAGCGGCGAGAGAACCGGTGCATGACGATCGACACGCTCAAAGAGGAAATCCACACGACGTTGAGCACCACCAAGAAGTCGTTCGACCTCGGCGAGCTCCGCATCCTCGCCGTGCTCTTCCTCCTCCTGCTCGCTCCGGCCGGTGCCCGTCCGACATCCATCCTGCGGCTGCGATTCGGCGATATCCAGGTCATGGTGACCAGAAACCCTGGCGGAGGGCCCTATAACATCCTGATCTGGTTTACTCTGAAGTTCACCAAGACATATCTCGGCGAGAAGGATGCGTGAGTATGCTCTTGTGCTGGCCCTGGTGTTGTCCGATGCTGACGCCTTACTAGGAAATCTTACCCCATACCCGAGATCCTGCACGATCCGTCCTTGCTTCTCAGCCCTCACGTTTTTCTCCTGGGCATCTTGTTCCGCCATCGAGTCTTCCGGTCGCCCATGCTCGTCTCTGCCAAGCAGCTGCACCATCTCAATATCCACCCGGGGGAGGTGGAGCTGTTGCTGCCTTTCCGCGCCGACATGGAGGACGTCTGCGTTTTTCGCCGTGCTGTCAAGACCTTGACCGGTTACGAGATCTCCACAACCGAGCCGATTCCCTATGGTATGATAGCGGCCTGGATCAGGAGGATCGGCGAAATTCTGGGGCTCGCCTACCAGACAATTCCGTACAACCTGCGCTACACCGCAGCTAACGAATTTGATTAGAGCAGTCTGTTTTCTATCTATTCCCCCTAGCGAATCATCCTAGCTACTCTTCCAATCCAGGCGACATCAGCGAGTCTCTTCGAAACCTGGCACTCGACCACGCGAACTCGGTCCCGTTCCAGAAGCATTACCTCGGACGCCGGATCTGTGCCGACCCTTGGGGGATCCTCCGGGGACAGGGGCCGCAGCAGGCGCTGATCAAGCAGTCCTGTGGCATCGGCCATTCGATCAGCAAGCGGCGGCCTGTGGACCTGACACCCGAGCAGGCGAGATCCGTCAACAACCATCCCGAGATCATTCGGTTGACGAAGCGGCTGGAGGGTATCCCTCGAGGGTCATGACGATATACGAAAGTCTTTCGCAGGCTTCGAAGCGAAAAGGAGAGGCTGAAGAGGGAGCTCAAGAACACGATCAGGGAGGAATGGACTGAGAATCAGGCGGTAATTGATATCGAGCGCCAGCTTCGGGGCCAGGGCTTCGAAGATGTGCCTGTCGACGCGTCCTGCCCTCCGCAGCGTCCAGCCCAGAAGCGATTGGTCGAAACGCTCACTGCTCCAGATGATGCCACGCTCGAGGGCTATTACAGGCGGAGGTATAATGCCATCGACGCAATCGCCGCGTATTGCTTCGTGCAGGAGGGTCGCACCGCACGCCATATTACGCACCGCACCACTACAACTAAACCAACGCAGCCTTCCCACGCAGGCGAGCCTCCCGCGGACAGCCCTCTCCATGTCGCCGCACTGTCCGTTTTCGTCAATAGTGGAAAGGAGCGACCGAGGTGATGTTTCATTTGCATCGGGATAGCACTGTCCTTGGAAGCGGGGGACCATCGCATAGACGAACTTATCCACGAATACTTTACCTCGGGCGATCTGAGCAAGCATTTCCGGCGAAAGCACTTGTTGCATCTGCGGGACGGCGACAAGATCCAGTACCATAAAACGTACCTTCAAAATCATGCCCTTCGGGTCCACGGTACCCTGTCCTAATATCAGTTTTATACTGTTTTATATCTTTTGATATATTCATGTTGTCTACACTCGAGAGCATTTACGATTGTACTCAACTCGATCGCCGTCAACTGTAGCAGATTTTTAACTGGTAACCTCCTGCCCCCTGGTACAGTCCTCCCTCAAGCCTCCTCAGGAAAATCCTTCTGCGTTAGAATCTCTCCCGCCAAAATCTTTCCCATGTGGGTCTTCCCAATCCCCATGCGATCCCTCCGAAGCTTCTGAATCAGCACGTTCAAGAACATGACCGGGCTCGTCTTAAACCTGCATCCCGCATACTCCCCCTCCTTCCTTCTCACGAACCCATCTGCCGCGATCTCCTCGTCACCCCGGTTCTCCGTGTACGAAAGTCCCAAATACCGGCACAGCGCGACGTAGTGCTGGTAGCTCCGCAGATAGAGTTGCCCTGCAAAGAGGTTGAGCTGCATGATCAACTCGGGGCGGACCTCGTCGCTCGCCGTCGCCGGGACCGTGTAGATCTGGAGGTCTTCGAGCGTGCGGAAGGTGAGGCTCGGTCGGGGCAGGTAAGCGCGGAGCATGGCAGGGCCTGAGCAGGACCCGAGCTGCTTGAGCTTGTTGGCCTCCCACTGACTGATGACCACCATGTGCGACTTGGAGGTGAGGATCCACTGGACCGGCCGCTGGTACATGTCCGAGCAAAAGCCTTGACTCCGCTCGTCGACGGTGCGCGCGTAGTCGGCAGTGATCAACAGGTCGCTGGGGAAGTTGGATACCCCGGGAGGGAAGTATTGGACGGCGCTGCTCTTCTCGAGGGCCTGGAACGAAGGGAGGAATGCAGCGCTCGCCAGCCTTAGCTCCCCCGTGCATGCAAAATGGATCACGTCATCGTGCAAACCGTGTGGTATCGGAGCCATCTGTGGCGGACGCTCGACTTGTCGCTCCTGCTCAATCTCCGGAGCCAACTCGCGTTCTTGCTCCTCTTGAAAATTGGCAGACCGGGCCGCCGAGACCAGCTTGAAGGCTTCAGCTTTTTGTTGAATAAACCCGAGGTTCTGTTTGCCAATGTCGGATGGACCCAGGGCTGCCGTGAGCTTTTCCAGGAGAGTGGGAGGGCCCGGGGACTGCATCGCGGCCGAAATGGGTCGGTATCGGTGTTCCAGCGTCCGGGCTTCTGGCTCGGCGTAGTCTTGCGCATCTATTTGTGAGAACTTTCTCTGCCTGGCCAGGCGATCCCAAATTTAGCGGTCGATATTGGTCAACGAATGAGGTTTGGAAGGTTGTCTAGCCGGAGGTGAAATGAGCAAGACAAAACTAAAGTGGAAGAAACGTCAACCTATGATGAGTGAAATCTGCAGTTCATTTCTGTGTTCGTTGTCGTGAATCATCGAGGCCCCATGCCGATAGAGGAGCAGCGCACGGGGACTATGCTGTTGCAGTGCGATGCCAAAAGGGGAGATTATAAAGTGCAATGAGCGTACGTGCCTTAGAAGTAGATTCAAAGACTAGTATGTCTGTGTACATTTCCCAAAAAAATACCGCTACTCTCTGCGAGCCTGGGTCCCACTATCCCTTGAGGATAATATGTTGATCTTTGCTCGACTCCGCCTCTCAATAAACCATTTCAACCATTATTTCTTCCGGAAAATCCTATTATTATGAGAAGGGACAGCATCAAGACTTCGCAGCGACACCTTGTTGAGGAGACTCCATCTAGTCGTTCTCACATTCCTTTCGTATTTGCTACGAGGCTTCATTGCCTTTTTCTTGCCTCCACACTTTCGCACCATGTTTGTAACAACAGTGATACGGGGGTTGTCCGAGAGAGCTAATGTCTCTTTCCTCTTTTTTGTCCTTTATTCCCTCGTACGGCCGGCGCCAAGGGGGATGAGTTCCTACAGTTGTGGAGAGACAATGCGGCCTGATGGCTATTAGTGTTCTAAATAAAAGTGGTAAGATGAGCGTTGGTATTTCTATGGAAACACTGAGGGTTTTATTCCAGTCAGCGAGACATCATTTAACAGAGAAAATTCAAGTGACGGCCTCCGGAACACATATCTTACCTTGGCCATATGTTGGTACATATGAAAAGAGACAAAAGCCGGGCTTCGAGCCCCATTAAGGTCTTCAATAGGGCCAAATCGACAATCGAGACCCAACGGCCGCCATACATACTCTTGCCGCCAGCTCGTAGTTTAGTGCGACCACCACTCTGGAATATGTACCAGGGTCTGGGTTGGGAAAGAACGGTTGTTACTTTACACTAACGTTAGCTGAGAAGTTACGGTTCTTTTACGGTTGCCAGACGGCTTCTGAGGGCACTATGGTTATTGGGCGATGTCAGAACTCGTGGCCCGTGTGCTGGTCGCATCCCACTCTTCCCCTCTCGCCGCTGCTTGAAGCCTGGAAGATGCATGGGGCGGTGAGACAATCCGCTGCGGGCCTGTCTGCACCCTGCCGGCCACATCTCTGCACAAAGACACCAGAAGGGTCAGCAGGTTACGTGCAACATCAGTGAATGGGTTGCTGACGAAAAAGAATACTGGCTGCTTGCTTTTCTCAACAGTAGAACACGGGATTGCCAAATATCGCCGTTGGAGGTGGGCATGTGTGAGTGTTATTATATACGTACGTTTAACTGACTTCTCAAATTATTGATATCGCTGGCTGCCATCTGCTGCAGGATTTTGGGCATGCTCGCAAATGTCATGGATCCATCCCAGGGCCCTCAATCTGCCCGTGCAGCAGCCATTTGGCCCCGCATGAGGCCCAAGCTCGCCAAGGACTCTTGGGAGAAGTGAACTTTCACCCCAGCTTCCCCTCAGCTCGGGAGCTCTGTGAAGCATTTCCACTTGTCGTTTACAAACAGCTTCCAAGAGTCCCCGAAAGAGACCTGGCAATGTCGGCAATCGTTTTTTCGAGTGCTGCTAGGGCAGTAGTGAAGCCCCTAGGCCGATATCTGAGAGCTCCTGCTATCCGCAGCGGCTCTTGTGCTGCCGGCGGCCAGAAGTTCACAAATTGGCCGTCCGGCGTACGATCGCCAGCAGAGGCTCTGAGAAGCGGATTGCTTCGGCATGGCCATTCTCGGGTGTTTTGGCCGTTGCTGCAGCTGCCGGCTTGTTGGGCTGGGGGGCATCCGAGTTCAGGCACCATGTCCTCGATGGCAGGCATCAGTGGGTATCCCAGCGCATGTTCCTGCGAGCCGTAGTTTTAGTCTGCGCATGAAGCAAAGTCTTTTTTTTGTCGTCATTTTATATTGTTTAGCTATGATGTTGCAGATCTCGTCTATGCTTTGAGGAGTTTTACTCGACGCTCTCCTCTCCTTCTCCGATATCGGACCGAGCCCTCGTTACCAGCTGATGAGTTCTCTCTTGCCTTATGATTAGTCCTTGCCGCCGCAGTCATTCCTGGTATGTTTCTACAGAGAAGTGTTTCCGCATGTTTTCCATTTCTCCAAAAGTACTTAGGATCCAAGGCGTAAGACAAACCCCCCCCCCCCTGCCCCCCACCCCCAACAGTGTCTCGGAATGCACCGCTAAAGGACTGACCTCGAGCGTGTCCTCTCGCGAGAAACTCTTTTTACAGTCGATGCATGCAACCCGTGAGGTTTCCTGACTGCGTGATCTAGTCTGCCTACTGAGGTGGTAGATGCGATTGAACATTTCTTTGCACACCCTCGGACTAAGAGCGCCGCTGTCGTGGCCCCATCAGGGTCACCAAGCCGAGAGTGTGCTCCTGGACTGCCAACGGTTGCTGTGAGATGAGTGACAAACTCAGCATCCCCCCTCCTGCCCCTCCTTCTCCGCCGCCTCCATGTCCGATCGGTGTCCGCAAGGACGGTTGGCCTTGGTAGGACGGTAGGGCGGCAAGGTTTTCTCTGCTTCCCGGTGAGGCTGAGGACTGCCCCCCATAGTGGTGAGTTAGGGAGGGCGAGATAGTCCTTTTGTAGCTTAGTTAGTTGCTAGTGATACGGGGGGTTGTTTTAGGACGTGCATGTCGGTCGAGTGCTGTGTCACTAGCGTGGACTACCATGCGGTTACTTGGGTGTGATAGAATGGTTGCCAGAATTGCGAGTTACGTTAGACAATGCACTTATGCCGTTGGAGGCTATCGTTAAGAAGGGAGTCAGAATATTGGTGCTTGCGGCTTTGGTGGTGGATTGGGAGGAAGGGGCAAGTTTGGGAGGACGAGGTCAAAGACGCAAAGCAAGGGCAATCGTCGTTAACAACAACAATGATGATGATGATGAGAACGGCGGCCTTCGAGGCGTACTAGTGCTTGGGTTGGTTATAATTGTAAAAGGATGGTTATGGTATCGCGTATTTGATGTGCCTTGTAGAATACAGCGAGAAGGCGGGCGCAGTGTTTGCTGCTGGCCAGCCTGGCAAACTGGGGGAGATTTCATGATCGACCCGTGATAAGGGGGCTCTGGGGCTGGAAGTATGGGTCTTAAGTTCACGAAAAGACGATGCTTGTGAAACGCAGTGTAGTTTATGTGAGGGGAGCTGCGTGCCAGCGTTAGCGAGCAACAAGTTTATTAAGGATAAGAACTAGAATCACGGACAAGGACCCCTAAGTATATACATGGGGAGCCGCCAAAATACTAGGCTCAGGTTCTTTACTAACTCAACCGAACAAACAGCTTCCCGAAACCTCCGCAAAGAAATAGTCCAACCTCTTTATTGCAGGCCGGGGCTAAATATTAGGCTCTAGCGAACCGTAGCCGTTCCAAAGGCAATTCAGGCGACGTCGTTTAATTGTCCAGGAATTGAAGAGACAGACCTTGATCATCGCTGGAGCGTCAACCTCGGGGATGTAAGTCTTCACCTTTTCATTCTCGGCCCTGTTAACGACGTCTTTTAGAGAGATCAAGTAGCTGCGAGTGATGATAGCGAGCTCCTCGCGCGTGGCACTGCCGAGCGGAATCTTGCAGGCGGCTTCGGGTGTTCCGCAAGCAGCCTTCAGGCGCTTATGGTCTTGAAGGGCCCTGTCCCAAGATTTTTTGAGTGTGTCGATCTTTTCCTGGAGGCCCTCTCCGATGCCTGACTCATGTGTGGAAGGATACGTGAGGCGTGTCTCCCACTGCTGGATTTTCTTGTCTTTCAGGGCTTCCGTCGTCTTGCAGGGCTCGCCTTTTGCGAGAATATACGCATTGGCGAGTTTGAGGAAGAAGGTTTTCTCTTGCTTGATCTCATCGTTCTTTTCGTTCAGCTTGTTGAGTCGGGTGACCCAGGGTCCTGCGGCTGCTAAAGGCGCTGGAATCCCCAAATTGTCGAGAACGTTGCGGATGAAGATTTTGACGAACTGCTCCTCGCTGGTTCCTAGCCCACCATTTTTCTTGCACCCGTCGCTGATGAAGTCTCGGACTTTCTGTTCGACTTTTGATTTTGCGTTCGCCTCTTCGGATGCGGCCTTTTTGGACTGGGAAGTGATCGACCTACCAACTCCCCTTCCTAAACTGGACAAACCCCGACTCTCGCCGTTTCGAGACATTTCGGGCTGCCGAGGAATTTACGCGGCTGGCGAATCCAACTGCTACAAGTGAGGTGGGACTTGCTTGTACGTGATTGTTGTTGTGGGTGACCTAGCGCAAGTGCGGGTTATTGTAGGTTGTGTTGAAAAACAGTCACTCACTGGGGATCGAAATGCTGGAAATTTATATGGGGAAGAACAGCGGCATTCACTTCATGGCCACAGGTTGTTTTGTTTTAGTTTTAGGAATTACAACAATGAAACAAGCCTTTCTTTATGCGGCGTTTCGCTTTCTACATTAGTGTCGAGGCTTTGTTCTTGGTGGCCACAATGCTTTGTAAGACTCGCAAGAACACATGGTCCATTGCTGCTCTTTGCACTTCTTTGCCCAAAAGTGCGGCAAACCGTCTGACGTGTAAAAGGTACCCAGGGCCAAGGCTGGAAGCGGAAAAAACTTGGGCGAAATGCAAATGCGGCCTGTGCGCCGCGTAGCCTGCGGACCCGGGCCGACTTCCTTTTTGGTTCATCCCCCGTTTTCTTTGTCTTTTCACCACCATTTCCCCCCTTTTTCGTCGATCGAAATATTTTGGGTTTCCATTGTTATTAGTGATCTGCAGCACGATGTCCTTGAATCTGTTAAATCCTTGCGCATGGAAATCCCGGAATCGAGCGGGGCGATGTCCCCACAAGTTTAGAATTAGGTAATGCCGTGTGGCCTCCTTTCTCCAACCAAATTCATCGCACATGCAAGAGGGTCCTCGGTTAACTCAAACCCAGACCAGACAAAGTTCAAGACTAGGCCTGACCAAGACCAAAAGCAGCCCCATTTTTGGGGCCTGGGTTTTTGTCTAGGTATGACTCCTGCTCCCGATCTCCTTTTTGTGATTAAATTTGACAAAGGAGAGGACAATCTAAGCCACACGCCAGGTCTCTTCTTCACGAATCGGCATCCTCACTCCTTTTTATCGGTGTTGGGGCTTCCATCTTCGTCGTAGAACGTATAGTAAGGACCGAAATCAGTGTCCCGAATTTTCAAGTTTAAACTTTCTCCGCACGGACTAGTTCCACCCTTGGCTGCGGCTGACACTTGTGCGCTGGTACCAGCTCCCCACAGCTACAAGTCAGATCCAAAACTGGGTCGAGCTGATATGTAGACGAGAGATAAAGGCGAGGATGCGCGTTCCAATCCAAGCTGACGAGCTATCTTAGGGCACATGTATGTGGTATTGATCGCCTTGAGAATGCAGAAACTATAGATGATTAAGAAGAAAAAAGAAGAAAAAAAGAAGAAAAAAAGAAGAAAAAAAGAAGAAAAAAAGAAGAAAAAAACCCCCCCCCTGGGCCTAGAGCAGACAAGCGGTAATACCAAAGTGGTAACGACTGGCTCCCGGATTATTTTCAAGTCAAGTCATGAAGATTTGCTTCCTCAGTGGCGTGCCTTGGCGAAGGTGACTTGGGCGCCACAAATAGGAGAGGAGGAAGACGAAACCCTGCAAGGACATCTCGCTCATTTTCATTTCCCAAATCTCAGGCAATGGAAACATCAGACGTAAGTCTTCTCTGAAAAACCAAGGGGCGGAAGTCACAGTATATTGAAACCATAGCGGATGAATTCCAATGATCATTCTTTTGTTCGCTTTTGATAATGATGGCCGCGACATTTTTACTCGTCTTGATAGTAAGACTAAATTCCTCAGGCATAGCAATTTATCGCGCCAGAGGCACCTCCTCAATTAGAGATGCAGCCGAAAATCATGGTTTGATCGTAGAATATCGATGACTTCCTTCGCGCCCCTGATTCCTGACCTCGCCGCGCCCTCCATGTATCCCCTCTAAACATCCGATGTCTCTGTCCCGATAAAATGCAACTGTTCAAACGGCTTACACTTCACCGGCTTTTCCGTGCCAAATTCGATCTCACCGTTCTCCATTGAGTCCGGCGGCATCACTGGGGGTCGGTCCTCCGCCAAGCCATGAGTCCCCGGACCAATCATTCTCAATGGCGAAGATCGGGGGTGGGATTTTTTGATTGCCAATGTAGCCCCCGAACACATTAGCGAGGTGAGCAAGAACCTTTGTCTTCCTATCTTGGCGGTTGAGAGATCCCCACTTTCGCCCGCTATCCCCGGTAATGAAGCATGTTATGCTATACTGCTCGTCTTCGTCGCAGCTTGTATCACGAGTGAAAGAGACGGGGTCCTGTTTCGTCGAAATGAAGTTCACCATCGCCATCCTTCTTGCCCTCGCCACTATGGCTCTTGCCTCCGACCGCAACTGTATTTTATGGTCTGGCTGATGTCGAAGAGGGCAAAGATACTGACCTCTTGCTCCGCAGCCCCCTATGTCCAGCACCGATACCAATGCGCCTTCAACTTGAGCTTCTTGCAGGAATATTCTTGGGAAAACACCTTGAAAAGACGATAGAAATGCCACGCCGCAATGTGTGGATTCTCCTCGAGATTGGTGCGGGCGATACGGGACTTGCCAACATGATCGGCGGCCTGCCAAGCAACGTAGTTAGGTATGACCTTAGCAAGGGACTGCAAGTGAACATTGACTGCAGAGAAAGTGGACGATCTGTGGGCAGGCGAGACCATAACACATAGTCTCGAGTTTGCGCAGTTGTTGATTCTAGAACGGCTGGGTGCCGCGGAATACGTGAGAAGACTGCACGACTGAGTTGAGCAACATCCAGCGGCGCTCGAGACTGTTGGAATCGAGCTCTTCTCGCAACTGGTCGATAGTCTCGGAACGTTGATGGTGACCACTACGGTTGACCAGCCATCTATCTGCTCTTCCTATTTATTGACTTGGGCAACGCATGATATATTGAAGTCGACGAAGGGAAACCGAGGATGCGAGGCAAAGCGACCGTCCGACCAAAACATGACGTGTTTTATCCAGGTAGGCCAGTCCACGTCATGAAGTCAGGGCAGTGTGTACTCTCGCCCGCGCCATTCAACATCAAGGTTGGCATAGCTGGGCGGATCAAGGCGACGCGCTCGTTGAAATGATTCAGCGGGGTGGCTCTCACGCTGGGAATCTCGATGTAATTTTGAATCGGCGGTTGCTCAGGTTCCTCATCTCCCCCGCCGTAGACTCGCTGCAGCGAGATCGGCCTGTGGAAGGATGATGTTGCGTGCTCCTGCAAAATCGACATGGTGAACCCTGACTGAGGTACCTACCTAAGCGCTCGGGCCAGGCACAGGCAGCCAAAAGGTTGAATTGTGGAGAGATGATGCCAGGAAAACCTTTTGGCTGCCTGTGCCTAGCCCGAGCGCCCAGGTAGGTACCTCAGTCAGGGTGGCTCCTGACAAGGAGGAGGGAGGAGGTATGGGATTCGGCCATTGGGAGGCCATCGCATCGAGGGCTGCGTATTATTTACCTGTCATAGCGGAATCGCGCAGTCTTTGCGCAGCATACGTAGCAGCCGTTGCAGTTGTAGGAAGCAAGAAGGTCAGGTTTGTTACTCGGCGGTGTTATTGTTTCTGGGGCGGAGGGCCTGACGCAGGAATGGCTTGGAGGAAGGGGTTGAATGCCGCGGCATGCGTTAGGGAGGGAGCGGCATGTCTTGTGGGGTTGTTGCGTGGGGGGTGGGCTGAATGACGTGAGGGGTTGTTCGCGGGGTTCAGCGAACTCAACCCAAGAATATGAGAACTGGCCTTTACTGATTGGCCGACCGCTGCATCCGGACAGGGGGTGTAAATTAACTTCGCCCTGAGATTATCTCACGTTTGGGGTTGACTTCTAGTCGACGGGAATGAATGCCGTTTTCCGGACAATACCCGTTTCAAATTAATCTTTGTCCCCTGCGCTCTCAACAAAATAATAATAAGACGATTTTAGACTAAGAGACTGACTCAAAACAGACACAAATATGCCACCGCGCAACGGCAGACGGCGGGCACAAGCTTTCGCTGCCGCTTGTGGCCCAAATTTAATTTCCCCATCGCTGCTTGCAGCTCGCCTGCCCGTCATGTGAATTCTTGTATTGCCTGTGTCCCGCCGTCGGCGTCATCCTCATCCTTCTGGCCTAAAGACCACCTAACGCGTCCAAAGTGTATCACAAAGGCAGAAGAGGCGTGGCAAGTTCCCAGGGCACGGAGATGTACTCGGAAACCCTGCTTGAACTTCACGAGAGACACGGCTCGGCGAAATAGCCTACGTGCTTGGCGAGATGGGCCTTTCATGTTAGTCTGCCATCATGCCATATAACAATGTCCTGATTGAAGGAGAGTACACGCTCTCCTCGTCTTATTGTCTGACGGGGATAAGGATAGACAGGCAAGCACGCCTCAGTACCATCCTCGTCGGGAAAAGGGGGCTGAGCAAAGCATGGACTATAGGGCCCATGACTGCTTGCAGACAATCTTTCAATTTTTTTGTTGCGTTCTTTTCAGCTTATTGCAGTTGATCAAGTGACCAGGTGCCTCCTGCCAACATGATGAGGGAGGGCCGCGAGCAGACAGACCGAAAAGCCACAAAAAGACTCCTCCAATGGCAATTATATGTGAAAAGCTGCGGCGGTTCCCAGTACGTGTTTCATTCGGGTACCTATGTATGTATAGTACGTACTCATTCCCTCCTCTTCCTCCCGCGAGTGCTCTAAAAGTACCCATCATATTCATTTCCTCCACTGTACCCAAGTCTCCGGAGACTACGATTATGATGTGAAGATTTGTTGTCACAGCTTCCTATCCAGCTGTTAGCGCTTGTGACGCCACGTTGTTCATGTTAAAAACACCGTTGCTTACCTAGGAAGTAGTCACCGAGGTTATAGTTGCTCATATTGCCGCCTCCCAAGCCGTTTTCGCCGTAGGCTGTATTGCCCATACCTCCTGGAGAGACCCTAGCTATTTCCATACCTGGGCTTTGTGGAGCAAAATTCGTTGTCTCGGGTCTCAAGTTTGCGCGGGAATGGCGCAGTTGCATCAGTTGCAGGCCTGCGTCAATGTTGTCATCGTTGAACTGTGAGCCCACTATCTCAGAGACTTCCTCGCTTGAAGAAGGCGTCACTGACTCATTGTTTGAGAGTAAAACTGATTCTGTTTCCAGGGGAGACACCGGCTGCCACCCGAGACTGTCGTTTTGCCGTCGTATGGCTTGCTGAGTGAACCTACCATCGCCATGGCGTTGCTGATATAGGCTTTCGAAACCAACTGTTCCCATACTTCCGGCTGGGCCAAGAACAAAACCACGCCGGTGAGGAAACACAAAATCCTCGGCGAGCTGCTCTTTTTTGGCTTCTCTAGAAATCTTTGCCCTCCTATCGTTTTCGAAGAAGAGAAAGTTGTCCACCATTAGCAATTGGCTTTAATATCTGCTAGTTGATACTGGTCTACATTCTCATACCTGTTTTGAAACCACACCTGCACTTGCCGTTGGCTCAGCTTGGGTATTGTGCTTGCGATTTGCTCCCGCTCAGGTAAAGTGGGATGTGAGTTTTCCGAAAATTTCATAAGCAGATATTGCCTATCCGTTTCGTCCAGGCTGCAAAAATGTTAGCTTGGGCTCTATTTAGTTCTCTGGTGTTTACGATTCGGTCATAGAATTTGTACATTGTACGAGGCTTTGGGAATCCTGAACGCCGTGAACGGCTTTGAGAACCCGTGGGAAGGTTTTTTCGCACTCGCGTTGGCTCGTATCGTGAGTTGTCTTGTGTCTCATTGCTCGCCCAGTTTAGCGAGATATCATTTAATCCCGAAAGGGGATAGCGAAATGGCTGTCTGGGGTCGCTATACGGCCATGGATTATTGAGGGCGTCGATTCCGTGACGAAGGGAATGCGAATTTTCTGACAGCAACGGGGTTGATGCAGTAAGCCACCAGTCGTCTCTTGGTACAATTTGCGTTTCCTGATATGGCGCGCAGTCGTCCAGAAAGTCGGGCCCAGAAATTGCTCTAGACGACTGCAAAGTGTTGGGATTATCGTATGAAGCTCTGTGGGTTGTTTGAAGTGGAAACGCGAACTGATTTCCCCAATTGAGCGAAGGTATATCGAAGCTTGTCGAGACCTGGCTTGCCATTCTCGGCTCTCTGCCAAACCAGGGACTACCACCCTTGTCTATCAAGGCTCGAGTTGCAAACATCGCGAAGGAAACGGAGTCGAAACTTGTGATGTATCTATGACGGTAGGAAGAGCTTTCAGGCTGTAAAGTGGTGATGGTAGTCAGACTATTGTGGAATACCGCAGGCGAGTATAATGAGTAAGTATATTGGGAAAACGCTTGGGGAGAAGGTATATTGTGGCTAGAACTTCCTCCTTAATCTATTTCAGTTATATGGACCGATAGACGTAAGGGAAGCGAGAGGGTAAAACAAGGAAAAGAAAGAAGATAAAGGCCCTAACGTTCAGTATCACTGCCTCGCCCAACGACTTTCATGGAAGGAATAATGAAAAATGAGCTAGGTCTATGAGTAAAGTATCACCATGAGCTCAAAAGATCGACGGATGATTCTCAACAAGAACCCAATATAATAATATCTACCAATCAAAGTAATACTCAAGCTAAGTGGGGATAGAGGAGGGATAATAGAACCATCATCACTTTCTTTCCTATTTCGGGGCAGACCACTAGGTTCGGTAGGGTGTGGAGAGTGAGGCCTGGCCTAGATGCGACATAGGCGAGTAGATTAATGCAGATTAATTACCCTCCAGATTTCCTTGCTTCCCGGAGGGAGGAAGGTGGGGAGGCGATATTCATGATTGTAGTCGGGAATCGAGCGGCTTCCACAAGAAAAGAGCCCTAAAAGGGTCTCCTTCTCTTCCCACCTCTCTGCCTCCACATGTCGGATCCATCGAATGCATAGGTACATTCGTCGCCATCGTTTCTTTTCTCCAACTGTAGTTCTCAGGCCCAATGCAGTTGTAAATGACGCCTCCAGCACCTACAAAGTTGAATTAGTTACTGAGCCCTTGCAAGCCCTAGCAGAAATGCGGGCCTTTGACCGGGTTATTGAATTTTCTGCGTCTACACTGGCCGCAGATGGAGATCTAAAAACCCGGTTGCATCCATGCATCCGCCACTTTGTCTCTTGTCATTTGTGATGAACGGGAAGGAAAAGAAAATCACCACATGCATTAAGAGCCGGGTGGGTTATGCGTGACTCGAACCTGCGGCACCGCACTTGGGCCTGATGGGGCTTCCAATGGGGTTGTTCATGAATCCATCGACAAACTGCCACCTCCAACTGCATTCAGCAAGATGCCCGCACAAGCTGACACCACCGTGATTGTCAGGTGTTATCTTGTCTGCTTGTTGTCTTTTCTGCTTCCTTCCTTTGAATACTAATTTCTGAAGGGTTCACAGGCCACCATTCAGAAAACCACACAGTAGATATGTGAACTCGGCTCTGAATTAATCCAGACCCCCCTGCGGATTTGCGGCGTTTTGTGGTACTTTGTGGCAATTTGTGGCGTTTTCAGCCGTATCTTGCTGACTTTTATTTGAAGTCATCGCGACTTTGTTCTCCTTGGCTAGCTACCGAATCTGGCAGTTCAATTGCATACAGTTCAATTGTGTGGGTTAATTCATGCGAGATAGTTCAAATGCAGTTCAATCGTATAGGTTTGTTCAGGTGCATATAGTTTCGATTGCGTGTAGTTCAATTGTCTGCAGCTGAAAATAACGTTGTCGTCTGTTGCGAATTGTGTCATGTTCACAAGAAAAGAAATCAGAGCTGGGAGCTTTGGACAGCGCGTGCCTCGGAAATCCCGTCGCCATGAACGGAGTACGGGACGGCCCAACATGCCGAGATCTGAGACGTGGGCTCGTCAAGGCAGTGCAGTGGAGAGTGCTGTGACTTTTTGGCCATTCCAGATGTCTTTTCTTGGCGATGCATTTTTTCCCCCACGAATATCTGAGCTCAGATTTTGAAGGTCAGAATGCTCAACCACTCACCCGGAGCCTCTCTTTTCTCTAGACTGTCTCTTTGGCCTATCCTCTCATTTCCTAGCGGTTCAACGGGCAATTCGTTCGATAAGATGCGCCCCATGTTTGCGCGTCAGCAGCGTCGAGTGGTCTTCAGGATTTCTCTTGTTTTAGGATCTGATCAATAATTCACCGCTGGCGGTTCGGGAACGCTGCAAAAGGGACGTCTTTGAAGTGGGCTAAGGACATGTAATCGTTGCGCGGTCCTGTACTGGCCAACTATCATCAGTTTGGGAACGCTGGCGTTTGAGTACAACCTGGCGAGAAATGGCTTAGTTCTCTTCCATTTGTGGTAAGGTCGTGGCTTTATAACTTCAAGACCGTCAGTAAATGTGATTTTTGACTTTTTTTCTTCTTAGTCTGAGCTCTTCAAAAGACCTACCTTCATGTTTCGTCGAACGGGACCCGTGTACTTCCAAGGGCGCTTCAGGGGTCTCATACAACACCACGATCGGACACCTCAGTCTCGACTTTAGCTTTGCGACTTCTCGACAATGGCGACCAGGCTGGGTCAGGCCTGCATGGCTCTGACCACGCTCTTCACCACCGTCATTTGGCAGGGCTATTATGGCAACACAGATGGGCTAGAACCGTCCGTCGGATGCGGCTCTAGCAACTTCGTGATCACCCATTATGAGACCTGCGTCCTCTCACACCACAAGCCAGCGCCTTGGTGTGACACTTTTATCCTATTCACCTATCAAGCTGCATGATGATGCGCTCGGGCCATGCTTTTTTCCTTCGCTGTTTCAGTCCGTAAGCGTTTGTCGAGCCTAACGGACAAACAGGTAACTGGAATTGCGCTCAATTACTAATGCCTGGTCAGGTGGGATGTCTGTTCTTCCCGACGCTGACGAGGCCCCTCCCTGCCGTTCTCGTTGTCATTACCGCTAACCATGACCATGAACAAGGCCACTGGGAGATGGTAACGAGAGCGCCATATACGTCCTATTATGGGGATAGGAGGTCGTCGCCACCCCATGGTGTTTTGGAAGTTCACCCTTATGGGCGACTTGCTGTGGTGGGCGAGATCTGAAGAGCACGTTGGGGAGACGTCAAAGTTTGTTTGAGAATGGACCATCGTCCAGCGCTGGCAAGATTTCCCTTGTGCCAAACATGACTGGTTTCACGACTGTAGTGATAAGGTTGATGCCCACCCCACGGGCAAGCGAGACGTGAATGAACTCGGCGTTACACTATTCGGCATTACAATGAAAGAAGTCCCTTGAGTATAATACCATCTATTGCAGTACGTACCAGCTTGCATGAGCAAATCAAAATGGGCGCCTATTATACATTCATCTGAGCTTATTCCACGCCGCGTACCCTTCTTCTCTTTCGACTGTTACTCGCGCCGCCGGGGAGGCTGGGGCTAGAGAGACATAAACGCTTCGAGACAGTCCGATTGAGATGGGATGGCTCAGCTCCGTAGTCGAGAAGTAACCAGATGAATTTATCCTTTGGGCAGTTGCTCCTCCTGCTATGCCTGGGCTCGAAGTATGCTAGGAGTGGTTTTGGAATGTCCCATGAGTAATCAGTATCCGGATCGGCACCTCCTTGAAGCAGTGCTTCCATCACTTCATAGTTCTGGCTGCGAAAAGCATAGCTCAACGGTGTTCTAAGTGCCATCCGTGACATCTGCTCAATATCCACCCCTCTCATGCGCAATGCGACGACAAGTTTAGGCAGGGCCTCAGCTTCGGCCTTGGCGTCCTGAACAGTCTCCATAACCTGAAATCCGGAAAGGCCGTTGATGAGATGTAATAGATTACACGATCGGCTGTGAGTCCCCCAGTCGTGGACGGAAGCACCCAATGCCAGGAGCTCCAATGCTGCCCTGTACCTCCGCCCCAAGCAGGCTATGGCGAGTGGCGAGTAGTCGAGGAGTGGGATCCTCGCTTCCAAGTTTGCGCCTAGGTTGGCGAGTCGCCTGATGACCGGAACTCCCCGCGGTGAGAGAATGGCACAAAGAAGCGGAGTGAGGGTTTCGGAATACCCGTCCGGCACAAAGTCCATAGGAACCCCCCGATCGGCGATAATATCGATAAGACCAAGTCGGCCCCGATGAGCAGCTGTGTGGAGTGCAGTGGGGTGATAGTATGGGTTAATGAAGGCAGAGAGGTTGAGAAGACTATCGGCGTCGCCATTGTCGAAGTCCATGTCCATGTCCATGTCCATGTCCATGTCCATGTCCATGTCCAAGTCCAAGACGCCAGTTCCGGCACTTGCGATAACGGTCAAGGCCGGGTCCGCTTCAGATTCCATCAGCAACACTCTCGCAATGCTATCGAAGCCGAGACAAATGGCCGTGTGCAACGGGAGCATCTGCACCGTGCCTTTGAACGTAGCGCAGCGGCAAAGGCCCTTCGAAGATGAGTGCGCTACGTCAGCCTTGCGAGAGAGGAGGTATTTGACCAGTTCCTCGTGCCCAAATGCGACCGCTCCATGGAGGGGTTCCCAAGCCCTGAAAGAACTTTCGATGATGGTCTTGTCGAGGTCGACGTTGAGACTACTATCCTCCAGTATCTGGCGAACGGTATGAAGTGAGCCGTGCTGAATACCCCACTGAAATGCCTGATTCCAGTGGTCTCTCCAGAATTCCTGTGTGAGGAGGTCGTAAAATCGACGGCATGTGCGAGCAAACGCCGATTTCTCTCTCGCAACTAATAAGTTCTTGGCAACCATGAGGACCATTTCGGCTGGAAGGCTTGAAATATCTGTCACCATGAAGGCTGATGGCAGGATGCCGAATGAAAACGGATGGCCTGAAGCAGGGCGAGTTTCGACAATGACCAGGCATCAACAAGCATGTTTATAAATCCTCCCATGGCCAGGCCTAGTGTGGGTAAATACATACTAGCAGAGCCGAGCATTTTTGTGGGTATGACAAAACAGCGGTAATTGTGGTGCTGGTGATAGTGGTTGTTTATTATATAAGTTGTCATTCTTTAAACACCATTGGACAGGATATCTATCCCTCTAGGTGAGTCCGGATATTTTCCCGCTGTTTGTTATAGTAAATGTTCTTAAATGTACATGAGTAATTTGCCTGTTCTAGATATTAGTGGAAACGCCTTCCTCCGATTTCTCTCCGCAGACCGCCGAAACTCGTTATCTCAGGGGAAAACCCTGCCGCGGAAAGCCTATCATTCGTATATTGTAACTTGAATTAAGTAAATCTTTATAAACAATCTAAACGACTGCTCCCGAGCGGTTGGGGACTGGGTGGCTTTCTTGTTCAGCACTGCCTCAAAGGACTGCAAAAAATATTCAATTGAGCTCTAGCCATCCTTGTCTCTTAGGAGAGCAATATTTTCGGCGTTCAGCAAAACCTTGAGTGCCATGTTTTGCTGGTCAGTGATAGGGCTGGGTCTGTCGACGTTTACACGCCCCAACGTCTCCGCTCGCCCCCGTAGTACGCAGTGCAACGCTGTGACGGCTCTCAAATTGGCAACATTAACATCGGCCCCCCTACTCAGCAATAAAAAAATTAATTCTGCAGATGGTGTCACATTAAGACATGCTTTTGAACCCGCCAGTGTCAGTAGCGTCTCACTGGAGTGGCTAAAGGACAGTTTAGCCAATAATCTCATGTCTAGCACTTTCTTGGACTTAATCTTGTCCAAGAACCAACACAGAATCTGCCGTCGACGGGATACTCCAGAGTCCCGTCTTGCTCGGCAGGGATAAACCCTGGCAGAAATATGAGGACAAAGAGCAGACAATGGGCGTCGCTTCGAGTAAGGTTATCGTACATTCCGGCATTTAAGATGCTAATTGCGTTGGACAAATTGTATTCCAGTACCGCTTTTATTAATGGCGACTGATAGCAGTAATATAACCCCGGGTTGAGCGACACTCGCGTCCTTGATTATGCCTCCTGAATTTGCTAGCGTTTTAATGGTTTCTACATTGTTCATTTTCCCATAGCTATACTGAGTGCTATATTGCCGTTGATGTCCGCACCATTAACACCGATGCCGGTCTCCTTCAACAAAACCTTCAAAACTCGAGATTTGCCGAGAGACGCGGCTTGATATATGAGTGGAAATTCCTTTGGATTCTGGCCAGAGTAAGATTCGTTGAGTGGTGCCCCCTTTTCGATGAGAGAAAGTGTAGATACCCTATCAAAACACATGGCAAACTGTACGGGGTACTAGTTAGCCATCTTGCTATAAACCCTGCACGGGCACAAGTCGTAGGAAGACTGACAAGGTTAGCCCGGTGATCGAGAAGCCATTCGATAGCCCGGTTCTGACCATTCTGTTCCGCAAAATTAACAGTAGTCCTGCTCCCATTTGAGTCCATGTATGAACCTGTCCTGTTGTCAGGGTTACGCGCTTGGCAGTTAACATACGCCTTGGCTTCCAAGGCCTTCTCTATGGTGCCGATTTGCCCGCCTGCTGCACCCCATACTAGTGCTTCGTGTGCTGCTGATTGATATAATATGGGGTCAACAATCTCATGGAGCTTCTTGGATGTAGCAGAAAATGCGGAAAGGTTCACTAAACTGTCATGATTTCGGGGTGAACGATGGCTTCGCAAACCAGCCACACAGTCTCAACTAGCAATCCGCAAATGCTAGCTTGAGCTGCGACAAGCTCCATGGAATGCTGTTATGGCTCGAGATTGATATCGTTTTGGGAAGGAGAAAAAGGGAGAAGGGGGCGGAAGGAGGGTGGGGGGCAAATTAAGGCTTGGAGATAGGGAGGTCAGCGGGGTTCTTAGCAGTGATGCAAATTCGGGTCGTGCAACGCAAGGCCACCAGTGACGACGAAGGAGTGCAAACATCTGGCACCTGTAATTGCCCCTTTCTCTTTGGAAAGTTTACAACCAGCCAATATCTTTATCCAAAATTCATTACAAAAACAGCACCGCTGGTGCTCCACGGCTGATGAATGCGCAGCGTATTTGAAATCGGCCTGTAAGACATGAATCTCGTTTAAATCGTGTCACTGGAAGACGGCGGAAAGACGCCGAGAAGGAGCTGCTTGTGGCATAGTTTCAATCCTATATTTAGTTTAAATGGGCCTGAAGGTTGGCTTATTTGGGCAGATAATTAATCAAATCAATGACCGTCCCTACGACGGCCCCGATCTGTCAGTCCATCTTTCTCGCTGCGGCTGGTAAACTTCATTGGTTTCTCAATCCCTGCTTACCTAAACATGCGTCCCCAACCCTGAAGGGGCGGCGAGACACTCATCGATGCTTGACTGTGACGCAATGACTGCGTCGCGGCGAGCTTCAAACGTTTTGGACTTGGAAGCGGCGGCTTTTTTTCTTCTGGCAGTACCGCTCACATTTAACAGTTTCTTACAGTAGAATACCGTCAAGAAGAAGGATATAGGCTACGAGAACGACAACAGAATACAATAGAATACCTATGCTGGCCACATCGAGGACAATCCACATCGAGGACAATCCATTGGAGTCATATTGGAGCTTGCCACTAGTGATGTTCTTAAGAACTGAGGTAGCTTTGTCATTCATCCTGGGCATTTATGATCACCTTGAAACTGCAATTTGTTTTATCTCTGCTAGATTTGATCTAAGATATTGCTCGCCCCCGGGCGACCTGTAGTGCGTAAAGTCTCCAAGCTAGACTATTTCCAACCATGCAATACTCCGTTCGGGACCCTGTAAGCAGAAGAAGCAGAAGCAGAAGCGAATGAGAGTGGTAGATTGACCGAGTGACCAAAGTGATGAAGTGACGAGACAAAATGACGAAATAACGAAGTAGCTAGACGAAATAACGCAGTGACGAGATAACAATGAGATTCGAAGATATGGAACGACTTGAAAAGTCGTAGGTAGGCGTAGGGCAAGGACGTAAAGAGGTAAAGAGATAATGCAGGAGATCCAGTCGTTATAGCCCAATGCCGGGTACCACAACCTTCGAGGCTCTCCATGACGAACCCGGATTTTATTTGGCAGGATCCCCTGAGGGTGGGCAGAAGAAGGCGTGTTTTAATTCTAATAACCGCCGTACCCTCTGCGATAATCATGTCTCCAACGGCTATTACGGCTGTAATTTTGCCCGAAAAAGGTCTCGCGTCTAGGAGAGCGATGGTTGGCGGGTGGACTGGAAACATGTTTCCACTTTGGCTTGACTTCACATTTGTAACAAATGATTTGGTGATTGGTGTTCAGTGCATTTTCCGCGTCGTCCGCATTCGTAAACTCGACATACGCAGCACTAATTGCAATTCGTGATTAGCAACAGTAAAGCTGTAAATGATGTGATGCAACTTACCGGCGCCCATTGATTGATGCCCTCTTGACACGCCCGCATCGTTTGTTGAAGTAGAACTTCAGATCGTCTGCAGATATGTTACGACGAACTCTAGGGATGTAAATACTCTGGTGATCAGGAACAACTCTCATCCTACGATCCCTCACGTATCTGTCAACGTCACCGCTGTCTTCATAGTCATACTGATTCAGTAAAGCCATTGAATCATCTGTTGCAACTGGAGATTCGCCAGCCTCCTCATAGTTGAGGGTATCAAGATTTTCCTCTAGGATCATCACGGTGTCCATGATCTTCTTGGCTGCTGTTTTTCGAGTGTAAATAAGGGAATGTCGGGTTGGTTATGATAAGATGAGGAATTATTGGACTTTCAAGATGCCATCGGGCAGTCCTTATAATCACTAGAGAACACCGAGATGGGTAAAGCTATGATTACCAGGAGTTTATTTTTAGAACTATATTACGGCAATTTTATCTAGAAGCATGATATTACTTATACCTCAGCCTAAATTTGCGCCACGCCCGGCGGGCTGAGTAAGATTGATTCTATATGATCAATCTTTTCGGTTTCTATTTTTACAGTTATGGAGCTTTGTATTAAGATGATCGTCCAGAAGTTGCGTGTCCCAGTAAAACCCTGAAACTGTACCAACATCCAAAGGGATGCGAGCAGGATGGGGACGCACTGCAGGGAATAATGTTCATATGGATGAGAGAGCATGTAATGATATTCATGGAGAGAACCACTAATATGCTCTATAACTTTACCTGAGGACAGCCTCGACCTGTCACTTTGCGTCATCAAGCTAGCCGGCTTTGTACGTTGTCCGAGGAGCAGATGCGAGAGTGGGCAGCGCCTGAGTTAATGAGCGCTACGGAAACACTCGACGAGAAGATGAAATAGATTCTTCGCGAGATGGCCGAGATCCTCACGGATCGTTTGCCGCCCGGGAGTGGACTTGATGTCTACAACTGGAAATCTCAAGCCGAAGCTCTGCTCTAAGTCGAGGACTCTTACTACCGCATAACGTACGATTCAGAGGAAGAAGGGGATAACGACAGCTAGCAATGGAAGATATTCTCGATTGAGGAAGTGGCCGACCACATTCAATATTAGGTCCTATTAGTTCTTAGCCTGCCCGATGAATCGGCCCCCCTTGATGCTGAGAAGCAGGAAGATTACCCCCCAGCCATTCACTCTCGCGGATCTAGCCGTTGCACCTACGAGGCCCACGTTGGAGACCACAACGTCGGTGGTCACGATCGGAGGATATTACTAGTTGGAGGAGCTTTTAGTGGATCGGAGGCTTGTTATCTCTAGTGTTTTTCCAACAAACCCGAAAGGTAACATACGCTACAAATTCCGCCACGCTAGGTACCACTCGTCTCGTTTGAGGGAAGGCGGACTGCGGCAGCCTGCGATACACAACAGCAAGGAGACATCCAACAACGCAAAAACTCGCCCTTCGTCAAGGCAGCTAGCGCCTCCAGTATCCTACATCCCGTATCCTTTTCTTTATCTATTCTACTCGCGGACCGCTAGTTTTCCCCCTCGATAGCATCACTTCATGGCACTTCGATTGTACATGACCTAACATAACGACTTTTCCTCACCTTAGATGATGATACCCGGAGATGGATACGCAAGTGGGCGGCGGCAATGACGGGGAGCACCGAGGAGGTGATCGAGGCGACACATTGAAAATCACAGGAGATACACCGCCTTGAACTGACATCTCTAGCGAATGACATGGTTATCAGTTAGGACTTAATACCATTGTCTTCTCCTACATCGGTTACATATCCCGTGCGCACGTCACGGCACCTCTCCTGATGTCGCCAGTACCGGTCACTATACCTCTGACGATCCGTCGACCTGCCGCATATCGCTACCCAGGTCACGACGAAGCTGGCCAGCAACCTTGGAGCCTGCCGTCATCCACCACGCCGCGCAAGGCCGGGTGATTGTCGGTGTAGAAGGCACCCATATTGGGGCCGCAGTCGTGCTGGATGGACGATGCGTCCGGGGTAATCGACGTAGTGCGCGCGGGAGTGGTCGTCGGCCTCTCACCCTAGTCGTTGTCGAAGGGCGTGGTACGGATGATTTGCTTTCTTAGGCAGTAGGCGTTAAGTCTTGTCGAAGAAGAAGGATATAGCGCGCTCGAGCAGGTCTAGGTGGTCGGACTCGCGCACGTCGTTGAGCAGGTCGTTAAGGCGTCCCGCCCTCGCCGTCGGGCTCCTCACGTCCTAGTGAGAAAACGTGAGGTACGCTCGACAAACTATAGGTACTATAGCCTGCAGAGGTATTTTTTAAGCAACTGAAAACCGTTTATACCTACTAAGATAAGTAAGGTTGTCCCCGTATATATATGATAAATTTCCCTCGATTACCGCTTAAACTACGGGAATAAAGACGTTAAGATAATATTATGTAGCGCCTTTACAAAGTAAGTCTTATCACAACCTCCTTTTCTCCCTTCCTTTTTTATTAAGTAAATAACTCATAATAATATATACTCATTGAGGGCAGAGATGTCACGATTTCGATCTGCACTAAGGTGGGCCGCCGAAACGGGCCAACCAATCCCATCGCCCCACGCAGACTAGCCAATCAGATCATTGCAGGCGGTGCTCCGTCTGCTCCGTCTTTTGAGGACGGAGTACACGGAGCCCCCCCCCCCCCCCCCCAATAAATGGCTCCCTCTGCTCCGTCTGCTAGGCACGGAGCACACGGAGCACCTATAGTCTATATATACCATAGGCCGAGCTCTCCTTATGAGACTCGGCAAGTAAGCAATACACATTCATCTGCTTCATTACTTGTGAAGGCAATCTGCATTGTGTGTATCAAGACTTCCATCAGCATTGTTCAAGGAGCTTACCTTCCCTACGTGACGCACCCACTCAACCTACGGCGTACCGCCTTGCAGTTCAGACACTCTGTGTGTGGATTGTAATAAGAGATTAAGCTATTAAAGGTTAATTAAAAAAAATTATATCACGTCCTCCTTCTCCCTTTAAGATAGCTTTAAGTTAAATATTAATTTGTAATATACTCCTTAAGTTACGATAATATTAAGATATTTTTCCTTAAGAAAACTAGATTTCTCCCCCTCTTCTATTACGATGCGCCGCCGCTCTGCTTACAATTATACGCTAGTCGTCCGTTATTAATCATTCACCTCGGTTACTGCCTAGCAAAGAGGGCATGTGCCGTATGTCTTTCGACATAGCTAGGCGCAAACTTCACATAATAGATGGTTATAGGGCATCATTGTAAGTTTGCCCACCCCACTGTTGGCCTCAGGCTTAGGACCGAGCATCTCGGCGTGCCGGAAAGCTGGGGCTAGAGCATCGGACAGCGGATTGCGCTCTGTAGGAGCCCGCGCCCCATGGCCAGCCATTGAGAGTCCGAGAGGCGCAAGAAACAACAAGTATCGGGTCGCCACTAGTGAGTATTAGTGTGTTAGCCTTACCGCTGGGCCTGATGGAGGGATGGTCACTGACGCCTAGGATCCCCGAACGGGAGGAGGGAAAGACTGATCAGTCACAGTCTGATGTGATGTCTCCGATCAAGGTAGACAGAGCCTGAGAATGTGGTCGCCCTCACTGAGGACAGGCAGGTTGGCGGGGCATATACTAGTTGCACGGTAGCCGGGCTGTACGTGATCGTCGAAGTCCGAAACAGATGGCGGTGTTAGGGCCCCCTCAGGGCTTTAGAATCTACGTGGGCTCGTGGCGAGGATCACGAGTGTGCTCGATCTGGAGGGGTTATTATGGGAATCGTCATGTGTGGGACACGAAGTGGGCAGGTACTTGAGGGGAGTTGATGATTTCGGTGAAGTTTTTTGACTGGGAATGTGAGGCGGCGGGACGTTATGAATTGTTGCCTGCATTCCTCCAGGCCGCCCGGATCCTGGTCCTACAAACTTTGCACTTCTACCTTTTCGTTATAACCCGCAAGCGGTGTTGTCTCAGATATTGACCAAGGAGAAGGCCAATGCCGGGTACCTTGCTTGCTGCTCCCTGGCTGACTGGACTGCGGCCCCTCGCACTGGGAAAGTTGGGTACTGTATTTATGAGCGAAATTTACTAAGCGAGCAAAAAAAACAGGGTCGAATTGGGATGGCAGCTGGCCAGGCTGGCGGGTGAAACAAACGGCTTGTAATCCGACTAAATTATACATCTCATCATAGCCATAATTCCCTGTGTTGCCAAGGAACGCACGATGGCATCACATCTACGCATCACGGAAGTCCCTGAGACGGTGGAGACGGCGATGTTCGCTTCGTAGCTGGAGACAAGAACAACCTAGACAACGATGCCAACGTCGTCAGTCTCTAAAGGCTCGGCGATCGAGGCCCAAGCAGAAGCGCAGGCGGGGCGCCCGCTTCAACACCACGATCAGGACCACGAATGGGTACCTTACCTTTCGGCCACAACACACAGTCAACATCTCTGCTCTTGGTAGAATATTCACGCCCGGAAGAGGAAACAGAATCTATCTCGGTCTCCCAACCGTGGAAGACTCCTTTCGTTATCGTCGCGGCCGAGATGCGGAACAACCAACCCCACTCAACCTCCTCGTCCTCCTCGTCCTCCTCGACCATACCCCGACCCCGAGCCAGAAGTCTATGATCCCTTCGGGTAAGGATAAGAACACCACAACGATGATACAGAAGAGGAGGTCAACATACGTGGCAAGTGCAATAAAAAGAAGCGCGAAGGCACTGTTCCGAGGCGTTTTAATATTTTATTTATATTTTTTAAAAAAACGACTTTGATCCCCCAAAACCGCCGACTGGAATGATATACTTTAGATTAACAACTTTTGCCTTCACAGCATGGACTTGTATTACCACTTCATCGTCTCGTCCTTTCAGCTCCACCCCTAGGTGATTAAGGAGCCGGTTTTAGAGGTGCTAAATTCTAAAAATGGCGTTGTTTCATTTTAATTCTTGAGTCTGACGCATGATGCGCAGCGAAACTCGCATTCGAAAAGAGGGAACATATTCGCACCTTGGAAAATCTTGTCTGCACCGCTGACGCATTGAGAAAAAAGCATCCCGCTGACGGATTTAGTTTGACCCTGGGCGCCCAATGACGTTCCCACGCACGCAGTACGCGAGTGACTGGGAAGCAAACGTGAGCCAAGGTTACAGCCACGTCCTCGGTGAAGCTAAGGACGATGAGTTTGTGGAGGTGCCCGACCTGCCAAAGGACGACATCACGGCTGCGGAGTGGCAGCTGATGGCCGGTGAGCTACTGAATCGTGGGATCGAGACCGATGACATCGGGTTACTCGGCAACCGCCCCACGACCTTAGCTATAACTGGCAGCCACACGTGCGAAAGTATGCCGGGCTCTACAACCAACGCCTCAATTTTTGGAAGGGGATGAAGGCTAGCAATCCCCTCGAGGGTGGTAAGCAAGAAGTCACTACTTTGGTAAGTAGAACGTTATATTGATAAGCAATTTCCACCAGCTCTCGCCTGTCTTTCAGAAGCCTCTCTTCACAGACCTCGCCTCCCTTCGCGATCCTCGAGACAGGGCAGGGTGGGTACCTATGAGCAGTTCACGCAGACCATCGAGCACACGATCATTATTCAGCAAGCTGCCGATAAATAACAGCCTGACAGGAGCTAACTAGAGAACCCTTTCCTCGCGTGTTCAGAGTGCACTACCTCTCGATGAGGTTTGACGTTTCGATAGCGCTGTTCGCATCTATTCCACCAATGCTATAGTGTGAGAGAGTATAACGCCACCCCTCTAGAGCATCTCGATTGACTAGTTGTCCTCTCCAAGGCTCACAACGCCGGGCTTCAAACTCACAACGCAGCAGACTCGAAAGATGTGGGCAACCTTTACAACACGCTGCCTCTCTGCATTGGTGCTCGGGCTATGTCGACTGAAAGCATCTGGAGTGCGGCAGAGCTGGTGAACGGTGCCGTCGGTAACGTATTTGACCTGGCCAGGCACGGGTCTGTTGACGGCCCTCGGGAAGAGGCTCCCTTCGTGATGCTGGTCAAGATGGACAAGTATGAGGGCTTGCCCTGCTTTCCAGAAGATGGGAGCATACGTTGTTCTGATTTTACAATCCACTCGGAACTTTCAAAATAGAATAACGGCGTACTCTCGTCGCCAGTTCCCAGCCACGATTGCGTACGCCATCACGATCCATAGTTCGCAGAGCGCCACACTCGAGCGGGCTGTTGTCGACATCCCCAAGCGCGATTTCCAGGTTGGCTTATCACACATCGCAGTCTCACAGGTCACGAGTCTGGAGGGCACCATGTTTGACGTTCCTTTTGCTCTTGATCAAGAATAACGCTACTAGTGCAATGCGGGTAAAGGGCTACCTTACCATCGGCGTTTTGACGCTGCGGAGATCCTCATCCCTCCGAGCACTCCTGAGTAGATAGGTGCAGGTAGATAGATCACTGGAACCGAGTTATTCGAGCCCTCAACACCACCTTGTTTACTCCGCGATGTTTGCTGCTTGCCTGTGCTTGATTCAGCCACTTGCTTGGCGTACCTAATATGACTAATCTGCCAGTGGTGGTAAAAACAAGAAACCTCCGCTCGCTCCGTTGACCCCTGTCTAATGGACACTAGGTACGCCTCTTGTTTGTACTACGCACGTAGGAAATGGCGGCCAAGGGCAGCTGTTGAAGGGATCAGGTCAACAACTAAACCAAGGCACTAACAAATATAACATGTCAGCAAATGCATGCCTTAGGGCTCCAATATTAGTGGGTTAGTGTAAGGGAGGGACTCGCTTTTGGCTCATGGCTGAGTTATATCCGGAGCGGAGCCCGCCTTGGGTATCACAAGATGCGCGCCAGTCGTCACCCGAAGAGGGCAAGCACTATGTTACCTCGTGAGTGGATATCATCTGGAACTCTGGCATTGGGTCTCGGCTTCCCACTAAGATGACACTCCCAGTGTAAAAAGCGCCATGGCCGCCGCAAGACTGAGCCAGGCGTCCAAGCTGCCGCTGCCGCTCACCGCCTGCACAGGCCCCGAAGATGTAGGCTTCGGGTAGAAACCGCTCGTGGTGTGGTCACTCACGACGGCAGAGGGCTGAGCCGTCACGGGGATGACCCCGACAGCGCCGGCAGCTCCCGTGTGGAAGTCAACCAAGGGTACCTTCAAGGTAATGCTCATGACCGAAGTGGTACTGGAGGAGATGGGGATCCTAGCTGGACCATAATCCGTGTAAGGCACGACGGTCGTGATAAGAGCGGCAATGGTGGTGTAGATGGGAGCCACAGAAGCCGGCAGGGCGGTGGCAGCAGAGATGTAAGAAGTCACGGTGGCGTCGGCAACGATACCAGGGTTGCTTTCGACGAACGGGGCGCAAATGCCCTGGAAGAAGAGTACGCCCTCCAGGACGATGTCGTCAGATGCGCCATGCGCATAGATACAGCCAAAAACGCTCTTGACAAAACTCCTCTCGGGGCAGTAGCAAGCAGAGTCCGAGTTGTCTCTGCAGTTAACGCTAAACAGGAAGGTGTTGAGGCAAGAGGGCACGACATTTGGGTAGGGTAATGTCTCTACGGGACTAGCTGCCAAGGTAGTAGCTGCGCTAAGACTCGAGCTGCCGCGAGAGAAGGCAGATGAGCCTCTGGCGGCACCGGACTCGGAGGAGGCCGACAATAGGATTGTGGTGCCCCTGCTGGTGATCTCGCTGCTGGCGGGACAAATTGTCGTCGAGACGGCGACAATGAGGGTAGTGGCCGAGTCCGCCGGGCAGTCAGAGGCGGCCGCGGAAGCGCAGCTGGCTACGGTCGAGGTGAGTGTAGACCAAAGGCTGGCGCTGCTGGCGCTGCTGTCCCCAAGGGAAGTACTCGACACGGGGACCGTAGAGCTGCCGACGGGCTGGCTGGGCAAGACCAGCGGACCGCTGGTGGTGTGCATCAGACTGCTGGGGAGGCTGGTTGGAACAGGCAAGGGAGTGTTGGCCCCGGTGCCCGTGTAGGTGGCGAAGGACTTTGTGCTGGAAGTTAAAGACCCTTCCTCAGTCTGAACGGAAGTAAACGTGACGCTGGCAGTCTTGCTGCTACGGGAGGCGGCGTTGCAGTCGAGTGATATGGTTGGAATCACAATGCTACAGCTGGGCATGGGCTTGTTAACCTGGACCGGATACACGATGGTGACGTTCTTTGCGCCGCCGCACTGAGAGTTGTCGACGGTGGTGCCACTCTTCTGGCACAAGTTGCGGTGCTTGCACGTGGACCCGTCAGGCATGCCATAGTGGAACTCAAGATCACAGTCAAACTCGGGTCTGACGTGAATGGAGGCCAGTGAGAATCTGTCAGGGGTAGTTCCGACTGCGCAGCCGAAGGAGGGAGAGGTCTCCAATTCTGGGCCACATGTCCCATGGATATAACTGGAGCCGTTGGTTGTAGAAGCAAAGCGCTTTCCGATCCCAGAGGCACACGAAAAGCCTCGGAAGCTGAAGCCCATGTATTGGGTAAACTTGCCCAAGGGAAGGTCGCCAAATCCGAAACCGGATCTTTGCTGCTCGGTGCAAGCGTTATCAGTGTTACTAGGGCACGTAAATGGCGGTGCCTCGTGGAAGCTCTATCACGAAAGGCATCAGCAGTCGAGTCTTGATTCGTTCTCAGCTCTTGGTTCTTCCTTCATACTTCTTTCATTCTTCTCTCTTTCCGGGAAGGGATTTGTGAGCGTTGGGTATACATACTCCTGCCATGACGCCGGCGGCGAGGGAAAAAACAACAATTGTACTTGTCATGTTTACGTCTCGTATCAAAGTAGGTAGACAAAATAAAGATCTTTGAATGGAAACACCCTCAGTCGCGAGTCTTGATTTGATCCGTTATGAATGGGAGAGAGCCCGAGTGTCAAGTAAAGGAATGATAATCCTAGATAAAGGAAAGGGAAACTAGGAACTACTAGAAATAGAAATATAGCCACACCACAAAAAGACTAGAATAGGAGAAAATATTCGAAGAGCGCAAAGGAGATTCATGAATTAGTACAGTCTATTACAATACACACAGACACACACACACACACACACACACACACACACACACATATATATATATATATATATACATAGATAGTTTCATATACAGTCCACACGGTGACACAATCTGCACCTTGGTGCCTACAGTAAAATTAGCAGTACTTTCCAAGCGCTCTCGAAGCGCCCGAACGCCCTTCGTGGTCCCATTTCGTGTTTAAAATAGAATACGGACGAGTTAAGATTGATTTTGAACAGTCAGCACGCGTTTCCTTGGCCATCTGCTAGTCACGGCTCTGATATCGTCACAGTGTTTCTTGAGTTACCCCTTTGGGCGAGTGGAAGTAAGACGGCCTCCTGCAAGCGAAGAGGCTTCTGCCACGACCCCCGAAATCCGCCTAGCATTAATTGTATCGCAAACGGAAAGGGGGGGGAACCATCCAAATCACGACACACGCCTTTCCGCCTAGTCAGCGGTCCGGGCGAACCACCATGGACCCGACAACCCATCATCCTCCATCTGTGCCGCGACGCGGTCCACCTTGGGCCACCAACGTCCGGAGACAGTGCGTGACATTGCTTCACTTTCCACTCAATGCGGGACAACGCAAAAACGTAGAACACGAAGTACAGGTCTCGCAGTATGGCGCATATCCAGAGATAGACTTAATGAGGTTGAAGACCACCATCATTGTGACGAGCTTGGAGTTGGCGAAATGATAGAATTTAATTTTTTGAGATGGCTTTGAGTGCAGTGGGGACGGGAGCGGATGACGTGGAGGAGAGTAACCTACAAATACATTAACCCTAGATAAGTCCACAATTCTTTGGCTTGCCAAACGATTCTTTTTTTTGGCGGGCCAAGTTTTTTTTAGCGTCCTTACGCAAGTTCAGTTCACTAAGGGGTATCGCAACTTCTTTCCAAACAACACCACGTGTAAACATCAACACATCAACATAGCACCTTCTTCGTTCAACAACTCGACTGTAATCGCCGTCACATCCGCTTAATTCCTTGGTATTCCGCGCCTCCAAAGCATCGACCAGTCACTGTTCAGCATTTGCGCCAAAGGGGCCTCAGGAATCTTCGGATCAAGTCTAGAATAGACTCCGCCCACCTCGGTTGAAAAATAGCGCGACTACTTCACAATTCATACTCTTCTTGTGTTCCACTATAGTGCAACTTTCCGCTTGTCGTTTCGATTTAGATACTTGGCTTATGGCTTAGTATTTGCTGGCACCTGCCCAAACACCATCTAGAGCACGGTATACTGTTTCATGTCCTGTTGCTGCTCAGACTTGCGCAGGCTCCGCTTCTGAGTCGCATCGCCACCAGAGCCACAAAATCATAGGACGACGCTGGACAGAAATGCCGGGTTCAGGGTCCATGGCCAAGGCGCCGTTGGGTGGATCCCAAGTTCACGAGCCTTGGCATCTCGTTCGGCTGGTGTTGCAAATATGATGTTCACGTGCCCGAGCCAGGCGCGTTCTAGTAAAATACAAAGATTATATCACCAGAAGTAACCTGATTGCTAGAGCTACTAGCTCTGCTGCATATCTGCGAGGAGGTTGCTCTGGGATGCTGCAGGTCCTTGGATATCTGACCTCTCAGGGCGTCCAGATTTTTTCTCCTTCGTGGCCGCGCTGCAATGATAACGACAGCAATACTGACCATGATGTGGGTAGCAATAATACTGCCGCACACAGCCAAGCCAACCATCATACGACTTCCCAGAGAACCAGCGGGAACAGACCCGATGTCGTCCACTATGCACAAGTTGTTGCCTGTACAAGTGTAGCCAAAGGGACAGCACCGCTCGCTAGTGCCACAAGTTTGCATTTCACCGCCCAGAGCGGTTGTCTTGATTACGCTCTGAGGAAACCGCTCGCCATCTTGCCAGCTCAGGTCGCACGATACAGGCTCTATACGCGAGCAATCAGAATCAGCGGGACAGCATAATATTGTCGTATTGTTGGCGAGAGGCGTGCATGTACTGTTTGGGGGACAGCAAAAGAAGTTTGGGAAGTTACCCTCCTGGCACTGAATAAAACCGAGAAGCGAGCAAGTGGCTTGTGTTTCATAATGTTCTCCAGCCGGCCCCATTGAGCGGGCAGCGCAGATGGCGGCGAGTGAAGCCAACCTCAGTGGTAGCTGGAGTCCTTGCATGCCGCCGTTTGAGTTGCCTTTGAGCGGTGGAAACAGCTACTAAGTTGTGGTGAGGGTGGTGGGACAGTTGCTCTAGATAGCCGCCATGACGGGCATCAAGAATGCATGGAAATGGACGGGCTGATTAGGCGGTGTAGTAAGATGGGCGGCTGGTCGTTTGCCCGGCCTTGTCCTTTCTTCAAAATTACAAAGTCACCAATCTCTCAATTTGACATATTCCTGCGCTAGTCTCCCGTTGCTATGTTTAATGACACATTCCCGTTAGCTCAATCCCCTCGAGAGCTCCCCGGGTAGCCCTTGTTGGTCAAGACGAGAACACGGACGCAGGGTGAGAACCGGAGCATCCCAGCCGCGGTATCGAGGCTCTCGTGTTCCGTAGCCGAAATGCAAACAAAATGAACGCTCAGCACGAACTGCTGCAGCTTATGGCGCTGGCCCTCAATGAACGGCCAAGCAGTACATTCCCCGTCACTTCCTGCCCCCCTACAATACCGTGTCACTGTTCAACGGGCTGTAATAAAGGCGGCAGTTCACGAACCCCCCGCCAACCTTCGTGATTGACAGAGAAACACCTGCAGAATCAACGAAGTTTTATTTCGTGCGATCTATTCCCAACTGACTTTCATCCCATTCCACCACCTCAGATAATAGCACCTCACCCCCAAAATCTCGTGGTTTGGCCGCGGACTGTCTCGTTATATACTTGTAACCCGAGGTACAAGCCTTGGTGTTGTTCATCTCGGATATATCGGCGGTAGGATGAGAACTTTGGGCTTTCCGTTCTATTGCCGGGTTGAACACAATTAAATAGATATAATGATCAGATCCAAAAGAGTTCCACTTATAATACAAAAACGCGTAGGAAACAAAGTATTAGGAAATTGCGATATGACTTCAGTAGTAGGTACCAATTTACTGGTACTAACTTATTGATAAAAGGAAACGGTTCAACCTACGAACCCACGTATGCTTCATCCACATCTTCGCTAACGATTCCCTCCTCCATATCATTTTATCCGTTGATTTGAAACAGGCAGAGGGGAAGACAGAGGAGGGTGGGAAAAAAAGCAACGACGTACGACATGCATCCACTTGTTCTGCTGAGTTATGCTGCCATCATGGTCAGCGCCAATGAATATCCAGATTGTGTAGGTCAAACTGGCAGGAAGCAAAAATTCTAGCTTACCTATTCAGAAATACTAAGAATCAATAAAAATCAATAAAAATCAGGAACCTGACGGAGGCTACCGCAATATGATTGACGTCCGCTACGCTCAAGTTGCCAAACCTTGGCGCTCCAAGCTTCTTGCATCAATAGCGACAGATCCCAGTGATTCCTACCGATTTCGAAAACTGTGCAAGGAATCTTGCTACCATCAGCTCGGCCTACTCGTGTGTCATATATACAGCCACCATAACCTCAGCAATAATGTCAACCAGCAAACCAGCAAGCAAACCAACTAGCAGCTCTCAGACCACGTCGCTTTGGTCTGTCGCAGCAACCCTCTCTGGGACCAGCGACAACCCCGTGGCGTTCTCAAGCGGAGGCCTCGTAAACAGTTCCTCATCTCAGACCTCAGTCTTTACCAGGAACCCCATTCTCTCCTCAGAAGCATCCACGTCGAGTGCCGAGTCTTCCTTAATTCTTTCCTCCTCGGAATATCTTCACCTTCCGACAATCGATGACGACCTCGCAAGCTGTCTGTCAAACACAAATCACTGCTCCTCTCTGGGCTCTTCAGCAAATAGTATCTCTATACAGTTATCACAATAGGCACCGCCATCTTCTCCATACCAGCTCATTTAGCTCATTCGACTTCCGTTGCTCAGTCAGCAGAACCCAAATCAACGAGTAGCCTGCTACGGCAAGCTTCCTCACACGGCACACCAATATCTGCTGGTACTGAACTTCCTACCGACAACTTCAAGTCGATATGGGCCGTTATCGCCACTGTTATAATTTCTGCAGCCCTTGGTTAACCTCAGAGGCGTTTCCCTTAGAGTCTCACAATCGTATCAGACAGGATAACTCTTTTCTTTTTCTTGCTCCTCCATCTGTCTTTGCAGACTCGTTTATTTTACTTTTATATGTGTGCAGGGGATCTTCTATCTCTTCTTTTTATGTTTCTTCTCTGCTTATTGCTTCCCCCTTATCGGTTCTAATCAGAAAGTATTCATGTACGTAATTCATTCGGTCAGCCATAAGAAATGTATTCCGGATCTGCTTAATAGGCTAGCGATCATTACAATTCAAGCACATACAATCAGTACTAGTTACCAAGTTCTGCTCTGCTAGTCTAACACTCTCTCTGTTTTGTGGGCTAGAATATTGTTCGAAATTTGTGAACCCCACACAACCTAATGGCAGCATGTTGCTATAATACATGCATACGTACCCAGCTAAGTTAGAGCAGGTTATTATTGACCTTGAGCTTCACTTCAGGTAACCCAGCATGTGGCTTAGTCATCCTTCGGCAACAAGTCGGCCTTGGTCATGATGCCCACGCAGCGTTTCTCTGCCTTTTGATCGCGAATGAGCCTGAAGGCAAACGAGTTTTCGGCGTCCTAGTTCATGGGAACAGCCCAAATGATGATGGCCTTCGGGCATGACATGTACTCGTTTGCTAGGTTCTAAACAACTTTCTCTAGGAACTTCTCGTCGCGCTTTGCCGCCATAAAGACGCCAGGGAGGTCATAGAAGGTGTTCCTTCCTTGCTTCCTCTGGCGCTTCTGCCGAGAGCTTGGGAACAAACTGCCGGGTGGGAGGTACTAGGGTTCAAAATTGCAATCTAGGCACACCGCAAGACGGTCTCGATGTCTCCTGGGTCGGGTTTCATAAACCGGATCGATTTGAACTCCAAACGCTCTTCCTTGGCCGGATCGAGTTTGACCCATGGAGGAAATGGGTTCTTTTTGGGGACGTCGGATCCCGCGATGGGTTTGCCGGTCCGCATAAGGCCATAGTCCCTGATAGTCCCTCTTGATGAAGACTCGGCAAGAGGGCTCATCAGCTCGCGAGATGCTGATATGAATGGGGCATCTGGCGCAGGTTCTCCCGATAACGACGCGTTCCAACATCTCGCTGTTGTCCGATGTCACGATGCAAGGGAAGGCGGCAGCGATTCCTAGAAATTAGGCCGTCCTTGCATGATGTCCCCGCAGTTGATTGGAGTGCTGGTGGGGGTGGGACATTGCAGCGCACAGACCAGGCGGGCAACTGACCAAGCCCCTGCCCGCATCGGTTCACATGGGCCTGAGCCAGATTTCTTCAGGGGACGCAACGACAAGTGGAGCCCGTGCCCAAGCTGTCAAGTCCCGCCCTCCTTGCTTCTTTTTACTTGGATCACCACGTCACCTCCGGCCAGCTCGCTCTATAGAATAACAGTCGTCGACAAAATCAGCACAGCACAGCAAGCACACCCATCATGTCTTTGCAAACCCCCACCGCGAGAAGGCCAGCGGTAACGCGGGCGCCACCAAGGCCGTCATCCTTCAGGTTTGCCACTGGACGGTTGATGCGCCACGCTGACAACAGGCCAAAGGTTGGGGGCTCTTCGCGCGGAACACGCTTCAGACCGCTCTCGCTCGACGTCCCCAAGGTATGCATGTCATCCCCGTTCACCTCCGTGTCGTCCATTAGCCTTGCGCAAAGCTAACCTCACCGCTGCGTCGGCAAACTATCCCCTCTTCGACGTCGCCGGCCACCCCATCATCTGGCACTGCCTGACCGCCATCGCCAAGGTCCCCTATCCACGAAGTTTACCTCATCGGCTACTATGAGGAGTCGGTCTTCCACGACTTTATCAAGAGTTCCACCACCGAGTTCCCAACCTCTCTATCAAGTACCTCCGCGAATACCAGGCCTTAGGCACCGCCGGCGGCCTGTACCACTTCCGCGACGCCATCCTCAAGGGCCGCCCCGAACACATCTTTGCGCAGATCGGATATCTGCTGCAGCTTCCTGCTCAACGAAATGCTCAAGCTCTCCCAAGAGAATGATGCAGAGGCGGTCATTCTGGGTACCCCCGTCAGGGAAGATGCTGCCTCTAACTTCGGCTGCATCGTTTCCGACGCCCACACCCGCCGCGTGCTGCACTACGTCGAGAAGCCCGAGAGCCACATCTCCAACATGATCAACTGCAGAGTATACCTCTTTAGCACCGATGCTATTTTCCCCTCTATTCGCAGCGCCATTAAGCGCCGCGCCGACCGCCCCTCCCGCCTGGTCTCGTATCCCTCTTCCGAAAACCTCGAAATCTCCTTCATGATCGACGACGATAATGACGAAAATCGCAAGAACGAGGTCATCCGCCTCGAGTAAGACATTCTCGGCGATATGGCCGATAGCAAGTAATTTTTGGTCTACGAGACTAAGGACTTCTGGAGACAGATCAAGGCTGCCGGCTCCGCCATCCCGGCGAATGCCCTGTATCTCTAGCAAGTGCGACAGAACGGGTCAAACAAAGGAGTTGGCGACGCCGTTGGAGAACATTCTCGGGCCCGTATATATCCACCCCATAGCCTAGGTGCACCCCACCGCTAAGCTTGGCCCTAACGTTTCCATCGGTCCCCGCGTCACCATCGGCGCCGGCGCCCGCGTGAAAGAGTCTATTGTCCTGGAAGACTCGGAGATCAAGCACGATGCTTGTGTGCTGTACTCGATTAGCCGGGTTGGTGCGTAGGCTCGTGTTAAAGGAACCTCGACGCCCGTACCGAGCCACACAACGAGCATCGTCAAGATGGCGTCGAGGTGCAAGCCATCACCATTCTGGGCAAGGAGTTCGCGGTCGGTGATGAGATTCGCGTGCAAAACTGCATATGTCTGCCATTCAAGGAGTTGAAGAGGGTAAGCCAATTTTCCACATGCACAGACCCTGTGATGACGAGTGACTAACTTGGCATGTGCCTAGGATGTTGCCAACGAAGTGATCATGTGAGATACTACACATAGACGTAGGAGATACCTAAGCGAAGCGACAAAGAATGGCGGTTTTGCCGCAATCCCGGGCCGGGACCTCCAGAAGGTCGCTGCAACGCATTGAGTGCGGCCGCTGCTCTTACTCACCGCCTCCAGGCACAGGAGCATACTTCCAGGAAAGAAGGACATCCTGCTCACTGTCAAGTTGGATTCGACGACGGCTGCGGTGGTTACGTATGCCGACCCCCCCAGTATCGGCGATGCCCTTGGATGGGGCGGTCGCCTCCTTCGATGGCACCGTTAACCAGATGTTGAGCTTCCTCAACACCCACGCCTTCGCCTCCTCCTGAGGCCACATTGTAGCCCCCTACAAACTCGACAACACGCTGAACGAACACTCCAGCGACCCCCCCCCCGACGCGGCCCAAACCCGACGAGACGCGATCTCATCTCGACAGAAAACCTCAGGCCCAGCTGCCTCCTCCATCGCAATTGGCCATACCTCCTCGGCTACCATTGCATCGAAAAACCTCCCCCGAACGCTGGCACCAAGTCAGCCATAAACATACAGGCCAGACAGGCAAACGCTGGCAGGGCGAAGGAAAGAAAGGACCATGTGGATCTTCGGGTCTTAATTGCCATTGAACCAAACGAGGTGCGTGGGGTGGTCCCCTCTCCCTCCTCACCGCGATGCCTGCTCGATCCGCAGCTCGATCCGCAGCACGATGGCAAAGACAACGAGGCAAATTTGACGTTAGGATCAGGGCAGACTCAACAGAACAACAACAAATGGAATCTACGAGAATTATGTCAATAAATATCAAATATCTCGCTGAGGACGGACCATTAGGAGCCCGCCACAAGTTCTCTCCTTACACGCCAACAGCTAGCTAAACTTTAGAAACTATTTCCAGTGCCGTTTTGAGGAACAAAAAAACCGCTGTTTGGACTAGCGGATGCTATCATATTGTATCTATCTGCTGTTGTCGATTTCAAAAATGGATAGTCAAAGTTCACGTAGGATTGAGGGTCTTCTTCGGGGAATGTCGAGTCTGAGACACTGATCTTGCTGGCGGGGCCGTCGGCTGCCCAGTTCATATTGGGGTACCGGTAAGGCTGTCCGATTCTCATATCATCAGTGTGCGGCACGTTAGAGATACCGCTGTCCTCATCGCTGTACCAGGCCACTGGGAGTTGAGGTCGATTGCGCGAGTAACCCCAATTTCGCGAACACATTTGCTTAAACTTGCTGGACATTATCTGCGAGATAGTCAGTGCCGTCTTGAAGGAGGAAGGGAGGAAGGGCACGTACGAATGATTCTACAACGTCCCAGCTCAGGCCCGTTTTTAATGCCAGTGGTTGCCAAAGACTCTCACGCAAAGCCTTGTACATATCGCACATCTTCTCCTCAATCTTGCTGTCTTCAGCGCTCTCTTTCTGGCGCTCCATCAGCCTTTCGTGCCGCTTCCGGCACGCGTTGCCGCTTTTATATGGGAATGCCTCGTTCTTTATCTGATTCCAGTTCTTGCCTTCCTCGCGCAAGTCTATCAAAATTCTATCCTCGTCATCTTGCCACCTTCCTCGGGCTAAGCCACGACACAAATCATCCAGTTGTACATGGTTAGTCTTGTACGCACCCAAGAAGTCGTCTTGAAAAGACATTCTTTCGAATTGCGCGTGGACTAATTTGTTCTTTTCCCGTTTATGTGGAAATTATGTACTGATTTACGTAGTCTTTGCTTGTAGACTATGGGTCCGAGATAGAGCGTAGTCTAACCTGGGAATGGTTTCAAACAATGTCGCTGTTGGGTTGATTTCTTCACTGAGTGAATGTAATCTTAAGTGGCGAAATAGTTCCTTAAAACTACAAAACTACGGATTGGTTTCATTTTTAGGGATCGTGAGGGACAGCAAGGTTGGGCGAGTAAACTTATATGAATGTCGGTATATGCTATTATTGGCGGGTAGTACCATATCAAGGTCTCAAACACATTTAAGACGGCCAAATTAAGGTCAACCTCGCTTAATAAGTCCATTAACAATTTATAGTCAAAGTTGAAAACCGACCAGGCCACACTCGAGCAATTACGCTTAATTATAGCGCAGAATTTAGTTAACCGCTGTCGTCCTCCTCAATATCTCGACACTTGTGCTCCACCAACCCATTGATCCTCTTCCCCTCAGATTCCATCGTCATATCATTCACCTTCTCGATTCCTCTCCTGATCCCCGCAATCAGATCGGGAATATCGTCAAACTCATACTCACAGAGCTCTGCCTTACCCAGATCCCGCACGTACGCCCACCACACCAGCCATTTTGAAGGCGGGCGGAAACCATTCCGTTAAAACTCGATCATACGGAATATCAAACGGGGCAGTTCCGCGCTGCTCGGATTTAATAGCAAGCTGTGTGCCTCCTTAGCGATGTTTATCCAGCTTTCGACGAGCAGGGAGTGAAAGTTGACCTTCTGCAAATATTTCTGTTTGTGATTGCTGTTAGATAATAAAGCGGACGGAGAAGACGTTATCATTTAGCTTAGAGACCCACTTAGCCTAGCTATCTTCAACGTGCCTGTGAGGGCAGACGACTGTACCAACCTGCAATGTCTCGACCTTGACACCTAGCTGTAGACAAGAGCCGCTGCAGACGATCCATTGTCAGACCCCGATAATTGGCAATGCCCATTCGAATTTTGCTCCAAGTATGCGTATCCGGACAAATTGAGCGTTGACTCGTTTCTTCTTAGTATCCGGGAAAATATTAAGAGGCAAGGCAACCAGGGCGTGACATCAGTGAGTGTGAGAGTGGGCGGGAGTAGGAGCCAGTTTTAGCATAATCTCAGAGGTCGATTTGTTTTTGATTTCGCTTGTAGGAAGAAGAAAAGAACTACTATGCGTTCATCATTTGTTGGTTGTTTTGTTGTATTTGTTCTTTCCTTTCTTTCTTCCACCCACGAAAAGAGGCCTGGTTTGGGGCATGGATGACTGAAGTGATGACTATTATGGTCAGTTGGTGGTGCGTGCTTGGTCAGTTGCGGTTATCCCGCCTCCTAGCATAGCTGATGTGCCCTATAAGGCTCTCTTGATGTGCAAATTTTTCTCTCTGGCCTACTTGGGATTCATCTAGTCGTCGTTTGTCGTGATCAAGAATGTACGATGCAATTTCCTCTAGACAAGGCTTTTTTACACTCACAAGCGGTTACAACATGTTTGCGGTTAATGGCGGTTGGAACTAGCCGGTTGGCTAAAAGGGTTCAGCCTTTCTTTCTTTCAAAGAGACGCTGGCCGTTTCATCGTCACGAAAGTCTTCACAAAATATTTGCATGTCCGGTCCATTTTCATTTTTCTCTTCGCGTGAGCCCGAGACTGCTCAACAACTTGATATAAGAGGCATTAAATACTTGCCGACTGTAGTGTCTCTGCAGACAGAAGAGAACCACATCGTTGAATCAGCCTTTTGGGGCACGAGATCTAGGTGGGGCATTCATCTATCAAATGGCAGATGGCCTCCTGCCCTTAGCGGCAAACTCATGATCCCTAGTGGTTTTGGCAAAGGGCATACGGGGAGATAACTCCACAGACATGGTGCCTCCGGCCACGTACAGTTGCTGAAAGTCATGCTACGCATACTGGGCTTTCCCAACCCGCTGTCTCCCATCAGGAGCACCTTCTGCTTTTTGACCCTCCTCAGCTGCAGCGGCGGCTATCGCGGCCCTTCGTCCAGCATCGCTGGCGGCCGCTGCCCTCGACAAGGTTAGTTTTTGGGATTATTTTAACACCCGGCCAGGCCGGCCAGACCTGTAGTGTGAGAGCCAAGAAAATAGAACAAAGGAAGGAAAATCGGGGCGCCCGAGTGCTGTCGAGGCATTCTCCCTTTTCCAATATATGGCAGCGCTGAGACTCTGGACAGGATGATTCACGACACATCAAAATTGCTAGCGTTGTCGCAACGCAACTCTCTTTGTTCTCGCCGTCACTGAGATACCAATTTCTCACATCTCGACTGGTTCCGGCGGCGACAAACATTGAACCAATTTCTGCAAGCAGGCAGAGTTGACGAGATGCTACAATATGTTAGTATTCATTCGTAATCCTAAGAAACTCATAGTTTGATGCTTCCTATGCCCGACAACGGAACGAAACCCCGCTGGATGTCTCAGTTCCAACATTTGACTTCGAACGACTTAATTCTACCAACAAATCTCCAACCCACAGCCCTGAATGTACCCTGAGATTGGCGGGCCTTTTCGCACTTTTAACCTTGCCGCCCAAGGAGATGACCGCTTCTCGGGCGGCGACTAGCTTGGCCACGGCGGACGCTGGGCCCGCTGCTCTGCTGCCTTGACTTGACTTGGTCTGGCTATTCCTCAAAAGCCCTGCCGCAAGAAGCCGGTCCATAACCTATCTCGTCTCGGATCTTGTAGGTGGTGAGGAAGGTGGATGGGCTTGGTCATCGACGTATCGGCGGACGGGAGTCGCGTGGATCACTGGCAAGCAAAAGAAGCGCCCACCTACGCGGTTCGCTTACGTCTCCGCCATGTTCTCCAGGAAGTCTGGGCTGCTCTCGCCTTGCTCGCGGGCGTCAGAATCGTTGTCCTGGTTGACCTCCTCGTCATGAGGTCCGGCCCCGATCCGAGTACGGCGCGGCTTGGTCGTGCGATTGAGGGGTAAGAACTGGAGCATGCAGCAGCCCTTCGCGGCAGGCTGGCGAGTACGGGAAGCTTTGGCGAGTTATGGGGATTGGGGAACACCAGATCGTCCAAGGCTCGGCCGGGTGCGACTACGAGACCGCGAAGGGGCGCGCCAGGTGAAGGACGACCCAGGTGATGTTGTAGGACGCTCCGGCCCCAGGAGAGAAGATGCGGCGAATGCGAAACACGACTGCCATCGGTCAAGCGGCTCACAGAAGGGGAGAGAAACCGCTACCCGTCAAGTGGCTCGCAAAGTGAGAGATGTAGGAAGAAGGGCCACAAAAAGGGCAAAGAAGACAACATGCCAGTTACAACTTCCTTTAAGCGGCTGGATATATTACCGCATCTATACTCAGAGAAGATTCAAGTTGGTATAAATGCTTCATTGAGAATTGGGTTCTTGTCAGGTGTCTCTTTCCCCCCTTTTTTTCGCCCATCACAACTGTCAGATGGTAAGGTTCAGGATTGGATGCATTCTTAGTTGTAAGACAACTATGTTGTGGAAGACAGAGGACTAATGCCTGGAACCCATAGCTCACCACCAAATTGGCCGTTGCATGCTGACACCCCCCTCTGCCAATCGGGTCGCGAACGAGGCTCAACTGCTACATACAAAATGTGCCCCTCATGTCTCTCCATCAAACATGCACCATGCGCGAATCTCACCTTCCACTCCCTCATCCACGAAGCCTCATTGGCAGCCGAGTTCAAGGGCCACGTCCAACTCGACCTCCGCATGGCTCTGGGACACAGTCGGACTAGCACCGGCCATGAAGAAAACCCACCCGGCAGTGGACCGGGCAGTAGACCGGGTACCAGCAAAATCCAGAGTCACAGTAGCCATGCGGGCTGGCCCTCTCTGACGCAGCGAAGTACGCGTCAGCCCACAGGTTCGCGTGGAAATAAGAAGTCTACCCGCGTGGCGCAAGCAGGGTAGATGGCACAGCGCCAGTTGGCTGTGGTCGAATCGATCGGAGTGGCCACGGCGTGAGACTTACCGAAGCCTGTGCCCTCCAGCCTCGTGTTGACGCAGGAGTGATCCTGGACGCATGACTAGCCGGCCTCGCCGAGATCCTTGATCGCCGGGAAGTGTCCTTCTCGAGCTGGTCAGCGGCCTCGCGGTCCGGAGGGGGGTAGTTCAACGGCCCTGTCGTGCGAGCAACCAAATTTTTCAGCCAGGTCGGGGTGTTCGTCGAAGAGGTCTGCGAGCATGGGGAGAGCTGCCCATTCACTCTCTCGGGCAGGCATTGGCGAAGTCGGCCTTGATGGATGTACCAACCACGCGCCGTGGCTAACGTCACGAGTATGCGCCATGACGATGACCTCACTGGTGCCTCGGTTGAGGACTTGGCCGGTCTCAGCCAAGATGGACTTTCCTTCCATTGAGGCCATTCAGGCTAAGCCTTGGCTTCCCCCACCGGGGCGGCGCGGAGCCGTGATGGACCTGGAATTCCCAGTTTTGGTGAGATACCACGTGTAGCCCAGCCACGACCTTGCTGCGGTCCAAGACCCAGGCCGACGATCCTTAGGCACGCGTGGTCCGGCTCGTCGCCGCGCTCAGGGCACACACAAAGCATCGTAGAAAGCCTCGCATGGGTGATGTTCTTCAGCCAGGCAGTTGATAAAATTCGCATGCCGTAGCAACGAGATATATCGGCGGTAGATACGCTCCGAATCCAAATCACCACAGCCTCGCCCGAATTCCGAAGCAGGGCGATGCCGCGCTCGGCGGTGCGGCTCTGGCACTGGCAAATGCCCTATGAAGTGCAGAACTTGGTGAGCCAGGCGCCTCCGAATTCGAGGCCGCCGTCAAGGCGAATCTAGTTAGGCCAGTAGCTAGTAACTGGCCCGACGGCGCCGAGAGATTTGACGTGCACGCCACGCACGGCCCCGAGCTCGCGGGGTTTAAAGGTCCTTGGAGGCGATGCGGTCGCCGACAGCTACACCACAGGTGCCTCGCACAGCATAGAATCAACGTCCCCGGGGTCGATGTTGATCCCCTTCGTCATGCGAATAGTCTTGCCGAGGCGCCTGCGCCACAGCTTTCTTCCCGCGCGACTACGACTTGTCGTGCCATCCCGTGGCCAGGCACTTGTTCACATCGATCGTGGTGATAACTCCACCGCCCAGGGCGCACACGTCGATCATGGCTAGGTAGCCGCCGGCACGATACATGCGTTCACCGGAGGGTATGTTCAGAGGGAAGGTGCCGGTACGAACCGTGGTGTGCCAGGGTATACGGGGCCGCCAGCGACAATCGGTCTGGATTCCTTGATAGGAGCCCAGCTGACTCGGGGGTTTGCTCTAGGGCCAGTAGCAGCCAGGCAGGGTCCGGGGATGAACAGGTGGGGATGCATCAGTGGACAGGAGGGCTGAACTAGGGCGGGCATGAACCGGCCGGACTTCAGATGTCGACAGCCGAGCTGAACGTGCAGCCGCTCCGGTGCCGCTGCTGGCCATTGCCTTCTCTTTGCCTCCGCCTGGCCCCAGCCCTGGGCCCTTTCCTCCGTTGTCGTGCTCCTCTGACCTCCCAGTGGCTACGTCTCCCGCAAGCGTGCACTCGCTATCGCGAACGGTGGAGCCATCCTTGCCGCCGTTGTTCTGATTTGTGTTCGTGGACCCCATCTTGCCAGATCGTCTTCTGTGGTGCTGAGGGTTGTAGTGTTGAGGGTTGTAATGTCGAGAGTTGTGATGTCGAGAGTTGTGGTGCCGAGAGTTGTGGTGTTGGGTTGTGGTGTTGAGCTGTGGTGTTGAGTTGCGGTGTTGAGGGTTGTGGTGTCGAGAGCTGTAGTGTCGAGCTGGAGTGTCGAGAGTTGTGGTATCGAGTATCGAGCTGGTGTGTCGAGCTCCGTGCCTCAGCCAAACTGGCCAGCACAGCCGCCACTCTCAACTGCTAGGTGGTGAGTAAGCTGGTGAGCGACAAGCCCTCAGGGGGCATTCATTTCAATCCCCGCCAGGAGGACCATGAAGTGAGGTTGTTGAGGCTCATTTCCTGACAAGCGGACCAAGAAGAAGGTTCCTGCATCTCGGTGCACGGTGGTGTTATGGCGCGCGGTTCCTTGTTTTGTTTAACTCACAAAACAAACAGGTTGTGGCCTCGCTGCATTACCCAAGGGCCAGCCTTGGCCATGGCTGGTGGGAAAAGGTGGTTGGGCATGGCGCCCAGGCTCGTGTCCCTGCGACGCGACAAAGCGCCCAACCTTTTAGCGCTTACGCCCAATCCTGCCCGCCCTGTTTCCGGCCCTGGTGGTCCCATACCTAACAGTCTCTCCCTCCTCCCACTGCATGTGCAGCAAATCAAAGTACCGCCGCTTCTACTCACTCGTCTCACCCTTGAGCTAAGGAGCTCGCTAAGGGTTTTTCTTTTGTATTGTACGTGTCCCATACGCGCCTAGCATAACACTCTCTGAGATGTTAATAATCTCGTCTGGAACTCAATCTGGCACATTTAGGACGGGCAAAGCATTCGAAAGAGTAACGCCCTTCACTAGAGGATATAAAATGGCAGGTTGTTCCTAATCAGCAGGAGAAGAGATATTGGGTCCCATACAGGGCTACTATACGTCCTCGAATATAGATTTGAGCTCGAGGAGAACTAGCAAAGTAAGCAGTAGTTCCACTACGCAAAAATGATAACACAAGCTATTATAGATACCAAGGACAAGAAGTTAAATGTTCATCCCGTTACGTATCTTTTGTCGGTTCTTTTGTCGGCTCTTTTGTCGACTCTTTTGCTTTGGCCAGTTCTTCTGCCGGTTCTTTGCTTTTCTAGCTCTTTTGCTTTTGCTGGCTCTTTTGTCGGCTCTTTTGCTTTGGCCAGTTCCTTTGCCAGTTTCTCTGTTAACGTACCTCACTGTGTCACGAGCCACCCTGTGTAACGAGCCAAATCCTAGGTACTCTGACTTTAGCGGAATCTCAGCGCCGCATTTATATCGTATCTGATTAAATTCTGTATCAATCCTATGGTTGGGTTATCTTAGATCCCCGAGAAATCCTTTAATTGATATTTTTGTCAATATTGCTTTTTTGATGCCTGGTCTGCTGAGAGCCTTCCTTTATGGCAAAACAGGCTTCTGCCATCACAGCTCCACCACCAAGTTCTCACGACTTCCGTTATTTCAAAGTCAGTGGTATCTGACTTCCTCAACACTGCTTTATTATGCTATTAAATTATCTTTTACTGTGGGTGTTTTGTGTAGCTGATTTACATAGTGGCGCCAAGCTGAAAGGTACCTTGTAAAGAAAATGACGTCATACTGATTCCTTAATGCCGATCGGCCTTGGCAGCTATACTATGCTTAGTTTTCAAATCCCCTCTACGTCCCTAGGACTGCCCATTCGTGATCTGGGACATGGGCTTTACATTTGCAACAATCAACAGCAGCCTACGGTGATTTCCGCCATTATCCACTAAGCAATGGGTCCTTGATCGCAGTTAAAGGTTTCCTTACCCTGCAATTTGCTTATGATGTCGTGCTTGGAATGGCAGTCGGAACAATATTCCGCCGTAACCCGGCTGTTCGGCAGGCAGAAGGTCGAAGATCCTCGCAGAATCGCAGAAATGAGGCCCCATCATCACTTGGCTGAGCTGCCTCGATCGCAGGAGGATGCGAACTCAATACTGTACTGGGCAGCCTTAGAAAATGCTATTCAATGGCTGATCGAAAAAGCGTTAGGAAGACACATCAAGCCCTAATTGATTTTCCCAGCTACTGTAGAATCAATAGTCCATGGTCGCTGACACACCAGCCAGCTTCCTCACCCTACCTAGCGAACTTCGAAACGGGATATATGAGCTGATACTACTGCACCACGAGCCTATCGTTCCTTGGGCAGAATACGGTCGATAATAGAAGTGTGCGCCTGGGCTGCTTCGAGCGAACAACTTCATCCACGGCGAAGCCAGCCCGCTATTTTACGGCCAGAATCGATTCAGTTTCATCAGGACCACCCCCGAGGAAATAGCTTCATTCCTTAACCAAATTGGTAGCAGAAATACAGGCTATATTCGACATATCCTCATCGACTTCCCAGAGTTCCTCTATCTAGACCCTGGTGATATTACTCACGAGGAGGACAGCGTCGACATCCTCGCAAATATTTGGAACTGGTGCACCAACTTGAGCACGCTTACGACGTCTCTATACAGTACAAATGCTATGGAGGCTAGGCTTGGCAACTTGGAACATAATACAGTCAGTAATGAGGCGTTAAAGCTAGTCGATAATCACTTTAGAGCAATTTCATCGCTATAAGAGATCGTTGTTGAGGTGTATGAAGAGGCCCCGAGTGATCATATTAGAAGGAGAAAGAAGAGTCATGGATGGACAATCAGTACAATAGAAAATGTGGAAGAGGAGGACTGGAGTAGGAATTCAAGTGACTTTGATGATGATTATGATGATGACTATGGCGATGATGATAGCTACGATGATTACGACATTGACGATGATAGCGATTTCTGGAGAAGGGCGGCTGACTGAGTTCAACGTACTATATGTATTGGAGTTCTTCCTAGTTTGACAAAGAAAACTTCCATCTCGTAATTGGCCGGCCTCTTCGCGAGCCTGCCTCTATTATTACATCTGTGCCACTGGGGCCATCCATGGTGTTGGCGCAGTTTCGTCCTCCGCAATCGGTATTTATTACAATCCACACACAGGGTGTCTGAACTGCAAGGCGGTACGCCGTGGGTTGGGTGGGTGCGTCACGTAGGGAAGGTAAGCTCCTTGAACTATGTAGATGGAAGTCTTGATACACACAATGTAGATTGCCTTCACAAGTAATGAAGCAGATGAATGTGTATTGCTTACTTGTCGAGACTCATAAGGAGTGCTCGACCTAAGTTGTTTATATAGAACGATGTTTCACACGTCTCTGTTGTCTCCGAGGTCTCTGTTAACAGAGACCACCGGTTTTACTCAGTCTCTGTTGTCTCTGTTGCCAAGACCGACAGAGACCTTCTCGCTAGGAATGATTGGTTGGCCCACCCGATTGGTGGGTTCCGCCCACCCCCACCTGTCTCCACTGTGCCGCATGTTGAAATCGTGACAGTATTGCGTTCATCTGTGCCAACCTGGCCTTTGGTTCCGGCGCGTATACCTCCGCAGGACTCTTGCGCTTCCGACCACGTTTTACCTTGCCCGCGCTGGTTTTCTTAGCCTTAAGTATAGCTACTTTCTTAGCCTCCTCTGCAGCCTTTTTAGCGTCTTTCGCAGCCTTTTTAGCGTCTTTCGCAGCCCTTTTAGCTTCTTTCGCGATCTCTTTCGTAGTACGATCGGCTCGCGCCTTCTCGAGGTCCTCATAGCTCATTACTCTCGCGGTCCCTAGTATTTCCGGCTTGGTCGAACGACGAACTTTGGCCTCGTTGTTTATTTGGAACAAGAATTGGTTGTGTTCCTGAAGGAGAGCACGCTCGGTAAAGGGAAGGCTGGGCAGCGTTTGTAAGCTTCTATACATGCCTCTCAAGGCGCTGTCTGCTCGTCTCATCAAGCATATGAGCACCCTATTTAATCAGATAATGTAGCGACGTAACGGCTTCTGCTGACACTGGCGTTAGGGGCGTTTGCAGTACGTAGTCTTGCGCACAGGAATCCATCTCGTTGACTTTCGGAACGGCTAGTTCAGCAGCGGGCTTCGGTATATCACTGAATACCCTGTCTGGGTTAAAGGGGAACAAACCCGCTTTGGCCCATCCGGCTCGTATGTTCCTGGACGTGAGTGCTCTTTCCCTAGTAGGACTATACAAATAGATAAAATGCTCCTTGCCGACTATTCCTACACCTCCTCGCTCTAATTGTTCGACCTGGTCACGATATGCTGCCTTTAGTGGGCCAAAAACCGAGATGTCACAGGGCTAGAGCTTGTGGGAGGCGTGGGAAGGAATGCGACATAAGGTGATGTTGTTTTCGAAATAGAACTCCAAGATCTCCAGGGTTTCGTATGTCCCGAAGTCGTCGTATATTAGTATACGTGGTTTCTAGTTAGCCAATTCTCTAGTTTGGGGGTCAAATACAAGCTTAAGCCACTATAAACTAATGAATGAGTCGGCGTATCTACTATTAGAGTACCTATAATGCCATCTAGGAGTGGGGTGCGTGGTCCAGTTAGCTCGGTGGGTTGCTGCTAGCCAGATTATCATAGGGTTCAGATACCTACCGTCGGCACTCACGCATTCGATGGCAGTCACCGTCATGCGCTTGACACGCGCACCTCTGTAGCTTCGCTTGCTATCCTTTCCCACTATGACTTTGACAGAGTTGAGCTTGGAAAGCATGATTCCAGTCTCGTCCATATTATACACACTCTCTTGAAGCACGGCAGGATCATGGAGTAGCTTTCCAATCACCTCGAACCAGTACACAACCTTATTGTAAATGTCGTAGCGGTTCCAGTCCAGGGCCACACTCTGACCGTCGTCCGCGTGCACGGTGCTGGAGGGTGGTGCGAGGGACATCGCCATGATCTGCTAGGGTACGGAATGATTTAGTCACGCCAGGGGGAGCTCCTCGCGCCAGTACCTGGGTAGCTGTGTCCATAGTGACGTTGACTTATTGTGGTGATAAGGAGTGGAAATAGGTCCAAGGGCTCTTGAACCCATCCATTTCGAATTCTCGAGTCCTCGTTTCGGCGAAACTGAGGTTAACGACTGCAAGAATCTTACAGCTTTGTGTGACTTCGGGGAAAGTGCAAAGGGTCATGCGTTCAATCACCGATGCTGCAGGTAGCGCTAGATCGTCAGGGCATAACGTGCGCTAGTAGAGCCATTTCAGGGGGGTTCCTCTGGTACAGTTCTAACCTACCCCTCAATTGCTGCCTCAGGCATCAAAACAACGTTCGTTTCTGCCACATTTCACCGCCCTTGAATTCGGCTAGATCCCGCCCCACTGCTAGCACGGAAAAAATAATGCCCGCTGCCACCGAAACCCCTCGCTTCTAAACTTCTCTCCAAGTACCCTAATTGCTTGATAAGATCCCTCGAACTTGATGTCCTTACCATTGATTAACGAAAACGAGGAAATATCGCGAAATTGTTCATTCGCTCCACCGGAAAAGATAAAACGTCGATTAGTAGAGAGTATGTTTAGTTTGAATGTGTGTTGCTGCTTTGCATATTGGAGCATGATTGAGGGGCATCGAAGTCTGAGTTGCGGGGTAAGGCGGTCAAGGGTGGCAGAACGAAACAGCCAGAGCTCTCGCGGCTCTGCCGTCCCATCCTTCATCTCCGCAACCCGGTTCATCCAATACAATCCCTCGACCTAGTAGCGCACTCTCTTGGAACCATAACACCACCAACCCATTATTAGAATGCGTTTACTGTTCTACTTATCGGACTTCGCACCCGTTGGCGAGCTATGGTGGTGGTCGGGTGGAGCGTCTTCTATTCTGTTTTTGTTATCAGTTCCACATGGCGTGTCGTATCGTTGGAGGGTGGATGTTTCCTCATGGCGTGCGGTGTGGAGGTGCTGTGGAAGATGTGGAAAGCATTTTACTAGGCACCTAGGTGGCCACCTAAGCAGGTGGCCACGAGTGTACGGGATAGACACCAGTGCATTTGAAGTACACGACAGAGACAGATGCGCATCATAAACACGAGTGCATTTAAGTAGAGACGAAATGCGAGACAGACAGGACGGACGCGAATATGTTTGGAGAGACAAAGTATAGTGATTGTAGGGTCAGGCGGGACATTAAACTGCCCGAATTTGAGGAGTCAGCAAGTTTCCTGCCCCACCCCATTTGGGGTTGCCACGCTCTGAACACAACACAGCATTCAGGCTTCACGCCCTCGCCGGGGACGGATACGAGCATTCCAGACGCCGCCTATTTGTTTGGAGTAGAGCCATCAGATTGGCATCTCCCTAGTGACATCGACCTCGAGATAACGACATTTCATTTCCCGAAGAGAGAGGGCAAAATTTGGCCCACTACCAAATTGTCTTCTACCGATAGAAGTGATTAGGCAAAGCTCTCTGACGCTTTCTTAAAGCGTTTCCCAGAACGTGAGAACGAAGCGGATGCTACCAACCTATTGATAGAGGTCATCTTATTCACGCGTAAAGACGGAGAGCCACTCAAAGTCTATATCAAGCGTAGTAAAAAGCTAGTCCAGAAACTCACCAGTGACGAGCACAAACGGATCTTATCCCGCAACTTTTTAGAACGCATAGTCGATGGCGAAAGCGGCACCAAGATCAAGGAGCGAGTTGAAGATCGCCTCGTCAACGCCAAGAAATCACCCTTTCGAGCAAGGGAATGACGAACTTGCTGCAGACACCACTTTCGGAGACATCCGCACTCAGATTCGTGCTTGTACAACCTCATTCTGAGATACTGTGCCTGATGATGATGAGGATGACCAAGATAACAGTGATGAGGAAGACTCGCGCAGGCTCATGAAGCAGTTTGTTCATAACCAGGAGAAGTTAGCTCACTCATTTGAGCTCTTGGGTCAGACGTTGTCGACCTTAACTGTTTGACACTCCCCACACCATACAGCAACAAGTTTATAGGCAGCAAGGTCAGCAAGGTCAGCTACCTTAGGGAACTCGTCCACCCACGCAGGGACGTGCTGGATGCTTGAGCGGCAACATGATTTAGGGTAGATAATAGCAACTGAGATCGATTATAGTACAAGTGAGCAATGAGCACTACGAATAAATGCAGCATCATCTGAGTGCCGTGGACGCTTCGAAGGGCAAGATCACCAAACCAAAGCCACTTCCCAGCGTGTCTCGGCTCGCAAGCCCCTGGAGTCAGTTGGCAAGAATGTGGAGGCTATCGGACGTAATATCGAGGGGTTTATCGAGCATGAGGAGGTTCAGGAGGACATGTCGGGAGTTGAGGTTCGGGGCCCCGAAGTTGTTCCCCCAGTTTTTTTCGATCAATAATAAACTCAGCACAACCAATCCATACCCAAGGGATACGCTACATCGAGCAACCCGCGTCTATCTCACCCATTTATAACGGACGAGATTGAGGTTTTGACCCATCCTGACATTAAGAAACTTACAAATTGCTAGTCATTCAGGTTTTACTTCGCCTACTATCGTCTTAACCAAGGACCAAGTCGCTATCGCAAGCGGCCAACTAGTCCCGCCTCTAAAGGTACCATTGGTCGAGAAGACGATCACGCTCAGCTTTGAAGCCACCTCAAGTCAGTGCTAACCCTCGTGGGAGTAAGACGATCCAGCCTAGAAAACTAGTCTCATTTAATCCCCGGGATGTGGACGAGATGGAGAGATTTATTACTGAAGTTCACACTAAGACTCGGCCCCGTTCTCATGTCGTTGCCATGGAATAGTACAGTCTTACTCCTCTCGACATTGAGTAAGTTTTGTCGGAAATTGTGATTCCGATCAACCTCCTCCAGTTGCTGGACGCTGCCCCCAGGCTGAAAGTAGACTTAAATAAGTTGGTCTTAGCTAAAGCTTACGGAAATCGTGGGGAAAAGAGAGGGGACTCCGTCCCACTGGCCCCTGTCTGTCCAAGATCGAGAGCCTTACACTTCCAGCTTTTGTTCTAAGGAAGATGGATGTTAATTCCAATACCGTCTATAACTACTCACTCAACCAGGCTGAGATTGGGCCTGTGAGTATCGGCTTCATTGAGAGAGAGGTGAATGGACTCAGGACAGCAAAACTCATGCTCGATTTTACCACTATAGTTGAGTGCATTAGCCCCAAGTTCTGCCGACGTATTGGTCTCACGATCAAGAGACTGGATGTCCCATATACGGTCACCGTCGCAAATGATGAGCGGGACAATATCGACAGCTATGGGATTGTCAATATCCTCGTGGCCGGAGTCATAACAGTGGCGATTGCGTTTGTTTATGACACTGGGGAAGCATATGATATAATACTATCAGGAAACTGGTTAACAAGAGTTCAGGCGTATCAAGACTGGATAGCCATGGAGCTCACTCTCACTGGACGGTATGGGTATCAGGGAACCGTGAGTATCAGACCGGCTCAACGATCCGGGATTGTGGACATCCGAGTCAGTGAGGAGGCAACCTCCTCCGGATACGAAGAAGGCTCAGGCAACAGAGTTTATTAACCTCCTAGAGGGATCTAGAATTGCCCTCCCCCCCCCCCAAATCGGACTTGTCGACTTGCGGTGACTATGGTTCCGACACCGATGATGTTTGGGCCACGGAGCCCCGCGTGCAAGCGGGAAACGGAGACGCCTGGTTAGTGACGTTCGGAGTCACCAGGCCCCAATCGATGAAACCGAAGGCGACATTACTATTTTAGACTTTAGACAGCAGATTCTTACGACAGTGGCCGACATCGACTTGGACTAGACCTAGCCGACTAGACCCTTGAACCAAACAACAGTTCTCACATGACAACGGCGCCACTTCGCCACCACCCAAACCACCACATCGTCACTTTCAATCATGCACAACTCCATCAAGAGATGTCGGCAAATCGAGAGCAGCTCATTCCGAATATAGTTTTAGATCTTGAAGAGGGTATCAAAATGAGCCTTGTTTCGAAGAAGTGGGTAATTCCAGAGTCTATCCTGCGCCGACGGGGTCCTGGGAACCCTGCTGATGGCCGAGGCGAAGCAGGTTTACTAACGACTATCCTCTGATCAGGAAAATTTCTTAGTCAAATGGATCCTGCATGAGGAAAGCTGCGGGCGGGCGCAATCGAAGGCCCAGTGGCCGGGGATCGTTGCCCGCCTGTAAGATCTTGTGGGCAAAGCCACGCACCTCGGCAGAAACTGGGTATTTCGGTTCCTCGGCCGCAACCCGGCAGTCAAGACGAAGCTTAGCAAGCCCCTGAGTGCTGCCCGAGCCAAATACACCACTAAGGGCGCTGTGGTCAACTTCTTCAACCCCTACTAACGTCACATTCATGAGAAAAACATCAAATACGCCAACATCGCCAACATGGATGAGAATGGGGTCCAGGAAGGCGAGACTCAACAGGGCAGGGTCGTCGGGACCTCCCTAACACGCAGGTCGCCCAAGAAGGCCAGTGGCCATTCGGCCTGGGCCACTATTCTCTAGTTCATTACGGCTGTTGGCAAGCGCCTCACTCCCCTCGTCACCCCCACCGGGGCCAGCCTGCAGACTCAGTGGTTCCCTGATGATATTCCCGACTGGGCCTTCACCCATTCACCCACTGGCTGGATGAACGTAGAGATCGCTCTAGAGCGGCTGAGGCATGTGTATCTGCCCGAAACACGGCCTCAGAACCCCCAGGAATGGCGCCTTCTTCTTCTTGATCAACACAGCAGTCATCTACCTGTGGAGTTGAGTTCATGTATGTGGCGTATATCAACAAGGTGGTGCTTCTTTACCTACCCTCACACAGCACAAACGCTCTACAGCCTCTGGATGTGGCCGCTTTCTCCGCCCTCAAGTCCTTCTACCACCAACTCGCGATGGACTGGGTCTCCTATGACATCATGGCCCTCGTGGCGCAGCAGCACTTCCTAAGTAGCTACTTTTCTGCGTCTACGCGCGTTCACTCAACGGAACATCAGGGCAGGCTTCACAACCACTGGGCTGGTCCCTCCTGAACGTAACAAGGTGTTGGAGAAAGAAGGACTCTTCATCGAGGTTGACGAGGAAAAGGGTGATGAAGAAGGACCCTATACCCCCCCTCCCACTCGCCCCAGCCGCCAGGACTACATTGTAGCGACTCCTAATACCAGCCGATACATCAAGTTAGCCATGCGAAGGCATCACCAGAACCTAACCCAGGCAGATCATGCCCGGGTCCAGCTCCTTAGTAAGGCGGGTAAGGCCCTTGATCAGAAGAATGTCACGATCGCCACCCTGCAGGCTCAGAACCACCGTCACCACTTGAAATTAAAGGCTAGGCGGGCCACAAAGCGTCGGACAGTCAAGTTCGATGCAAATGAGACTTTCGCCAGCATACAAGAGATCCGATCTAGTCAGATGGAAGCCAGGGGGGTGGTGGAGGCTGAGGAGGGCAACATCGTTGTGGCGGGCTGAGAATAATGCCTGAATGGCTACAATATTGATAGATTTGAATTCCCTGAGACGCGCGCTTCAATTTGACATAAATTTGTGTTTTACCTGTAGCAAATAGGCTTTTTTCATCAGATCGTGTTGTGGGTGTCGATCTGGGTGGCGCGCGCTATTGTTACGTGAGCACCGTTGTTTGGTTCAGGGGTCTAGTTCTACATTTTTCACCAAGACACCACACGCCCAACGGGTTGGATAGCGCCAGGTACTCATTGCGAGGCCAACTGGGCGGCTCCAACCTACTGACGTCTGGTATACCGGTTACTTTGGACTTACCTAATGCTTATGCTACGCTCTAGGGGGAGATTCATAGACATTTCCAGATGAGGATGATGAACAATGGAACATTCAACTTACATTAGTGATCCTCATTTTCAGGTGAGAATGGTGGCTCACTCACATATAAACATGGAATCACGCCATATGCCACCTATTGTGGTCGACAGATCGTTTTCGCCGCAACGAAGTCAGAAATTGGTTGACGCATCCCAGGCGCTGGAATTACCTAGCCACAAGTCAGGGGTAAAGTAAACAAACGCACGGACCCCTGGAAACCCCAACCAGGCTGCCAGCCCATCTACGAAATTTTCTTCAGCATCTCAAGATGCTACTCGGGGGTGGAGCCTTTGTTCATGGAACCCCTATAATTATAAAGGCCCTCGCGACGGGCACCATTTCTCTCGGCACAGCAAGCTTTGGAGGACCGCTTCTCAAATGAGGTGGTAACCCAGCGACACACTTCTGCGCTGTCGCGCAACCTCCTCCATAGTCGGGCGGCATGGTTTGCCTTCATAATCAGCTGTTTGGAAACCCCTGGCCAGGGCATCCACACATCGGACAACAAGGAGACTTACAAAGTCACTATATAGCGATAGTTACCATCTCCACCTTCCCGATACTGCAGTTAGTGCCGTCCGAAGATCAGACGAACCCGGGCGTGCCTTCCGGTACATGGCGGCAAGCGGGGAACATCGAGGGTGTTCTTTCCTTCATCAGAGTCATCACGGCGATTTTGACAAAGTCAAAATTCAGCACCATTGTCTGGATTTTCAAGCAAACGGTGATCAGACTTCGCCTTCACAGCCAACCCTAGGAGTCGGACGATGCAAGGATGGCTCCATCATTCGCAATCATCAATGCAGAGCTTTGGTTAGCATGGCCAACTGGAAGAAAGAGTGCAGATCGGAACACAACAACGGAGGGATACTTAGTCCGTCGATGCGAAGCCATTCGAATGTTTGTCTCTTTCTTTCCACTAAGGAACGTGGGCTGCGCCACTGAGAAGCACAGCCCTGGCACTTCCCTCAAGTTTCCCACCTTGATTCTCCTTGTTCATGCCCCATCTTCCAACCCCGAAACTCACCCCCGAATACAGGCGCTGATCTGCACTCTGTCATTGATCAGAAGTGGTTCCTGCCTGGGAGGATGCACAAGATGCACGGATCGAAGAATCTTAGCCGACATGCCTAAGAGCTGGCTCCGCTTGAGTCCGCTGGAAGCTGCTCTCTATCATCGAAGTAAAGACCTCAAGCAACAAAGGAACAAAACGACGGAAAGACAAGAGCTGGGCCATTCAGGAAACCGACGATACTCAATTCAGCGAGCTGGCTCATCCAAGAACCACTAACATCATTGTCTAGACCCCTCCAGTTCATTCATTTCGTTCCTTTTACAATGAGCGACAGCGGCTGACACCACACCAGGCCCAGTTACTCACACTCTATGAGTGGGCCCTTCTTCACGCTCCATCTCACCCGGTTTGGCAGTCACCGCCCGACTGTACCGAAGGTCAGGTAACCCGCTGAGGCTACAGTACCCCACGCTTATAATATAGTAGTCTTCAGCGCTTCCTTACAACGCACTGCCCTATAATATAGGCCCACAATAACAGCTCATCGCAACACACACAACCAACCGCTCAATTACAATGCACTCAATTGCAATGCATTCAATTAGCCCCGCCGCTGGCCGCACGCTTGAGACGCGGGATTACCGTACATGGCACAGCGACGCCCATGGCAAGTGGTGTGGTGCTTTATATTTTGTTCTTAGCAGGCAGGGGATCGTAGTCGGTATGTATGCAGTCTTGCCTCCAGGTTTGTTCCTCTCCGCCCAGGTCATCCACTGAACCGCTCATCCATCCCCAGGGAATGCCCCGGTCTCACCACCGTACCGGACACTCACCAACATCCCGTAACCCGCGGAATCGGCAGTAACTAAGGCAGCATATACACTTAGCTCTCTCGACCGGAGAGTTGTCGGGGGCTACTGGGATATATCGGCCTTTTTGGGCAGCGTGGGAACTGTCCACGAGGATGGCGAAGTCATTCTCCAGGCTGGCTTGCACAGCAGCCATAACCCTCCACCGAGGAAGCAACCCATCCATCCCTCTTCACCAGTTGCGGGGAGAAAAAGGCACACTTTGTGAGAAGGACATTGTAGCAGAAGCAGGATTTTGGGTGATGTGTCCGCGCATCTCATCCGGGCTTGAATCAGCTACGGCCGAAAGAGCTCTAGGAGCATAACTAACATATCTAACGTAGTATGAAATAAAATACTTTCGTCTAGCTCTTTATAGTCTCTGCTAATTTGCCGTATGGGTTCATTCAATGCCGTTTCATGGTCCTAGCGCGTCGTCCGCCAGGGATAAAGTAACTAGCTCAGCCAGGCCTTGGAGGTAATCTGCCCGCCAACGAGGGTTCAGCGCCATCTTCCGCCCTCTTCCAGCTCCAGGGCCGAGTTGATAAAGGCAACGCAGTCTCTCGCTTGCCTTCGCATGCCCCATTGTCAGATGCGGTGCATCCAAAGGTACACTCATCCATCTTGTACTCCTCCGTCGCATAATCTCATTGCCCTGAATCACCCCCGGCGCCTCTGATAAAAGATTGAGTAAAGGACCCTCTATTTTTTATTGAAATTCGGCAAGAAGAATATCGAATATGCTACCATAGCCTCTCGAAATTTCCTATCGAAATTCTTATCGACGAAAGAAGCAGAACTATGCCAGATAATGGCGTGTTTGTGAACGACTAGCAGCTTCAATAGCATGCTGTTCCACAATCCCCACAAGCGCGACCCCGTATCACCCAGACTTCCTTGCCATTACCGGCGCAGGTTGGACAACGGACACCGGGAAGCTGCAGGTCACGAAGGTTAGGTTAGCTCTTACTTATATGACATGTCTTTGATACGTGACAGCGGCACTGGCCGCATAGGTACTCCTCTTCTCACTCAACGCCAGGACAAAAACGCGGGGCAACGTGAGTAAGTGGCAAGGAGTTTTGCCACACATCAAGGGAAAGGAACTTAAAAAGAGTGGTTATACCATATTGGGCTCGATACGTAGCGAAAATGGCGCTGAACTCCTGGGTCGACGACCTTGATATAAGACCAGTGGTGGCTGGTGTGGGGGCCGAGGATGTTTGGTCTCAGCTGATAGTATGAACGATAGGAAGCGAGAGTTGAGACTTTACTCAGCTTCGAGCGAGGAAGGAGGAGAAGTATTCATATTGAGGTTGGTCGGTTCGTCTTTCTACTGATGGCTTTCCAACCGGGTACGTGTGTACCTACCTTATCAGTGCTTTGAGAGGCTGCCTGTCTATCTGCTTGGCTGGTGATCTCGCCTTACCCAAGCGAGTTAAGGTTTTTGCATAGAGGAGGGAGCAAGTGGCAGCTAGCAGACGGCAATCGACTTGTGCATCCCACGATCAAACGCCAACAAGCCACCAAACCAGGCGTAAGGCCCAGTCGAGGCGGAAAGTCAAGATTCAGAGAATCATCACACAGCGGAGGTACAATCCAATCCCCTGTTTAATTGTTAGTTTGGTACCAGCGGATTACCTCTTTCAGTACGGCTGGCGTCACAATCCCAGCTTACAACTGAAACTATCCCGGCCAAAACACGGAATCAAAATAGAGCGTCAGATGAATTTTCCCTGTTATGAGGCGTTCGCAATACGATCCAATTGGTTCAATACTCTGGTAATTATCCCTGCTTTGTACCTGTACTAACAATTAAACAGGGATTAGATTGTACCTGCCATCTTATCAGGCACGATCATCATGGCTTTTGGGGGGTAGGAGAAGAGAAAAACTGGAAGTGACACAAACGAACCAATGCCTGGACAGGGCAAGGCAACAACAAAGAACAGGCACGAGGTACATCCGTACAGGAGACTACACTATGAGCAGCGGGAAAAAGAAGGGGGAGGGGGGGTGTGCGTAAGAGAGCGTGGGCGTCTGAGTGCGAGCGAGCTTCCAAAATCCCCCCCTCGGGGACCCAACGAGTTCCACCGGAGTCCGCAGGCAGGGCACTGCAGCTGTGAGTGGTGCGTGCCTGCCGGCTCATCCTAATCCTGCCGGTGGGTCAACTTCCTAGCTTCGGACAGCAGGGTCCAAGGCTCGGACACGAGGAGTGAGAGGCGCCAGCCCCCTTCCCCCTTACCCCCACTGTTCCCAATCCCACGTTACAGAAGCCTCCACTGACAGCAGCTGGGAAGACTAAGTAGCTTAGCGGCCCGGAATTACCAGAAAACCCGGGTCTTGGCGGGCCTCATGGCTCCTATTTGGTGCATACTTGCCTCAGACCCTTTGGTGATGCTGGTTTTCCTGTTGTAGGTACAGCAGGCCTTTTGAGTCCAGACGGTCCACAATCCCGATACCATCTTAGACTTTACCAATGCCGTCCGTTACTCTTGATCTAGAACCGTCCAGCCTACACTGACCTGCACTCAGGTCCCAATTCCACGCGCAGAAAGTGGTTGGTGACGAGAGTTTGTGGTTTCTGCACGCGCAGAAAACCCTTTTTAGGACGCGGCTGCAGCGAGAGGTTACGGCAACCCTAGACGGTCCAGAACATCAGTCCTTCTTCGCCACTGTCGAGTCAGGGCGCAAGCTTGGGTTGGATGATACCCGTCCTCTGCCTCATGCCGCATAGATGCCACCCAAAACAAGACAATCCATTTCATCTGCGTGGTACTTGACTGCCTACCTCTTTCGGTTTGTCTAGCGTCACCCCGGGATTGGGATACCACTGAGTGTAAAATCATTTCAGTTAAAGGCGGAAAAGGAAAAAACGATGAGGAGGAAAAAAAACGCCCGTATATCAGTCAGCCGATTTTCCTTGTCTCGAGGCGTTCGCAACATGATCCCGTTGATTTACTACCCCGGTATCATTCCCTGCTGTGTACCGCGCTTACGATTGAACAGGGATTGGATTGCATTCCAATTTGCTGATTCCAGACGGATTGGGAAAAAGCTACAGTAGCGATCTGCAGTTTCCAGGAAGGCTCGCCTTGAAAACCTTTTTATCGCCGGGTGGCGCCCAGCCCACGCAGCCAGCCTTCTCACCGAGTTTCCAAATCAACTCCATTCCCTGCGGGAGTCAGTTCCGTCTGCTGCAGCCGAGTGGGGCTCGGCACCAGTAGCAGCAGTCCGAAGGTCGGCATGGGGGCCGTGCTTCGCGAGCGCCTTGGCCCTCCTTTCCCAGTTCTTGGAGTCGCCATCCAACCTCCGCCTCCTGGTTCATGACCGAGTCCTCCCGGTGCGCCATGAACCGCTTGCGGTGTGCCATCATTACATGTCGGCGGTTTTTTTTTTCATCCTGCATAGGCCTAAGTTTGAATTACCTATATTAGGAGGATAAAGTTAAATATATAGTCTCAACAGGAAGAATAAAGTTATATTATAAGATAATTGTTATGTCGAAAAGCAAAGACCTGCCTAGAGAATAAAAGTCTTGAATAAAGAAATCATAGAAAATAATACAGCCTTTAAATATAAAGCTAAAAAGCTTGCTTCTCATCTCTCATATTTCCGTTAAGATATCCTCCAACCCCTCCTAGCCTTTATTTTTAATTGACTGGATCTTGTTATAATATGCGCCAAAAAGGAGTGCCCATTCAGGTGGTGTTTTTTTTTCCTTCCGCTTTAGCTAGACTTACTCCCTTGCAATTTTTGTTTTGTAGATGGTTGTTCAACGCTGTCCCTCGGGTGAATTCCCTACTGCACGCGGAGCAGACCACCCTGTTTTGTTTCCCCCTCTCTCTTATGTGGCGTGTGAAATTGCTGAAGGTTGAGAATTTGCGCCCTTGGCAGCCATGCTCCCAGCACTCCGGTTTATGCTGACTCTGCACCACTCTGACTTTCCCAGTCGAGTCTTGAGACCCTGGGGCCATTGCTGACGGGACCGAGTACATTCCAAGGTTTGGGTCTGGCATAATTGGCCTCCTATCAAGTAAGATATTAGCAACTGTTTGGTCTCGCGTCTGTCATGTGGTGAGCGCGTACCCATAGTGTGAAGATAAGTTTGGGGCTGTTGACGTGGGGTAGCCATAATCCGCCATATATGACGGGGGAGGGTAGTGGCCCGCAAACATGTTTGATTGACTGTGATCCGGGAGTGGTGGTGAAAATCCTGGGTGGTACTGAGATGAGGAAGGTTCGGCAAGAAGTGAGATCTGGGGTGGCGCAGTGGTGTATATGGGCATGCTCGACGCAGCTGTCGTCAAGTCGGCAAGGGCAACTAGTGGCGAGTAGACTGAAGAAGAGTTGCTGCCGGCTCTTCGGCCGCGTACATGCATTTTGGAATTGTGCCGGGCGTGATCCCTCTGCCTCTTAAGCTCTCGCTGTTCCGGAGTGAGAGCGCCCCTTGGAGGACTGGCGGTAACTGATCTTGATCCGCTCGGGGGTGTGAGACTCGCTTCCGACCCGTAATGACTAAGATTCTGACCCAGGAGACCACCTCCAGACTCCATCACTGCTAACTGTGAGCAATAGGTAACAGGTTTGGAGTGACAATCATATAGGCTTACCTGGCCAAGTGTAGGATGATTTTAAATCCATGCTAAATCTCGCGTCGTATGGGGGGGCGACGGCGCTGTTTAAAGGTTAGACAATGGCCTGGGCTAGCGGGCGTGGGATGAATGTACCTCATAGTTGTATGCTGGTTAGATACCAGTAGGGGGAAGACGCTGATGCTCTAGATTGTTCTGGCGCGGGTTGTACTCGAAATAGAGGCGTTCCCTGAGCAGCTTGATTTCTGTCTGTATCGAACCACTGTGTCCAAGTATCCTCCGGATGAACGTGGGAAGGGCGGCTGGTGCTGAGGAATGGGATGGGGCAAAAAGGTAGCCGAGTGGGAAAGCCTGGGGCTTATATAGCTGGAGAGGCTTGTCCTCGCGAGGAGGGCGGTCTACTACTGGTATAAGACCCTGAGTCGTAGGATGGAGAGTGTGCTGGTGATTTGGCAAGACGCAGAGTCTGAAAAAGGCCCTGTTATTGATACCGCGCTGCCGGTCCACGATCTGGGGGAGCTTTGTGAGTAAGTCTCACCCACATTCTGTTCCGAGTACACAGAGTCCATAATCCAGAAGGGAAAGGATAGAAACAGGTGAACTAAAGAAGCACTGAGCAGCACATACGTAGTCGGAGTCGCGTTGCTGATGGTGCCAGTGACGACGACGGATGATGCTCAGATCGAGCAAGCAAGACCACGGCAACCTCGAGGACTTATATGAGACGGTGAACGGGGACGCTTGGTAGACACACGTCGGGGCCGATGAACGATCAGTTAACAAGATTGGGGAGAAGATAACAAGAACTATCTTTGGGGTGCTTGAATTTCGAGATGCTCCTAAGCCTCAGTAGGTCATGAGGAGCAGGGCCGGGAAGAGGAAGGCTTATAACTTTCTAGCAAGAGGCAGTATATCCCCACAGTGCCTGGGTATAGCTTGTGCAATGTGCATGACGAGGGCAGCCAAGACGAATTCACTGGCACAGACAACGGGGGCCCCATATCTCAACGGATTAGAGTATGTATGGGTGGGCAGGCAAGGAAAGGGTGTGGGTGTGTGAGTCCTGGGCAAGGGGGAAGCTGCTAAAGGGCCGGGGGGACATGGTTAGGGGGGTCAACTTACAAGGGACGGGGATCGCATGGGACGGAGGAGGGGGGAGGGGTGAACCCAAGAACGAGGTGGGTACATTGGTACATGCAGACACAGAGATTGGAAAGTTGGAAATTATGGGAAGGCGAAGCGAGCGGAGTACGTCGCTGCGAAGACGTCTTAAAGGCCATGATTTGGAAGAATTGGGGACTCTGGGTCTTGGTTCTTCTAGTAGGGTAGATTCTGGAAGCTCAGGCAACAGGGGTTGTGGTGACGCCAAACAAATTTCTCTCTCCCTCAGGGGCAAGGCGTGGTTCGCATGCTCAGCCTCGACGACATTTTGCCTTGCCCACCACCTCATCCCATGTTGCTTATGTCAGGATTTCTACGCAGCCAACCTTGACCCTATCCATCGCAATTTCAAGCTGCCACCCCTGGCCCCCAGAGAAAAGATGAAAGAGGCCGCCGAGCCGGGGTTCGAGTCGAGGGGAGCTTCACTCCTTAACCACTGGGGCAAGTTGAGGCTTTTTTTTTTTTTTTTACACATGAGAATGTTAAAGATCCAACCGCCATCTAAGGCCTCTGCGACAACAATTAAGGCAACGGCGATATTTTCGTCCTGGCGACGCCACACAGCTGCAGGAGTTCGACTACCCGGGCCGAGCATGGAGCTACAGCTCCGTGAAGGTTTATGAGGGAAGGACTGCTGACCCCCATCGGCGGCGGCGGCAAGTTCTGCACGCACGGCACCAACAAGCGAAATACATGTACTAGACATGCCCAGCCATGAAGTTTCCCTTGCCTTGGGGGACCCTCGTAGTTACTCCCCATTGAAAACACACCTACTGTAAGATGAAGTAGATAAGGGGAAGCAGGGAGTGGGGCATTGCACGGGTAGCTTGTAGAATGCGTCCTTGCTGGATGGAACGGCAATGAGGTGGCGAGACCGGCCCCATCTGCCGGCGCTCCGATCTCGTCCGTTCACGTGTAAGGAAGAGCACCCTAAGCACTTGCACACGCGCACCCTGTGCGCGCCCACCACCTGTCGACAACTGGCCCAGCCATCGCCAGCCTGCCAGGACCTCGGCGCCACAATGTGGCACCAAGCCCTCACATGCCAGATGAAACCACCACTAGGTATATAGACCGTGGCCCTCGCCCCTTCCATTGCGAGGGCCAGCGTTGCCGCCAACTCGCCTACGATAATGTCGCAGCGTTTGTGGATTGGTAACTGCAGTCCCAGTAGGTGTGGCTGCATTGAGCATGTCAGGCGAGGATGGCTCAGCGATCTCCGCACGACCGACTGCGACGCGCCAAGCAAACTTTAACCGGGCGCTTCGGGCTCTTCGGCGACGATGCCTGCGGTGAAGCCGGTATGGACAGCCTAAGTTGGCCGTGCCAGTTCCGCAGGGCTTGCGGACGAAGCCGTGGTCAGTACTGGCAGAAGCTCTGCAATAAGATAGAAGCGTTAAGAGAACAAGTTGAGCCTGCAGCTCAAGTGAACTCAGCTAGACGATGGCGGTCTTTTGTTGCAATATCGAGTGCCCTATAACTGCCACGAAAATCTGACGGTATCTTTTGTAGCGATAACAATTCTAGCGTTGGTAGAAGTAATCGTCACTTAAGTACAGCTCGACGGCTCAAGGAGGCCAGGTCGTCCTTGTCCCCCGCGTGGGCCCCGCGGAGGGGGAGCACGACAAGTCTTGGAGACCGTGGCAGGGCCTTGGCCAGGGGGTACAAAGACGTTGTCAATACGCCTCCCGCATCTTACGTAGTTGGTGATGCTGTTCTTGGTGTTGAGGGGTTGCGAGCCGGGTCGTTATTATTGTTGTTGCGCTACCGACACGACCCAGTTTGTCAGATGCCAGGATTGCATTAGCGCTTGGGGGGGTGGGGTGTATTGGTTTGACGACTTGTTACTATGACGACCCCGAGCATAGAGCCTGCGCGTCCTGCGACATCGAAGGCTCTGAGGGCTGCGACGTCACCTTCTCTGATAACCGCTCCGCCACTCTGATAGTCATAGCTCTAAACACCCGCGCTGCCACCCCCCGTAACGCCACCTTTATCAGCAACACAGCCGCCAACGCTGCCTCAGGCCCGGCTTACTATCTCTTTCCAGCCAGCACATGGAGTCACTATCCAATATGGTCACGCCCCCTGGGTTCCTCACGCCGGCTTCGCCTGCCACAACAAAGGCAGGAATTGCGGTTGCGCCGCAGAGCACGAGCACGATGATATCCCGCGCCAGCGCCGTCTCCTGGATGATCCACACGCCCCAGCCACACGATGGCTTATCGCCTCCATCTCTCTAGATCTGCCATCATCTTCGTGACTCGGCGCTGCTTCGTCGCCATTTGTGTGCATGCCCTGCAAGCCAAAGGCAGGAATGTCATACCCGGCCCGCGATCGCTGGTCCACTTGGGCTGGTCGTGGCTTTGAGTCTTCGTGCTGTGTCAGGTCGGCCGTCGCGTTACGCGATAGTCAGAGAGTATCTATTCGTCAAACGTAGTGGATTCGTCGAGTCGCGGTATACTGGGATGACCCATCGCCCTCTCGCTCCTCGAGGCAAACTCTCGAGCTGTAAGAGATGGTGTTGTTGGATAGAATGCTACCGTACTACCACCGGAAGCCCTCCCGTCGCGCCTTGATCTCGAGAAGAGGAGGAAAGGGGAGTACTATACCAAAGGGGTAGTCACTACAGTGAAGCGCCGGACCAGCTTACGGGACTAGCTCGCATACATGCTTGCGGTCGTTGACGATGCACGCATCCGGCTTGCGATCAGTTGGAACTTTCTCCGCGCTAGCCTCAATTGTCCTCCCTTGCCCTCCGTTGTCAAATCCTCGCCGCGTCTGCCCCTTGGTCGGAAGGGTCCCCAACCACCCCGACGTAGACATGTCTTAAGGGGGCCAAAACTTGGCACACGATACCCAACCAGCTTTGGTTGCGCCACCATATACCCAGATTGGCCGGTAGCGGTGGACTAAAGCTTGGCCAAAGTGACGAGAATCGGGTCACGATCGATCGAGGCCAGGATACATGATCACACTCGGCGGCGTAGGAACCGACACGTCGTAGAGCGGTATGATCGACTGCCGTCGGCTGCTATCCTCGAGTCCCGCCATCCGAGCTTCCCGCGCCGGCGCCCCAAGGCCTGCTGAGACGACCGAAAATCACGATGCCGTCGCCTCGACATCCGCCCCCTTTCGTCGTACAAACTCGAACCGACGAGCCAGGCCCCATGGCATGTCGTCTTGAAGAAGCGACCCAGGAGGCTCTCCTAAGCGGCACGCGCGGAAAAACGCGTTGTAAGGACGTAGGCTTCAGCAAGAAGCTAAAAGCACGCCTATTAAAGCGTGTAGTCGACGCGCAGTTCTAGAGCGAGCATACGGCCACCCTCGCGCAGGCGGGGGATAACATCACTCCCAGGAAGTGGCAGCAGTGGCAGCAGCGCGGTACCCGCTCGGCGAGGCAATGTATACGCGCGGTCACCGCTGCCCAGCCCTGGAATGGCTTTGAGACGACCGAGGAAGCCGTGCTGCCCATACTGAACGAGGCGCGGCTGGCATGCTATTGCTGTTAGTCGGGCTGTGACTTGGCCGTATGCACCAGGCGGAGGTGCTCAAGCAGCCGAAACGTGACCCCATCGGGACTGGTAATGCCGGTACCTCTTCAGGGAGTCCTCCGCCACCTCAGCTTGAGTAGGTTCTTTTTCGTTTATCGGGCTCGGCTTATCGCCCGTGCGTCGAAAACCTATCCTCTATCGGCCGATTTCTCGTCTCCCCTTTCCACTTGCATCTGCTCCTTCCTCTCAGGTCTTCGAATGCACCAACAACTCGAAAGCGGCCCTCCCCGCCAACCCTCTCACCGCGTCCGAGGTGGACGTCACCGACTCCCCAACCACCCCACCCTCTTCTCCGCCGACGACGACCAATCCTCTTTCCCTTCCGACTACTACGCTCCTTTGGACAGCTCGGGCCCAATGAGTTGTTACCTCAGCAGAGTTTTGGATCTTATAGGTGTCGGGACGTGTCCAAGATGGGAGGATTGCGGGGCAGCGAACGAACGAATGCGACGGATAGACTTAGTAGGCTTAGATGCGATCGTCGCCGACACACTACCACGGTGGAGGACAATCAATGGGCGATTGAGCTGGAGTACGGCGATGTTAGGCTCTCTAGGTTGTCGTTCTGTGCAACCGTGACTGTAAAAACGGTCGTTTGTGTACGATGTGATGTGGATGGTTGTGGTGGAAGGATCTGGTGTGGGACACGCGCGATTGGGGAACTTGGGTCAAAGCAGCTCGAGTGACTGCCGTAACATTGGGCGACCCATATTGTAAGTGACTTTGAATATAAATACGTAAGGAATCGACTATCACTGTTCTAGGAACAGAAATTAAATCTTCAGCGCCAGAGAAGCTGTGTAAACACGGGTAGTTTCCCGTCTTCGCATTTTTTGGCGGAAAGCAGTGCCGGGGACCGCTCCCGAGACAGCCATTGCGAACCTAGCACTCCCCCTGGCGCAGCTGTCTGTGCCCCTGGAGCCACCCGATCAGTGTTTAGTGGGGTCGCTGCGGATGCTTGTCTCGAGTCTTGAGTCGTCCAAAAAAATCGGAGAGCGAGCGACCGGGCTAGCATGTCGGTTAGCATGTCGGTCGAGCGGTGGCCCAAGAGTGCGGAAGGCAACCGAACCGACCGTGGACTGCGTCTCCCATCGCATGTCAGGTCGGCCGTCACTTCATACAATATTCTGAGAAGGTGTCCGTTTCCGCCGACTCCTAAGAGCTCGCAGTCGTCGAACGCGGTGGATTCGTCGAGTCGCGGATTGTCGGAATGCCCGTCGTCCTCGTGCCTTCAGGGGGAACGCTCGCGCTGCGCAGAATGCATTTACGAGCTAAGGAACCGTATTCGCTGCTGGATCGTGGCAATATGATGGTCAACCCTTGTATTTGAGAAGAGGGGGAAGGGGGGATGTCCTCTAACCATTATGACAAACTTCGAGCATCGCCTCCTCTTTGGCAGGTCGGACGGCGAGACATCTGCCGTGGTAGCGTGGGGCCGGGGAAGGCGGATTGACAGACGGCGTAGAGGGGCGGTCGTTTGCGTAAAGCAGTGCGTCTTAAAATGGTTTAGAAGGTGGAGGGCGATTGAACGGTGTCGAGCTGGCGGATGACGCAATGGCTGCTCCTGGCCAGATCACTTGAAGTAAGGTGTACCGAGAGATTTTTCGACAAGGTTGTCTATCCATAAGCGCTCACCGCATAAGATCCAGTGGCCCGTTCTTTAGCTTGCCCCGCGTCCATTTCGCGCCGATAGGTAGATGCTCAACTCCAACGGTGCCATCCTCCAAACTCACGACATGGCCCTCGGAGGCCCAACCCGGTGCTTCATCAAGTGCTCCAGGAAAAGGCTTTAGATAAGGAGCGACGTAGCTATTATTGCTAAAGTGGTCAAATTCGCCGCGGGCGATCCGGATAAGGCCTCCCTCTCCGCACTCTTGGTCACCGCTCGACCGACATGCCAAACCCCGGTCGCTCGCTCTCCGACCTCTTGGACGGCTCGAGACTCGAGACAAGCATACACGGCGACCTGGCTACACACTAAATGGGTCGCTCCAGGATCAAAGACAGATGCGGGAGGGGGGGGCTAAGTTCGCGACGGCTGTCTCGGGAGCAGTGCCAAAGGCACTAGTTTCCGCAAAAAATGGGAAGAAGAGGGGACCGCCTGTCGGCGGGTAACTTAGGTGGGCGTGGTCTAGCACTTCGCTGTATGCGAATAATAGATACTTCATTCTTCCTCTCGTAATCCTAAAAGCTTCAATTCTGTCTTTAATGGAACCTGCGGACTTGTACTGTCTTCGACCTAATCGACTGAGTCGACAGCTTTCGCCCCGAGTCGGAAGTTACCCCGCCAACCCCACTTGAACCTGCCCCTCCATCTCACAGCAGCATTAACACCTTCAACGGTGTCAGGAACGGCTGCTATTAGGCACCGGTCACGAACTTCGTGCTAGGATACGAGTGACATCCTGCAAACGGTGAGAGCACGTGACGGTGGCGCCTGCCTCCTTATGTGTTTCCGTGCGCTTCCGCGCGGTTGATTCCTTCGGCACGACTCCACGGTCGCTTTTCCTTGTTTCCATTATGGCGGCCCCCAGCGCACCGCCATCAATTGTCCCTAGAGGGCTTGATTGACTTTGGCGCGCAGCAGTAGCCGCTCTTTGTAAATGCTGACGACCGCGCACGAGCGATCGCCCGTTTTTACCGCATTCTCGCCCACTTTGAAGCCATCGAGACTACTACAAGCAGAGCTCTGGTGAACAAAAGTACAACCGCCCGGCTCTCATTCGCCTCACGTTCGAATATGCACGCTCAGATGCCGACTGTTCCCCCCACTTTTTTTTTGGGCGGGATGAGCTGCAAACCAGCCTTGACGCGGCCTCGCTTAGCTCTTCTTGGAACAGATCCGCACCTCACCTAACACCGGCAGCGACGGAGACGTAGTGCCAGGTATCCGAATTTTTATCACATTTCTACCATCGGCCCACCTTCGCGAATCATCTCAGTATACTGCTTCGCTTACCTAAAGCGGCAGCAGCCACGCTCTCCCCGGAATTGGGACCAGGGGCAAGAGCTAGTAACAGGACCAACCGGAAAGACCACGTTGGTCCTCCATGTTAGAGACGAGGTGATACATGCTCCGTTGCCCCGTTACCCACAACTTGGCTTTGATGTAACCACATTGTGGGTGAAACCACAGACGAGCGGCAGGCATGGTCAGAATTCCGAAGAATCCGGGCACAGGCGCTGATCCGTTCCAGTCAGCAATTCCATCCCTGCCGACATTCCTCTGTGCTATTTCCCAAGGAATGTACCGAATGCGGTCCAATATGCAGCCATTCCATGAGGATAGCAATGTCTCTGGTCCGGACACGGGCGCCGATATGGCTAGGTACTTGGTGAATCATGACCTACTTATATCACTTGGATGATAATCTCTCGATAATATTGACCATATTGAACGTCTATTCGTCTTGTTCACTCTTACTGCGCCCCGCTTAGAGAACTATCGTTTGTAAGAAGAGAAAAGATGACCAAGATGGCTTTAGTATTTCTTATTTTATTCCACCATTTGGGGTAGGTAGTAAAACCCTTGCCATTGCAGCCACTGACATATGGCCACTTCTTCTAGAGGCTGGGGAGTCGTGCTATATTCCACGTCAACCTTCCTATTATGCGAGGGAGCGGCGACTGGCCGGTCTACACCAGGCCGCACATGACCTCATCGCCACCAGCGAAGCCACCAGCGAAGCCAGAGTCGCTGATTACCCCAGAACTAGGGTTCAGCCGGCTTTGCCTAACAAATTTGTCCTCGTCACAATAATCCAAAGCCATAGCGATGGCAGCAAGCAGACAAATACAATCACCCGTCCCAGCGCCCTAAGCACCGACACGGCCACCATTCACGGCAACGGCGCGACGACCGCCTTCACCCCCGCCGTGCGTCTCTCTGGATCTGCCTCGATCCCAGTCGAGGATGGCGGCACGAACAGCGTGGGCTCTGGCCCGCCCGCGGATGCTGCCGGCAAGGGCACTAGCTCGTCCAATCTGGAGAAGTCTCTAATGCCGCCGCTTTTGGTCTCAAAGACCGTCCTACCGGGCCCGTCACCGCAAGTTCCGAGTCGATTTTCGCACCTCTCAAACGTAAAACGGGCCTCGCTGTCTAGTTCGCCGGCTTCATTGCCACAATGGTATATCTACCTCCTATATTATATTAGTTTCTTTTAACCTATCAATCCGCTCTTTTTTCCACTCTCACGTTGGTCCTCGGCGAGAGCATTAGCATAGACTGGCATCACAATGCCGGAGTAGAAGCCGGGAGGCAGGGCGCTCGGCAAGACCAAGCCCCCGTCTCCGCAGGGTGTCTAGGTATCTGGATACCCCCGCCTGGAACTAGGAACCTTCACTGCCACCTAGGTATGCGTTCCGATAAGATTAACATCTCCCTTCCAAGCAGCGAGGAGACCGGCTAACGCTTATTCGTGTATTTGACCGCCCAGACCATGTCCAGTTACTTACACAGCGGCGGAGAAGGACAGAAGACGAAAACTCCGACCGCAGAAATGACGACCCCCAAACCGCCAGCGTCTGGGACCCCTGATGCTAAGCCATCACCGTGCCACCCTATTAGGCCTCCGGCTCTCCCCTCGGCCATTTGACGCATACTCTGATCTCCAACAAGGCGGCAAAGAACGAGGAGGCTATCGCCATCCATTATCGTGGCTGCCGAGGTGCCGGCGTAACGTCATCAGCTCAGCAGCGGTCGCGGCGAGCTGATCCGCCGCTAGTTAGCTCGTGTGCGCGAAGAAGCGGGACCCAGGCACGGGGGGCTTACTCGTTGAGTTGGGTCGTTTTCACGCCGATAACCTCGTCTTGACACTGTCCCTGGCCGAGTCAGCCGCCTTGGATAGCAGGAGTGTCGTCGACCATGACCATGTCTTGAATCAGATTCCGCCCTCGGGCTCGGCAGCGGCCACCCAGCACAATCTGTTTTGGCGAGAAGCAAGAGTCTGTTCTTCTTGACAAGACAAGGAGACAAGATAGGGACTAGTAGGCTACCACGTCCTGGAGGGTTGGCAGACAGACCGACCTGCTGTTCTCCACGCTGGCTCGAGCGTCCATAACGGGTAAATATTAATCCAACCTATGGCCGTACGTCCAATGCCTGGCTGAGGACGATTCCCATTCCCTCCCAGTTTCCGCATCGTCCGCTTCGGTGTTCTCGTTGTGGCTTTCACTATCCCCGACATCATTTTATGCCGTCACCGCCGGTTCAGGGTTCGAATAAAGAAAAGGTGCCCTCACGGCCAGTAATGCAGATGCGTGGAAAATGCCATCACGGCCGGTTAGGTAGGTCTGAAGGCGCAGGCGGGCAGGGTAAAAAAGACCAACTGTGTAAAGGAGAGGAAAAAAAGCACTTAGTTTGTATGTGTTGTCAAGTAACAACACTTGAGGGTGTGCCTTCCAGAGGGCTTCCGGGACTGGCGGTCACAGAGGAAATATTGACTGGCAACGTCTCCATTGTCTTTTCAATTGCCGCCTTTCCCGATGACGAAGCCCTTGCTCAGTGAATCCTGTTGTAGGGCTTTGGAGCCATCATCGAGTGCTTGGAAAGGGTCGGCGAGGGAAGGAAGGGGAGGTGCGGTTGTATCTTTTTCAGGAAAGAAACGCAATCATTTTCCGCTCATAGTAAGGCGGTGGCTTTCTTAGTGCTGAGACAGGGGTGACGGTTGGCGGATATTTTTTGTTAGCGCAACCGTCAGCCGCATCGCGCTAACACAAACAAACCACCCAGGGTTGGATTGTAGTGCCTTCCGTAGCCGACTCCTACACAGCATCGGGCCGGCAAACACAAGCCAAGCCTACCCCCGAGGAGCAATTGGGACATGGTGCTTGGTTCAACCCGCGGAGAGCGTCATGAGCGAGCCCAGCTCCGTCCTCCGTCGAACCCGACAAATACCAGTAGGTCATCCCCCCGGTTCAAGACATGCAGGTCTTACCGGTTTGAGTTTGGCATGCGGGGCCTAGACTTTCTAAGATCGCGACTCCCAACAAACGCTTGAATTCTTGGCATTTACTAGCTTGTTTCCCCCTTCGACGCATGCTCCACTGCCCGCCACAAAAACACAACACCGACAAGGTGCTTTGGTGCTCTCTTTTCTTTTTTTTATACGGCTTGCCTCTTTGAGAATAAGGGACATCGCTTTCGTCCATTTTCCCCACCGAGACGCTTACGTTGCGCGCTGGGCACATCCATCTGAGAGTAGGACTGACACCCTCTTGTCTGTTGCTTCTCGAGGCGTCCCCACTTTTGGAGGGGCAACCAACGAAATCCTGCACATGACCGGATCCTCCTCTGTACATGTGCAAACAAACTGGGGTACATCGCGAGTTTCGTCCAAAGTGTCCGTTCCGTCAGCCATTCATACATTTCGCCACCGCTTTCAAGGCGCGCGTACACAGATTTATGATTTAAAAGTGTATCTTGTTGGGGACTTTCACATATACGGGCGTCTCCAGTCCGGCGCTGGTGAGTCGGGCACATGTTCAAGCAAAGTCTCGTATTTTATGCCTAATAAGCAAATTCGCCTTTAAGGGAATTGTGTGACGACTTCAGGGGCGCTCACGGAACCATGTATTATATATTCAAGTCAATCTTCAGCAGATGATGCCTCTCTGCCGACTATCTGCAACAGCCGTTTGGTGATATGGGGTGCCTTGACTGACGTTCTGTGATGGAGATGATTCCCGCGGGCTGCCTCGTGTTCGAGGCGCCGGCGAACATCCAACTTCAAGAGTCGGATCTTGGCCAAACGTGTTGGCGTTGTTTTGGCAGTGGAGATGATGATCACAGAAGCGTACACGCCAAAGAGCCCGAGTAAATTCTCCCCACTAGAATTCAGACATCCCTTCTGTCATTCGTGCCCCTATCATCATTCAAGGATCTTTTATCTCACGGCTAGATAAGAATGAGCATTCGAGTCATAGCTCACGAGAGGCCCGCACAGGTCGTTGCCCGCGTCTTTCTTTATCCTGAAGATGTTGAGGGTTTCGCCACGACGCCCTCCGACTCGGCCTTGCGGGAGGCAAGAGACGGCCTCATACGCCAGCTGGACGATTTTAAGAGCACATGAGAAGAAGATCTCGGCATCAGTCGCTGCCCTGGTGAGGACGGTCGAGACGAGTCGCTTCTTGAGACATTCAACACGATTCCGTCCCCAAGTCTGAGTCTCGGCACTGAAGAATATCTCGACGCCAAAAAGTATGCCGACGCCTGTGACGCCGTCCAAAGTCTCATGACAAACAGACCACCCGGGTTAATTGCCCGTCTTCGACCTTTCCAGACTGCGTCTGTAGCCATGATGCTGCAGAGAGAGACGGAGTCTCGCTGACATGGCGGCAGCTTGCATTACTCGGAACGCAGTTCCATGGAAGCCCGCGTTTCAACAATCTGCCGATGACGACGGTACATACTTCCCTCGAATCTGCCAAGCTATTCTCCGAAACCCTGCATCTTATTATGTGACGCCCGAGCCCGAGCTACGCCGGTCTTCCCGCCAGTGTATCGCGAGGGAGTCCGCGAATAAAGATATCAACCAGTCATCTGTCACTTGTTATCGTTCCAGGCAATCTCGTGGGCCAGTGGGAAGAGGAAATCTCAAACATACCAAGGGGCTGAAATTGCTCGTGGTGTTAGGAGACTCGAGCTCCATCATCCCGCAGGTTGAGCATCTCTTGAAGCTGGAAATTGTGCTATTCTCGTACTCTCGCTTCAAGAGACTCTACGACGAAATAAAAAAGGCACTTTAATTACGGTATAAAATCCTCTCGCCCATATACTATTCAAGCGCTGCATTGTAGACGAGGGCAACAAACTCGGCAGTGCCACTACTGGGCGAAAAAAGCAACCTCCTTCTAGTGGTCAATCACCTGCAGATTGAGGCTTGTTGGATTTTGACGGGAACGCCATTTAAATGTCTCTTTGGCATCGACGACAGCTCCCCTTCCTCCGGATCAGTGGCAAACGGCCACCGAAGCAATGCGCCAGCGGCTCTCGAGAAGAATGATCTGAAAAGCATAGGCTCTATTATAGCTTTCTTTTTGAAGCTAAGACTATATGCAAACAATTCGACAGATGCATCCTCTCGAGACTCGCCAATAGAAGGAAGCATCTATTAACTTGCTAAGCAGAGCGTCTTCGCGAAAGCTGCACTTAGGTCGATAGTCGCTCGGAATCGTCTCTCAGACATTAGTCACTCACTGCCCCGTCTCTACGAGCGTGTTGTTTAAAAAGATAATCATATTCTACGAGCATAATAATGTGGGATCCGATATCGCTGAGGCTCTAGAAGTAGTTCGTCCACCCAAACTCACTTGCTCGCCCATGGAGGTATTTATTTTCTAAACCATAATTATAGCTGGGAATTTAACACTTCATTTACGCAAAGTAGTTATCCGAGCAGCGAAAGCTACGCTATGTGGAGGAGTTTAACCGCATCGATAAGTTCTAGTTTGTCGAATCGTCTCCTTCTAGCTCACAATCCAAGTTCCGCAGCTAACGTGCCTTCTAGCATACTGCTCATGAATATCCACTGTGGTGCGTTTGGCATTGACACCCAAACTGCCTCTCGTACCTATTTCCTTTTTGGTTTGGCGGCATTTTTGATCTGACAGCACCCCAACACTCGACAGCACTCGAGCATTGACAGCACTCCAACACTTGACAGCACTCCAACACTTGATAGCACCCCAACACTTGACAGCACTCCAACACTTGACAGCACTCCAACACTTAACAGCACTTCAGCACTTAACAGGACTTCTTGTCCTGACAGCGGCGCTTGTGGCCTCGTGGCATTCATGTTTGGCTACGACCGTTAGGTTATTTGAGGCTTCGCAGAGCTGGGTCAATCGGCAGGCAAGAAATAATACATAGATACTACATGTGCCAATGCAAGTACTACATACGATGCTGATCTCACCCCTAGCTGGTCTCACCCGGGCAGGTTCCTGGCAGGATGGTCCACGAAGTCCCAGGTGAGATAGTACATGGAGACCAGTGGGTCATCATCCGCCGCACTCTTATTCGCCGGGTCGTTACATCGCTCTTGCGAACGCCATGCCTCCTCCATCTGGCGGTTGGCGGAGGCCTCCATCGATTTCATCAAGTTGTCGTGCGTGTCGAGACCCAAAAGTTCCATTTGCCTGACGACACGGGGACCTGGCCGCAAGGTCAAGGGCTTCTGGGGTAGCAGGAGGTTTTTAAGAGGGCCGCTGTAGCCCTCGAGTATTGAAGAGTGGCTCATGACCTCACGCATGGTGGCACGCTGCCTCGGCTTGTGCATTAGCATCCACTGAATCAACTGTTCGCAGTCTGTCCAGACATAGTCAGCCTGGCCGCGAGATGTGATGAAGATGGGGTTGCCGGGGATATAAAAGCAAGACATACCCGGTGTGAGCCTGGGACGACAACGCTGCGCGTCTAGGCACAAGTCCCGGTCCGGCAGGTGGCTGCATACAAGATGGAAGATAACGACGCCAAAACTCCAAACGTCCACCTTGGGTCCGGTGTAGGGCTTCGACAACAGCAGCTCCGGGGTGGCATAGGTGACAGTTCCGCAGTATCTACTAAGCTTCCTGCCTCTGCTTAGGGAGTACAGACTACTGAGGCCGAAGTCAATGATCTTGACATTGCTTGCGTTGTCCATCATGATATTTTCCAATTTCAAGTCGCCGTGCACGATGTTGTTGAAGTGACAGTAATTGACGGCACTTGCTATCAACTGTGCGAGCCCGCGGGCCTCCGTTTCCTTCAACTTACTGACTCTCGTGACGTAGCTGCGCAGGTTTCCGACGCTGAGAACCCCAAAATGATGCTCCAGCTGAGATATGTGCGTACCATTTCGTGAAACCTGTAGAGTGGCGATCGGGTTTAAGCACGACCTTGCAGGCAAACTGGTACCCGGGGTGGAGGGGAGGCCGGAAGTCAGCAGTGGGCTGGGGAGGTCTCGGGGAGCGAGTCTTACCATCTCGTCGACGCCCTGCTTCGTGACCTGATGGAACCTGCCCATCGCGCCCCTGCCAAATGGTTTTGACGAACTCATGCCTGCCGGACGTGCCTTGAATGTATCATGGCGTCAGGGGACGCGAGCTCAACCAGTCCTCCCGTAGTGCCCCGCCAGCCCGGGTTGGGGGCTCGTGCCAATAGGCTTTGGGGGGAGCTTCAAGAGGAGGACCTGGGACTCGGACTTTCTTTGCCTCGGCCATGTTCGTCGTTCCGCAGTTAAGAATTAGGGGGCAAGAGAAATTATAGAAACGAAGAAGAAAGAAGAGAAAAGGCAGAGGAAAAACGAAGAGGGACAATAAAACCGAAGAAGAAAGAAGAGAAAAGGCAGAGGAAAAACGAAGAGGGACAATAAAACCCGTATTAAAGGGACAAGAAAATCGATATCGAGTCAAGGGGGGTCGGCACGTCCGTCCAGACCCGGCGGGCGTCCTAGTGGATTTGATATTCCGCATGCCGCCCCATGCCCACCCCCAAAGGATTGTATTACTGCGTCCTGCATTCCAGTCGCTCGGAAGAGGGAGACCGGTGTCGTTGGCGCTTGCATTATCCCTTCAGATTCACAAGAGGGTTTGATGATGGCGGTAACAGCGATGGTCGCGAGGGAGAAGGTAGTAGCGGTGGCGGATCTGGCTTCTCTAAGTTCATTTGCGAGAAATTTCAGCGAGGGTGTCGCCAGGGTCCACAGAGAAGTGCGTCTCGAATTCCGCAAGATCCTGGGTGGCATCTAGAAGTTACTGTTTGAGATGCTGCCCGACTCGTTCCAACGCCAACTCCAGAAGATCCTCGGTGGCAGCCCCTTCGACTCTAAATTCGGCCGTGAGGCCGGCGGTGCTCGGCATGGTTTCGCGAATAATATCAAGTCCAAGCTACTGGACAAGATCCGTAGTCTCGTACGAAAGTGGTATGAGACGCTCCGTGGGAGCATTCTCGGTGTCGTTAACGGCGGTCACCGCAAATTCGAGCGCAAAAGCTGGGTCTCTATGCACTACATGGTGGAGCAGGAGGTCCAAACGTATTCGCCCAACGTTAAGATTTCCGTGCCGGATGATATTGGCAATGAGGGAGTGAATATTTGCGACAAAGCCTCCGATCCCCTTTGATATACCATTCGAGCGGAGTTGGCGTATGCCAAGTGGAACAAAGGAGACGATGTTGTACAGGTAGGAGCGTGGATGTGAAGGTGAAGATAGTTACTCGTAGTCCCTGTGAAATTTACTTAAGAAAAGTCTCATTTCGGTCTATCCATCTATTGCCGATAAGACATGATAATAGAAGGAGGAATATCTTGTTATTCTATCCTTGGTCTGTGTTTTTGTGTAGGAATATTATTAGACATTATCCAATGAGTCTCATCGTGCACGCCTCCGGCAGGTACGGATCTCTGGCCCGCTGGGAGCGACACCCACGCTGATGATGTCGCAGTATTTGGTAGAAACTGCCCACCCGCTGGTGTCGTTGTAGAGTTAGGCGAGGCGTGCGTGTGATGTTGTGAATCTTTGTTGAAAGAAGAAGAAGTGTAGCTTCAAGTTTGAGAAGTCCGCCTTCTAAAAGGCCTTGTCTTTTTACTTGCACGCGCTCGAAGTCTCCAAGTTCCTGACCGCTGTTGAAGAGAGCCGCTCCTTCTTCAACAATCATGAAGCTATCGCCAGAACGGGAGCTCCCGCAAGCTCTTGGAAGAGCGGGAACAAACAACTGCGATTCGTTTAATAACGATAGTGGCTAATTAACTGTTGTTACGTACCATTAGCACATCTTTAGCTTAGTTAAGCAGGTTAACAATCAGTCTGTTGCATCTTCTCTTTTCCACCGCAATACTATTGCTTCCTTCCACACTAATGTTAGTTATCATTACCGTAGATTTACGGTTTGTCTAGCTGGTGAACGGTTCTATTTACGAACCGTTATATACCTCCACTCCCCCCGGGCCGGCTACGAAAAAGTGTGATATGCGCTCGCTTATTGTCAACGAGCGCAGTTAAAGTCTTGCTCCGGCCAGTCTATTCCTACAATTTGCCTCCTAATTTCTAGCAAATGACCACCCGAGCCGCAGTTATAGGTAGACTTACTCCGCTATATAGGGCTGCGCCTATGATAATATATGTCCTCCCTTATGGGGATGGTAGAAAATATGACCTCCTCGAGTGAGCCGGGAGCAATATGACTAGCAGTTCTACTAGTAACGAAGCTGCAGATGCCTAATATTTCCTCCCCGAATTCAAGTTCATTTCATCCCCAACGCAGCTCCGACTGGTAGTACTTCCCCACGACCTTTAACTTTTAGACGGACTTAACTCTTTTTCTGGCAGTATGCCTAACCCTGGAGGAAATCTCAGCCTCCACGGTTTGCTACCAGAGGAGGTGAGGGAAATCATAATGATGAATTTCCTCCCCGAATTCAAGTATCGCGATCCTCGCGAGGCTAGAACCGCCTATGAGGCCCTCTACTCCCCGCTACGGGTTGGTGAAATCTCAGCGTCAACGGTTCATGTCATGCTGCACCGAGCCATCCTGGGCAATGTACGAGATATGATGAGCTTGCTGATATATCTTATCAAGTATCCCAATTCGCAAAATAAGGTCCACGATATGGACTGTACTTTGAGGGCTTGCAGCCGCGAATGGGAATTTGGCGCCCTCGACATCTTGAGCAGGGACCTAGAGGCAGAGCCAGCTCGGGGTCACATGCAAAGATGTGACGCAGTGAGGGCGTTGCAGCAACTACTCGATAGCTCACGCCGCCGCACCGAACACGGGAGTCCTGGTGTTTTAAGCGCTCTCGAAAACAACGATCCTGCTGCTACCAACCTCGGCGAAGCTATTAGCAACTTCAAGTTTGCGATATTACTAGCAATCCTACGCCACACACCCAACTTGACACGTTTGCGAGTCAATATTACGTATTGCCTACGGTTAGATGTTCAAGCTCGTGGAATCGAGTTTGAAAACGAACCTCTCAACACGTGCGGCTCGGCCTTTCCGTTTCTTAATACAGTCACATTTTACAGTCATTCGAAACTGATTGGCAACTTCAATCCTCGAGCCATGTGGTTTGTAATGAAGTCGCCAAAGCTACGTCGATTGGAGTTTGAACACTGCCGCTTGCTCCAAGACCCACTCCTCAGTAGGAGCCGCCGCTTCAACGAGACCGACATTCAGGAGATGGTCGGGAGAGTGAGGTAGCTGAGACTCAAATGGGCCCTGCCCCGTGTTGAGCCTCTACTTTTGACAATCTTCGAGAACGCCAAGGGGCTGGAAAGCTTCGAAACCTTGGCATGTGACGATCGTATCATGAGCCCGGAGCAGAACCATTCCAACCCGCCCACCAACGACATCATGATATTCAACACCCTCTTACCAATTCGAGCGCTGTCCCTCAAGTATCTTGCTCTCTATGACGCGCCGATGTTCTCACGGTCGGTACGAGCTCAATATGGCCCTACCCAGCGGATCACATGCCTCCCAGAGTTGTTGGAACTCAGAGAGCTATACATACCATCTTTTGCCCTCTTTGGACCAATCACCTCGGGCGAGGTGCCTACCACCTCTGATTCCGCCCAAAACGCTCATTCCTCGTACATTACCCCAGCCACCGGACTTTGTGTCAGGCTCCCGCCGAAGTTGGAACGTCTCGAGATATTGGACGACCTATACGGGGGATCTCGCTGCCGAAATGATGACAAGGACGGAGGCATATCTTCGGCTGGGAATATGATGCCAATCTTGCTCGGGATGGCTGAGACTTGTTGCGAGTACACTGGTCTGAAAGAAGTTGTATTCTATCATCAGAACTGGAGCGGCTCTGATGAGCAATGCATTTGGACCCGACAGCAACGGCTCAGGGTTGAGGAGGCTTATCAGAGCCACGGGATTGGATTCGAGTATCGGCATTGGGTACCGTTTCCCGGCACCGAACTTGGAATGCGGGATTGGAGGCCGTCTGGCAGCGTTGGAGGTTGGAGGGAGCTGCCAAGCCCAATGCCTTGCCATTAGTTTTGCGAGTTCAAATATCAAGTCTCAGTCCCTTCCACGCAACGATACCAGCCATACATAGCCGATGCCAGTTCCAAACAACGAAATACTTGTCGGTGACTACGAGTACGTGTTCCAGGATCCGTCCGCACCCTAGCTCGGATTGCCTTGTCCACTATCTCTTTAGCCGATCCGGTGTCTGCGGCAAGCGTAAGAGATCTAAGCTGCTTGAGCGCTACTGTGTTCAATGTCATACAAGTTCGGGCTATCCAAAGAGCTGTTTAAGGAGTGTATAACTAATCTAAGTGTAAGGGAGAAATCTACCTATCTGTGTGGTCGAGAGTAGAGAAAATTCCTTACAATACAGGGTTCAGAGCAGGGAAGGGGTGCTTTCATAACTTCAACCTCCGGCCAGATGCCCATCCCGTTTCCAAAGCTCCATCACCTCTTGCGTGAGGGGTACCGTGAGGTAGTCAGTGGATAAACTTCCGCTGCTATAGATGTCGCCGAGTCAAGCGACCGTCAAGTATAGCCCCCCCTCCCCCCCCCCCCCCCCAACGAGTCATGGCGGGTCTCAAAGCTTGGAGTCTAGCTCCTCGTGCTCAATGAGATCTCTCGCAGGCGGGGTGTCAGTACTCGCAACGAGGCCTGCCTTGAAAGACCGTACATCCTCGATAAGGAAAGATATTGTTCCGTTTAACGAAGGTGGCTCTACATCCTTAACTACCCTATTAGCGTCTCCCCGTTGTGCGTAGAGCTTCTTCCATGCTTCCATTAGAAGCGCCAATCTTGTTCTCAGCAACCTTCAGCTCATGGAGGAGGTCCTCTGTGAGGCCCTCAATCTCCTTTGCCTCATCATGGCCTGCCGCACTAAGCCGAGCTTGGAGATCAGTGGCAGCCTGAGTAGATGTGCTCGAGTCCAGTTCAAGAGTCTTGACCAGCTCCGTGATTTGTTTCGTCGACACATTGCTCTCAGCCTGTGCCTCGAAACAGACAGATAGCTCAGCCCGGTGCGGCGACGAATGGACAATATATTTCTTGAAAAACTCTTGCACATCTGCCCGAGTGAGCTTCTTAATATGGACTGCATCCTGTTGGGATTTGAGGGAGGATGTGTTGGTAGGATGTAGCAGGGCATAGAATCACCGGGTATGCATGAGAACTCACCTAACTCGAAATCGTAATATTCGCTGTAGATCTAATTCCAGTGCCCCCAAAAACACTAGGTCGAGCACTGGATCCGTCAAGCCTAGAGCCATACACGGGCTCAGAGCCACACGCCCGCGCTCGAGCAAAGCGAGGAGCTCCCCACTGCAATAGCAGGATTGAGGCTACATGTTATAGTCATCAAGAGCGCACTCCATTTTTTTCACCACTCTCAGATCATCAGCCGAGATAACGCCGCCCGTGCTCATATCTCAAATAGTCCCAAGCCCTGCGACAAACTTGTCAATGGGCTCAATGCCTTCTGGCTAATGATATATGTCATAGCCTTGCATGAGTTTTGCAAGATTCCTTGCACTTCGCCGCGAGCGATATTGGGTTAAGGCTGAAGAATCTTTGCATTTGCCCTGTGTGAGACATGTGATAAGATCTCAACAAAGGATATAGTTATGATTGCTAAACGTGTTTGTTGAAGTAGTGTTAGAGTCTGTCACTTCGTTCACACATTCCACCGTCTGTCTCTTCGATCGGCCTGTTTGCGGGGGTTCAGGCTCCAAACTCCCCAAATCCGGTGAATAGTGATAACACACACTATTTTTGTAGCAATATATTAAATGCATTCACCCAGACAGAATGCACTCGGTTAGCTTAATTAACCCATGCCAAAGACTCCCCTCATGTCTTCCAATTGCGTAGGACAATATCACCACAAGTAACGCTTCCTCTACCTGCAGCAATGCCTCTCGGCTATTTCGGTATTCGCCCCCCTAGTGCGTTAGTGGCCCATCTAAAAACTACCTACGAGGGTAGCCACTCTTAACATCTGCTTTCCCTTTCTCACCCAACAATCCCACCTGAATACGTTGCCATCCAGTGCCATCAATGTCTAGGTTGGTCGACAACCTGGGCGGGCGGAACCAGCTGACTGAGTCATTTAGGGACCGCAACGAAATCGGCCACGAGGTTGACAACCACACTACAGATCATAACGATAAAGAGTACAATTGCTAATCACAGGTTCTCAATGCCGAGTGGTTCACAACTGTGGAATATTAACGCCAGGACCAAAACGGCCGTCAAGAGTACTCTTCGGACTCTGAGTCTCCAAGATGAATTCTAGACCGTCTGAGTTTTCCCCCAAAGAAGCGCCACTACAGCATCACCTTAACACGACGTCGCAAGAACGCTCTGGCAATGAGCAAGAATATCATAGTAATAAAACAGAGTCCCTTAATTGCCATAGTTCATTACGAGCTGATTTAAGCTCAGAGAGATGTAACGACACACCAATACACCGCTATAAGGACTAAATCTGGATCTTCACTTGATGGATCCTTCGAAGTGGCGGAGAGAAGTCGAGACCTTGGAAAAAAACGTGGTGCAGGCCTCGGCCTTCTATATGTCAAATGCCTACTCTACACAGTCTACTGTCTCCCAAGACGCCCTAGGCATAGTGGAACGGGCGTGTCATAACCTCAACCGCTTTATTGAAGCCCAGTACTGTGGTGACGGAGTCAATATTCTTATCGCTTCCCAACATCGACCCAACGTCGCCTATCTACAAGGCATCTCGGGAGACGAATTCCGTTCAGCCCAAAAATTCATCTAATCTAAACAAACCGAAGAGTGGCTCGGCAAGCTCCGCAAATTTACGTTTGACGAGACAGCATCCAAGGTTGAGCGTCATGACGACTAGCAACCTTGCCTGTGCCTGTCGGGCAGCCTCGGGCGCGGTGCAGGCGCCCGCCGCAGGAAAGTTGCCGGGTAGCCTCCGAGCCCTGCGGAGCCGATGCACTGCATGGCAGGGAGCGAAGAGATGTGGTCAACATGGCATAAAGTTGAAGGTGGTCGCTGTGGATAGGGGTGGTCTGGAGGACAAGCGCAGTGTTGTCGTGCCCAGTTCTTTGGGGAACGGCTGGCGAGGGCGACCCCCCTTACCATCCCACCTTGCCCGTCCCGCCCTGCCCACTCTCACCCCTCGTCGGTGAAGGGGTCCTCTTTGCGTCGTTTAGGCTCGCCGCTCTTCTAATTCATCTTGTCATTGCCCTAGCGTGTCGTCAAGGCGCATCGCTGCCCGGAGGGATCCGAGGCTGCTCGCTGGGCGTCCCTCTCTGTCGTCGCTGCTGCCGGCCTCGCTGGCTCGTCACCAGCGGCGCGGGCAGGATTCGCGGTCCCAGCCCATGCCTTGACGCTCCTGAAGCGCGGCTACCGGTGGGTGCTGGTGGGTGCTGGCGGTGCTGGCTAGATGGGAGGATCGCCGAGGAAAAATTGCTAGGATACGGTTTGGCTTGTTTCGGTTTGACGTTCTGGAGGCGTTTGGGTTTCTGTTCAGAAAGAAATTGTTAGTCTTCGGTCTTGTTTTCAGAGGCGGTGTTTCTTGAACGATTCTGTTCCATGACGCCCCAATGGGCATCCATCGCCGGAGCAGCACAGCTCATGTCCTCGCCAGGCAGCTGGGCGTCTAGCCGCATGAGAAATCTTCAGCATATTCTCCGCGTTAATAGATGTCTAATCCATCCTCGCGACGCGGACAAGAGTCCCTGCTCTCTGAAATTGGTGACTTCTTGGTCAGCTATTCTCTATCGCATCGCGTAGCGCAGTATCAATCTCGTTGTCGCGATTGTTGTCGTTGGGCTGTGAAATTGGCGCGATGGGGATCGGCAGCCTGGGCACACAAGGTGGGGCAATGGAGGGCGCATGTCGGCGGCATCGTGGGCCTCGCGGTTGGTTTGTACGGGATGAGTTCTGCTCGGTTTTGACGGGTTGTTCCGAGGAGCTGGGCGCCGTTGAGTTTGCTCCTTTGGAATTGAGCTTGAAGCCGGCCGCTCCAGTACGAACCGACATAGTCGCAAGGCCAGCAGTTAGCTCCGCCGGGGCAGTCAACGCAGGGTCATGGAACTACAACCTCTGGGACGTTAGCGAGGGGAACAACAACAATCCCGGCAGCCGGACTCGGCCGCAGACACGACAACGACCAACAAAGCCCACTGCGCCGTTGACGAGGCCCCGTCGGTCTTGGGATGTTCTCGGTCAATGGCTCCCCAAGATGAGAGGCTACGGGTTACCAGACGCAACTCCGCCTCGAGACGATCTATGTCGTATTTCCTAACGTGGGGGCCGAGAGAGCAGGCAAGAGCATCATCGAACACACGGGTCGACAGATGCTCTAACTGCCGCTCACGAGGGTTGGTGCACGATGGTGACTAGCTTGGCGGGACGACACTGGGAGGCGTAGCGGGAAGTGAGTCATTGATCCGTTGAAGTTGGCAGCCATCCCTAGGAGCACAGCGAACAGCAACAGGGAGCCTGCCGTATGCTGGGCAAGCCGACCGAGCTAGGAGTTGTTCGGGTGTCTTGGCGTCGAGGAAGCGCTGATGGCGTATAATGACACACTATGGATGCGCCGCTGTTCCGTACCTAATCAGGCGGTCAACATCAGAGACATCGGCAACGTTCTCTGAGGACGACGGTCCTAACAACGGAGACTTCATATGGAATTGATGACAACGGCAGCGAGGAAGGGGGTATGATGCATGAGCACTTGTCCGATCGCGCTGTGTGTGTGTGTGGGCTGCCGACATCCGACAATCGACCCAGTTGCGGACGATCTGCATCCGTAATATGGCACTCGTCGGTTTTCTCGCAGCCACAAAAAGCAAAGGAGAAAGCAAAGCTCGGAGCGAGGGAATGGGACGCAACCCACGGCCCCGTTCCTTCTGGACGGACGGAACCAATGGCCTAGGTTACATGGCAAAAACGTCCCGAGGCTAGATATAATTATTGCGTAAAGAGCTTTATGCTGGCATTGTCAATTTTTCCCTTATCAAAACGCCGGCATTTTTATTTTGTGTGTATATACGTGTACGTACGGAGTAGGTAGTGAGGAGTCGGACAGCTAGACACAGGGACGCTCTCGACAAGGATCCTCTCCGTCGGGGCAGACTACCGTCCCCGGGCCGAAATTGTGCCAATTGCGACTCATCGAAGAATACCTAGACATAGAGGTGGTTAGCAGCTACAGTGGGAATACATAGAAAATGTGCACTGTGTCTGTGCTCGCCCGACGAGAGCGCGGTGGTGACCAGTCAGCCGCACACAAGAGCGATGAGGGTCGCCACCTGCTTTCATCGAGTCCCTTTAAACGACGCTAGTGCTAGTGGAATGCAGTGCTACGAATTTTGCAAAGTGGCGCAAACCCGCATCCGGAGCGCTGCATTCCACTAAACTAGAATAGTTCAACCCCGACCCCTCACTTAGCAGCTTTTCGAATCATGCGTCGCCACGGTAGGGGGAAGGGAAAGAAGTCAGAACTAAGACGTCGGCGCATCGCTAAGGTGTGAATGCATCCTTCATTTATTGTGGCGCTCACGACACTGGCGCGACTCGTAGCGTAAATGCGGCTTGGCGCCTGGGAGGGGGGAGGACTCGGTCAGCAGGGGAGACATCTTATGAAATGCAGGCTTCATCTCGCACTCCATGAGTGGAGAACTCCCTCGACTGTGGCGTCCTCGCTGTGCTACCCTGAGCGGAGACTCCACCTACATCTGCGAATTCGCCGGCTCATCACCACGATGGCATGGACCTTTCCATCAAAACATGTTTCCCATTTGGTCTTGTCCGTCACAACACACTAGCTCCTGCTCATGCTGTCTTTTGGCGACAACGGTATAAGTCGCCAATCATCGTGTCGGGTCTGTCATATAGCGCAGTGCCTATGAAAGAGAAGACACTCCATTCAGCCGCCCACCCCCGCTCGTTAAGGCTCGCTACGGTTCCGCTGAATAACTTTGGCTGGTCCCCATTTGAGAGGACGGTGCAAACGGTTGGGGGCGGGCGCTAGAGAATGCGAGGTTCCTTGGCTCCAGCTCGTGTGTGTGTGTGAGTGGGCCTTTTCTCATTCGCGGGGTTGGCGGGGCTGGTGTATGATCCTTGAATGTTTATCAGTTTGGTTCTTGAAAGTTCTTTCACAATAAAGTCTAGGGTATCTGATTATTTAAGGAGATATTCTTTCAATTTCAGATTTTCCGTTAGTTTTTAACATTGCTGGTAGCTTTGTTATGATTTAATGAATTGTGGCTTGTGGGAATAGTTGCATTCGTTGCAGGTGAAAGGAATTGTGGGTCTTGGAAGATGGAAGAGATAGCCATCACGCGGCATAGGCAACAGGGCCACAGGGCATATCAAAGGCTTCCTGTCAACTAGATAGGATCCTTCTTCTTCCATAGATCAATCCAACCACCACCTACCTGGCTAACCACCAAAACCACCCTCAATCGGAATAGTCATGACCGTAGGATAGAATTGCCGTAACTGTGGCTGGGAGAAACAAAACCCATTTGTATTTGGTCCTTGGGATATTGTAGTACTTGTGGTTGCTTGATTACCTTCGGTGAGTTGTCATTCACCCTACATCTCACAATATGTCGAGTTGCATCGGAACTCGCATAGCCCCACACATGAGAGACCCTTGATGTCGGCAGAAGCATAGCAAGCTCACCACCACAAGCATACCGATCCACATGGAGACAAGCAGCGTATGATCGCCATCTCTAGCATGGTCCACGATGCTGCCTAGACGACGAGGGTGACGAGCAAGGTTGTGCATAAGGTTGTGCATGGCCATGCAGAATATACAAGCAGTTCGGCGAGTCGGACTGACCAGGACGCACTCGGAGAGAAGAGAGAAAATATAGGTGCCTGCCCTTGCGCTGACCTTCTTCTTACACCGCAGACACAGACGCAGGCATGCAGAACTGTTCGGCTCCTCTTCTTCCCAACTGCAGGTTTCCACATCGCAACGTGGGAGTTCACAGCAATGCCCAATACATACCCATTCAACAATAAGTCCATGCTACGTATAATTGATTGCAACAGCAGAATAGAAGACACTGACTTGGGGAATACAGGCCTATGCTGTCATAATTATAAAGGGGAGGGGGGGTTGTTGACTTCGGCTGGCCAGGCGAACTCCCCTGTAAAATCAGGTCCGAGTCCCGTCCACAGCCCAATCCGCTGGCCTTGGAACCGCCTCGAGGCTCAATGTTCTTATCTCAATACGGGATGAATAGAATGGCAACTTCGTGAAGTGGATTTCCGCTGGAGAGAAATGTGCCGCCCTGAGAACTCTGGGGTTCGATTCTGGTAGCCAACGCTTTGCTCGACTTGTCGATCTGCCGACAAATCTGTCCACCCGCGTGCCAGCTCTAACTTTGTACCAATGGCGCTCAACCCCACCAGTCTTCGATGGGTCAGCCTATCAAGTCGGGTTTGTATTGTCACAAACGGCTCTCCTATTACGAATGACGTCTCGAAAGGGTTTTGAATCAGTACTAGCATAACTTTTAGGCTAGTCTCTCACCCTGCTTCCTAAGGACTCATCGAGCGTTCCAACTCATGAGAGCTCATATGATTCTCCATCCGGGTGGTGCTTCGGCGTGGGACGCGGCCCATGAGGGACCTGCAGGTCTAGCCCTCGTGATGTTAGGTCTCAGGCCTGTCCATCATCAAGTGGCATCGGAAATTGTCCGGAGTCCATCAAAGTCAGAGGGAAGATCCTTTCTTTGGAGCCCGACCCGGAGGATCCTACATCATGTCGAGCTAGATGGAGGTAAAGCAGGCAACCTCATCGAACACTCTGAGGCACTCATTGGAGGAGGCCCGCCCGCCTCCCAAAAAATAAAGAAGTCTTAGGAGGAGTCTCAGGAGGAGGGAAAACACAGTGCATGGGCGTCTGCCTCCAGCTGGGAGACCACCTTCTCTGGCAAATGCCGCTGCAAAGAAAATGGAACAGTACCCAATCATCTGCCGCGAGGCTCTGAACATTGGAATCTAGAACATTCCAGCTGGCCTACCCCTGCTGATCCTTCTCCTACCGTCTTGGTGTTAGGGTCCCGCCAGGAGGAATGCGCTGCGCGTCTCCAAGCATCTTTGGCGAGACTGCTCCTCATTCTCGTCTTCTTCCCCGGCCCTGATTATCTTCGGCACTCTTTTGACGGGGCGTTACTGGGTTTGGGGAAAGGCGCTAGCTGTCCTCCCCGTTGACTGGACGCCCTTTTTCTCACCTGCATGGCGGACCAGCCGCGACTTAATACGGTGGCTCTCCCCCCGCATCCTCCTGGGTTTTCCGTCCCTTCGCCTCTCTACAGCCAGACCTCCACCCCGCGTCTCGGGCCCCGAAGACAGTCACGATTCACCGAGGAGCCAACGCAGGAAGCTACCCCGACGAGCTCCATGGTGTCGGACGGCTCGAGACGATTGACTCGGTTGGTGGTCGACGCCGTCGCGGCGGGAATACATCCGGGTCCAGTCAGGAGTAGCACCACCACTGCTGCAGTTTCTGTGGCGCCTGGGAACAGGACCGATGGCTTCAGGGCAAATACAATGCCGCGGATTGTCAATGCCGGCCTGCATGGTGCTGTCTCGATTGTTGTTATGGCCATCATGGTCACGTTCTTGAGTTCGATGGGTGATAATTGGCTTCGGGATAAGTCCCCTGGGTAAGTAATTGGCTTACGTTCTCTCATTACTTCACCTATTCTCTGTGCTAACATCCATGCAGCTCGCAAGCCGTTGCCTTGCTCGTGCTCCTCGGTCTGGACACTTACCTCGATATATTCTCCCTCCTGCGCCGGCCGCTGCACGCACCCGAGCCGTGCTGGGCCATCCTCCTCCGCCTGGTCTATGGGATCGGCTACCTCACACTCTTCATGGTCTACGTCGGCATCGGGCGCGTGTTTCCCGCCGGGTATACCTACTGGTCCATCCGGCCTGACTGGGCTGGCCCTGCCGTCTATTTTCTGCTATGGGTTCTCGGGTATGTTTTCACTTTGCATTTCCTCTCGTACTCTAGTCACCCACTGACACCGCCATGACTAGCGTATGGAACCTCGGCCACGTCGCCCTGCACCGCCATCACCTCGGCAAGGGCGTGTAGACTTACATATCATCGCTCACATTCCTCTCCAAGCTCCGCGGCGAGGACGCCAGCAGCAGCAGCAGGAGGAGGAGAAGCGGTCAAAGTGCCGCCGCCGGAGGAGGGACAGCAGGCTGGTCGTCATGGAGAGGGCTTCTCGTCCAGCATGCCCCATACCTACCCTTAGCCGGGTCATACGAGGCCATGGGCATCGACCTGACGTATATGGCGGCTAACTCTCGATACACCTATCCCTTCGCGTACAAGAACCAGTCCAGCATCCCCGAGATCCGCCACTAGCACGGGCGCAAGCCTACGCAGCGGACCGCCATCGTCCTGCGCGCGTGGCGGGGATACGAGCACATTCCAGAGGATATGTACAATATTCGGTCGCTCATCGCCACGCCAAAACGACCCTGAAGTCGGGGAACCACCAATAACGTGGTGGCTTATCGATAAGGTGCAGCATCCGCCCAATCCATTGTCCGTGATTACAGGGCGCGGGTGCAGGACAGACCCTCTTTCGGTCGCTGGTTCAGTGCAGCTGCCAACCGGACCAGACCCGGCCGGGCCCCTGTACGGATTACGGGCGGGTGAAGCCCCAGTGATCCCATGTCTGGTATCGTGCCTAGGGCCGAGGCTGGTGGATTGGATGAAAGATTCGAGCTCGCGGATATGGCGGGAATGAGGCGGTCATGCGATGAATGGCTGTGTTTTCTCGAGATATGGAAATGATTCTGAAGTGCGAATTCCGAGTTTAATCGTAATTCAACGCATGGTGAGTGCATGACCTCAGCTGCTCCAAAAAGTCCCGTCCAGCTGGACCCTCCACCAAGGCACCCCAACCCCACCCGCTGGCCAGGCGCCCACCCAGATCTTGGAGATGTGTGCTGCCACTATCGCTCACTGCAGTTGTCAAAGTTGTCTGTCGCCGGGCCACATTTGTTGCTTTTGTCAAACCTGACCTCAGACATCGAACGGCGGCCACGCTCACTGGCCCAACGGTAGCCCCCTTCCATCCCATTCCCCAGCCTGGCAGCACGCCACCATCGTGTCGTTTCGCGCCTCGCATCACGAACTGCCATCAGCCGCGGGCAGGGTAGGGCACCTTTGGATGTTGGGGTTCAGTGGTTCACATGCGCTGGATGCCCACCGCCAAAACAACCCCCAGGCTGGCACACTTCCGCCTCCCCGGCCAATCCACACTCCACCTGACAAAGCCCTACCAAAGTACTCTACGCGACCAATGTCTATACTCCAGCGACTCCTAGCCAGAAGTCAAAGCAGCCAGCCATTCTCCCAGCGCCTCCCAGTCTGCCGTATCCACCCTATTACAGCTAGCTCGACTCGACGACAAATCAAGGAAGCTGGCGCCGGTCGGCACCCCATTCGTTCGCTTGACCCAAACCTAGGCATCCGACTGCCGCCTGCCTACCTCTTCCTACCTAGGTTCCCTTCCGCGACCTCCCGAATATCCAACACCACCTCCACTACCACCACCACCACCAAACGACCGCCGAACACTTCGGCCGCACCCTTTGTCGGCCAGGTGAATTGATCCTCGATCCCATGCCTGCAAAGGGTTGTTCGGTCCCTGTAGTTCTAACATCCCTATAACCTAATATCTGCTCGATCGCGATCCATTCCGACCCCAACCCCGACTTCCGAGCTCCCCCGTTCCTCCACCACCCGACCCTCAGAGCTGTCAGTCATGGCTCCCCCACCACCACCAACGTCACCTGGTGTTGGCCCTCCCAGCACACTCCCGTCGCAGGTGTCTCAACCACGAAATCCCGACCCTCCGTCAGCAGGGCCCACGCGATCCTCCATCATCCTCGCACAAGACGAGCAAACGGCGCGCCGGGTATCAAGGAAGCTCCAGAAGAAACGCCGCGAGGCCGAGCATACCCCCACCATGGAGCTCCCCGAGCGCTTCAAGAACGATGCCGACCACCAAGACAGCGAGGAGGAGGTCTTACAGCCGCAGGGTTACACTGGGGGCACCTTCTTGAACATTAACCAGAGTATCTTTGGCCTCATCGCAGCCGCTGGAAGCCAAGTCGACTTTGCCGACCGATTCGAGAACCAGAGCTCCGATGATGAAGACGATAGCGACGCTGCGATGGCCATGACCATTGCGGGCCATAAGAGGCTTGCGCGCCAGGAAAATATTGGGTTTGCCGGCGGGCCTCTTGCGCAAACCACAGTACTGCGGAAGCCTAGTGCATTGGGTGCCAAGGGCGACGGCCGCCACCATCGGAGAAGGATCTCAGAAAGCCGTCTGGTGCGGTCCGTCTCCGGGGGGCTCTCACGGCTCTCCATCAAATCCAAAGGGCTTAAGCCATCCAAGGGAAAGCAGGCCGCCGGCGACGAGCACATACCCGAGGAGGACCACGAAACATCTCCGGCTTCAGACATAGCACCTGGCATCGAAGTCTCAAGGCCCGAAGGCAAGCTCGCACCTGTCATGAGCAGAATGCTGGAGGCGCGCGCTCAGATGGCCTCGCGGCCCAGTTTCGATCTGGATAGGTTATCGGGCGAGCATGGGCGGACTGCGGCCGAAGCTGGCAACACTGGGCCATCCGAGCTCGCTAAGAAGCTAATGGACATCTTCGAGTTCGATAGACCCGAGGAAGTGATTGAAGGTAATACGACACGCCCCACGTCTTCCTCGTCGAGCTGGACTAAGGCTCACATATATTGCGTTAGAATACCCCTGCTGGTTGCTTCAATACGTCCTGCTCCAGGGCTATATGTACATAACGTCTCGCCATATTGCTTTTTATGCCTATTTGCCTAAGAAAGCTGTAAGTATCTGCCCACCTTGACTTGAGAGGGCTCGTGCTAACAATTTCCATAGAACGAGATTGCCAAGTCTGGTTATCTCTCGAAAAGCGGGAAGCGGAATCCTAAGTACAACCGCTACTGGTTCCGCCTCAAGGGTGACGTGCTATCGTACTACCGTAATCCCCAGAATCTCTACTTTCCTCATGGCCAAATCGATCTGAGATACGGCATCTCGGCAACCGTAACCGACAAGGACAAGGACGCCGTTCACTTTACTATCACCACACACCACCGTATATACAACTTCAAGGCCGACAGTGTCCAAAGCGCGAAGGAATGGGTTAAGAGTCTTTAAAGGGTCATCTTCCGGTCACACAACGATAGCAACAGCGTCAAGATCTCATTACCAATTGAGAACGTGATCGACATTGAGGAGACGCAAATGCTGGACTTTGCCGATACCTGCAAGATCCGCGTTATCGATAATGATAAGACATATGCCATTGATGAGGTATGCTAACTACATCCCTAGCCTCCAGCCCTTTCAGTCCCATCTAACAATGCATTCAGTATTTCTTCTCCTTCTTCAGCTTTGGCAAAGAAGCCCTGAATGTGCTCAAGATCCTGGTAGAGGACAACTTATCGCATACCCAAGGGCAAGGCGACAGAGGGTTAGTTCAAGAGCCAGAGGAGCGGGTATCCAACGACGTATCATCAAAGCGAACAAGTCTGAGTGATAACCGTGAACGTGCGCCAAGGCCGCCCAATATTCGCACCACCAGTAAACTGACTGAGGGGGTGAAGGCCACGCTTTCCCCATTATCGCCAAGAAATCTTTCACCAAGCCCTCGCGCGAGCGGTGAATTTGGACGAAGCAGCTTTGATGCCCTTCGCCCATTTGGCCGCCGCAGCCTTGACGTCAGTCAGATCATGGCAGGTCATCCTGACTCCCCTCGCCGGAGTTTCAGCGCCAGCCGACGGTCGCAGAGTAGGAATCGGCTTGGTGACAATGGTTCTCGCCACCCTGAGAAACAAGGAAGCAGTGACTCCTATGTCCAGAGCCTCGAGGACCCCAGCCAGGCTAGTCTGTCGGCCCTTGTCGTATCAGGTAGTAGCGAGGAAGCGACGGCCAGCCAGATATTGAGAGGAAGTGATGTCTTCCACAGCCCCACTATCCGACGATCTGCCTCTGCTTCCCGTGCACCAGAGGACGGTCATCTTCCATCTCGTCCAATAGTACGGCAACACACCTCCGGACTTGCCAAGTTCTCGCAACGAACAGCAACTACTGGCCACGTGACAGACCCTGGGGCTGGCGAACTCGACGGATCGCTTAATACGCCGACGCTTCAAAATATCGCCAAAATGGGAGGCTATCCGTTCCAAAAGGCCAACGCAATTATAGGTTACCTGGGCCGCCAGTCACGTCGCATGAGTACCCTCCTCGCGACAGAATCTATGGGATACGTTGAAAAGGTCTCGGGGATGTGGAAGGGAGGCAAGAAGCACTATGACGAGCCTACTGGCCTCAAGACTGACGAGGAAGAGATCGAGGACGACCCCGAAGAGAGGGCCAACTCAGAGGCTCGGTTCCAGGCCCACTTTGCCCTTCCAGAAACCGAAAAGCTCCAGGCTGCCTACTTTGGACACTTTCTCCGTATTCTTCCCCTATACGGCAAGATTTATATCAGCGACCGCCACTTCTGTTTCCGCAGTCTGTTGCCAGGCACTCGAACCAAGCTCATTCTCCCACTTAAGGATATCGAGAATGTAGACAAGGAGAAGGGCTACCGTTTTGGGTATGCTGGACTCGTTGTCGTTATTCGTGGTCATGAGGAGCTCTTCTTCGAGTTTGGCAAAGCCGAAATCCGCGACGACTGCACCATCACCATACTCCAGAGCATTGAAGCTACACGTTATCTACGTGACTCTAGCATGCTTGATCGTGGCGAGTTAGAAGAAGCACAGGCCGCAGTGGCCGAACGGGATGCACTGCAAGAGGCGCGGAATGAAGAGTTCCCCGACCATGAGGTTCAGCTTCCCCGTCAGACAACCGGGCTATCGGAGGCACCCACCATTATCTTCGACGACCCTAAGGCCTCCTTCCTCAACTTCAAGCCAAGTCAGCCCATGAAGATCACATGCCTGACCATCGGATCGCGTGGTGATGTGCAGCCATATATCGCCCTCTGCAAGCGTCTGCTTGAGGAGGGCCATCACCCGCGTATTGCAACCCACGGCGAGTTTAAGGAATGGGTGGAGGGTCACGGCATCGAGTTCCGTGATATTGGTGGCACGCTCGCCCCCAGTCCCAGGGCTGAACGGACACTACCACAACCGCAAGTTTTCTGGTTGGTTTCAATGCCATGTTGGCATGGTGGTGTTGGGCCTCAGACATGCATCGGCCACGCCGCCCAATCACCACTGCCGCACGGCCAGGATCAAGAGCGGGGGCCAGGGGGAGGAGGGGGCCGCTAGGGGCAGCAACGCCGGAGGAGAGGAGCGATTTGGGTGTTGATCTGCCCCCGGATTTCTCCATCTGCCCAAAATACCGAGGCTTGTTTAGCGCCCCAAGCTACCTGGCACGCCTGGAGGGGCCGAACGAAGAAGAGAAAATGCGGGCAGCAGCGGGGATTGGGGTCCAGGGGTTTCAGCTGAGGGTTATTCATTCAGTTGACGACCCCAAGTTGGAAAATATGAGAGAAAGAAATCCATGTGCTGGGCCGTACTAAGTACATGTCAGCCATTTGGGTCGGCATTATGTACAAATGTTGCAACACCTGCCAGCCGGTGGATTCGGTGCTTATCATTTATCCTTGACCGAGAGCTGTTCCCTCATCTCGCCCTTTATCCTGGTAATGGTGCCGGGACCGCCGTATGTGAGCCCCGTATAGACCTGGGCCACGCTAGCACCGGCGTTCAGCACCTGCAGCGCCTGCTTGCCGTTCGTAATCCCGCCAGTTGCAAAGATGACCTTATGGGCGGGAAGGGTCCCTGTTCCCGCACCTTCGCCGGATTCCCCAGAGGATGACTGCAGCGAGTAGCTGTCTAGCAACCATCCTCCATCAATGCCCGTTGCTCCTTGCCGCTCAGCTTGACGCCCTGTGGGACCAGCCCCGTCCGTCGCTTCGTCGTGTTGCCCACGATGACGCCATCCACACCGCTCGTCCAAACGGCCTGCACCACGCCCTCCATCTAGGCATCGTCGTCCTCGTCCGGCGACACCTTAACCATGACCTTAGGCTTGCGCTTCCGGTCGGTGCGGTTGGCCTCGTCCACGACGGCACTCAGCAGCTTGGTCAAGGGCTCTATCGACTGCAGATCTCGCAAGCCAGGCGTGTTAGGACTGCTCACGTTGACCACCAGCACATCGGCATAGGGTGCGAGCCGGTTAACGCAGTAAACGTAGTCATGGATCACGGCGTTAACATCCTTCTCGTCAGTCCCCTTGTTCTTGGCGATCTGCACTAGAAGCAGCTTGCCAGGCTAAAGACTGCCAGTAGGTATGCCCGTCGTCTCTTGCTCGTTGAGCAACTCCTGCTCCGTCAGACCCAAAGTCCGTGCAAACTTGCGCAGCCGGTCCCGCAGCCGAGCCGCCATCGCGTCGGCCCCACGAGAGTTCAGTCCGTAGCGATTGATCATGCCGTCGATACTGGGCACGCGGAATACGCGTGGCCGAGGGTTTCCCGCCTGCGGAAGAGGTGTGCAACCGCCCACCTCGACGACAGCAGCACCCAGCGCGAAGAGGGCATCGGGAACATCGGCGTCCTTGTCGAGGCCGGCCGAGATGCCAATTGGGTTCGCAAGCTCTGTCCCAAAGACGTAAATCGACAGCGGATTGCCCGGTGTTTCGGCGTCAGACTGCGATAGGCGCTCGCGCGGGTGGAGATTGACGGCGTAGAGATTCTTCAAGGATGTGGTTCCCGCATGGTGGGCATCTTCGGCGTCAGGGTAAACGGCGCGGAGGAGGGGAGGCACAATCCAACGGTGGACTGAGGCGCGGGTGTCGGTCACGTAGTAGTAAGTGGCGTAGAGAGAGACGGTGCCGAGGCCGCTGAGGAGGACCGTCTTGAGGCGAGCGAGGAGGAGGGACTCGGAGGCAGGGGAGGATGACGTCGAGGCGAGGCGTCGTGGGGCAGCTCGAGCAGCGATACGGGTGGTGGTTAGCGGTCGAACAGCAGACGAAAGCGGGGGTCGGGCTCTGAGATAGGGAGCCGCCATGTCGGGCAAAGGGAGCTGGGCCAAGCCAGAACTCAATGGCTCAAGGGGGTCGAGCGAGAGCGAAGAGAGATTTACTGATGTTGCGCTGAAGCTGGCTGGCATCCAATCCTGGGAAAGAGCTTCCCCAGGGTGGGTACCTCCTGCTACAGTGCTTGCAGGACAGTGCGTGCCAATTAGGAATTGTGGGACTGCGGGCTGGCTGGCTGTCCACTGTCCCCGCACCTCCCCTCCATCTCCCAGGGCAGTCCTATTCTAGAATCAGGCCATCTTGTGACAGGGACCAACAAACTGCGAGACAAGACCACTTGACAATCCATTCCCAGATGTTCGTTCTATGATCCATCTATCAATGCTAAAACTCCGGCCCATTCGTCTAACATCCGTCTATGTGCATTTTATCTTTGCCCAAATCTAGTAGGTATCATGTAGCCACCATCCCACCGCCGACTTTAGGCGGTGGCTCCCGAACAGTAGGGGCCGATCCTGCCACGACCTGCTTCCCTCCTTCCTCCTCGGCCTGCCGATTCAGAAAGCTCAGATAGGTCTGCCACCCCACTGCGATGACGCCCGCAAACAGCGACCGGTACTCGAGCGGGATGAAGGTAAAGCTGAAGGCCGTAACTGCCGGCCACAGCTTGCACGAGTTGAGGAAGCTTGTCGGCACCGTCCGCTTGATGCGCGTCCAAATCTCGCCCAGATTCTCGCCAGCGAGAAGCGCCTGCATCCCAAAAAAGTACGTGTTGAAGATGGGCGTGAACCAAAGCTGGTTAACGATGACTTTGGTGGCCAGTGACAGAAGCCGCGACGGGTAGTTGAAGCTTATCGACAGCCAGACGAACCTATGAACCCCGTATCAGTCGTCCAGTCCATCATCCACATCACCGAAGACGCTTCTCGACAACGCACCACTTGTAGCTGGGCATGGACGATATCGCCCCGATGATCAACGACCTCCCTGTCCGCACTAGGTCGTACTCCCGCTTGCCCATGTATTGCGCCGAGACTGCATCCCCGAGTCAGTACTTTCGCGATTCTCCCTCATATTATATATACGGTGGCGGTGGTAGTGGCCTACTGTCGGAGCAGAAGTAGATGACCAGCGAGCTGCATAGCTGCGTCGTCAGCGGCCGCTTGCGCTGGGCGCGCCCGTATGCCTAGGCAGCCCGCGTAAAGGGCCCGAGCCTCTGCCAGAAGGGAAGCGTCGGGACATTGTTCGGTGTAGGGATCTGACTCTCAGCCCCAACATTCTTCAAATCGCTGTTCGTTTTGGGGGACGACGGCTCGGCCTTGTTCGTAGAGAGTGGTCGGCGCTGCCATTGTCGGAACTGCTGGACCCGGCGCCGGAACACGGCTCGGTAGAGGGAACTTGTCGCCATGCCGTAGTCTGTCTGTGTCGTCTTGTCGCGCACAAAGGCCGCAGCGCCGGCCTTCCTAGGAAACTCGCATAGCAGGTTGACAAGTTTATGTTTCTTTGTATCTATTGTCGCAGGAATGGAGGTTCGGAGCCAAATGTCGGTTTCCAGCGGGGCCAATCGCGGGTCTGGCGCTAGAGACCCGCTAGAGATGCTTGCAAATTTTCGGCTATTTTGCCGCCCCGGACTCGGCAACATCGCTTATCACATCATCTTCCCTGTTTCACTGCCTTCCTCCGGGTTCATCCGTAGGATTTTCGTAGCCACACCTGTGTTTTTCTGGGATCGACGCCTAAGATAACGGGGCACCGCCAACGGAAATTGCAATTCGGGCGTCGTCAGCCATCAACTACTACGACCAGGAGACTGTTTCGTTTTGAAGTTCGATTCGGACCTTTTCTCACTGCCAATCCCCCTGATTCAGACGCGAGGCTAGCCGTTTGGACTCGAACCTCGCAAGACATTGGGCTATTTTCAGAAAGATAGGGGACAGCACCTAGCGTAAACCGTAATTCAAGTCACCTACCTAGGTAAATTGCATAAACACGCATAAAATATCACAACTAATTATGACTGATTCCCACCCCAAATATATCTGCCCGTACATAATAAACACCTTGAACTAGGGCTTAAGCCTTTTCCCCTTGTATAGCAAGCTGGATGTGAAGGACATTGCCACTTCCGCGCGCTGGAAAGGGCGCCATTCTGCTTCCTCAAACTACGTAAAATGTATCACCTAGGTAGCTAGGTATTACAACGTCTATCATTTACCTACCGATTTAGTACCTACACCGTAGTAAAATAACACAATAATATGAATTTCTCTAACTCTTCAGATAGAGAGGACATTAGGTCTGGAAGTAATTTCAGTGCCCTTTACCTCCTCGAGTAAACAACTAGTGAAGGGGGTTAACATGGTGAAGTACGTGCAGGTAGACGTTCTCGCGGCTTCGCCTCCCTCGCTGACCCTCCCCCCCTCCCAACCGAGCTCCAGCAACCTGATTAAAAACGAAAAGAAAAAGAAGAGAGATAGAAGAAAAAAAAGGAAGGAAGGAAGGAAGGAAACCATAAAGAAGATAAAACTATGATCCAAGCTGGCGATCTGACGGATAAATAGTATCGGGCAAGATTGAGGAGTATTGTTCAATGATACGCATGGAAGGGGCCCACGGCACTTTCTCCGTACTAAAACGGAGAGAACTCATCTCGGCGCCGTAATAGAAGAACTCGTCAAAGATACGCTTCCTCGGAGCACCGGCATCGTCAGCGCTCTTGCCGTAGACCCGCTCTTCGAGCGTCCGCTCAACATTGAAATAGTCACCGACATACTCGCTCAGATCCTTATGCCGCTTTGTAACCTCCTTCCAACGCTTTCTGATGTTGTGGATCCAGTACGGAATAATCTTTCCCGCCTCATTGCCGGGAAAACCATGATACGGAGGAAAGCTGTGACATTGCCAAGTGCAAGCGGTGATGGTGGAAGCTACCGCAGAGCTCAAGCCGTCGTGGTCCTTCTCTTGCAGCTTGGAATGCCACTCCATGAGTTTGATGAACATCTCGGTCGAGGTCGACCTGCTGATGCGGTCGAAGTTGTGGGTCATATGATGGCACTTGGCGAGCCAAGGTGTCGTAACGGCGGTGATTCCTTCGGGTGCCGGCAGCTCCTTGGTCATCAGGCTGTCAAGAAGACTCCCCAGGAAGATGCGTAGGTACTTGTTCAAGTCGCCTTCAAGTCCGTTTCCCAGCTTGCCGAATATGCCAGCTGCGAGCCGTTCCTTCAAGAAGGCTTTGGATTCCTTGTAGGCCATTTCTCTTGACTCGAGTTCGACATGATTACACGGGACCTCGCGTGGATTGGCCGCCACATACTGCCGGAACGTGATTACTTGAGCTTCCGCCTCTTTCTGTGCTTCGTTTTCCTCCTTTGCCTTCGTAGCTGTCTTCTCTTGCTTGAGTCCGTCCAGGACTTAGTCCTGCCGCTTGTGCTTCTCGGCCGCCACCTTTGTCTCCCACGCGGCCGCCATCTCCTTCTGAACCTGCTCTTGAATCTGGGCCCTCAGCTCAATCTCCAACTCCTTTCGGACTTCCTCTCGAATCTGGGCCCGCAGTATGTTCTGTCTATGTGCCTTCTCGGCTGCCGCCATATCGTAATAGGCTGCGTGGGATTGTGGCTTGACACTTCGCGAGGTCGCATCAGCTGTCGTCGCTCTCGAGGCTGGCTTAGCATCGGACGCAGCTCAGTTGAACGAGGAACTGCGCCAGGCTGCTGGACTGCGGGATAACCCGTTCCTTGTCCCTGTCGTCGAGAGAACGCGCCGTGACTTCCAGATCCAGGCATTTTGAATACTGCGGTGAAAGCTTGTGTTGGATAGGCAAAGATGGTGAAGGATATGCTGCAGAAGGTGCTTAGGGATTGAGGGATGGTACAGCGGGGGGAAGGGCGGGGCACTTATGCCGGAGAGGGCGCTCTATGAGCCAGTTGGAGCCACCCGCTGCCAGAAGCCAGTACGTGTTTATAAGTTTCAGAAAGATGGTCTGATACGTCACCAAGTTCGAATGTTCAGACTAAGATGGATACGATGGTAGAGGCGGCCCCTGAATTGCATAGCCCAACCACGATCAACCACGATCTTGTTGCTGGTTTGGAAGGCGGACAAGGGACTAGCTAATTGTGCCCGCCCCTTTCTGCATCCTCTCCCAGGCACCTGGCGGTTATCAGGACACAAACCACTTCCAATATAGTGAAATTGTGAAATTCATAGCGCCGGCCCATCATTTCAAGCTACGCCAACAACACCCACGTTAAGTTAAGCTATAACCCTTTACCCGGGCTTTTTTTGGGCTTTGAAGTCGTCACTCGCAACATCCATCAAACATCGAGTTTGTCGTCAAGTTCTCCAAAAAAGAATCGGAATGGTTCGCTCGACTGGCAGTCGCCGCGCTCCCAGCCCTTCACAGGAGGCATGGGACGAGTACCAGCCCATCATCACCCGGCTGTACATGGAAGACAACATGACGCTTGATCGGGTTGCCGAGACCATGCAGCGAGAATTCTGCTTTAATGAAACGTGAGTTTGACACGAGTCTGCCAGCCAAGAATACTCTGACACGCCCAGAGCAGTCGAAAAATGTACAAGATTCGTTTCGAGCGGTGGGGTCTCTGGAAGAAGTTTCGGCCGTCTGATGTGCTGGAAATCCAACGACAGAGATCAGAAGCGGCAGCCAGAGGCTAGGATCACCCGGTGGTTTCGCGAGTGCGAGATAGGCTGGCCGACCTAGCCAAGATCGATACGTGGCTTTGCTGAAGAGGCCCCGCTCGGCCGTGGTTGCGGAGGCCAAAGTCCGGTTCTTCGACAGAGACTGCCTCGGTTTGTACGCCCGTGGTGGGAAAACAGCAGCTCATTCTGCCGGCCCTGGACAACAACAAGACGATACTGTCTCGCGTTAGTCTCAACCAACACGCACCGGAAGAAGGCTTCTTCAGGGCCGTCCTCGATTACCTCGACGCGTCATCGGCCACGACGGTCTGGAACGAGGGGAAGCACAGCCTCAGCATGTCCAAGGCTGCCAGAGACGGCGGACGATTCCGGGCGGGGCAGTTCCACGATATGATGGTAGCGGCCATCAACCTCTGGGATATGAATGACAAGTTCGGGCAGGCTGAGACTGTGAGCATCATCCGTGGATGCATGGAAGCTGTGGGAGACATCCTGGTTGACCAAGACCCATTCCTGCTGGCCAACTTGCTCAACATCTTCCGCCACATCCGCCGCCGGGAAGTACCCAAGCTGGGCAAGTTCATACTTGGCCACGTCGCAGAGCTCTCTCCTTATGTGTTGGGGGAAAGCCACCCTCTCAACAACATCTGGAAGCAACTCGCGCAGTGTCCCACTGAAAATGAGACAGGTTGCCACGACGCGACCTTGCTTGTCCGCGGAATCGGTGTTGTTCTCGACCGATTCCAGACGCGCCTTGGTCCAGATCACGCTAGCTCGTTGATCCTGCGTCTTTACACAGTCGACTCGCTCGATGAAGATGCCCAATCCGAAGAAAACAAGATTCTCAACAGCCTGATCGCCTCGGTGGTTAGCGCTTCTGACCTTGCCATCGTCCAAGACACTAGCGCGTACCAACTTCGCTTCTGCGTCGCGCGCAACATCCGCCGCAGCCGCGCCGAGGTGGCGAGGAAGCTGATCGATCAAGTCGAGCGCGACGAGAGACACCGAGCCGTCGTTCAGGCGAATCCCTCTCTGCGGTACGAGTATCTGACGTTATTGGGTCATATCCAGAGCGCCGAGGGGAGGAAGGAAGACGCAATCCACCAGTTCCAGAGCGCGCTCGAGGTGGCACGGTCGGCGTGGGGTTTCGGAGGGCCGTTTGCTGGTGCGGCGCTCGCGCAGATCGAAACACTGCATCGCGTGTGGGGAGACGTCGAGGAGGCGGGGCGGATAAGGAAACTGCGGATGGAGAGGTTGGGGTTGGTTTGTGATGGTTGAATCTTCTGATGTTTCATACTGTTAATAATCACGTGTGGCAGAATACACTGCCAACCCCGCGTTTCAGATGGCCAGCCGGGAAGTCATGCGCGGGCAAGATGGATGAATGGAATATGACTTCACAACTTCGCCGCGGGACAAACTTGCCTTTCCGCTAAGTGCTAATCGACGAAGGGATCCATCTCAACTTTCGAACCATCTCGGCAAGCACCCGCTAGCTGTTACAAAAGCTGGATTTATCTGCTGGCTGCTGCTAAATGGATGGGTTCACCTCGCAAGCGAATCGCAATTCCCTCGCACCCTTCTTCGGCGGTGCTCGTTCTCAACTACAGCCCACAACCCGCAAACAATATCCCCAAGATCATTACGTCTGGGATATCTGTCAACTCGCACTGCACCTCATACAATCATGATACAGACTCTCTTATTGGCTTGGTGACTTTGGCTCCATCTGTTTGCCAACGATTGGGGATGGCCCCTCCCTTTATCATGTTCCGTTGATTGCTGAAATTGACGTTGTGCCCACTCGCTAATTTACTACCTAGGCTTACCATGCGACGGGCTCCGCGGTTTGGAGTTGTGGTGGTTGTGGGGCCAGCAGGAGCACATGCGGGGTCCCCCGCATGAGCTGGCGCACGGGCCAAGTGGCCCCCTCTACTCAAGGATGGCCCCTTAGGGGGCCATGAGGGGGCCCAGAGGCGCCACCATGATCTATATAAGCAAGAGAGCTGGAGAGCCTTTGTGGTTCTTCAGCTATCAACCAAAATAGACAGTTTAGTCTTTGCAATTGAACCGTGGTTCAGCAAGCGATCTATTTACTCTTTGATACTCTATCCACCCGAGGTTACTGTGTGTGACCACTCACCCCCTTGAGCCTCACCCCATACCCCTTGGCGAGGATCCAGATCGTCACATGCTCCGAGTCCATTTCCCAAGAGTTTGCCGTGAAAAAAGTCAAGTGGGATGACATTGTGCTGATGGCGGATTCTACGTCCCAGCGCGATAAAATTCTGGTTTGGAGTTCAAGATTCTTGCGAGTGAGTTTCGTACGACTCCGTATCTCCATTGTACGAGTACGGTATACTTCTTGAAATTTATCGAGGTAAGGAGAAAGGTCCAGAAGGATGTCTATGAGTTCAAAGTCACATATTTGATACAAACGCAACAAGGGACGAAAACTGGACAAATAATTCTTTAATGCGGTTGGCGGGGTCGAGGGAACAAACTTCATAGTTGTTGTACCCACGCGTTGGCTAAAATCTTGTATTTTATAGCGCCGGCCTACCATCTGTAAACCTTCGGTAGGCGTACAGTCGATAACGCAAAGTAAAATGAAGCCGTTGGACTGCCCTGAACTGCCCTGAACATGCATTTAATTTCATGGTGTCCCTAAGTACTGGCCTAAGATGCATCATTTCCTGCCCGCCTGCCCTGCTCGCGCCCGCCATGACGAAGTCCCTGCCTTGCCAGCCAGTGGCGTTGAGAGCATTGGTGTTGAGACATTGGTGTTGAGAGCAGTGTCCTATTTAACGGATGTGAGTAGCTTCATTTTGTTGGTGGTTTTACGGGGTCAATGCGTGGGCAACTTCAAGGCGCCTCTGCTGTAGGAGGGTAAAAGACTCGGATACAAACTACGATCCTTAATGTTTATCACCGCCGCCTTCTTCTTCCTTCTCCTTCTTTTTCTCTTTCTTTTTTCGTCCGCATTCGTCGTCTTTCTTTTGTCTCAATCGACTGCGTCTTTGTCCCAGCCAACTCCTACTACGTTAGTCGCCCCGCTAGCGCGATCCGCATCATCTCGACCTTTACGGCCAGTGGCACCACTGTATGTAATGTACCCCATCTCAGGGATTGGAAGGGGTGTCCACGGCCCCGCCACTCGTAACCTTCATTACGTGATTGACCATTCTCATAAACCTGTTCTCGGCAACTAAGCGGGCCGCGGCGCGATCTCGTTGCTGGCTGCTATGCAGGTCATGAGCAAAAACTGGTTATTGCTATCCGGACTGACGCACACAGCCTCGTCTGACGCCGCCCACTGCACTGGGCGAGACTCGCCCGGCGAGTGGCCTTGCTACCGAGTGTGACGGGGTGGCCACGAGACTTGATCTCACCATCTTGACTTGCGGGCGTCAGATTCCATCCACGATCGCCAGCGGGAGGCGATTCTGTATCTGCCTGGCCGTCTAGTTGCGAACACATTCCCTTAGTACGCCGCTTTCATCGCCGGGGATGAGGGCAGCTTGAGATACCTTGCTAATTTATATTCTCTTGAGCACCTTGTCAGCCACCGCCTCCGGGTGTTGCTTTATAGGCGACGACATAGTTTCGGGCTTGAACATCATAGCCGCATGTAAGGAGTTGACGACGTTAGAATCTAGTCAGGTGAAGCGGGACTTTAGTTCCGAAATTGCAGGCTTAGTCGAAGGGAAAGCAGTGCTCTGAGGTTAGTGTTCTGTGAGCTGACGACTAAGAGTGCCGGCTATGTGAAGAACGGGACATGGGGGATGGGATATGGAGGCAAGAAACTAGCAGATTAACAAATGGAAGATTAGGTCTACTACCCAGCCCAACCCTTTTTTTCTGGGGCGAGAAGGAGTGGGCAAGAGCGCGGCACAATACAACACGATACACATCCACCGAAAAGGTTATACTTGAGCCCTAGCAGTGCTTATTCAAAGGCAAGTATTAGGTCTCAAGAACAAGAAACTCGTGCCCAGGCAGAAACTGGCCCTTCATCTTCCTCGGTCCATACCGGATATCCCCACAGTTTGACAACCGACTTCCAGAGATCTTTATTAAATATGTTAATGTCACCGGCTTCCCACTGTGATATGGAACCGCAATTCTGAATGAATGCATAAAGGTTTTCAGCGCATTCTACGTGCGTATCTTAGCCCCTTCTATTCCTCTCTAGATTGACTGTCGTTATATTGGATATTTGGCAGGCGTTCTTGCATTAGAGGCCTGTCTCTTCTGTGAGAGTGTGCTGGAACCCTTCGAGCTGCACCTTAATTCCAGTGTCGGATCTGGCGTCAATGAGGATGAAAGTGTTGCCACAGGGTACGACGTGGTGTGCACAGAGTTTGAAAAAGCGAAACTGAAATGTCCAGTATACAGGTTTTCGAGATTTGATGAGTCCTTTATAACAAAAGATGTGCATCTCCTAGTTGTAGAATGCCATGTATCGTAGTAATGGCTTCCTGGATTTAAATCATCGGGCTGCACCGGGTTCTGCTGGAACTTGGCCTTTAAATATTCGGGGTGGACGAGGAGGTCCTCACAACACAATTGCATTGCCGTCATCATCGCCCCGACAATCGTAAACGACGTATATGGCCCTGCATTGTACGTTGTCTTCCACTCATCGTTGCTTGCACCTAGTAGTTTCTGAGGCGTCGAGTGCTGGTTCACTCTCAACTTAATGAATAAGGTAGGTAGGGTTGTTGATAAAATGAAAACCTGGACCTAAATTTCCTTGGGTGTGGGAGAGGCCCGAAGGGGGAATTAAAATGAGTAAAGACGAAAATAAAAAGTTGTCCTGGATGAACTGTCAAGGCCAAATGGGGCGGAGGGATGATACTGTAGGAGGAAGGATATTGTGGTGGGAATTGCGATGTTAGCTTGAATCGGCAGCGACCTTTCCTTCTATTCTTTGAACCCTAAATTACACTCCTCACCATCTCTCCAATACCCTCTCACACCTACCTATACTGCTTCAACGTTCCAGTGTGGTAGATGAACCTCGGTGCCTAGTTTGAGCAAAATGGGAAAACCACAACTCTTCAAGAAGCGGCGTCATATCCGAAGACGATATTGGACAGCCAAAGACGTCCATATTTAATAGCATTATTGATATTTTTCGTTTTCGTCTTCAAAAATGTCCCTGGCCGCTGAAAGTGTTGTTGCTCTCACCCGCCTGCGTAGTGCCGCGGCGGCCACGATGATGGCAGTGGCGGCTGCAGTCGCGCAGAGGGTCTGTGTCATGACCTCGGATCTCCGGGACGACATAAAGACTCTCATCTATGCCTCTGAAACCAAAATAGGTGCTGGTTACGTCCAAATATTAATTGTCCTGGCTATCTCCCTCCAACAAGTATCGCATCTCTATAATGGTTTCTATACCTCTAAAACCGACAAAACACCGCCGATGCCAAAGAAAACCTTGGTATTTGAATTAGCCTTGCTGCATGGTAAAGGGCATTATTATCACGTTGGGCTGGCATGGTCTGCTACTTCTGCTAATTTGAACAGTTGGAAAGTCGTATTATTGGCGGTGATAGGACAACGTGCCCGAGACCTACTGCGCTGTACCCAGATTATATGTGCTTCTCTTCGTATTTGTTGGCTTTGTGTACTGATTGTTTGAACTAGTACTCTCAGAATTGCTATAGACACCGGTTAGTACGTCTAGCAGGTTGGCATGGCCAGCGATGAGGCGTAGGCTGCGGTTTGGGCGGGCGATCTCGGACGAAAGCTTTATTTTGGCCTTGTGGGCAAGGCACTCAGTGTATTGTATGGACATTTTTTACTTTGCAGGTGGACGTATTCATAGGCGGAGTTACAAGAGGAGAATCTTATTGAAGGGAGGACTACTTAGTTTATAGGTGGGCATTTTAAGGCAGTTTTGGGTAAAGGTTAACGAGTGAAGTGGTGCACGGCTCGAATGGATTAGTAGGTCGGGTGTGATTTAAAGAGGATGGGATAGGGCTATTTGACCTTTAGTTTTTAATTAATAAAGTTCTACAATCGCCCTGAGTTCGAAACCACGGGGTACTGGGTCGGTCTCCAATCATGTCTTTCCTAGCGTACATTCTTCAACGAGGCGACCTTCTGCAGGGGGAACGTTATTATGTCTGCATGTCGCTTCGCTCGCTGCCGGTTGTTTTCCAATTCCAATACAGCTACACGCTGCGGTGACGTCCGCGTTGGGGTCGATTCGGCCATCCTTATTAATAGATTTGCCGTGTCAAGTATGACACGCGCTGGGCTCGAGAGCGGGGGAGCCCCCTCCTGCCACAATGAAGTTAGGTGCCATAGTGGCATCAGATAATTGAAAGTCATCAGTATTACAACATACTTCATAACTCCCACTGTGAGGAGTCGAGGGGATCTTTCGTGCAACCCGGGCGGGGAGGAGGGCAGGAGAAGGAGCTTGCTGCTGCTGCCGGGGGGCACGCACTCGAAAGTGATGTCCACTGCAGCGTCACTGTCAATTGACCATTGAATATAATAATGCTTGCAATCGATTGCGTTCATGTCAGTTGATGTTATATGATGTCAGGCAAAAAGTGCTGTTGTACGATGTTAGGATTCTGGGAAAAAGAAAGCAAAGAAAAAGGCTGCCTAAGCTGGGATTGAACCCGGGACCTCTCGAAGGCCTTCTTTCTAACCGCTCTATACAGCGGCTATCTATTCTCAATCTTGAAGCCATACCGCTTCTACTTATTCGAGTGGACGGGATTAAACCCACGAAACGAAATAACGGCGGGCCAGGACGGCAAAAGTCAGACAACGCAATGATAGCTTCATCATCCGCGATCGCGAGTACAGAGCTTCATAGGAAGAAAGAGGGAAAGGCCAGGGCAGGATAAGGGCCACTTCCCTCTGGACAGACATCTTTCTTTACCTTCAATACCTCCTTGTTTACCCTAGCTTCCAACACTAAAGATCGACATGTTACGCGCATGGATCAAGCATGAAGAAGCGGACGAGATCGAGCTGTGGTATATACCCCGGTATTGAGTGCCTTCGCCGGACCATCGCGGCCGACGCCGAAGGGCAAGCCCGTTCCTACGCTCTATGAGTAGGCCTGTGTCACTTCGAGCTATGCTGTACGGAGGTACGCAGGCTTCATTCCATCCGTAATTCTCGTGTCTCACTTCTTGTTTTTGTCTTGGTGGAGGAAGGGTTTGTTATTTGGAACAGGACACCGGGCGACAAGTGGAAGATCCGCCCTTCAATAATAACAGCAACAACAATAACATGATTAAGTCGTTGGAGCCGAGTTCCACAAAGGGACCATCATCAACAGCAAGTCCTGTTCGCCCAGAACACTACCTCCAACCCCTCGACCCCTTTGGAACGAACCCCCGAGCGTCCGCGGATTTTCTCGCCTCGACCCTGCTGAAAAGTGGGAAGAGGCCAGCCCAGCCTGTGGACAGAGACGTCAGTATTAGCACCATCGGCCACCCACCACAAGGCGCATATGGTCCCGACATTAGACGACATTAGACTTCAAGCCGGGGGCTCTGAGAACGCCTTCGCTGATGGGACTGGCGGCATTCTGCGTTGTCATGCTTGCCGCCCTCGTTTTCTGCTCCGTGTACTCGGAGTTCCATCGCGGCCTGTTACCAATACCGTACGTCGGCATTTCCGGAGGACAATACTTCCTCTTTCCCATGCCACCGTAGCTTCTCGCCGCTACCCTGCTATTCTACGCCCAATTCATCGTCACTACCATTTTACGCGTAATGCCTTTTGTCAGGTTGGCATCCAATCACAGCAACGAGCGGGACGATGCGCTTTTGCAGGACCTGTATCCAGACTCGTTCCTCTGGCCGCAGTTCATCGGGACATGGAATACCTGGGTTCCGATTCTTGCCACATGGCTGATCAACTTCACGATCCCACTATAGAGCTCGCTGTTTACGGTCATCTGCGTGGATAGTCAATGGATGTGGGCAACTGTCCAAGGCGTGGCTAGTCCCTCGTGGCCCTGTATCTCATTCTTCTTGTCTCGACAGTCGTTGTTTGGAGATACTGGACAAGTCTGGAGCATACCGGCCTCACCTGTGACCCTAGGTCTCTTGCTGATATTGTAGACGACTACCGAAAAGCCCAGCTTGCCCAGACACGAGACGGTATCCTGTTTACGCTGCGCCGACGGGCCTCTGGTACACTCTCGGCAGCCCCATGGACGGCAATGTGGTTCTCGCGCCCGTCCTGCACGTAGCAAGCGGGATGCAGATGAAAAGACATGACGACGGGAAGAGCGGCGCGATGACAGACGGCGGGCTCCTTGAAGCTCGAGATCGGCACTTGCCTTGCGGCTTGCGCACCATCCCACTTCTGATCCTCGCCACCATCATCTTCGCACTCATTGGAATTTTCATTTATGCTTTCGGCAAGCACGTAATTTTGCCCCGCGCTGGAGACGTCACCGCAACCTTTCTCTGCAATTTCCTGCCGTCGCTATTCGGCATGATATTCTTCCTGCTCTTCCGGTCGCTAGACCTCAGACTGCGTATTTTGCAGCCCTGGGCAGCCATTTCGAGCCTACGCAGCGCCTGTATCGAGCAGTGTCTTCTCGCCGACTACGCAGCCTGCGCGCCTATTCAAAGCAGCATCCACGCGCTCAGAAACGGCCATTGGCGGGTGGCGGTGATCTCGCTGCTCTCGACGCTCTTCATCTTGATCCCCATCCTCGCCGGCGGCACATTCATGGCAATCATCTCGCCTGACGGCGTCGTGCGCATGTTCCCCAACGTTCCCGCCTTCGCCGTTGTTCTAACCCTCCTGGTCCTGTACTATCTGGCCCTGCTGGTGTTGATTCCTGGCCGCAAGGACTTCCCCTCCCGCACCTCACGTCCCTGGCCGAGTTGGTTGGGTTCCTAGCGAATAAGGACTTGCTGAACTACCGGAGGGTGTTTAATATGCTAGGCACCGGCAGGACCCATGTTGTGCGTGCCATTAATAAGAAACGTATTGGTCCCCCTTCATTTCTAGTTATTATTAACAAGGGGTGGTTGCAGCGCAAGCGCGGCCGTTTATTTACTTCCTTTTACAGGTTGGTGGATGATTGGGACGGCGGCTGAACCGTCGTCACGGTTCTGTGGGGCCTTCGGCTTATCATAGGCTTCTTTATTATTAGGACCTCCGGGCTGCACCTTTATCTTTGCAGCCTTGCTTGCCTTGTTCTTCTCCGGTCAAGGATCCTTTAGAACGGTGATTTCCGGCCGTTGGGCAGTCAGCGCCGGCTCGGAATTGGAACTGGAGAAGTGCTAAAAGTACCACATGTTTTGGGCCGATGCACGGTCTCACCGACTGCCTTTATTGACATCCTCCTAATTGAGACAAGAGCGGTTGCGGGACGTTCCTCAGGCCAAAGCGCTGCGCCGTATCTGTCATGATCCCGGTTCCGGCCATCGCTACAATAGTATTAGGACGTGATACCTGCATCCTCACCAAGGCGTCGAGGTTTCCAGATGCCTGGCGATACAGACTGTACTTCTTGGTTCATGTCGTCAATACTTTTACCCAAGTACCGTTGGACACGAGCAGAGAAAACGATGCCTGAAAGAGAGGCTCAGGGTCCGATATATTATTTCCGTTTTTGGGCTAGCTGAAAAGCACATTCCAGTCAGACTGAAGATGGGTAGTTTCAAATGAGGCAAAGAGATCAAGAGGAGACAAATCCGCCCAAAACAGCGCACCGGTAACGCTCAAACAAATCTTGGTGTTTGGCTTCTGCACCAAAAACGCCCGGATAGTGAAATTGCCCCTAAACCGTACTAAGTATAAGTTTCCCATGAGAATATTTGCTTTGGCTCCATCGCTCCCGGCACCTAGTCCCCAGACTTACTGAAACGTTCGTTTAGCCAGGCATGCGGTGGCGAAGATATGCACACCTACATAACAGTGGCTCGCCTCCAAAACCGGGAAGCCCGGGGGGTGCTGCGGCGGGATCCGCCGAGGAGATTCGAAACCGCCCGGCCACGATTGGCGGTCCTACCGCGTCGGGCCGATGGCCGTATGTCCCTTGCATGCCACGCCACGCGCGTGGCTTCGTCGCCGGGGCTGCCGCCATCCATGCTGCTGGAGGCAAACCGAGTGTCGCAGAGGAGGTCGGCCGCGCCGTTCAGGGCATCCGCGCAAGCCGTCTTTGCGCTCCGACACGTTTTCTCACCGACATTCGTGGTATTCGGCCGCCAGCCTGAGAATTGTCCCTCCTTGTAGCAGGACAGCTAAGTGTCGAAAACGTCGTAAGCCGCCGAGAGGGCTTTGCTCGAAAGTACATGCCAGATGATCTTTGTGTTCACCCGGTCCCAGCCCCAGCAGCCAGTGCTCGGACTGCCGTCAAAGCCGTGATCTACCGAGACGACGTTGTAGCGGGCCGCATACGTTGTGTTCAGGCTAGTTAGTAGTTGCGCGGTCCAACGGGCCGAGACGGTCAAGGCGCGGAGGATCGAAGAATCTTCGATGGTCTGGACTAGGTCTAGCGCAGGCTGCCTCAAGTACAGGATATTCGACTCGCCGTCTAGCCGGAGACACCGGCTGAGAAGCTGGGTATACCAAGAAATAATTATTCTTGGAGGGGATCAGCAGGGATTGCTAGCTTTGTGGGCTGGCGTCGTGCCCCTAACTTTGGACCTCTTGTTTGAGTTTCAATGTCGATGAGTTCCGGCACAAAGATGGCCAGACACGCATCCGGATCTTGCAGCACGGCAGCCTCGAGAAGCGTCGCGGCGTGGCAACGGATTCGACCCAAAAAATTTGAGCAATCGCTTGCATAACCTGTTTGAGCCCATCACCGATCAGCGTACAGGCAAAGGCATTCACAGACTGCATATATAAGCTTGAGCGCGGCAGCCTTCTCCCGGAACTGTGCGACGGCCTGCAGTAGAACAAGGGTGTGTCCAAGTGTGTTGTATTGTGGAGAGATGCTCCTCTAACAATTATTCTAGCCGAGATTCCTTTTGACTGCCTGTGGCTGGTCCGTGCCTAGGTACGTACTGTACGTACCTGACAGGGCCGCCGCCTTGCTGCGGCCCGCTGCGTTGTCCACCTCGTCGGGGCTCGCTTTGCACAGCCTCCTAGCCTTGAATATGGGCCAGCACCTCGCTTGGCGTTATCGTTATCGCCGTCTCTCCACCAACGTGCCCTAAAAACATTTGAGCATCCGTTGCACCCGTAACGTTAGTGGCTTAACGTCGGCATTTTCGCATTTTCGCTATTGAACATCGTCGTCGTCTTTAAAGCACATTATCATGGCGCCACCTCGGTCGCCGCGTGAGGCGGCATTCTGGCGCCTCCTTGACTTTTTCAATACTGACTCTTAGCCGGCCTGGTCTTTACGCTAGCTCCGCCCACCGCCGACGCTAGAGGCTTGCCGCAGGCCGACTACACGCACCTCAAACTCGTGCCTCGATTTGGGGCGAGCTATATCCAAACGAATGCGGCGCCGTTTCCTGGCAGCCAGCCGATGGCGCGCCCTGGGAACCTGCCGATCTCTTCATGGAAGCTAGCCAAGCTATGTTCAAGACTTACACGCTGGCCTGGACGCCCCGTCGGTTCGCTACCCATTTCATTTCCTCCCCATCCCAGATAGTCGATACTAATCCCGAATCATCCCTATTGTAGGCCGTACCAAGAGGAGGATATTTACGAGTGCACGCTGCACCACGACGACGAAATCCCCGCCGCCCGTGGGAAGCCACCACTATTATCTGCGACGACTCCCATTGCATTCGCGGGTGCATTATTGCCGATTGGTCCGCGCCTTTTGACGAGCCTTCCCCGTCTGGCACAATTTTACAAAGCGAGCTGGTAACGGAAGCAGTTTTACTGCTCCGCCTCCTTTTCCTTGACTATTGGCCGCTCGCCCAGTCCTTTATCACTGATAACAAACTCGAGGTACCGAGGCCTACTCTCCCCCCGCTGCGTCAGTGCTTCTTCTAACCAGGCTCATCAAACCCAGATTCGACTTATCACATTCACCCGGTCTTCGGTCCGAGCCATCAACGTTGGCCTGTCCTTCTCGACCACCGCTGAAACCACCATATCCTTCACGCTCCAAGATCTTCCTCCATTGCATATCGAGGACGCGGAAACGACCACCTCGTGGCAGCCCTTCCTATCATGGGCTTTAGGTAGCCATGGCGAGTCGCAACGACACAGAGGGGGCCGGTTCCCAGCTTGGGAAAACGGGACGCAGTTTGCGATACGAGAGCGCATAGGGAGACGCACACCGGATGGGGAGTATGAACACAAACCGCGGGACTGGGCTGGTGCTGGCCGGAGCTGTAGTGTTAGCGACTCGGTCGATTGGGCTGAGGACAATACAGGCTCACGGGTGCCTTCAAAGACGGAACTAGAGCTTTTACGGTTACGGGGAGAAGAATAGATACGCGCTTCAGCTAGTCGATACCAGTTAGCAAGAGGGGCAATCGGCTCGGGGCTATGGTCGAGTTTCTTGTCGGCTTTATTAACGCATTCATCCTCTTCTCAGCGCTTCAACCCTTACAAGTCCCCGCATACGCTTCATCGAGCCACCAGCGCCGATACACTTTCAGGCCTGGCCGCGGGCCCAAACAAGGCCCCAACGGCTCCAGAGCCTTCGCCTGTCTGGATCGCCTACAAGGTTAAGCAAGAGATCCGAAAGCACGCTGGTCCGCAGCTTAAGCGCTAGGAAGCATGCGAGTTCGCTGGTGGTCCACCTGGGTCCACTTGGGCTACGGTTTCAACTTCATCGACGAGCAGACCTAAAAACAAAACGCTGACCTAGTGCCGGCGTGGAGAGGAATGCCTTCTCCCACCGCTCCGCATAAGCCTCATAGCCTATATAAGACTCACCCCCGCCCCCGGCCAAACCCAACGGCCAGCCCGATGGCGTGGACGGGACCAACACCTCACCACATCATGAGCTCCGTGAGTCGCACCCTTCGTCCCGGCTAGTACGAGCGGTTACCGCGGCTATGCGTGGAAGGCCCCGACTTGCAAATCCAGCAGCCCAACTCCAGACCACCTCGTTGCTACGTTGTCACAAGGCCCTGCGCTTGCGGTTGCCCCCCCCAGCACCGACGCGCCACAACAAGGACGTCATGACCGGAAAACTGGGGACCGACCTCTGCCACATCCGTCGTCCAATCCACTGCCCCTGCCTCGGCGGCGCGCCGGCAAAGAGCTCTGCGTCTCGATTGGTTCAACCTGCAGTGCCGGAAGCGGGACAAAGATTGATCTTGTCGCGCCTTTGGATGCAACCTGCCCTGCCGAGCGATAGCCTTCAATTTGGAAAAGGCAGAAAGGAACGGAAAATGGGCATGTGAGATGATAATATCACGGATACCGCTAGGGATCGGTACACCAGTGGTCTGCGAACCTAGTAGGCGGAGGTCTACGCCAGGGGGTTGACGACGCGCCGGTGGTGTCGGGGGTTTGTAGACGGAAGGCAAGCGCGCGGAAGAGAATGGGCTAGATGTGGCGTGTAGGATCGAGCCTTGGTCCTGTCAGCGTCGCGTAAGTGATGCGCGATGGAGTCAACAGTCTCCCGGGAGCGCAGTGTTGCCTAGCGACCACAACCGTGGCACCACAGCACCCGCATCGTTAGAATTCCACGGACAGGCTGGCGCCGCGGACGAGGATCGGTGTGATAGAGTTTTGCGGGTGATGATGACGTGCCTTGTCTCTCGACGGCGCACCGCCTTGGGTAGCGCGTGCCATTGTTCCTCGTCGGCCGCCCAAGGCTCGATGTCGAGACCGTGTTCTTGTCCCTTGTTCTCTTCGTCCGGCTCACCTCAAGCTTGCCCTAGCCCTGCTCGCCCGTAGGGCGCACGGAGGTGAAGAACGTGGCGGAACCACAGGCGTCTAAACAGGAGCTCGGGGAGTTCGACATCGTCGGGTGAAGTCGTGAGCATCAATCCACGAAAGGAAAGGTCATGCCAGGGCAAGTGTGGGCTGTTGATCGAGTGGTCAGTCATTGTAGTGGACGCACTCCAACCTATCATCTGGCTCCGCCCACACATGACGCCCTTGTTGTGTGGCGCGTCGGTGCTGGGGGGCAGCCGCCGGGGCGCTGAAGCTCAGCGTCGCGCTTCTTTGTCTTGCCAATGAGTCTCGAATACCGGAGGGGTCGGTGTCGGGGGTCCGTGGGCGAGGTCAGCCGTCGGCGTGACTGGCGCTGCGCGAGACAGCGCGCCGGACGTCGAGGTCGCGGAGGACGAAATCGTTGACGAGGCTGTCGATGCCGGCGTCAGGTTAGCGGCGCAGCGGGGGAGCGTGAGCGTGTCGAGCGGGCTTGCGCTGCATTATTGTGTGGTTCCGTAGATGAAGCTTCCCCAATTGTCGTCGAGTCGCGGCGTGTCTCGAATAGATCGTTCGTGTTGTGTGATGCTTCAACGACCCAAGTCTCCACAACCAATTTATCATCCTCCACGTTGCTTGGAACAGAACTCGACGAGCCTGGTACGACATTCCTGGCCTTTAGCTTACAGGGCATGCACACAAATGGCGACAAAGCAGCACCGGGTCACGAAGATGATGGTAGGTCTAGAGAGATGAAGGCGAGAAGCTGTTATGTGGCCGGGGCGTGTGGATCATCCAGGAGACGGCGCTTGCGCGGGACGTCATCGTGCTGGTGCTCTGTCGCAAAGCTCCCGCCAATGTCACGCAACCTCAAGCCTCAGGAACGCTGCAACATCGAAGCCATCCGGAATCCCGCGCTCCCACACCGGAAGGAAACCCAATCGGACGGGAAGATCGCCGGGCCGTTGGTGCCAACTTCATCTAGGACGATGTGGCCGTGGTGCTCCGAAGTTGTGCGCACAGACGAAAGCCAGGCGTGTGACTCGAACAACTTGAAGGGCTCATCGATATAGCCCGGGCCGAAATGCAGCTCGCACCGGGAATGGACTGTGTAGCGCAGGGTAAGGAGGTTAGCTGTTGCGAAGAGAGAGAAGAAGGTGATCTCTGCTCACAGCATCACATAGCGACGGCGGTCAGGATGACTGCTCCCGTTCGTCTCCCTTCAGCGCCGCCACGATGCAGAAACTGCTCTTTGTGGTCGGTCTGTGCGGAACCTTCTGCCGAGCCCGCCTACGTCGCCTCATTGAGTGCTGAACAATGGAAGATGTGTTAGTCATCATCCCACAGGTGGATTTAGCCCGAGGATTTACCGGATCCATGTAACCCTCCTTTGTGCCAAGTTTTGGTTCGGACCATGCAGCGCACACCAGCTCGACGAGCTAACAAGGCCCCGTCACCAACGCTATCGAGCCTCTGCCTGCCCTGCTCACCTGCCTGACCGTCTTCCGGCCTGTCAAAGCGGACTTAGACGCGCCACGCACCCCGCCACGCCGCGACGCTGACGCCTCGTCAACGGCCTCGTCCGCGACTTTGACGTCCCGTGCGCTGTCCCGCAAGGCGCCGGACACGTCGACGGCGACATCGCCTACGGACCCGTCGCCGACCCGGTCAGTATGCTCGCCCTCGCCATAGCCGACGGCCGCATGGGCCGTGGGCCGGTTGGTGAGGGTAATATGTTTCATCACGAATCTAACTAACCGCTACGTTATACAGGTCTCATCGCTTCCGGCTCGCCTTCTCCACCGCCTCGATTCGCACCGTGCATCTAATCGCTCCGAGGCGTCCAGCAGGCAACCAAATGGAGCGCCGGGCCAATGGACTAGCTACTAACACCATCCGCAGCCCGAGCGTTTACTTCGGCGCGAGAACGACAGGTCACCCCGGTTATATTGCAGCTCGGCGAATCCACTACATTTGACGAATTGATATTCTCTAACCATTACGTGACGCGATCCCTGCACGGGAACGGAACGGAAGGCCGGGGCAGGGGTGCTTGTTGCGCAGCGCTCGACAGTTGAGGTGGAAGCTAGCCTTGGCGAGCACCGTCGTCTTCACCCACCAACAGCCTCATGTAGTGCAGAAGATGGCAGCAGCATCCGAAACCGGGCCATATCTGTCGCAAATAATGGGGGTGCCTTCGATCGCGAGCAACAAGAGGCTTTCAGGCGAGTCACCATCCAACATGCTCACGCCCCCCGGGCTCCACAACGCCATAGTCACGAGAAAGCCTCCCCGCCTGTATCACTTTCTGCGATTCGGCCACTTTTGTCATGATGGTTGGAGCTCATTCCCCCTTCTCCCTCTTCTTCTTAACTACATAGACTGACTGACCAGTAAAATCATCTCTTCACAGCGCGAGCCTCGAGGGTATACCGCGCCGACAATCTCCTACCCTGCCCAATTTAAGCGAGAGCCCAGGCGGCTTTGGCGTACTACAACACTGCTTCGATCAGCATTACCGCGAGGCAGTAACGATAATGGCAATAGGCAACTAGGCGGGATGGAATATCTGCGCGACTGATGCAGGTAGCCGATAGGGGGGAGGAGGGGAGGGGGGAAGCCCGCCAACAGACGCAGACGCAGACGCAGACGCAAACTCGGGCTATTTGTTCGCAAACACAATCCCAGTAAGCGGCAGTGAGAGAGATACATGCGGGAGCTAAGAGAAAGGCACACTACTAACCTGACCAACACGGTGATGTTGAAGTGGTTGTTTTTACAATAGATGCCAATAATGTGAGTCGGATTGGCAGGTGGGTAGGATGATGGCAACTAAGGCACGCTGTAGAGTAGTCGCTGCTGTCAAATCTAAAAATATTTGCGAGAAACTTCTTCCGCAACGGCCCCGCATTCCAGACATCGTTACCCCGCCACACTCAATAGCTTCGGAATTGTCAATACTCTATCGACGGGTGCGAGCACCAACCTGGAAGTGGGCTTCGTGCAGGGCAATCGCGAAAAGGGCGCCGTGGGAATTTTGGCTTCTAAGCCGCATGCCCGTTTGGGATGATTGCGGGGTAGGCGGGGGTCATTTCCAACAGTGGTTTGTTCGCTATTAGGTAGGGCTGCCTCAGGCCAGAACATACTTAGCGGCACACCAGTGCCACAAGGGATAGATCTTTTCCTCATTCAATTCAGTCCACAAGTTACAACACCCTTACATTTAGTGCGTCACCCACGAATCAGCGCATCTCGAGCGCCCTTCAGCAACGATCCCGACCGTGATCGACCCCGCCATCACCTGACCTCGCGACAAACCCGCGCTCGGTTCTGACGTCAACTAGGACGAAGAGCTTTTCAATATTGTCGGCGAAGCGGATTTCCCGTCATAGGAGCCAAGACATCCTGTTACGGCCGCAGGATTGGCGACGGCAAAGCACGTCCTGGCGTGTGGAACGCTTATTCCAGACTTCTAAAAGCGGCGAGCCGAGGTAGCGCGCTGTCTCGAGAGCAATCGGACTTGCCAAGGCAAGCCATTTCTGGGCAGGGGATGGTGCTGGCTGCGCCGTCTCCAGGAGGGAGCAGAGGGAGCTGTGGAGAGTAGGAGCGCCGGTCGATGTCGCCAGGCTCGAAGGATGGTGTTTTTCCGCCCACGACATGCAGATGCTCAGGCAGATCTCATCATGTATTTTGGCCCGTAGATATACAATACGCTTCTCGTCCAGCTAAAAGGTAGCCGTATCTCGGCTGCGTCGGTGGAGGGCAGCATTAGCCTTGCCAGGGCCAGACTTGATAGCAGGTGACGCCTTGGCGTCCCTGTACCACGCACTCGCCTCCCGGACAACTGATCTATTTCCAGCTCACTCAAAGTGGTAACCGGTGGATTTATCGTGCGTGGTGGCAGTGATGCAGACGGTGTGCTTCTTTCTTGTTCGGGAACGAAAGAGGGTCGAATCTACCGATCCTCGTGGGGTCACTCTCAGCGTCTTGTATATTTATACAATACAAACAAGAGCCTTCTAGCCGATGCCTTGGTCAGAGAGACTTGTCTCATGGCAACGCGAAACGACTGCTTTCGAACCATATAACCCGTCCCCGGCCTACCGGTCCGACAACCCCCCAGACATTGGCATCAACCGAAGCCGGCCCCGGCCTTCCTGTCCGACAACATTCTGTCCCAGACATTCGCATCAACTGAAGCAGCCGCCGTGTCACGGATATTTTCGCACTCAACCGGCCCGACGACCTCGCATTCAACTCGCTATTCTTCCCCTCGCTTTTCAGTACGACCAGTTCCCCCGCGCCCGCTTGTCGCTCGACAAATCTACTCGCCCCCGCCTTGCTTGCGACTCGGACAGCCGACAGCACTCGCGACAACCGAAACAAGGGCCTCCTCGAGAGTCTAGCATCCGCTTGCTTCCCTTCCCTCCCCCCTCCCCCCTACCAGTCGCGTTTCACGGCGGCACGGCCACTTCTTATCTCGACCCCGCCGACCAAACACTCTGTGCGAGCGCGATGGCCTCTGCTCTTCGATGCGCGGCGGGCTAATCTGCGCGCTGTGGGCAGGAATATAAGGGGGACGAGTGTTCCGAGATGCGCCCGTCATCGCCAGAGGACGGGACCTGCTTGGGGGGCGTTCAATTCGTTTGCAAGCAACGAAATGCGCAGCGTACGTGCTGGGACGTTCCAAGCATAGTCGCGGGTACATCATAATATCTCCGTCGACGAAGACAACAGCAAGCCGTTTTTGGTCGTTGTGTCCGTCCGATTTCGTGACAGCGTGCTCTTCTCCCTCCCGAGAAAAAGGTCCTCTGAGCTTCGTAGAATTAGAAATACAGGCGAAAAGACGATTGATAGGCTACTACTCATGGCAATCACGCAAGCATCGTTTGCCTCATTGCAAAAAGCATGCCCAAAGGGCAGGCCCTTCGGTCTAGGAAGACAGGCGGCGCCAGGCAACTGATGCCCTATTCGTATCACCCCATGGGCCTGATTGATGACCTCAAGCCCCCCCTCACCCACTAGCAAGCTGCTTCCCACCCAACCCTCGGCGAGTTGACTAGTAGATCATCTCAACTCGGAGATTTCCGCACGGGTCCTATCCGCTGCAACGATCCCGGTTGTATCCATCTCCCTCGCCCCCTTCCTTGTCTTCTTCCTCGTCTTCTTCCTCGTCTCCTTCCTCGTCTTCTTCCTCGTCTTCACTCTCGTCTTCACTCTCGCTCTTACCACCAAAATACAAATTCTCTAATATTTTAGTTGCACTGCCAACCACTTGCGAAGCATCGTCGGGGGCATGCATTTGGCTAGTCGAAGGGCTACCAGCAAGGCTGGGACTGCGTGGGCGTTTTGTGCCGCGGTTTGTCGGGGTGCCACCTCCCGTGTCGGTGTGTCTTGACGATGCCTCAGATTCAGGGCCTCTCCTTCTGTAAGGACGTAGCTGATACGGTACGTCCCCATCTATGTCCACGTACGACTTCTCGAGGGCACCCTCGCCTCTTGTGTAACCGTAAGCCGCCATGAAGTTCTCAATGACGCATATATCCCAAAGCTGGCCCATGGCTCCGATGCCTGGTGTATGTCCTGAAAAGTTGGCCTTCTTCCCGTCGAAACCGTCGCTTAGGGTTAGTAGGGAGAAGGTGCGGAACTTCTTGTTCAAGGGATGTATAGCTCCAGCCCGCCTGTCCACTGCAGCGTGAATTGAATGATCAAACACCACGCCGTTGTGCTTGGCGTCCCACGTCAAGTTCCATTGCCGTCTGAGACGGTCGTTTGTCCATGTGTGGTCTTCCTTTGCTGTGTTGGCGTCGATCCGTTCCTGCCACTCGTCCGTCATAGGCATCAGGTAGTATTGCGTCTGGGGGACTATGTGTGCTTTTTCGACTTCAATGGTGAAGTTGCGCACTCCTGATGGCCCTTTTCCGGTGAGAGGGCACGCGCGGTACCACAGTCTAACGTTCTCGGGAAACTTCTTGATAATTGCCTTCCGCTGAGCCAAGGTTAAGTCATTGGCGTGTATGGAACTCGATACCCCAGCAAGATCATTCCCCGCTGGAGTGGCCGCCCCGGAGACTGTCCTCATCGTATTCGATACGTCTTGGCGTGTGGGTAGGTCTTTGGGGAGCTTAGACACCGATTTCCCGACTTTCGACCACAGCCTCTTGACGTCCGGTTTATATCTACCGGTGTATGCGGCGCAGCCAGCTGGATGGTAATGCAATGATTAGCAGGAGCTTGACGGAGAGGTCACGAGCTAGGGGGCTCACCTTTTTGGTGCGCCTCGAGTTTGATAGCGTTACATTGGCAAGTCTCAGGCCTATGATGAGCCACGTAGATATCCATGTACTGGAGGTCCTCCACTCCTCGAAGCCGCCATGCTGTTTCTTCGGGGAGGTCCTCGCCCGGCTTCACCCCGGCCCAGGGGTCCTCAATCACTCTCTTGGGGACTCCTCGCAGACTGCCATTCAACTTCTCTTCGTCGTCGGTCTCGGTTACGAGAAGCTCAGCTTCGCCAATCGCCTGGAAGTCTGGTGCCGTTCCTAGTGATTGCATTTTCCAGAGGGATAGCTGCCATTGATATTGCTCTGTTCCCGCGTAGAATTTGAAACAAAGGTGCAGCGCCCGAAAGATTTCAGCATACGTCCATGGATGGTCATCGCTGTGCTGGTACATCGCCCCGACGGGACCTGCAAGGTATGGGTTCGCCCAGAACCGTATGTTCTGGCCCCTGTAGCGAGCAATAGAATCGGTCGACATAGTAAGTAAGAATCACATTATTGTCTACCGCGCGCATTAGCTAGGTAGGTCCGCTTTCGAACAAACAAAAGACGATGAAATAAATGCAACCTGCAGTTAGTCTCTCGCATTCGAGCGATGTAGTACGGGAAGGAAATGGAAGCCTCGACAATATCTCTATCACCACATACCTTGGTTTTCGGCTGACGGATCTCGTGAGTGGACGGCGAGCCACACTCGCCAGAGCTGGTTTCGCAATACTGGACGCGAAGAAGGATTGTTCAGGAAGGTTTGTGCGTGCAAGAAACTCTGGATCTAGTTAGAATTCGAGTTTTGCAGCAACGACGAATCTCCAGCAAGGTTTAGTGTGTTGAGGTGAAGAAGAAGCCCCACTTAGCTCAGAAGTGCGTGCCCGTCGTCACGTCTTAAAATTTTCGAGGAAAGAAAGACTATTCTAAGCTCTTGCCTATTCACGGCTTTCCATCACGTTGTGGCTGCCCCACTTCTTCCATGCTCCCTTTTTTGATGCTCTACTTCTTCCATGGTCCGCGTCTTCCATGGTCCGCGTCGCCCATGCTCTACATCTTCCATGCTTCGCGTCTTCCAAGTTGCGCGTTAGCTTTGCAAGGACAAGTGCATGAACCCTCATGGCCCTCGAATCAAAACGCTTATCGGATCCAAAAGACTGACCCACATCTCACCGATAAGATAAGTTTCTGAGATTTTACTCGGTATACCAGTAAATTTCACTTTCTTCTTTAGTCCTTCTATAATCCTTCCCCTTTTATTCAAGGTCAGGATTCGACCTCAAAGGTGGTCGTGCCTCACGGTGTACGTACTGTTCGTACCAGGGGTGGCTGCTTCCCGCGCGTGTGGTGGGTTAGGTGCGCTATCTAACCCCTGCCTACCTTTTAACGGCGTCCACCCTGTCTGCGACCAGAGGGAAATCCTTGCGTCTTGGCTATGGCGTTTTTGCTAACTAGCAAAGCGACGATACAGTGCAAGTCGCGCCGATTCTCTCACCCCAATTCCCTCCTGCCGGTTAATCCAAACGACTCGCCTTAGCGAACCCATCCCACGATATATGACAGCTATGTATGAGATATCCCCCCCATCCTCATCATATAAATACTGTTAGATGAATAAGTTCCCAACATACTTGACTGCTACAGGCATAGCAGAGAACCCCTTGATGCGGATCAAATTGTTGAAAGTACTAGTAGTTATCGTGTTTCATCATGTTGAGCGGCATCTCTATTCCGCAGAACTGCGGCAACTCGCGCTGCTTCTTCTCTGAACGGGGTACCCTTCCACAAACACTAGACTGCGAAACATCTTCTGCTAGTTCTATTCACCACCATTTCCCCTAGGCGGCGGCAGAGGTTTCCAAGCTCAAGCGGTATCAGGCAGGCACACCCATGGCGTTTCGACTGAAATGTCGAGCTGATTTCAATGCCTCAGATGCCACGAATTCAATGTCAATCGCTAGCTTGTGCGGCGTCTCGGGCGACGTCGGCGGCTCCATTGCGGCGTGCTGCGTACCAGGGGGTCTAGGGCAGGAAGGAACGGTTGCGCCACGGCTACCTCAGACTAACGTTACTTGAGAAGTTACGGTTCTTTTATGGTTGCCTGACGGTTCTTAAGGGCCTATAGTTATTCGGATCACTATGGTTATCTGGCAGGGCGGGACAAAGGGTCTGATCGCGGTTGAGTGTGGGTGTGTGTGTGTGTGTGTGTGTGTGTGTGTGTGTGTGCCGTTGTTGTGTTGAGAGGTTGTGAGTCTTTGTTGGAAAGAAGAAGAAGAAGAAGAAGAAGAAGAAGAAGAAGAAGAAGTGCAGCCTGGTTTCGATTTTGAGAAGTCCGCCCTTTTAAAGGCCTGTCGTCTTGTTTGCACGTGCTCGCAGTCTTTAAGGTTCTCAATCTTCAAGTTCTTGGTCGTTCAGGCAGCAGTCATGATTATAGGCACCGAGTCGTTGACAATCATATCGTCACCCACCGCCTCATCTTGCACTCGGGCCGCCTACGCGCGTGCTTGCGTGATACTGTGGCCAATGGATGGGTGAAACTGGTACCCGCCCGAAGAAGGCGAGACTCAGGTACTTGCTATCTCGGTAGTCGCAGTGCGCCTGCGCACGCGCGCGCTTGGGGCAGATCTCTCACCCCAGCCCCTGATTAGCTGTTGCCCAGAGCGCGCTAGTCTGGCTTGGCCAATAAAAAAAAATAAAAAAAGAAGATGAAACTACAAAGTCCTGGTCAGGGGTTGCCTCGGTTGCGACGACGGATTCTCAACGCTTGTGCTTTCTGGAAGCGCTGGCACGTATTGAGGTTGGTCCTTGTCGATGGGCTTCACGACTCCCGTCTGGTCGACGCCGTAACCAGGCAGGGCCTTAATGCATAATACGGTTTTGCCAACATCCACCACCCCCCCTAGTATCTCCACCACGTTTTGGAGGCGAGTTCTGGAGTGAGGGTCCGTGGCAGTGAAGATTATGGACTTGCGCGCGGTTGCAGATGGAGGGTGGTAAACCAAGTCTCTCTCGATTCCAGCGCCGCCGTTCTGGTCGTAGACAACAGTGTCAAAGAAATCACGCAAATTTCGATAGTTAAGATATTGCCAGGGCACCAGAAGTGTTCTAATGGATAACCCAAGCGTCTTGAGAAGGCCCTCGGGCAGTGTGTCGACCGCGTGGGCCGCCTCGTCGCCAGAGGTTGCACTCATGATAGCAACCTCTGGATCAGAGCGATTCTTCCTCTCCTCCGCAAACAGGCTCAGCGGCACGTGTGAGAACAGCGGGGAAAGAGCTCTGTTGAGGCTGATGTGAAAGAGGACGGTAAAAAACAGGTAGGCGACCATCAGAACCATAGGGCCCGGCGCCACGGATGCGCCAAACATACCGATCATGCAGAGCTCGGACAAGTAAATGCCCACGAAGAGCTGCTTGATGGCACGTGGATAGATGAGGCCACGAGTGTCAATCTGTGTATCGGCCATGAAGAAGACGTTATATCGCCATGCGAGGTAGAAGAGCTCCGTGCCGATCGTGGCCCAGCCCAGCATGAGCGGGGAGATGCAGGCGTAGGTGATGGCTAGGTTCAGCAATGTTAGCTACCCGGCTAGGGAGCGGCTGGCAAACGGGAAGGAGGCCCCGAGGCGTCGACGTACCAATGACTACGATGGTGGTGTATACGGGGACAATGCTGCCCCATTGGATGATGTTCAGTCTGTACCATCTGGTTGATATGGCGCGAGGGGTCACGCAAAAGTATTTGAGCGAGAGGCTGAAGAAGAGGAAGCCGGGAAGCTGGGTGAGAACGCCGGTGGCGATGCCCAAGCCCTGGATGATAAAGTACGATATGTAAAAGTTTGACGAGCTTGGCAGGCTGCCGGCCAGGATGGTTGTCACGCTCGACGGCTTTTCGATGATCTGCTTGGCGACTGCAGAGGCAGATGACGACACCGCGGTCACCAGAAAGACTTGGACGACTTGGAATGCAAAGTTGGCATTCTGCGTGAAGAGCTCGACTGTCGATCGAGTAGGCTCGCCCGCGAACTTAGCGCACAGTCGCATTACGGGTGGCACAATCGACATGAGGACCGATAGAGCCAGGGCGGGCAGAAGGCCGGTAACAACACCCATAATCGTGGCCGGGATCTCGTCAAGCCAAGCCAGGAATGGCAGGGTTCTAAGATAAGTCACGTTGCTGATGGCACCGACCACGGCGACAGGGACGGACCAGAAGAGGATCATGGTGGCAACGAAGGCGTACGCAGCATAGCGGCGAATCACCCTCTCCCACGCGTAAATGGCGAGAGCCTTCCAGTTGACCTCGTCTGGCCGAATGCCGGCGTGGATGTCCGTCATGCTGAGCACGTCATTGACAGCGAGACACTGGGCAGCGCTGGTGGCGCCTTCCTGTGTCTCGAATTCGATGAAGGCGGCCGGGAGCTTCTTGGGGTTATTTTCGTAGTTCATTCGGCCCTCCTGGATCTTTCCGTCGAGCTTTGCCACGTCTTTGTACAACCGGACTACGTGCTCATCGGCGGCGGCGGTAGTGGCAACGGGGCCCCTCTTCGGTTTGCTAGCTTTGACTATTGCGGCTTCGAGTCGGTCCACGGCCTTATCGCGCTCCTTGACTAGCTTATCCAGCTCCGTGGTGTCTTTGGGAAGCGAAATCCTCACGATCTCCCACTGTTCAAATATCGCCCTCAGGGCCTTCTCCTCCTGGAACGGGGCCGGGACCGAGGTGAACATGACGACGCGGGACTCGTCAGCATCGGCGATGCTGGGGCTCAGCAGATAGGCCTGGCGCAAGTACACGTAGAAGATGCACTCGCACATAATCAAGTACATGACAAAGCTCAAGTAGGCCCAGCAGATAAAGACATGGGCGTAGTAGCGATGCTTCTGGTCTGGGCCAATGTTGCCATATGTGAGAATGTCAAGCTGCTCCTTGCCACCTCCGCCCGTAGCGTTGACGGGGAACAAGACGGGCCATGTGATGCAGCAGCCCACAAGGCAGATGATCACGAGCACGCGCAGGTAGCGCAGGAAGAGGTATGCGTCGAGAGACTGGTGTTGGAGGACATGGACATCGGGAATATGCCAGAACTCCCGAAACCAGTTGAGAAGGCCATCAGGGAGCGCAGGCGGCCTTTTCGTGGGTGGGTGAGTGACTGGCCGAGACCCCCGGGGGGGGGGGGGGGGGGGGGGGGGGGGAGCTAACCTCTTCTGCAAGCGTTTGTTGTAGGTTCTGGGGGCATAGAATTGCCTGTGGGTTCGGCGAAGGAATAAGAAGATGATGAAGAGTACGCTAGACAGGACGGCGGTAGGAACCAGCGTGGAGACCATGCCTTTCACGACAGGTACGCGGTCAGCGCCCCCCTGGTCATATCACTTGGAAGCACCAGTACTCACCCGACAAAGAGGCGGGGCTGTAGTTGACGTTCTCCCTCTCCTCCTCCGGCATGATTTCTGCGGCCGTGCTGAAGAGACTTTGATCCATGGCGATGCGTGAAGATGGGTGCGTGCTTCGTCGACCGGGACCTGTGCTCGTGCAGTGGAGAGCATGTTGGACAAGACGACCGTGGGAGGGGCGGGAAGCAGCTTCTTACAGAAATATCCCCTTCGCCCCTACTTCGTCTTGTCAATTTGTGCCATCAATCTAAACATGAATTGACTCTGCCCCCACCATCGGCACCGGTCCAATCCGACATACGTTCTTGAGTGGTTTCGTCCTCCATGGTGTGGGAGTTGATTGCTATCCAGTCTCTGGGGAGGCGGTATCGGGCCTGGCATCGAGGCCACCATTGATCAGAACTGAAGCCGCCTTTGGTGTAAACCAAGTCGAAAGAACACGCAAACAAGGCCAATACGTATCGCTGGTACTCAAATCGGCATCACAACATCGTCCATGACAAAAGCAAGAGACTAATAATCAGTTTCTACAGACGCAGACCCGGTCTTTTTCGGGCACCAATCCTAGCCAGAATCCACCGGCAGAAAGTCGACAAACCCGATGTCCCTGCACACAGAACCAGATGGAATCTTCGCACCAGCATCTGATCCCGGCGAACTCCTCGGCTATATCCGCCCATTCAGCCCCAGTGGTGGCCGCCTGCGAAGTGGTCGAGCGACAGGGAAGTCAGCTAAGAAAGCAGGGCGGTCATCATCTTTGGGAGCAGTTGTATTTACCACATTATCTCAAATCATTCAAACAGGCGTTGAGGTTATCCCTCGTCAATGCTCCGACAGGTGGGAAGTTCATCCAGCACGGGGGGGCACTTGACTCTGAGGCCGGCTGGTACTCGTTTGAGTCAAGGGCTGAAACTTCGGCCCTTGAAGTTGAGTAACGATAAAAAGGAGGCGGCGATTTTCCAGATCGAGCCTTTTTTTGGCATTCATACATTTTCTCATCTTAATCTTGGCCCGGGTGGCCTGACGACGCAGAGCGATAATGGTGGAGTTGAGGTTATCTAAGAAATGCTGGAGCACAGCTGTTTGTGACATGGATTTTAGTAGATGCCCTCTCTGAACTGCCATTCGTCTTTTTAGTCGTTTGAAATCTTTCATCTCATACTTCGAAGCGGAACGGGCGGAGTTCTAAACGATCATCTTAAAACAAAAAAACCAAAGGCTAATGTAGAAAGGGCCAAATCTCTACAGTGTTAACTGACGGGATCATAGCGTACTTAGCCTCGGATGGAATATGGAACTAGAGGGTGTGTATAAAAATAGAACTAGAGAGACTAGCTAGTAGTACATTTTCTTATCCTACCATTAAGCATGGCACAAATTTAGGCCAAGGCCTAATTAATTCTTCGAGAACGGTAATTTCGCCATCATTCTAGAAGTATAACTAGCGGCGAGCGGCAGCGAGGTAAGGGTAGAAGCAATTCAAAGAAACTTAACATAGTCTAACAGCTATATAAAAATAGACTCACTCTAGTTAATTGCGGCTTTACGGCCTCCCGCGTTTTCAAGTGATTTACTTATCTCTAAGAACTGCCTGATAGCATCTTAAAAGCCTAGAAAACACTTCTTATCACAACTGGCTTGCTTTTTCCTTATCTTCACCCGATAATCAACAGCTAAAACCATAGATACGGCAATAGTCTACGACGATTTCGATACCGAGAGCTAGGAGAGTGTTGATAGATCCCCTATAGTAACAAACGATTCAAGAGCTTTCCTAGTTTAGGATAACTATAATGGCAGCGATAACCTTAATAGGCGCGAGAGGAATCGTGGGATAGAACGTAATGTGAACAGTATTTACATCCCCAGAGTTCGTCGTCGTATATCTGCACACGATTTAGAGTTGCACTTTAGTAAACAGTGCGGGCGTGTCAAGCGGGCAACGATTAATGGACAGGGGTAAGTGCATTGTATCCCTTACCGCGCCCTCTTGCTACAGTCGCTAGTTAAGAATTGGACTCAGTACTGCATATGTTGAGTTTACGGATGAGAAATATGTGAAAAACGCACCGAATACCAAACACCATATGAACGGTCACTAACATATAGTCAAGCCAAAGTGGAAACGTATTTCCAGGCCGCCAGTCAGTCATTGATGGCGCTCTCACAGGCGTGAATCCTTTCTCGGGCAAAATTACAGTCGTAATAGCCGTCGGAGGCATGATTGAACATAGTCTAGCCGCAACTTAGACTTAATCAAGCAGAGATAAACAGATTGCAGTTTCAAGACCACTATAAAAAATTATTGTTCACTGGCAGGACCAGAACGCTAGTGAAAATCATGGATACGTTAATCTTAGGGGGGGTTGGTCATGCGCGGACTGGAAAGGTAGGTCATTGGAAAGCCTGCATTTAGATCTATACATTGTTGTCCTGCCGGTTATTTCCATCCCTGTTTTGAAGGTTGAAAGGTTAAGTGGCCGATTTTCGTTTGAAGTCAAATTGGCTCAGCTTCAACCGACTTGAATCAAAATTAACTCACAGCTATATTCTCAACATCGCTCGCCCGCGCAAACAATCTGTAATAGAGTAAAAAAGCCTTTGAGGGCCTTTGTTATTCGACACCAAAGGATTGATAGGTTAAATTGAAGTCAAATTAAGATAAAATTTCGATTTTTTGGGGTAACATATTCCCGAAGGATGGTGCCCGGGATGGGCCGATCTTCGTTTATTATGGAGTGCTGAGCAAAAATTGGTGTGAGTCTCGTATTTTGGTCGCAGCTATTTAGACTGTTGAAAGCTGGTAGTATTCTTCGATATGACGCTGCAGCTCGATGGTTCGCTAAATCTTAATTAATATCCCACAGCCGGCAAATTACCTCTCATCATTTGACAATTGACCGGATCCGGAATCCATAAGGGGGGGCGGGCGTCTTGGTTTGGTTGCTAGATAGAAGGTCAGGAAACAAATAATCACTATTACCGGCAACAAAATGACATCCATCTTGGAACGAACACAAAACGACTCGATTCCACTCGGCGATTACACCCGGCCTGGCCAGTTGGGGATTTATAGACATTTCCGTCGATAATTCCTATTCTCATTACTCCTTCAGCCGAGCTATCCCATTTTCATTCTGCACAACCCACCATCAACCATCATAGTGGCAGACGTTTCAAGCCTTCCAGCCGAACTAGCCCTCATAATTGCCAAGAACTTATCGCTAGCAAGAGACAAGTCGGTGTTTGCTCGCACATGCCGCGGACTCTACAACCACCTCTTGCAGGAGTTCTGGCGAGACCACTGGCATCAGGCACTTGTATGGAGTATGCGACACGGCTGTATTGATACCGTTCGCCGGATATTGGAGTACAGTAGTCTTCACGTCGACCTCAATGAGGCCATTATCGAGAGCCCTTATAGGGCCTAGGAACCCATCCATCTAGCGGTCGCATTAAGGTACGAGGGGGTGGTCAAATACGTCATCTCTCTCAAGGTCGACGTATCACAGTCATCAGTAAAGGGCCTTTGCAATTGCGCTACGTTCAAGGCACGGTACAAATGCTCCCGTTACACACAGCCATCTGTCTCGGCTTTGACAACATTGCGATAGCTTTGATGATGGAATCGAACGCGGACCCGGGCCTGACAGTTACCGCAAGTGCTAGATCTGGAGCTTTCGACCCTAATTCTATCTTAGATTTAGACATGGACATGGATACGGATATAGAGGACACGGGCACGGACACGGATGCAGACATCAACGGTGAAATCAACATCTCCGCTTTCATCAACCCATATTACCACCCCACGGCTCTCCACACGGCTGCTCACAATGGCCAACTCGACCTGATCGACCTTATCGTCGAGCGCAGTACTTGGAGGCGCTTATTCCAGGTCTCGACATCTCGCCACTCGCCATGGCATGCACGACGCGGAGGTATAGAGCAGCATTGGAGCTCCTGGCCTTGGGCGCTTCAGTTGACGAGTGGGGGATTAACTGCAAGTCGTGGACTTTATTACACCTCATCAACGGCCCCGGCGGCTTTCGGGTCCTGCAGACAGTCGAGGAAGCCGAAGCCGAAGCCGAAGCCGAAGCCGAACCCCTGCCGGCTTGTCGTCGCATTGCGCGCAAGAGGGGTAAACATGGAGCAGATGTCATGTATCAATTCCAGAACACCGTTCCAAGCAATATTCCAGGTCTGTCGGTCCCGATGAATCCTGATGCACTTTGTTTGTGATCGCTCCCATCAATTCAAGTAAAAAAATCCCCAAAAAATCCCCAAAAAATCCAAGGAAGCTCTGTCCACCACACAAGGCCCTCCATCATCCTCCAAATAACTCATGCCCTGTGCCGCCGAATGCATTTGCGTTCCTCCCATGCACCTGCCCGCCTGCCTGCCTGCCCTTGTTCGTCGTCCATGCTATGTAGCGAAATCAAAATGCCTCCCCTCCTGCTCTCAATGCCGCTGGAATAGGAGATGCCGTAAAGAATAACGTAAACGAAGAAGACGGGTGTCAAAGGAAAGTGGTCCTGTGTACTGTTGGGCCTATGTTGAATGTTGAATAGAGGAGTTGTCCGCAAAAAAGCTTTTAGTTAATATGAAGAAAGTTAAAACGCCTTTGAATGCAATGTTGTATATCTTCTCGTAAGAGACTGTCTAGAGTGGCGTTTGCGTGCCATTTAAGTGGTGTTTGCGTGCTATTTATGCTCTCTTCTTATGCTGTCTCTTCTCCTTACCCTTGCGACCCATCTCAAACACAACCACGCGTTTTCCCTAGACATAGGGCCGCCGCCTACAACCCTTAGCAACTAGTCAGACAAGGCTGGAGTTGCTGGCCGCAACCGTAGGGCAACATTACGTAGGAACTATCAGAAATACGGCACTCTAAATAGCGTGAAATTGGTGGGGCTGCAAGTACTGCTTGTGTGAACTCCGTTCTGTGATCACAAGTCGTTGCCGAGCCGCCGGGTTGGCGTAAGGCGGGGTCAATTCTCGCGGCTCGTTTTTGGTACTACCCCGCTAATCTGCCACTGATCACCGCCTTTACAGATCACGTCTCCATCTCCATGCACTTCGCGTATCACAATCTGCCAATAGATTTCCTAAGCCAATTGTCACTACGTCCACCATCAGCAGCATTGCCGTCCTTGAAACAAGAACAGCCCCGCCGCTCCCGCTTGCTTAGCCTCCCGCACGAGCCTCAATCTCCGGCACGCTCCAATTATCCATCACTCAGAGCGCGCTTTCAAGTCCCCAACCTTAACTTTCGCTCTAGCCGGCATCGTTCAACCCTCGCTGCAGCCCCTGTACGCCGCGGCCGCTCGCCTGCTAATAGGTTCCTCCTTCCGACGTGCGCTGCGTAAGCCTGGGCGGCCCGTGCCCGATAAAAGTGGGGTGCAGTGCCACGTCACAATGCCCTAATCCATGGCTCATCACATACCAAGCCGTCTTTGTTGCCGTTCTCAGCGCCGTCCTCGTTCCCGCCATCACTGCCCCCCATTGTTGCTGCCGTCATTGCCTTCATCGCTTTCAACGTCACACCATATCGTCTCAGCCCTCACCCCAGTTCTCCATAAAGGACGCCTCACTCTTCGGGCTTGACGTGGAGCTTGCTGAGCACCTATCCAAGCTGGAGGCAGCCAAGACCTTTTCTAAAATACGGAAGCAGTATAACCGCGCTAAAGACGCTGACGCCTCGCGATTTTGGGAAACGTCGAACAAAGGGTACATTCAAGAAGAATGTAGAACTCATAGTACGGCGAGCACCGGAATCTGAGGCGCTCTTGCCTCTCCTCGACAAGATGTCTCTGGAGTCTGACGATTCTGTTATTGACATCTTCATTCTCGCCTGTTAGGCCAGCAATATGCGTCATATATTAGCACAGCATGTGCAGTTACGTGCCCAAGACCTAAGTTACGTAGTGGGGTAGTCGTTTGTCGGGCGTGCTGGGATACGGATTGCAGAAACTGCCAGACCTTTTGCGTGCGTGGGTGGGGTTGCTCAGTTTCGGTGGCTCGCCTTGCGCAAAGCTGAATTGCGGGCGCTTTTGCACCTCCAAGCGTTGCCCAAGACAGACAGAGAGTGCAACAGCGCCAAAATCTCTGCGAGTAGCAATCTGTAGCAGATAACCCCAGCGGGGTACAGGTTACAGGGCCGACTTTAGATTGGGGTGCCTCGGGTCCTGAGCCGTTTCTAATTCGAGGGAGACCACCGTGCTGAGTGCTATTCCCCGCGAGGTCAGATGCCAGTGATAGACCAAGACCCCTCTTCAAATTCTGTGAAGTGCGACATCGGTCGCCAAGTGTTGTATGTGGGGTCGAGGGGCGCCAGTCGAGCAGGCGCAGCATTGCAGGGTTCTGAAGGTTCATGAGTCTGGCCAATAATGGTAGGCCGAGACGCCTGCCCGTCCCTGCAGAAGTTCAGAGGGAGCCGACCTTGGCGGCCAGGGAACGATTAATGTATGGTACAAGTTGAGGAATTCGAGAGCGATAGAGAAACAAAAAATGGGCAAAGAGAATCCCTGCCAGCAGACCCCAAGTGCTCCTAGAATTCGACCCTGCCCCAGGTTTCTGTTTGGATGGTCAATACCTCCTTCTCCTCCAATTCAGGGCTACTACGCGGGAAGGGCATGGGGTCGCGGCACAAGAACTTCGACCCCAATGCTTTGAACGAAGAGCTATGACAAAAACTCCGAATAAGTATAAGCGGTCGGATATTTTAGGAATAGGCACATACAAAGACTTTGAACAGAGTTTTACCCTAACCACAATACTTCTTGTACAACTCGCTGGGTTCAGGGAGCTCTCTGCGTCGTCTCGCCTAGCATAGCGGGGTTGTGACCCACACGTCTCTCGCAAGTCCCTGGCATCGTTATTGCTTATATGGCTGGACTTAAGCTCACCTTTGCCATCGCCATCGCCGGAATTGGATTCGCGACCATCCTCAGTTTCTTTGCGAACTTCAAGCGTCTCAACACCGAAGCCATCACGGGCGGCGCTGCTTAGATCTGTGTTACTATGTCCTTTCCTTTCCTTTCTCTCTTCTCCCTCTTTCGTTTTATCTTTCGCTTTCTTTTGTTTATCTTTAAGTGGTTGTACATGCACTTGCCATTTTGGCTGGAGAAGACTGTACAGGGGACAATGGCTCGACGACGGACATAAATCGGTTGTTGCGAGATACGATACACACGAAGTGCTCTGACTCAGACACTTGGTCTGAGGATCATGGGTGGAATATATTCCTATGCCTTCGGGCGGAAGAGTTGGCTGGTAACGGCAGTGGCCGAGGCCGGGCCGATTCCAGCTTCATGTGCAGCTCAGAGCGTATGAATGACGCTTTTAGTAGAGAAAGCAGCTTAACTGTTGAGACAGGAATCTCTGAAGTAAATCTGATATCCCCTTTTCTCCTCTCGTTCAAACGACTCATGGGTTTGACTGCTAGTCCAAGCTGAACCACGGACCAGGGTCCCACTGGATGGAAGACCCATGTAACTGACATAAGAATTTGGAAGGGCGACAATGATGGTGCTGTCTTCGTAGCAGCAGTTACAGGAGCGGGAGGTGGCTCGATGAGGCGAGTTTGCCAACTTGAATGCTCTCGAGGAGGGCGTCTGACATAATCTAGATGAGTCTGGTACTTGGGCTGTACTAGGCCTGTTTAGTTATTAATGATTTAGTATTAGGAAAGTGTTACGTAACGCCCTCTAATTGGAATTGAGGGCGAATCCCATCAATATTATAGCCTCAAGGGACCAAATTAAGGGAAATATATTAGGACAACTTGGGATGGCTATGGCCCAGCGCCCAAAGCATAATGGCTTCATATAGCCATGTTACCAGCTTGGAAGCTGAAGCTAGGGCAGAACGTGTCTCATATCCAAGGTACATACCTACTTCATCGTTGCACCGTTTGAATGTCGTCTACCATACCTCCTCCAAAATATCAACACGCTAGATTCCGCATGAGAAATGATATCCTTCGTCCAGGACGATTCCACGATAGCCCATATCAAACTATGCATAAATAGTATCTGCGGTATTGAAGAGACGGTAGGCGTCCTGCTCGCTTCTTATCGCCACCAAAACACGCTCGTCGGAGGGACGAAGCTGCTGGACCGCATGTTCGAAGACTGGCATTTCATCCGATACGACCTGCGGGACGCCAAATCAATCTTTGCCGCTCTATTGGAACGCCGCGGCTGGAAACTCGACAAGAGCCCGCTGGCTGCCCCCCCGGGAGGGCGTGGCGGCGAGAACGAACTCAAGGCAATCCAAGCTGAGGTTGGCAGCCTCAAGAACACCGTTGCGCGCCTGGGTGAACAGATGATGGCCGAGCACCCGGGCGAGCACGAGAAGGGCCTGTACGACGCGGGCTGTGACCTCAAGAAATATACAATCAAGGCCGAGCGCATCCTAGAGTCAGTATATGCGATAGCGAAAGAGTTGAAATGGAAGCACGATATAATAAGGGGGAGGAACAATGAGGGGGGAAGCCATCCCTCACAGAGCCTGGGCCTGATGACATTGGAATCTTATTATAATTGGGGGCAGGACTATTTTGCTAGGCGAGAGTGTGCGAGATTGAGGAGGAGGGTTGACCACTTCCTCTAGAAAATATCGATCTTAGTTTTCCGAGCCATCGGCTCACCATGCTGCCTTTTTATTATACGACTTATTCAATAGTCGCCCCATGCCGCCGGCGACTCCCAGAATTGGACTCGGGCTGGCCTTTTTCGTCGACAGCCCTGCAAGCTTGTTGTTCGAGTTCACCCCATGGACCTCGATGGGCACGACGGTATCATGAGCGAAGATGGGAAGACACCGAGTAACTCGGGACAGTCATGGACAGGACGGCGTCAAATTTGCTGTCGTTGATGGCGGTCAGACTCGTCCATATAGGGGCTGGGCGGCCGGTGGATGACAAGCGGCAAAGTGCCCTTTGCGATGGGGCATCACCAGGTCCTGCCCCTAATCGCCATCAAGCACTTAAGGGCAATATGGTAGGCATACTATACTGAGGCCAGGCCAAACGTACAGTGGCGTAGAGTGTCCAGAAGCCCCGTTTAGACGGTTCGCCTTCCAAATTGTAGAGAGTCAACATCGCCGGGCTAGAGTGTCACGGGAGAGGTCCTGTTAAGGATCAGAAATGATGTGGTGAAACTGGGGGGGAAACAACCGAGTCACGATCCGAGACGGTCCAGAACTTTGACCCGTGACCTGGGTGAGGTCGTTGCTAGATTCACTCTTTCCTTTTCCCTTTTTATTTATCCTCTTTTCTTCCCACCACACCCCACCCTCGTATTAGGCGTCCAAGCTGCCTTTGTCAGCTGTCCTTGAGCACCGAATCTCAGTGCAACAAGTGAGTTTTTTGGTCCGGATGTCCAAAGTCTCCCTCCAATAGAGCGGCAGCTGAGAGTCCTCATCATTCTTCTCATATAGCTGCTTCACCACCGCCCGTAATCCAAGACTGAGAACGTTGATGATATCCACTACTCGTTGTCAGAGTCGGCCGGTGTGCCAATACAAAATGTACGAATGCGCTCCACGCTGCTTACTATGGTTGGATGCGATCACCTCGTCCTGCCGGTGATATCTCTGGCGCCCTTCCGCAAGCTTCTCGGGCCAATATATCCAGTAGACACGGGTGTCGACATTGGTGTAGACATTATGGCTTTGTCCACTGCTCGAATCTCCAGGATTTCAGCAACCCAACCACGATCAGCTTCCGGACCACGGAACGGATTCTCTCCGTATCTAGGTCGGGTTGCACGATTGGCCCTGGCCCTTTGGAATTCAATGGTCGAGTCGTTCGCGACGAAGACAATGTCTCCTACACCGTAAGTTATATCATGGCCTAGATGGTATGGTCGACGCGCGGGTTAGTAGGGGATGTGTAGCCAAAAGTCGGGATGACGGGCTGAGGACGCACATGTCACGAATGGCCATTCCTTCATGCCGTACCACTTTCTGGGGGGCTCGACTCGGTAGTGAATGGCGTCCGAGTCGGTGCCCTTGTCCTTCTTCTCCTTCATTCCGTTCTCGACGACCAAGAAGAAGGGGCACTCGACTCGGAGGTGGTGGTCCTCTCGCTCCAAACCATGTCGAGTTCTGGGCTTCGGGATGACACGACTTCTTTGGCACACGACGACAAGACGGAAATCGATGAAGGCCGAGAAGTTGGCAGAGGGAGAGCGCTGTGGCATGTCCATATGGGCCTAAAGCAGCATCATGTCACCAGCGGGTGGAATGCGGATAGTGGAACGATCTAAAGGTGCAATTTGGTCCAGTATCTGCGATGCTTTTATGCCCCCCCCTGGCGTGTCGGTCCGAAACGGGCGGCTCTCCATCCGGATGCGGCGATGCCAGCTGCTGCAGGAGGGCCGGAACGGTTGGGACGAGGTACTATCCGGAAACATAACTGCTCGCCCTCCACACGTCACCATGACGGCCAGAGAAGGCAGGGCACACCCTTTCGTTTGGCTGCTTGCCGGGGGCCATGATGAGCCGGCATATAACGGGGTGCCCGTGTGGAGCCCAACCAAAACACAAGCCAGGTGCGCTCGCTAACAGCATTGGGGGTCTGTGGGACGTCGTAGAGGCTAGTACCGGACACCTGCATCATGTATATGTATATGATGAGCGGGCGACGCAGCCGGGCAGGATGGGGACCCCATATGGACATGGATGAAGCCATGACCAACGACAGCTCCCATCTGTCGCAACCTTGATAGGGCCGGACTAGGCACGTCTCTTACCCGAACTGCGACTGCAGGTGCTGGAGTGCTTGCAGCATCTGCACCAAGCGGACCAGGAGACCCGGTGGTCGACGCGTGATCTCCTGTCTCTCCCGAGCGCTTGGTGTGCTCGATGTGGCTTCCGCATCCGACTCGAGCCTTGCGAACCGATCGACTGCATTCCTCTTAGATAACTCGGCTCTCCCTCGCTCTCCCCGCCAAAACAGCCACACGCCCGCCCGTCCTCCCCTCCCATGGCCACCATGACTCTCCCCACTCGCAACAAGAAGCCGGCCACGGCACCGGCACCGACCGTCGCGACCGGCTCTGCAAGACTGCCCCCAGTCGTCCACCCCCAGCCGGCCCACGAAGGTGATGTCTGGGACGTGCCCGACTCGGACTCTGGTCCCGACGAGAGGAAGACGGCCACGCTGGCTCCCGCCCCGGCCCACGCCTCCACCGATGCGGCCAGGCACGCTTGTTCGAACCGCCGCCAGCGGCCCAAGCCCGTCGATCCCGATGTGCGACAATGGCTCCTATCACAGTGCGAGGGAAGGGTGCCGTTCATTGGCTGTCCTGTCCTGGATAGCAAGCGATTCGCGTCAGGGCACCGGGAGGCTGGCGTCGTGGAGCTCCCTCCGCGAGGCGGCTCTGGCTTTGTTGGATCCCTACACCCATGACGCTCGGCATTCCGGCTACGAGGAGGCGGCGTTCGTGTCTCAAAAAGGCATGTTGCATGGACCAAAGGGAGGAAAGAAAGCAAGAAGGAGAGCACGTCCCCCGTTGCGATTTGGCCGGCTGGGATGCATTCGGAATAGTAACTACTACTGGACAACCTACCTAGTCCTAGTGAAACCATCTCGGCAGAAACACGAGATGGTCTGCCGAGATGGTTTCACACTCACAGTGCCAGGTAGACATGTTGTTTAATAAACAGTGCAGCGGCTCGCGCCCGTGTCTGATGCCAGAAAGAAGAAGAAGGTGACCATGGTGATTAGCATCTATGACGAGGCTCGCAAGTACGGCGTGGTGTGTCGAGCAATGTCGCCGCACTGAGCCACTCGGCCAAACCCTTGATAAGCTAACAAGACGTGGGAGAATACAGGGCCCTGGGAGAACCTGGCAGGCATGAGCATCAGGTAGGGCACCTTCCCAGCCTGCCGTCCCTTGGCTTTCTCACTCCTCGCCGACACTGTCCCGGAAGCAGGGTTCGAACTTCGCGGATGCGTCCAGCCTGCCGCGTCCGGGGCGGCTACCTGCACGCACCACTTGGCTGAGCTGGCGCAAATCCGCATTCGGCCTTGGTTACCTGGTATTGTCGAGATATTTGATAGTATTGTTGAGTGGCCAAGGGAGGGTTTGTTGAATTAATCATGGGTGCTGAGAGGCCCGTTGTTGTTGCCCTGACTTGTCGAGAGCCCCTGCATATTCGCAACCGATATATCGAAAGCCAGCTCATGCACGAATCGAGCTTCCTGACAGGGAGGGAGGTTGAGATAGACGAAGACGACCCGACGGGATGCGCCTCCGACAAGCTGGCAGGCTGTGGATTCGGACTATCCAAAGTGTTCGAGACGGCCGGGCTCGGCTCGTCGCTGGGAGCGGGGGACGAGAGGACGGTTTGGGCTGGTCTAGAAAAAACACGCAGATAAAAAACAGCTCCGAGTTTCCTTACATCTGCTGTTGCTGTTGCACAACCGGTACCACAGGCTTTCGAGTAGGGGCAGTAGGTCGAGTCTTGTTTTGCGCTGGCATGATACTGTCAACCCAGCCTGTTCGTTGCGGGAGTGGCCAGGGTGTTTCGAGACTGGAGGGTTGGGGAGGAGTCTGGTGAGCGCAAGTCGCTCGACAATGGGGCAGAAAGAGACGAATCGGAGAAAGACGATAAGGAACGTGAGAGAGCGCGCACTCCACGCGTACACACCATGAGGAAGACGCGTGCTGATTACCGCAAGGTGAGCAAAGAGAGAAGCCAGACGAAGAGGGGGCTCAAGGCAGTGATTCTGGTTCGTGTTGTTGTTGCCGTGCGAAAACAGAAGCTTCGAAGCAGCGCGCGCAAAAGTCGAAAGGAAAGGAAGTCGGGTGGGTTGAGCAAGCGACTACCGACGCAAGTTGAGGTTCGGATGAGAAAAGATCGCTAATTAAAATGGAGTATGAGGCTAGGTGAAGGTGAATGTGAATGCAAATTCGGAAGGAACTATCGCGGGTTCATGAGTGACAGCGTAGCGGCAGGCGGTGGCGCTTCCTCGCCTCTGCCCTTTCTGCCTTTTCTTTATCTGACGGGATGGCGTTAAAGGGAAGCTGGTGCCTGGCCGTCTATGGTTGGGGGGACAGGGACAGGGCGTGCTGGGCGCGGGAGGAGCCAGCCAATGGTGGCGCCTTGTTGAGTGGCCAATCAGAAGTTGGGGGAGAAGCGCGACTTGTCAATTGGCTGAGCGCCAGAGCGAGACATTTCAACAGCAGAGGGCAACGCAATTGAACCGTGGTTCAGCAAGCGATCTATTTACTCTTTGATACTCTATCCACTCTTAGTTACTGTGTGTGACCACTCACCCCCTTGAGCCTCACCCCATACCCCTTGACGAGGATCCAGATCGTCACAGCCCACTAACAAATTCTACGGCAGTCGGCGCGGGCCTAGCCTCGACACTGCCAATCGTACTACCCGATGCTGCCCTGTTCACGATTTCAACATGCGGCACAGTGGAGACGGGTGGAACCCACCAATCGGGTGGGCCAACCAATCATCTTGAGTGAGCGGTCTCTGTGGGCCTTGGCGCCAGAGACAACAGAGACTGAGTGGACTTAGCGGTCTCTGTTGACAGAGACAACAGAGACGCATTTGATATCGTTCTATATAAACAACCTAGGTCGAGCACTCCTTATGAGTCTCGGCAAGTAAGCAATACACATTCATCTGCTTCATTACTTGTGAAGGCAATCTACATTGTGTGTATCAAGACTTCCATCAGCAAAGCCTTCCCTACATGACGCACCCACCCAACCCACAGCGTACCGCCTTGCAGTTCAGACACTGTGTGTGTGGATTGTAATATGCCCTCCTAACGGCCTCGCCGCTATGCGCGAAAGTTGTCGAGAAGCGGGTCCCTACGTTACCTTGCAGTCTAAGCCCCCGATAAAGACAGCTTCCCCAAACTACCATTATTGATGTTCAGTTGTTATTGCTTCGGGACTGTAGAGTTTGGTGAGCGTTCCCGGCTTATACTACCAACCTTTACACCTGACTTAAACTTAGTTTTCCAATGACGTGACTAGCTGCCGGGTATTGACTTCGCCTATTCGTTTAGTTTTCATTTATAATTTCATCTCGGTATGACTGTTTATTGCACCCTACTTTAGTTGATAGCTGAAGAACCACAAAGGCTCTCCAGCTCTCTTGCTTATATAGATCATGGTGGCCCCCTTGTCTCAACCATGGTAGGGGGCCACTTAGGCCCGTGCGTCAGCCCATGCGGGGTCCCCCGCATGTGTTCCCCCTGGGCCCATAGCTTTCTCCAATGAGGATCGTGACATTGCTTTTATTAATTTCGTCGACATAGTTTAGAAATTTAAATCGTTTTTTAGATTTCATAAATCTAGTCTTTAATTTATTTTTTGAAGTTTTAGTAGAAATTTTCTTTACATACATACTTCTTCGTTAAAGAGGGTATTATATATTTTTATTTTAAAGGTGGTTGAATATTCGACTGTAAATACAACTTAACGTAATTGTTAGAGGTAAATATATGTACGGGTTTAATAACCGCGTCTTTTTTTCGAATATTTTATCTATGGTTTATATAAATTCTTCGACTTTAATAAAAAATAATTTAAGTAATCTTTTATATTTATATAAAACTATTATAATATTGTCACTATTCTAACCTGTAGATAAGCGGGGTAGGCCGCTAATTAGGGCACAGTTATTCCTGTCAGACGGTTGGTACTGGGGACGAATTAGGAAGTGCTCTGCTATGCTCTGTAGGCCTAGAGATAGAGCCACATAGAGCACCTCACTTATATCAACGAAAGAAGTTGCGACCTTTTTAATAATTTTAATAGTCCGATCTTTTTAAAATCTATTGGTTATTTGGCTGTGTAATTTGTAAGAATTTTTTTAAAGGAAAGACTTTATCCCCCTCTTATAAGGGAGATCCTTCGACTTTATATAAGGAAGTGAGAGTTATATAAATAGATCGTTTGATATACCCTATTCAATTACAAAGACTACTTGTGTCAACTGGTTAATACCTTCCGGAGTGTTATAAGTACTTGTATAGACTATAAGTAGCTCTATGGACAACCCTTTCCCTTAGTGGTTAGACTTAGATGGCTCCGGTGCCAAGCCCACTGAGCCCCCATAGCGCTTAGTGGTGCGTGCCATGTAGTCTGACAGTAAGTCTATGTTTACTATAGACTTTTTCTAATTTTTCTTTATATTAAATTATTACAATCCACACACAGGGTGTCTGAACTGTAGGCGGTACGCCGTGGGTTGGATGGGTGCGTCACGTAGGGAAGGTAAGCTCCTTGAACGATGCGGATGGAAGTCTTGATACATACAATGTAGATTGCCTTCACAAGTAATGAAGCAGATAAATGTGTATTGCTTACTTGTCGAGTCTCATAAGGAGAGCTCGACCTAACTGCTTTATATAGACTGTTGTTCTCATGGACCCGACGACATCGAGGACCCGGCCCGGGTCCTCGAGATGACCGGGTCCGAGCTGATTGGTCCAAGCTTCCCATGGACCCGATGGCTTTTGTCAGCCTGCCCGGGTCCTCTATGATTGGTGTGCTCGCCTCTGCCAGTGGGCCAGCTGGATTGGCTAGGGAGGTGCAGATGCCCCGCTCCTTAGCTGCATGAGGAATCGTGACATAAATATATAAATTTTGAGGTTACATAGGACTATATCTTTTTCTTAAGCTTATTCTTTATTTTAAAGTTATACGTCTTAAAAAAAGTATTATTTTCGTATTCTCTACTATATAAATATAGTAGTTACTTTACATTACGAGTTATAACTTAACTTAATTATTTAATTTTTATTTAATAGACGTTTTAAACTATTATTTAATAGTGCTAGTAGTACGTTCCATCTACCTATTTATTTACAGAGTGTAAGACTTTATAACTCGTAATAAAATCGGCTATTAATATTCATTAAAACTTAAATAAATTATTCATTTCGGTCCGAGATAATATTACTAACTTATATATATTTCGAAGTAATATACTAATTAGTAATGAAGCTTTATAAGTCATTCCGCTATATAAGCTTTTTCATTTAAGAAGTACGACTATTTTATAAGATAGTTTACGATTAATTGAATGAAATTATAATTTATATTAAAGATAGGGGTTTAAATCTAAGATAATTATTAATAGAGTGTAGTATAATCAGTCCTTATATTTTCTCTATTATTAAAAATAGTGTAAAGAATATATACATTTCTCTCAGCTTGTAAAATAAAATATTTTAATATATTATTTCTTATAAAGAAATCCACTCTCTAATGAATTAAAAGACATTTATTCTTCTATTTTCTAATGCTTAATATACGTATTATTAATACTCCTACTTTACCTTAAAATATATTAATTTATTACTTAATGAAAATATAACGTACTAATTTAATTAATATTTTAATATATTATTTACTATGACTTAAAAGGTAGCCGTAATATTAGCTAACCCTATAGGTAAATTTAATATTTGAAGTACCCGCCCCGTATATAAAATATCGTTTTTTATTCATCGTCTTCTTTAATTTTAACGTTAGTACCGAAATTTAAATGGTACATTAAGCCGGGTGAGCTACTTAACGCCATTTAATAGATCGCGGATTTCGTTATATATGAGCAATAAGTATAGGTTTTAATACTTTCGTTATTAAACCTTCAATAATTAATAATAAGCCGGAATAGGCCGTTAGTAATTATAAATAAGTAGTAGTATTTTATATAATAACTTCAATACCTGGAATAAAAACTTGTAACGATTTAGATCCTCGCTAAGGGGTATAGGGTGAGGCTTAAGGGGGTAAGTGGTCATATATAATAATTGTCACGATTTCTCATGCAGCTAAGGAGCGGGGCATCTGCACCTCCCTAGCCAATCCAGCTGGCCCACTGGCAAAGGCGAACACACCAATCACAGAAGACCCGGGCAGTTTGGCAAAAGCCATCGGGTCCACGAAGAACTTGAACCAATTAGCTTGGACCCGGTCATCTCGAGGACCCGGGCCGGGTCCTCGATGTCGTCGGGTCCATGAGAACTACGGTCTATATAAGCGGTCAAGTCGAGCTCTCCTTATGAGACTCGACAAGTAAGCAATACACATTCATCTGCTTCATTACTTATGAAGGCAATCTACATCGTGTATATCAAGACTTCCATCCGCATAGTTCAAGGAGCTTACCTTCCCTACGTGACGCACTCACCCAACCCACGACGTACCGCCTTGCAGTTCAGACACCCTGTGTGTGGATTGTAATAATAATGAAGAGTGGATAGAGAGTATTAAAGAGTAAATAGATCGCTTACTAAACTTGGGTTAATAGCTAAAGAACTATAAAGGCTCTTTAGCTCTCTTGTTTATATACATTATAGTGGCCCCCCTAGTAACCCTTGCCACCTAAGGGGCCATCTTCGAGTAGGGGGGGGGGGGGGGGGGGGGGGGGCACGTAGTCCGTACGCTAGCTTATGCGGAGTCACCCGCATATGCTCTTACTAGCCCCACAGCTTCCTTTAATGAGGATCGTAATAAAATTCTTTAACAAGTTTGATTTTATTATCGTTATTATCTAATAATAATATTTATATAACTAGTATTTAGTCTCTAATTACTACCATTACTATTTTCAATCGTTCTTATATTTATTAATAATATAAAGTAGGAAAATACTATTATAATACGATATTTCTAAATTTATAATTAATACCTTTTATAATAAGGGTTAATATATAAATATCGTGTATAACTTATTTTTAATTTGTTATAATCCTTTCTATATCGATATATCGAAGAGCTTTTTATTAACTTCAAATTATAATACCTTTTTTAATAAAACGCTCCATATTTACTTTTATTATTAATAATAGGGTTTTCTAGAATACTATTATTCTAATCTTACTTAAAAATTTAAAAATTGCTATTAAAATCTTCGTTAATAATATTAATTTATTGAACCAATTTATCTTTTTAAATCGTGCCGTGTCACGATCTGCGACCTTGGCGTGCGCTAAGGTGGGGCCCCGGGAGCGGGCCGACCAATCCTGTCACTTACGGATCAACCAATCAGGGGATGCTCTGCTGCGCTCTGTCGGCGGAGCCAACAGAGCGTCACAGGGCCAATTAGGTTATTGCTCTCTTGCTCTGCTTGGGACCAATTAGGAAAGGGCTCCCTCTGCTCTGCTTGACAGAGCAGACAGAGCAACACAGTCTATATAAGCAGTTAGGTCGAGCTCTCCTTATGAGACTCGACAAGTAAGCAATACACATTCATCTGCTTCATTACTTGTGAAGGCAATCTACATTGTGTGTATCAAGACTTCCATCCGCATTGTTCAAGGAGCTTACCTTCCCTACGTGACGCACCCATCCAACCCACGGCGTACCGCCTGCAGTTCAGACACCCTGTGTGTGGGTTGTAATATGCGGGATATTTATCGTTTAAAGACCAGGTCTTATTAACTTATCTCGTAAGGCTTTTATATTTCTTATTATAATAACTATTAGAAATTTTGCTCTTATTACGCTTTATAGTCGTTTATAACTATATTTATATTCCTCGTTTAATATTTTCATTAACCGTAATTATTAGAAATAGGCTCGTCTTTCTCTACGGGTACGTCTTATATATTTAAGGCGTATTATTTATAAAGAATACTAATTGTTAATATATAGAAATTCTTAATATAATATATTTAATTAATTCTTTTTTATTTAAATTTTTAATAAAATGAGATTATAATTACTAAGTTACTAAATTTTATATATAGACGGAGAGTTTTATATTAGCCATTAAAATTACAATTAAATCTATTTATTAGAATTTTATAAAATTATCTTCCGTTACTCGTTTCTTATTCAAATTCTATAAAAATATAGGTAATAGCCGTTTTAAAGCCTTTAAGCTTTTTAAACCCCTTTTAATTATTCTTATTTATTATCTAATCCCTTTATTTAATATACGTATTTAAAACCGGTTAAGATTAAAGGATTCTATGATTTTGTAGCCTTTACGAGTAACGTAAATAATGAATGAGTTAGTTAAATAAGCGAATTAACTACTTTAACGAGATTTAGTAGCATATACGCTAAAAGACGTTAATAAATTATTTATAACCTTATTGATTTATTATTATACTTTCCTAGCTAACTCTCTTCTTATTTTACTAACTCGTTTATAACGTATATTAATACTTATTTTCTTTATTTTCTTTATTACGATTTCTATTTATAAAAAAAAAGAACTAAGCTAGGCCGCTAAATCTAGCTATCGCTCCTAATTAACTAATTAGGAAGTGTTTTATTATATTTTATAGAGGTATTAATGGAGTATTAGAAAGCTTAAAAGGGGGGGCTCTATTTATACTTTACGGAACTATTAATAAAGTAGTTTTAGTGGAGAGAAGGAAGGTTATTCAAGTAATCCGAAGGTGACGGAGTCGATAGGAAGTAAGCAACGTATTACAATCCACATATAGGGTGTTTAAACTATAAGGTGGTACGCCGTAGTGTCACGATTTCAATCTGCAGGAGGCGGTGCTCGATCCAAGGGCGTCATTGGCCAAACTGCCCGTGCACCGGACCAATCAGGAGTAATAAAGGGTGGCTCTGCGGGTCCCACGGCCGGACCCACAGAGCAAGACAGGCAAGCCAATTAGGAGGTTGCTCTGTGGGCTCTGGGTGCTCTGGGCACAGAGCATCGAGAGCAGTGAGAGCAACAACCTGATTGGCTAAAGAACATGAAGCACGGAAGTAATCATATGTCTATATAATTAAGTAGGCCGAGCTCCCTTTACGAGACTCGGCAAGTAAGCAATACACATTCATCTGCTTCATTACTTGTGAAGGCAATCTACATTGTGTGTATCAAGACTTCCATCAGCATAGTTCAAGGCATAGTTCAAGGAGCTTACCTTCCCTACGTGACGCACCCACCCAACCCACGGCGTACCGCCTTGCAGTTCAGACACCCTGTGTGTGGATTGTAACACGTAGGTTAGGTGGGTGCGTCACGTAGGGAAGGTAGGCTCTTTAAACTATATAAATAGAAGTCTTAATATATATAATATAAATTGCCTTTATAAGCAATGAAGTAGATGAATGTATATTACTTACTTGCTAAGCTCTATAAGGGAGACTCGACCTAGTTTGTTTATATAGCGAGTTCAATGAGTATTTATTACCTAAGCCCGAGTCTTCACGGCTTTTGCTCCGAGCCTTAGCCTAAGGCCCGAACTTAGAAGGGTTAGGTCCCGGGCCCCTTCTAATTAGTCAGTAGCCCCAACTAATTAAAATGCCTTAACCCCTCTTTTTATAACAAAGCCTATAGATGGAAGTCGTGATAATAATACTATTTATAAAAAATAATAAAAGAGAAGACGTTAATAATTAATATTAATAATTAAATAAAGTGTTTTCGAGTCGCGTATAAATAATAAAGTACGAGAGGCCTTAATATAATACGTTAACCTTACGGCTCTTAATAACTAACGATATTAATTAGAGGTTTACGTTAAGGCTTATTAAAGAAAATAAGCTAAGTAAGGTTAATAATATAATATATTAAATAGAGTGGGATAATTAACTATCTCATATAATCTAAAAGAAGTAATAAAGCGAATTGTAAAAAATATATATGAGTTTTCCGCTTTAAAAGCTTCCTTCGGAATAAGAAATATTAAATTTTTAATTTAGTCCTTATCGTTAAATTATACACTCTTAAATAAGGCCTCTTATTACCCATTTAAGTCTAGCCTTACTACTTCGATTTTAGGTCTTACGATTAACTAGGGTTAGTTCTCGTAAAATTAACGTAGATTTCGTCTTCATCTATAAATATATAACTACTTTAGATTTATTCAATAAGTTAAGCGGGGCCTCTTAAAACGACTTCGTTAACGTTTATATAATGGGATTGCTCCGAGCCTATTTCAGTGAAATATAATTTATTTGTAAAGATGAAGAATAAATATATAATGTTTCGGAATATAATTAGGCTAGTAGAAGTAATTAGGTCCTTAAGTGTAATATATAAACCGTTAAGTTTAAACTCGAAGCCGTCCTCATTGCCTAGGAAATTAAATAAAATAGGTAAGCTAGTGTCGAGATTAGTCGCAAATATTCGAGATACCCCTTAGTTTAGTATTTATAGGGTAAAAGGGTAGCTTAAGTTAATTTAAAGAGCGGGAAATAATACCTTACTATCCCCAAAGTTATTAGGCGGAGATATAGCCGATACTATTAATGCCCCTATTAAGATATGGATAAATAATGCCTCCGTTATAATGTCGTCGTAGCAATGGAGAGAATCCTAAATAGGTAGAGAAGCACTTCTGAAGCTACGAAATAGAGAAAGGCATAAGAAGGAAATAGAAGGAGCGGATTATATAGTTCCATATTGACGAAGGTAAGGTATTATCCTATCTATATGAGATGAGACTAAGAATTGCACGACGCTTACTATGAAACTATTTATGATATAAACTCAAATTTATCTTCGAAATTCGCCCCGACTTAATATATACAAACGAGCCGTTATATTACTTTACACCGAATATTAATTTAAAGCATTGTTTTACATGTGCTTTTTTATACTTAGCAGCTACTACGGGCTATATATAACATTCTAAATCTTGCTAGAAATAGCTTACAATGCGGCTAAGATATTAAGCTATATTATATTAAGCTAACTAACATACTATTTCTTAATATACTAATACTTTAATTGGCGAAGTAATAATATAGCTTATAATTTAAATAAAATACATCAAACTTTAAGAGGCCGGAAACATATAAGTGATTCACGCTTCACATATGTCCGCTAAGTCCGTTTGAAGGTAGAAAACAAGGGGGATTCATCGTACTCTGGCCACAGAATTGGCTCCCGTAAATAAACGCAGTCTCCCATACGACCTGAGTGTGGTAAATGGTTACAAGACTCTCCGTCGTGTTTAGAAGCGCGTATGGGCCCTGCTTTAAATCCACTATAGTAGCACTCTTGCTAAGCGTTGTAGTAGCAATACTGCGTTTGCTTGAGGTTGTAGGTCCTAGAAAGGGGTTAACGAGGGAACTTGGTAAAGTGATGTGAAACGATATACTTAAAGCTTTAGGAGACGTTATCGTCGCGGTCCCCTTAGATAGGACTGTAGAGATGGTAGTACTGGAACTTTCGTTTTTGGGAGTATTGTTGACGGAACTGGCCGCGCCGCTCTTATTATCTGCCACCCCTCCCCCGCTAGTATTAGCAAGACCGTATTTCCAGCCCTGGAGGATATTGTTTCCAGGAAGTTTAGTGGATGGACCAGCAATGTCCTCTTGAATAGGGCACTCAATGGTGCATTCGCCGCTAGGGTCGTTCATATCCTCTTCCATGAAGACGGGGCAATGATCGAACCCCCTACCGCCGCTGTCACAGTTATCAATCGCGTTCTGAAGGGCGACCTCGTCCCAAGCGGCAATGAAATCGCCGTGAATCGAAAATCCCGTGACATCGCCATTTGACAGCACCCATGGGCTCTCCTTGCCGATAAGACTTTGAAATCTGCTTGTATAGGTTGTCGTGTCCCAATACACCTCATAAAAGATATGAGGCATATGAATCCATCCGGGTGGGCAGTCGTGGCCCCCATTATTGTTGTCTACGGGGAACTGGACGTTGGACTTATAGTTTGTTAAGCCTGCCTGGGGGTTGTAGCATGAGGGGAAGTGGATGTCCATGCGCATGGGACTGTACTGCTTATCGCATATCTGTAGAGGAAAGCCAATCCCTTCCCCGATGTTCATTTTGCTTTGAATGCCAGCCGTTGATCCATCAGAGCCAACAGGCCAAGACGGCGGGTCGTAGTCTATGCGTGGGCATGTGACCGAAGCCGGCTGAATGGGGCCTTTGGATGGGTCCATATTCACGTCGCCCGACTTTAGAGGAACAGACCTCAGGCTGGGGTCTCCACTGACCATATATAAACCCATTGGGAACGCCTTAATGTTGTCATTTGTCCGCTCGAAAAAGTAGTACACATTCATGTAGTACAGCTTGACTGCTTCCAAGGCTCGAGAAGCTGGGTCAAGGAAATATAGTTGTGGAACCCAATACGCACTTAGGTCGGCCTTAGGCCTAGCTGTGGTGCACCTGGATTGGCGCAAGGACTCGCCGCTAGTATTGAGGCCGAAGTTACTTCCTCCCATGATCAAGTGTACATGAGAGGCAGGAACGCCGGGGTAGACGATTGGGTCGGCACGGCAGGTGGTGAGAGGACCGTTCCCATAGAAATGAAGGACTGAAAACGTACTCTTCTCCTTCATCGACACCACCAGGCAGGCAAAGACTGCGAGTCGGATGAGATACAACATAGCGGCAGACCACAAGTTGAGAAAGAATAAGCAGGTTCGCCTAGTGGAGCCGAGAAGGATGGGGAGACGGCAAGCAGGATGAACAAGATGCAAATAAGATGCAAACAAGACCGTATTTGAAGTGAATAACGGAGGACTTGAGGCCCGGAATGGAAGAGAGCGCCCGCTTCTACATCTCTTGGGGTGAGACAAACGCATAACGGCGGTATGAAATTAGTTGCACCAATTTCTGTAATTGTTCTAATTAAGACCAAATTGGGGTAGCACCACTGCGGGAAACCAGCTTGATGAAGGGTGGGCGAGAGTATTAGGTACTTTGCCCATTTTGTATGGCATTGAGCTCGGGCTCATCCTCCTCTAATGACTCTCGTACCTTGAGTTGAGTCATGGAGTCCAGAGGTAGGTATCTTACTGCGGCCCTCATCTTGCCGTGGGCGGCGCAGTCTCGTCCTAGGATCCGTGGCCGTAATCTATTATTTGGCGAGAGCACGGCTATTTCAGGTACCTGTTTTCGGTGGGCTTCTTGCGTGCAATTCTCAATTGAGTGAGCTGTTGATAGTTTGGGATAAGGATTACCACCATCTTGAGAAACAGGACCGCTTCAACAGTAACCCTCGAGAGCTCTTTACCACATGCCCGAAACTGGAGATCAAGCAGCTGGTCTCTCTGGCGCTGTATTAGCCTGATAAAAAATTGCATGGACTAGAACTAGACACATGGGTGTCGAGGTATTACGAAGCTATGCGTAAACACTACTCTTCTCATCAATGTAGTCCGCCTCGTCAAGTCTCCATCGCACCCATACATCTAAGCCCATAAGATATTGCCTGATACTTGTTAGTTTCGTACTTCTTTTCCTTCGCGCAATGATACTACTGAGCATGCTGGGAGCCCCGGGCCGGGAATCTATCCGGGGCTTCGTTTTCGCACTCGAGCTGTCGTGGACGCCCTCAAGAAGCTCCACCTCAAAGCTGCGTAAAAACGAGAAGATGCTCATGTCGGGTTCAAGTCTTCTCGGTGGCCGGTATTGTTTCTGTCTAGAAGCTCCAGGAGACTTATTGTGCGTTATCCAGTCCCGAACTCCTTCGTACTCCTTTTACCGGTGCCCTAAACTGCTGATAAGATGCCAAAACGCAGTGGGTGGTGTACTCATAGGTCGATGCTTACGTTTGACTGTGCCGAATTTTAGTTGTACTTCTAAATGATATCCCTAGATGAGGGCTTTCATTTCCCTTTGGAATATGTCATCCCATTCTAAAACATGCGAAATATTTGCCATCTGGTGACATATCGCCTAGTCAGAGTCTAGATGAGCCACGTTAGGTACCGACCAGCACCACTCGTTCTGTGACTTCGAGCCCGATGATGACGTCCGGCTCGGCGCATGCAATCGACTATTGCCATTGAGCCATCCGGAGCGCGCTATGGCCTCGGCCTCACGCCTCTCCTTCCACCACCGGTTTTAGAATGCAGTTCTAGGGTGAGAATGGGTAACATAGAGCAAATTGCACAAATGGCAGAGGGAAGATATAGCCATGTGCGGATCCGCCATTTGCAGCGACCTTCCCCTCGGTGATTTTTGGATCCCTCCAAAATCTCTCTTGGTCCCCCCTGTCCCCACGGTCGTAGCGCCGTAACAGCTTCTCGATGTCGTGGATTTGAACCGGCGATTGGACTTTTGACGTCGTGTTGAATATAACTTCATACGAAGCCTTGAGATTGGTGCTTAAGACTTTGGCGGTGAGATATTATATGACTGCTGTCGAGGTTTCTAGGACCAGGTCAATATCGGGAGGTTAGGAAAAACTGACAAGTTGCAATACCTGGTTCAGTATTTAATGAGCCATTTGATGACGAAAGGCTTCCCCGAAGCGAAGGGGAGACTGTGGGCGAAGGAGCCTGCGGCTCGGACATTTGGTATCGACTCACCACAGTCGACGGGTTGCTGCGGAGAGGGTCGCGTTCCTGGAACCTTAGGCTAGACCTAGAACGGAATTCCATTGTATCGCGAAGCTGTGAGAGCAAGCTCCTTTTCTGGGTATTCAGGTTCTCACTACCAAGATAGTTGGCCGGCGACAATAAGAATGGTGATAATGATGGATTAGATGAGGATGATGAGGATGACGATGAGGGTGACGATGAGGGTGACGATGATGAGAATAGAGACTTAAATAAAGGGAGTACTAGATCTACAACCTTGCGATATTTACCTGAAGGTGTCTCTAAAGTCCCTTAAATCACAATTTGCGTTACTAGCTATGCACTTCAATATGCCGCCAAATATTGAGATGAAAATTTAGTTATTAGGTGACCAAATCTGCTAGGTCGCCGAAAACGGCACAATTGAACGTTGCAGCATGTCCCCCCCGTGCCATGCGCATGTTTTTCTCGTTCTCCCATAGCCTAAGAATGCCTGCATCTCCTGATGCACTTAATCGTCCTGATAGATGAGACTTTCAAGTTGTTAATCATGTTCTCGGGTGGATGATGAGGAACCTACGTGCCAAAGGCTGGTAATATCGCAGTTCCGGCACCATCGTCACCGAGGCTATTACCGCCATCACGACCTTTTGCCCCAGCCCCACGACGCTTACCCGCGGGACGATGGAATATACGGCTACCAAGGTACGGCGGCGCGTCTGAACAGCAGCCACACGTGCCTCGACGTATGTTTCCTAACTGACGATTGGTGTGCCGTATTTTGGTCCCGCTCAGGCCACCACCTTGACCATCAAGGACTGTTCCTGCACGGTCACCAAGCTGTGGTGAGTGTGTGACGAACCCCCCGCGCACCGCCCTGCACCACCCACGCCCCAGATATCGCGTCGAGCTGACACAACTGTGGGCAAAGGCCGACCGGCCTCTCGTATTACAACAAGACGCTGGCTGGAGCTAGGACAAAGCCACCCGGCACCAGCTCATCCATGCTGATAGTCACGGCGAGCAGCGGCAGCAGCGGCGGCGGCAGCAGGGACGGAAGTGCTCCATTCATCTCGGGTGGCGACCAGGGCGCTATTGTCGGCAACCAAGCTTTGCATTGGGCGGTTGTCGGCGTAGGAGCAGCCTTGCTCCTCCTCCACGCATGAACTGCGCCAGCGCGCACACGCGGGCGACGGAAGCAGCCCTCCATGGGCAGCAGGTCGATAGTACTTATCTTCATCTGCACCTGGACCACCACCTCCCTCCCTTTATCTTTCCTCTTTTCTTTCCTCTTTCTTTCCTCTTTCTTTCCTCTTTCTTTCCTCTTTCTTTCCTCATTTCTTTCCTCTTGAAATGGCGAAGCGAGAAAGCTTAAGCGGAGGAAGAAACGGCGAGCACGGCAGGGACCGCCGTTTGCGGCTGGTTCGATGGGATGGGCAGGATGTAGGCGGACTGGACTTTGGCGGGATACTCCGTAGCGGCAGATCAAGGCAAAACTGAAAGCAGCAAATGCAAAACCTCACCCGTTCCCGGTCCCGCCCCAGCCAGGAAAACGTTGAAGCGAGAGCCTGACCTGTGGTTGCAAGTATCCCAACTCCTCCTGCGGCCGGCTGACATCGCCGCCGGCCCCGACCGAGAGAGAGAGAGCCGCGGAGGCTGCCTGGTGGTGCCGCTGGGGCGGGCGCTGGAGCGCCGCCGTTCGCACCGGCTGGTGGTGGTGGTGGTCCACCCCCCACGCGCGCACGCCGGCCAGTACTTGCAGCTGGGTCTGTCTGTGCGCGGCGCGACGCGAGCCCGGTCACCCTCAAGCGTGCCCACGTCAACACCAGCAGCACCTGCAGCAGCACGGAAGTTTATTATTGGTTGAAACCGGCAAGAGGTACGTCAAAGCTGAGTGCAAATCCCCCCCCCCCCCCACCTTTAGACTATTTGGGATTAGCGGTCGCCTTATGCCAAGATTGCCAGATTTTCTCTTTCTCGTCATCTCTTCCGCCGTTTCTACCTCCATTTTATCTTTTTTTCTCCACCAACTCCCTATATAAGCCTAGGTCGAGCTTACTAGGACCCGTCTCACGTAACCTTCGCGGACTCCCATATACTACTATCCTCTTTCAATATTGCCTCCGTATATCTCTATAAATAACAATGGCGGGCTCGACGATATCGGAAGAGTTAAGCAAAGCCGACCTCGATAATTTTGAAAGAAATTTCCGTCAAAGCATCCAACCCATCCTAAAGCACCGCCGAAAACGAGATAAGGAAGTCAACGCCTGGTATAACCAGCTCCTAGCCGATTTCGTCAACGGAATCATCACTATCAACGTCGATTGGAAAGCAAATACCCCCCAATCACACAATTGCTGTTACAATGATGATTGCGCTGGATCCGAAGGAGGGTGCTGTGCGCTAGACCACGGAGAAAGTCCCGGCACATCATCGGCGATGAGAACAGGGCAGATATCTACCCTACCGAGCCGCCTGTCAGTACCGCCGGGAGCCCTTGCAGCGCCTTGAAAGCGGTTAGCTAACTCAAAATACTTTGTGATAAGCGCCAACAGACGAGGAGGATGAGGGATCAACCGAAAGCCGGCCTCTGAACTGATATGCAAGAGAAGCAGAGGAGACGGGAGAATAAGGGAAAAGGGAGAAGGAGAATTAACTCCTTCAGAGCACTGTTGAACATGTAGAGTATGGCATACGTAAGAGGGGCACTGTATACCATGAACGTAGCGCAGGGAAGCCATCAACGTAGTTGATGAACGGGATGCGCTTGTCTTTGCCCACAAAGAGACACGGCTCTTCTCCAGATGCATTGAGCCCAAGTTGGACAAGTATGCCCGAGAGTTCCTTGTACCACAGTGCCGGGGAGTCTCTCGGCCCGTATAGAGCGTTCTGGAGTAGCAAAACGTGCCTAGGGACCTCGAATCCCTCGGGTAGCCCACAGTACACAGGCGTATCATGAGCTCGGTCAGCGTTCAGGAAGGGCTGATTCGACGTCCAATTGCTCGATGTCAAGGTCGAAGCGAGCAGCCACCGTCATTATTGTGCGGAATGAGCGTGCCGCGAGTGTTGCAGCCTAGGTCTGATCAAGGGATCCTTTTACTTGGAGACCCCCGCGCACCACGACGCGCGCCTTGACCTCAATGAGCCAGCCATCTGCATCGAAGTTGGGAACGAGCACGCATTTGAGCGGGAGAGGCTTAGGTTGGCTGGGATCCCTTTATAACGAGCTCGCCCGCCGCCTTTTTCATAGAGCTTCTCCATCTCTCTCTTCATACCGCCTCCATGTTGAAGGGGGATCACCTGGATCATAGATAGCCATGGCTATGCATGAAGGTAGGTGGTAAGGTTGTTTATTCAAAGAAGGAAGAAAGGAAGCTCTAAATGCCTGCAACCTCTTTTGATGGAGGTTGCAGTGCAAGAGCCCCACCTTCTCTTATGGCCTGAGCCACCCACTAGTGGCTGAGCCAGCCACCTGTGGCGGGCCCGCCACAAGCCTTCCTTGTCTATCTCTATTATTCTACACGTGCCAGTCATGTGACCCTGGATGCCTCCGTTCCGGCATCACATGTAAAGGTGCCGGGCTGGGTGATTCTGCAGCTCCTTGATGTTCTTCGGGATCTTGAAGGCGGAGACGTCATCCCTGTGCCACCTTCTTGGGCTGGGGCTTGGTACCGTTGTGTGTGCTCTGCCTCCCTCTTGGATTACTTCTGCTTGGCCATGGCGCAGAAAAAAAACTCGAGTAATTGATTTTCGTTATAAAAAGCATTTAGAAAACAAAGCCTGTGCAGTTGATTCTTATATAAATTATCAAGTTTTAATTCCTGCATTAAGAAGATTTTCTGAGAGGAGATAGCTAACTTTTGACGATCTGGATCCTCGCCAAGGGGTACGGGTGAGGCTCAAGAGGGTGAGTGGTCACACACAGTAACCAAGAGTGGATAGAGTATCAAAGAGTGTCACGATTCCCACTGGTCATGTGACAAAGTGCGGGGCAGCACCCGCCGATAGGCGCCATGCTATCTTATGTGGGGTGACACTTGTGGGCAGCTGTCACGCGCTTTGTCAGCTGCAGGAGGTTGCTCTGTGGTGCTCTATGTTGAGAAGACGGAGCACAACAGAGCACTTAGAAGTATTGCTCCGAGGTGCTCTGTGCTAGGGAGACAGAGCACAAGGGAGCACCTAAGTAGATAGTTCTATATAAGCAGTTAGGCTGAGCTCTCCTTAAGAGACTCAGCAAGTAAGCAATATACATTCACCTGCTTCATTACTTGTGAAGGCAATCTACATTGTGTGTATCAAGACTTCCATCTGCATAGTTCAAGGAGCTTACCTTCCCTACGTGACGCACCCACCCAACCCACGGCGTACCGCCTTGCAGTTCGGACACCCTGTGTGTGGATTGTAATAAATATCCTTTAATTCTGCTATTTGTTATTGGCGTTGCTATATTTTCAATGTCTACAAATGATTCAGTTTCTATTTTTTTCCTATAGAATTACAAAGTTATAGTCATATTTATTAAGTACTATTTATAGAAATTCATAGTTATCTACAATAGGAGGTTTAAGTTCTTGTTTTATTCTACTAGGTACTAGTTTATTATACGCGAATTCAGGTACAAGAAGCTTAGATGGTTTATATATAATAAATATTATAAGTGATGTAAATGATAACTTAACTTGGTGATATAAATATTATTATTTAAATTTCTCTTTCCTTATATTCAGTATTGGATTTTATTTAAGATAAGTGCAGCACCTTTTCATATATGACGCTATACCTACTATAATTACGACATTTGTGGCCATTATAGCTAAAAATTTGATATTTATTCTTTTATTGGATTTAGTTTATTACTAATAACTCTTTATCTGAATTTAATTGAACATACGGTTTATTGATAAGTTCTCTTCCTTCTTTCATAATTGGTACTGTAGTGGGTTTAACTCAATTTAGAACAAAAAGATTATTAGCATATAGTACTATTTCTCATATAGGGTTAATATTGTTAGCTTTAAGTGTTTCTAGTATAGAATCAACACAAGCTTTTTATATTCTACTTAGTACAATATTCTACTAGTAATTTGAATATTTTTATTATATTAACAACTATAGGATTTTCTTTGTACAATTATATAAGTAAAAACTCGGAGTTTAATACTTTATTAGATAAGAAAGATTTTCCTATACAACTAATTAGCCATTAAAAAGGTTATTTTTATATGAACACTGTATTGTCTTTAAGTTTAGCTATTACTATTTTTCCCTTTGTAGGTATACTTCCTTTAGTTGGTTTTTTGCTAAACAAATGGTATTAAGCGCCGCTTTAGATAATGGATATGTTTATATCTTTAATAGCTATACTTACTAGTGTAATAGGAGCTGTTCATTATTTGATCATTATAAAAGGAAATTTTTCTATTCTCCAGAGCACGAATATAAACCTTTATTAAATAACTCTTTTTTAAACCAACAAAATATAAAAACGAAGTGTTTATATTTAGCCCTTTTTCTATTACTATTTTTGTCATAACATTAATAACTCTATTATTTATATTTATGATTAAGGAATGATTAAGCATGGGTACTATACTGATACAAGCTTCATTAGTAATTAAATGCGTAGTATGACATTTTTTATTTTATTTGTATCATAATTGCTTCACTTCTTTCAGTTATTGATTTTTTTGGGGCTCCACAAAATCCTTATCAAGAAAAAAGTATAGTATATTTGAATGCGGTTTTCATAGTTTTTTTTAGGTCAAAATAGAACACAGTTTGGTGTAAAGGTTTTTATATTTGCTTTAGTTTATTTATTATTAGACTTAGAAATACCATTAACTTTTCCTTTTACAGTTAGTGAATATGTAAATAATATTTATGGGTTAATTATTATATTATAATTTATATCTATTATCACTATAGGTTTTGTATGTAAACTTGGTAAAAAAGTGCTTTAAAATAAAAAGTAGACAAACTAAAACTCTTTCTAAATTTAATCCTTCTTCTACCACAGAATACATAGGAAACAGTAAATAAATAAGTAAATGAATGAATAAATAAATAAATAAATAATTATTATTGTTTAGTCTTTATATAATTCAAACTTAAGGTTTTATTTACTATATATTATAAATTTAATTTTTATATTACTCTATAATAGCACAATATTGAGATAATGAGGTAAATGGGTTACACTTTGACTGCAAATCTTAATTAAGTAAGAGGGTCGATTCCTCCATTATCTTATACATTTTCTTTTCTTTCTTTTCTTTCTCTTTTTTTTTCTTTTTCATTTAAATTTTTTATAAGGATAGGTTAATATACGGATAAGTAAGTATTCAAGAAATTTTACTCGGTAAAAAAAAATTTTATCAGTATTTTTAATATTTTTATTTATGGTAGGTAATCATGATATTAGGCCATGGGTGGGTAGCAGTCTATTATAGAAGCGTAGCTGAGACCCTAAAGTATACTGTGAATTATCTAAGAGGATAAAAAGGAGTTTATCGCTTACTTGTAAAGTATTAATTAATTAAATAATTAGAATTATTTTTAATAAATGTACTAATGCACATCAAAGTTTCTATAAGATTTGTTATTATATCAATTAACTAATTTAAGTTGATTTAGTAATCTTTATTATCTATATATCTCTTTTTTTTACCCCCACTATCAGTGTATTCAAGAGTCATCCTTTATTAAAATTAGTAAATTCTTACCTTATCAATGCATCACAGGCTAGTAATATTAGTTACTTATGAAATTTTGGTTCTTTATTATTACTTTGTTTAATTATACAAATTATAACTAGTGTGACTTCAGCTATGCATTATAGCCCTAATGTACTAGAAGCCTTTAATTCTATAGAGCATATTATGCGTGATGTAAATAATGGGTGATTAGTTCGTTATTTACATAGTAACACGGCTTTAGCTTTCTCTTTCTTGGTCTATTTACACATAGGTAGAGGTATGTATTATGGATCATATAGAGCCCTTAGAACATTAGTTTGAGTATTAGGTACAGTCATATTTATACTTATGATTGTTACTGCTTTTCTGGGTTATTTGTTAAAATGAGTGTATGAAGTGCAACAGTTATTACTAATCTTGTAAGTGCTATCCCATGAATTGGACAAGACATTGTGCAATTCATTTGAAGAGGGTTTTCTGTAAATAATGCTACTTTAAATAGATTTTTTGCTTTACATTTTGGTTTACCTTTTATATTAGTAGCTTTAGCTCTAATGCACTTCATGACACAGCTAGTTCAAGTAATCCCTTAGGTGTTTCTGGTAATTATGATAGAGTAACATTTGCTCCTTACTACTTATTTAAAGATTTAATCACAATATTTATTTTATTTTTGTTTTAAGTTTATTTGTGGCGTTTTTACCTAATCTTTTAGGTGATAGTGATAACTATATAATGGCTAACCCTATGCAAACTCCGCCTGTTATTGTGCCAGAGTGATGTTCTTTACCTTTCTATGCCATACTTAGATCTATACCTAATGAACTATTAGGGGTTATAGCTATGCTTAGCGCTATATTAGCTATATTACTATTGCCTATAACTGATTTAGGTAGATCGAAAGGGTTTAAAACTTAGACCTTTAAGTAAATTTGCTTTAGGAGTTTTCGTAACTCCTTTCATAGAACTAGGACAATTTAGTACTATTTTATATTTTAGTTATTTTGTAGTAAATATTGAATATAATTCTTAGTTTCTTATATATTAAGCTTTGAAATTATTAATGTAATTTAAAGCGTTAAGTTATTTATGAAATCTTATATAATTCAATTTTTTATTAAAGTTCTTACTATTAATTAATACTAACGGTTAAACACTTTAAGTATCTAATTCAATGCTTTTTACCTATTCTCATTCTTATATATATGTTAAATTCAACGACGTACTTTAATAATATATTCAAAATTTAAAATGTAACTTTTTTAATGAGTTTAAATGATCTCACTTTCAACACATCTGACATTTTACTTAGCTATTTCATATATAAAACCTCTATTAAAGGAAATGTTGAATCATTTTCTTATTATATAAGTCTTTTAATTTAATATTAGTTATAATTGACTATTAGAGTTGTTTTATTTTTAATTTCATTTACTATTATATTCCTTTTCGGAGTTTCCATTTTCCTTTTCAATGTATTTTTTAATTCAATATTTTGAATGTTAAAAAATAGTTTTATACTTGTATTTAATTATATCTCTTTAATAGCTATACTATGTTGTAAATTATAACTTAACCTAAATATATTATTTTTAATTAATGTATTTCTTAATGTTGAATAGTTAACTTTAGCATTCAAATTAAAACTTAAATATTGACTTTTATTAGCATTTAGATATAAATCATTTACTATAGTCTAAATGATGTTATTAGAACATTTATATTATAACATAATATATTAGTAGTAGAACTTTAGAAATACAACCATTTCAATTTAATTATTATATACTATGGTAACAATAAAGTTGTAGTTAAATAATAAAATCTATAAGAATTGGTATTTATGCTCTTTTTGATATTTAAATAGTTTAAACCCCCTTATAGTGTATATATATACTATATAGCCTTTAAATGATTCTTCCGAAAATACGTAATATAATTTTTAATCTCTAATTCGTAAATTTACCCCGAATTACCTTTTCAAAGAGTCTTAGTTACATGATTAATTTAATTTAATATACTGTGTAGATTTAAATTTATCACGCTTATAGCTTAATTTTGAATCGGTATTAGTATTTAGAACGAATACTGAACTTTTACATTTAATAGTTTAAAGAGTAGAAAATCTTCCTTCTTTTAATAATAATCCACTTTTATATTAAGCATATTTGTTGAAAAATTTAATATAATTAATAAACTTAAAAAGTATCAAAATTTTCTTTTCATTAATTTATTTCGTCTTTCTTCTTTAACTTGATTTATTTCATTTCATTCGAAAATATCGTTTCATTGAAAGAGGGATTTTCTTCTTTGAAAGTTTAAATAACTATTATAAACTACTATTTTACGCTTAAAAATTATATAAAAGTAGAATTTATTAGTATTATTTTTTCAGTAAAAGCTCTGGTATAATTTTTAAATAGTATAGTATTTTTCAAATTATTAAAAATCTTACTACCTTTTTTACTTTATATTTATAATTTACGTTTTATAATAATGTAACGTAGTATTTTGACAATTCTTCTAAAGTTTATAATAAATATCTTTACAAAATCTAATAAATCTAGTAAATGATTTACTTTTTTAAGAGCTAGTAAATATCAATTAATCTATAATTATTCTAGTTTTCTTTATCAATTTTCTATAAGTTTCCTCTAGTTTAATGAAAAAATACAAGACTCATAAAAACTTAATAAATGTACTATTATTATTATTCTTTTGCTTTGAAGCAAACTGCTATATCATTGAAGTAAATTATAATATTCACGCCGGTTCTTGTTATTTAGACATAAATAGAGTATTTAAAGTATTTAGGTTAAATATAATATACCACTTACTATTTGTTTTATTTTCTTTGAATTTAACGTACTCGATTTAAAATGTATATTGAATTAGGTACATTATTTACCGCCATTGCTACTATTACATATTTTCTTAAATAAAATTAATATATAGTAATTTTTAATAATTTTGTTATTACATTTCCAAGGTCTCTTACCATTTTTCATTACGGAAATAGTTAAGTTAGCGATTAATATTAATAACTTTTAAATATACTTTATTAGCATTCATTATCTAGTATAGATACTTTTTCACCGTTCAATTGTATTTCAAATACCAAGTTAAAACTTTTTCCCAATTTAATATTATAATTACATCACCTTTTTATCATTATATCTTACCATTTTAACTATATTTATAGTACTTCCTAATATCCGGAAAACAAATTTTCAAAGTCGGGTTTTTCTACTTTTCTACTTTTAAAATTTATTCTCTTTTTTCATTTTCATAAAAGATATCTTTCAGGTAATTTTATTATATTAATTATACGTTATAGAGTTCTTTATATTTCATGAACTTTTTAATTTATTTATTTTAAAATCGTCCTGGCTAATCTTTTAATCAATATATAGTTATTAACACGTAATATTTCTTTCTCATACAATTCATAGCAATTCAATTTGTTTTAATAGAGGTCTACTACTAGATAGAATTAATTTTAATATAATATAATTTATTACTTATAAGATTTCGAGGTCATTTAATATTTCCTCGCTAATAATACTTATTATACTTATTTCCCAAACTTATTAATATTTTCAATATTATGTCCTCATTATCTTATTATATTTATATATCAATATTAAACTACTAGTTTTTAGGGCATTGATTATAATTTGAAGACTTTCGTTATAATGAGTAATTTAGTATATTTTTAAATATTCCGTATAATTTAAATCTATAATAGATACGTCCCTATAAAACGGGTAGTACCTATAATTATTAGAGTAAATAGAGTTATTCTATCATTAAATCATTACCTATGAAAAGTTTTTTATATCTTTATTAAAAAGGAAATTAAATAAGTATTAACAAAGTTTTCTTCGGTAATTATCGTGGTTCATTAATTTCATTAGCTGACTCTTAATAATGTATCTCTTACAACTATTATATTTTAAATTCTAATAGATTTCTCTTTATAAATATTATAAATATTGTTTTATTTTATTTTATGGTATATATAGGCCCGATATAAAACATACTACTACATAACGACTTAGAACTATTCTTTATGTTATAATAACTATTGGCCTAATAGTCCTTTTCATTATAAATATTATATAACTAAAATTTCTTTTAATAATTCGGGGGTTAATTGAATCCGCACTCTTCTTATTACTTTTCATTAAATTATCAATTATTAACTTCAATTCTATTAAAACTTTTATAAGCATTGTCTTTAAAAGCTTCTTTAACGTGCGTGATGAGCGAGCGGATCAATTTCCCACGCGACGCGACCTTCCACCTATAATCACTTTGGCTTCAATGTCTTAAAATAACACTAAACTAAGCCTCCGGGCTGCAGCCAAGACCTATTTTGTGCCTTATACCTCTACGATGCAACATACTAGCCAATTTACGCAAACTTACGGATTTAGAAGAGCACACCTCGGCTTTATTACGTAGGAGATATGGCCAACCAATTATTGCGCGAACGCGACGCGCCCCCTGTCGCGTATACGCTGGGCTCATAACTTCGTCAACGACGCTTTTTAATCGACGAACAGTTGTACCCTACATAGTTAAGCCGACATCGAGGTGCTAAACCGCGCACTCATTTTGTACACTCTTACTCAAATTAGCCTATTTGACTTTTTATCATATTAATTTATTTCCATCATTTACAAAATGTTTTAGACTATTTCTTCATTTCCGTTTTTTCATGTATTTATTGCTATTAAAAACCTCTATTTATTTACTCCTAATTTAACTTTTAATTGCAAAAGCACAAATACATCGTTTAGATGTCAACATAGAATACTCTACATTAGGTTTATAAGATGAATCGATGTTTTTTAATTCACCTTTTCATTTTACTTTAAATAAAGATCTATCAGCTCTATAGCGTTTAGTTTTTACCGTTGCACTTTTTTCTATTATTCTATTTACTTTAGGTAAAACAGCTTTTTTAAAAATGATGTCCATTATTTTTTAGTATACTGGCATTCCTATCTTTTTTTTAAAGTGTTAGTCTTTTTTCATGTTTACAATGCTAAAAGTTAAATTTTTATTATAATATTTTCCCATCAAGTTACTTAATCTATATAAAACTTCTTCTTCAAACTTATACTTATTAAGATTTAATCTTAATTTGTATTTTCTAAGAAGTATTAATTGTTTGTTTAATAAAGCTTTTGTGTATTTAACATATCAAACTAGTTTTTTTTAGATCGACTAGTATAATATTTCATACCGCCTAATTGACTATTTATAAATATTCATAATTTAAGTTTATTATAAAAGGATTCTTCTAAATGTTTCACAATTTATATGTTTTATTTCCGCTTTACTTACAAATATTTAATTAAGAGAAAAGTGTCTATATCTACGAAGTCTATATTTATTACATGAAGATTTACTATGGAAATGTGAATTAAAATAATCTATTAATGAATTAATACTCATATCATAAATAGGTAGATTTTTTACATTGTTATGATTGAAAACATAAATACTATTCTTTCACTCTTTTAGAAATAGGAGGAAAATACTTAGTATTTCCTACTGCTAAATTTTTTATGTTAAAAGGTATCAATTTAAAAATCTTTTTAAAAATCTTTTTAATATACTTGTTAAAAAAGTTTTTTTTTACTGTTTGGCTTAATATTTATACTAGTGTCAGTATTTATATTTATATTATTATTTCATTTTGTTTTTATTTTCAGGTTTATTTCTTTACATATTCAAATAGACAATCCAAAAAGAAAGTTGGGTATTATTATTAGCATTACTCACCTTATAGTCGTTGAACGGTTTCATTTTTTATATATTATGCTATGATAAATTTCGCTTCAAATTTACTGAAATTAATAAAAGTAGTTTTTGAAATTAACCTAATATATTCTCAATGATTTTTAGAACAAGCTTTAATATTAGCTGTCTCTAAGATATTGAAGGACAAACATCCTTAGCGTAGCTTTTCCAAAAACCCAAGATCTTTCCTTTTTGTATCTTGTGATCTTATGTTATGCCCTGCTTACGCGACTATAAGATTTGTTATTATAATGCGTATCGATTATAAATTTAAGAATATCGTATTATAATGGTACTGGTCTACTTTGTATTATTAATCAATTTAAGAACGGTAAAAAACAGTAATTATAGTAGTTAAAAAACTATTAGATAATAAACAATTAAAATGAGAATATATTTCGACTTGGAATTGTATTTTATCAATAATGAGTTTAGAGTTTAAAAGTTGAGGTTAGAGAAGTTTTGTGCCGGGTATTGAATTATTATATAAAGTATTATTCGATTATAAAATCAAACTCAATCAGGGCATTGAAATATATTTCTATAAAAAATCTATTACTTTAACCCTAAATAAAATGAGGCGTTGAAGGAACATATTAAACAATATAAATCGGCTAGGTTATTTAGAAATTCATAGTTACGAACGGTATATTTAACTACTCCGTGCGAAAGAAATTAAGGAGTTCCGGCTTATTATTAATTATTCAAGGTTTACTAACAAAAGTATGAAAGACTGGTACTTACTGCTCGTATTTAACGAAGTACGCAATCTTTGAAACGGCGCTAAGTAGTTTACTATCACGATCCTCATTGGAGGAAGCTGTGGGGCTAACAGGAGCACATGCGGGGGACTCCGCATGAGCTGGCGCACGGACCACGTGGCCCCCCCTACTCGAGGATGGCCCCTCGGGGGGCCACCATGATGTATATAAACAAGAGAGCTGAAGAGCCTTTGTGGTTCTTCAGCTGTAGACAGTTAAGTCTTTGCAATTGAACCGTGATTCAGCAAGCGATCTATTTACTCTTTGATACTCTACCCACTCTTGGTTACTGTGTGTGACTACTCACCCCCTTGAGCCTCACCCCATACTCCTTGACGAGGATCCAGATCGTCACATTTACCTGGCTTAATATATCTTTTAAATTTGGGTATTTTAAATTTGGGTAATAACGTTAGAATTAAAGAATACGATGAATATAAAACTATATCTTGTATTCGGCGCGAGTACTTCGAATACCTATAGAGTTAATGAGTATCACAGCTACCTTTTAGATAATATATTAAAATAGTAATTAAACTAGTACTTTATAGTTTATTTAAGCAATATATTAATATATTTTCAAATAAAAGAGGGGCATTAAAAATACTTATATTAAGTATTAAAAACATAGAAACATAAAAAATAAAAGTCCTTTAATTAATTGGAAAAGAAGTTGATTTCCTATATAGAAAATAATATATTCGAAATCTTTCATTAAACGAGCTGAGAGAATGTATACATTCTTTACAACATCTTCAATAATGAAGAAAATATACTGATTAGTTATGGTAGATCTCATTATTAAATTGCCTAAATTTTAAAACCCCGTTTTTAATATAAATTGTAATTTAATTCAATCAATCAATCGTAAATTATCTTATAAAATAGTCCTACTCCTTCAAATGAAAAGCCTTATATAGCGGAATCACTTACAAAGCTTCATTACAAGTTAGTATATTCATATAAGTAACTAATATTATTTTGGACTGCGATAAGTAACTAATATCTAAGCTCGAATAAATATTCATAACCAAATTCGGTACGAATTATTCACTCTTAGTAATTGTAAATATAGATAAATAGAATGTATTAATTAAAGTGTTAAACAATAGTTTAATATATGTTAACTATAAATTGGAAAATCAAGTTAAATTACTACCCGCAATGTAATATAATTACTATATTTGTATAGTAGAAAATACGAAAATAATACTCCATTTTAGTACGCATATTTTTAAAATAAATCATAAGCTTAAGAAAAAGAGTAAAGTCCCAGGTAAACTCCAAAGATTTATATATTTAATATAAAGAAAAATTAGAAAAAATCTAATAATGAAAATAGACCTACTGTCACGATTCTAATTAAAGGAATCCAGGTGCCTCAAGCGCATAATGTCACGATTTCCATCTGCAGGCATTGTCACAAGAAAGAGGGGTCAGGGCGCTCCAATTGGTTGGGGTAGCCAACCAATCAGGAGGGGCCCGGGGCCCGATCGCTTTCAGTCCGGGCCTCGGACCAAGGCCCGGAGCAAACACAGATGAGGTTCGGGCCCAGTAACGGACACTCATTAAAGTTCTCTATATAAACAAACTAGGTCGAGCCTCCCTTATGGAGCTCGACAAGTAAGCAATACACATTCATCTGCTTCATTACTTGTGAAGGCAATCTACATTGTGTGTATCAAGACTTCCATCTACGTTGTTCAAGGAGCTTACCTTCCCTACGTGACACACCCACCCAACCCACGGCGTACCGCCTTGCAGTTCAGACACCCTGTGTGTGGATTGTAATACATAAGCAGACAGGACCTGCATGTCACGGACCACTAAGCGCTCTGGGGGCTTTGATTTATAGTCTATACAAGTACTTCGGACACTCCGGTAGCTATCAACCAACAAGTAGTCTTTGCAATTGAATGGGGTTTAGCAAAAGATTTATTTGTGTGACTCTCACTTCCTTGAACCTCACCCAACTAAGAGACGGAGCATCTAGGCCGTCACATTTACTACGATTAATATAGGGTCGAAGGGCCTCCCTTATAAAAAGTCTTTCTTTTAATAAAACTCATATGAATTAAGGGACCAAATAATTACCCAATGCATTTTAAAAAGATCAGACTATTGAAATTATCGAAGAGGTTGCAACTTTGAATTACGAATTCCAATTCCTAAATATTATAAAAACACGTTTAAAGGTTTTCTAGAAATATTTGTACTCTTAGAACTCATATTAAATAACACTAAGTTTAATATATATGCGGAGATAAAGAATAATGAGGGGCAGTTCGATATTAAAGAGATATTAAGTTCTAAACGTAAAGGGTATAAAAGAATATATTATCTCGTCAAATGATTAAAGAACCTGAACGCTAATACGAATTAAAATCGGCCACAAATATTATAGAGATAGAAACGTGTCGACGATTTATCAAATTAAATACTCGGCAAATAAGATATAATATAAAAACTAACTACGTTATCATTATATTAAAAGCTTAGAAATTTCATTTATGAGAAATTAAAAATGTTCACAAAGAAAATTAACAATATTAATTACGAAAGAGAAATTAACATAAGTTGGAGATAGGAAACCCTAAACTTTTAAAAAAAGGAAAGATCGAACGAGTTCCAGTTAAAATCTACTGTATTTTTACTTTTGTTTTAATTTAATAGTTCATTCGGTTTGGGGAGCTATAATATAAAAAATACATTTCTCTAAAGGAACCAATGTAACGAATACTTTTTTAAAACGTTTTATAAATACCTGTATAAAATAATTTCGCTTTTTCGAAAATTAAAGAATTAACTACTGCATGAATTAAGAAGAAGGCATATGAATAATAAGATGAATAATAGGTATTAAGCGAGAAAGTGATATTGATATTATAATTGGGAGTATTTACGTTGAATAAAAGCTATCATTCTAGACATTATTAGTATTATAGTACGATAGAAATAAGGCGAATAAGCGGATATTTTGTCGCTTAAGAAGGAGACTTCGGTATTTTATTTTATATAAGGTTGACATAATATAATATAATAAAATCTATCCCTCCCATTTAATTTTTTATTATATCGTCCTTACCTAATAAATATAGTTATAATAAACCTTTAATTCTTAAGTTATATTAGACTCCTTTCAATAACTGATATAAGAGAGACAATAGTCAATCTTACGATGAATTATTAGAAGGAGTATAATAATTGCTATTAGGTGATTCTATTCTAAATAGAAACTTCGAACATGTCCCATTAATTCGAGGCAGGTTCCGAAAGTTACATGAGAATACTCCAAATATTAATTTTGATAGCTTCTATACGGTAAGCGAATGCTATAAAGACAGTACTTTAACAGTTGAAAAAATCAATTACGAAAAATATTGTTAACAACATATATTCTTTTGATATCGGCCTGTGGACTTATAATAAACTCGTAATTTAACGATGTTTTTATAATATGAATAATTAACCGTGGAATATTAGCGAAAATTTTATTTCTGTTTGTTTGCTAGTATGCCCTAAAAGGCCTATAATTATAGTGCCAGTACAAAGTTATTACAGTGTGTAGTACACTACTGCAACAGGCGCTTGCGGAAGCTAAGGGGTTGGAATAGGCTCGTTATATGGCAGGGCCAAGGGAAGCAAGAAGAACAACGTTACAGTGGACAAAGCACTATAAAACAATGTACTCAGTAGTGTAGGCCGCTATAAGATAGGGCGAGAGCACTGTAGTGTAAGGAAGAGCAACCCAAGCACTTGCACACGCGCACCCTGTGCGCGCCCACCACCTATCGACAACTAGCCCAGCCATCGCCAGCTATGACGATCTAGACCCTCGTCAAGGGGTATGGGGTGAGGCTCAAGGGGGTGAGTGGTCACACACAGTAACCAAGAGTGGGTAGAGTATCAAAGAGTAAATAGATCGCTTGCTGAATCACGGTTCAATTGCAAAGACTTAACTGTCTACAGCTGAAGAACCACAAAGGCTCTTCAGCTCTCTTGTTTATATACATCATGGTGGCCCCCCGAGGGGCCATCCTCGAGTAGGGGGGGCCACGTGGTCCGTGCGTCAGCTCATGCGGAGTCCCCCGCATGTGCTCCTGTTAGCCCCATAGCTTCCTCTAATGAGAATCGTAACATAAACTTATAAGGTTTATTCGGAAGTTATAATTATTAACGGCTTACCTATTATCTTTATATTAAAGAAGGACGAGCTCCGACTCGTTTATCGACTACCGAAGGCAGAGAAACTATTAAAACCGCTACTTACTAGCATTATTTCATGAAATACGCGATGGTTTAAACGGCGTTAGTTAGTTTACTCGGTTTAATATACCTTTCGGTTTTGGGTACGTTAGAATTAAAGAAGAAAACAAATAGAAACGGTAGTTCGTACTCGGCGAAGGTATTTCGAATATTAAGTTACACATATAAAGTTAACGAATACCCCAACTCCTTTCTAAGATGTAATAGAAGATACGTTAAAATAATAGTTAGATTAATATATTATAATCTCATTAAAAGCGTTATAAAACAATCGCTTATTAATTTATCTAAAGAAAAGCGAGTTCTACATATAAAAAAACCCTATTCAAAAAATTCTTATTAAACTAAGAAAAGGTTATATAAAACCTAAACACCTCGAAACAATAAAAGACTAGTCTATCTATATTACAAATTTTTAAAAAGTTAAAGGTTTGTCACCCTGTGCGTGGATTGTAATAAGGTTTTATTAAATTCATCAGTTTTTACTAAATGTTTATTAAAATACTCGGCGGGATCGCGACACTTTATGTTATTTTATAAAAGAGTAAAAAATACTATAAATTTAGACTAACGAATACTAATAAACCTTCTAGTAATTAAAAGATACTATATTAGAGCCTACACTTTGACCTCTCAACTTAAGAAGACCATTTGAACTAGGGGTAAATGTCACGATTCCCATTGGTCACGTGGCGAAGTGCGGGCCGACACCTGCCGGCAGGTGTCGCACAGTCTTAGCAGCTGAAAGACGTTGCTCTATGGTGCTCTGTGCCAAGAGGACAAGAGCACAGGGGAGCACTTGGAGTATACTGCTCTTGGTGCTCTGTGCCAAGAGGACAGAGCACAGGGGAGCACTTGGAGTATACTGCTCCGTGGTGCTCTGTGCCAAGAAGACAGAGCGCAAGAGAGCACTCGAGTAGACAGTTCTATATAAGCAGCCAGGCTAAGCTCTCCCTAAGAGACTCAGCAAGTAAGCAATACACATTCATCTGCTTATTACTTGTGAAGGCAATCCACATCGTGACTACCACCAGCATTGTTCAAGGAGCTTACCTTCCCTACGTGACGCATCCACTCAACCCCCGGCGTACCGCCTTACAGTTCAGACACCCTATGTGTGTGGATTATAATAGTAAATACGTCGATCTATATATAATCGGCGGAATACAAAAATGGAGAGACGAAAATAATAAAGTCTACCTATATAGGTTCTTTTGGTATAGACTCTTAAGAGCCGAACTTAACTAGAATATACTGGAGAAGGAATTTAAATTAGTTATCTAAACATTTAAGAATAAATACCCTACTTCATTTAATAAGATAAAAGAACCCGTAATAGTTAGATTTAATTATTAGAATTTATGATACTAGGCTAAAAAATAGAAATTAAACTGAAAGTAGGCTAAATAAGTAGAATTATCAATATTATTCAATTTACAATTAAGCACATTAAGGGTACGAATAGCGGACCTAGATCATAGATAGCCATGGCTATGCATGAAGGTAGGTGGTAAGGTTGTTGATTGTGTACAAAAGGGGATAAAGCCTAGTGGAGCCCGGCAAGGATCACGGGCCAATCAGGGCCGTGCTCTGTGGGCTCTCCAACAGAGCACACAGAGCAAGATGCGACATATATAAACAGATAGGCCGAGCTCTCCTTACGAGACTCGGCAAGTGAGCAATACACATTCATCTGCTTCATTGCTTGTGAAGGCAATTCACCTTTATGTACCAGACAATTCCCCCTCCAGGCGTCCCGCCTTGCAGATTCAGACATTCCGTGTGTGGGGCTTGGTGCCACATTGTGGCGCCGAGGTCCTGGCCGGCTGGCGATGGCTGGGCTAGTTGTCGACAGGTGGTGGGCGCGCATAGGGTGCGCCTGTGCAAGTGCTTAGGGTGCTCTTCCTTACAGTTGATATGGAGGTGTTTGTAACAAACCACCTCGTGAATCGTTACTAGATGCATTTCTAGATAGAGGTTAGGTAAGTAAGTGTTATTATTATTATTATTATTATTATTATTATTATTATTATTATTATTATTATTATTATTATTATTATTATTATTATTATTATTATTATTATTATTATTATTATTATTATTATTATTATTATTATTCACTTTAGTTAGGCTAGCTATCGCGGACGAGTGGAAGAGGAAATGCAATGGTCTAGTTAGCGAGAGGGAATAAATACCTTAAGTACTTAAGATATATAAGTGAGAATATATAGAGAGAGAGAGGGGGGGGGGGTTAGCTTCCCCGCCGCGCTTGAATGTATATTCTCATCCTAATTAGTTATATTGAGCCTTATTATTATTAGCCGTTAAGGATAATGTTTTTATTATTTATTAATATTAATGCTATTGAAGTCGGCGACCTTATTAGGGTTGGGAATTATATTAAGTAGTAAAATAGTGTCTCCAGTCGACGGATTAAAATAATAAGTTTTGTAGTTTCTTTCACGTGAATTTTTTAATTGAAGTTGTACACATTAACTTTTCAGCATGGAATCTTAAGACCCTCTCTCTGTAAAGTTCAACTAAAGGATGACTTTTTTATAATTTCTTTTTCGAGCCCTTTATTCTACGTCGAGTCAATAAACTTCTGCCCCTTTCGCGCTCCCTTTTCGTTTGTTTGAATGACATGGGAACGATGGGCATAACTTTCAATGTCTAGCGACGCCTAAAGAATAGAATATGGAAGGCGACAACAACATAAGCCAAGTGAGGACAAAACAAGATTTATAAATCTGGTTTCAATGTTGCTTCCGAGGTATCTTTTTTCTATGTAGCGTATTGGCGCAATGATTATTATAGTCTAGACATAATCCCCCTGGTTGTTTTCCGTAGCCACCTATCGAACGCTTGCGCAATGCGAGCAAAATGAAGACATGTAGGTTGCTACTCCCCTGTCCCTTTGCCCTTCTTTCTCTTATATACAGAAGATATGGGTTTGTTGTGAATTCTTTTTTATATTCTCTTTTCCCTACTCAATCCTCCCGATCATCAGGCTCTCCACCATACCACTTGTGGATATGGCTAACTGTGCCTTCTCAACTTCCTTGGACACTTTCCCGCACAACGACCGGAACTGATCTGCGAGCTCTGAGCTCCCGCCCACGTATTGGCTGTATATGTCCAACAGGTGGAAGCCCACGTCGACGCACACACTCACATAGCGTGGATCTGCGATGTACTTGGCCGCCCACCTAAGCAGCGGAAGCACAGTAACCTCGTCACGGCCCTCGAGCGCCTCGCCTAGCGCAGACCGATGGCGCAACGCTATAAGGACGGTCAGTGCCACCACTGGCTGGTATTCAGGTCGCGACATGTCGATGACCTCGTCAAGCGACGGCGTACCGCCCTTGCCGAAAGTCCCGCTGCCATTGCTTTAGCTTGACTCTCCGCGCGCGGCCGCCTGCTGAGTTGGTCGTCTCGGTAGGAATGATGACATATATACTCTCGCCCAGCATGGCCATTGTCTTGCTTGACACGGCCTTGCGCTTCAGCTTGGCCCTTTTTGCGTCGAGCTTGTCCAGCGCTTTCGAGCCAATGTCCCGCGCAGCTTCCTTGGCAGCGCGGTCCCTCGCCTTGTCAGCAGCTGACCCGGAAAGCTGCGTCCGCAGAGAGAGCATACTAGACTGCATACCTACTGCTAGGTGGCGGTCCTCTTGCGTCGCGCTAGCAGAGATCACGGCAATGAACAGGATGGGGCTGGGGTACTTGGAGCCCGACGCAACGTTCCAGCCTGATGTTTCAAAGACTTTGACGTGCCTATCCAGATTGCCGCTGACCACGCGCGTTTCATTGGAGGCGAGGGAGAGACATGTGACTGTCTTTTGGTGGTTTGTGATGAGGCGAAGAGGCTTAGCAGCCACGAGATCGAGGACGGAGATGGCGTTGCCGGCAGCGGCCAAGAGCGTTGTGCCCGATGGCATGGGGAGCACGTCTTCGACAGGACCCTCGTGCTTGAATGTAAGGACGGAGCCGCCGGGGGCTCTGGCGTCCCAGAACCGGAGTCTCGTCGTAGGAGCCCGAGACCAGAAGATTGCTGTTCCCGCCGGGCATGAAGGCGCCGAAGCGCACGTAATCGGAGTGGCCAGTGAGCATGCGACTGGGGTTGTTGGACGGGAGATCCCACAGGCGGACCGTCTTGTCGTCACTGGCGCTCATGAGGGTGGTCAACTCGGTGGGCGACCACTTCGTAACCCACACGGGCTGCTTGTGAACGTGCCATGTCTTCAGGACCACGACCCTTGTGCCACCGCCCACGTCGAAGACCTGCATCTTGCCCGTGCCCTCGCCGGCCACCAGCACGCGGCCATCGGCCCTGATCTCGCCGCAATGGGCCTCGCTGTCGAAGCGGCCGATGGTCTTGAGAGGCTCGCGCTTTGGTATGGAGTAAGATTTCGACACGGGGGCCTGAGGTGGCGGCGAAGAGGTCGTTGGCTTTGGAGGCGGCGACGAGCGAGTTGGACGTGGTCGGGCTGGAGGCGGCGGGGAAGCTGATGTGCGAGATGGGCCATGACGCTGTCGACGTGTGCGATTTACCCAACCAAGTGGGGGACAGAAAAAATAGGACACTAAGCCACACTCGGACCGCACCACCACACTAGCCGCCGGGTATTGACTTCGCTATTTGTTTTGTTTGTATTTATAATTTCATCTTGGTATGACTGTTTATTGCACTCTCGGAATCGGATGCATTGCCCTCTGCTGCTGAAATGTCTCGCTCTGGCGCTCAGCCAATTGACAAGCTGCGCTCTCCCCCAACTTCTGATTGGCCACTCAACAAGGCGCCGCCATTGGCTGGCTCCTCCCGCGCCCAGCATGCCCTGTCCCGTCCCCCCTACCATGGACGGCCGGCCCTAGGAGCAGCACCAGCACTAGCAAGTCGCCCGCCACTTGGGGAGCCTCCAAACTTCCCTTCATCCCGTCAAATAAAGAAAATTTGGAAGGAATTATCGCGGGTATTATGAGTGACAGCGTAGCGGCAGGCGGTGGCGCCTTCCTCGCCTCTGCCCTTAGCGATCTTTTCTCATCCGAACCTCAGCTTGCGTCTGCAGTCGCTTGCCAACCCACCCGACTTCCTTTCCTTTCGACTTTTGCGCGCGCTGCTTCGAAGTTTCTGTTTTCGCACGGTAACAACAACAACACGAACCAGAATCGGACCATAGTCCGAGTCGGCCACGTCCCAGACATCACCTTCGTGGGCCGGCTGGGGGCGGACGACCGGGGGCGGTCTTGCAGAGCCGGTCGCGACGGTCGGTGCCGGTGCCGTGGCCGGCTTCTTGGTGCGAGTGGGGAGAGTCATGGTGGCCATGGGAGGGGAGGACGGGCGGGCGTGTGGCTGTTTTGGCGGGCAGAGCGAGGGAGAGCCGGGTTATCTAAAAGGAATGCAGTCGGTCGGTTCGCAAGGCTCGAGTCGGATGCGGAAGCCACATCGAGCACGCCAAGCGCTCGGGAGAGGCATGAGAGCACGCCAGTGTTCAGGGGAGGTAGGACACATGGCCCTCGGCGGCCTGACGAGCGGATCCCAGTCCCGGTGGCTGGTGGCCGTGTGGTGGCGGGGTATCGCGTTCTCCCAGATGGACACCCTCCTCAGCTCCTGCTTCCTGGCGACCACGTGCCGAAACAGGAGGCGGCGACCTCGGTCCTGGTCCTGGGGCGTGCGGCTGCCGGTGACCTCGCGCTAGGGCTCGTAAACGATGCCCTCGAGGCTCGTTAGGCTGAGGAGCAGAGGCGCCAGAGCGTCGGCGATGGAGAAGGCTCGGTAGTACTGGCGGCGAACCATGAGAGTGGTGACTGCGCCGACGCTGGGGAGGAGGGCGTCCGAGGCCCGGAGGGTCAGCCGTCGGAAGTTTGCTTCTTCGGCAAAGCCCTGCCAGTCGCGGCTGACGCGCGCATGCGTCGACCATCGGGTCTCCTGGTCCGCTCGGTGCAGATGCTGCAAGCACTCCAGCACCTGCAGTCGCAGTTCGGGTGAGAGACGTGCTCAGCCCGCCCCTATCGAGGTTGCGGCAGATGGGAGGCTGTCGTTGGTCATGGCTTCATCCATGTCCATATGGGGTCGCCATCCTGCCCGGCTGCGTCACCCGCTCATCATATACATATACATGATGCAGGTGCCCGGTACTAGCCTCTATGACGTCCCACAGACCCCCGATGCGGTTAGCGAGCGCACCTGGCTTGTGTTCTGGTTGGGTTCCACACGGGCACCCCGTTATATGCCGGCTCATCATGGCCCCCGGCAAGCAGCCAAACGAAGGGGTGTGCCTTGCCTTCTCTGGCCGTCATGGTGACGTGTGTGGGGGGCGAGCAGTCATGTTTCCGGACAGTACCTCGTCCTAACCGTTCCGGCCCTCCTGCAGCAGCTGGCATCGCCGCATCCGGATGGAGAGCCGCCCGTTTTGGGCTTCATTCGGACCGACACGCCTAGGGGGGGCATAAAAGCATCGCAGATACTAGACCAAAATTGCACCTTTAGATCGTTCCACTGTCCGCATTCCACCCGCTGGTGGCATGATGCTGCTTTAGGCCCATATGGACATGCCACAGCGCTCTCCCTCTGCCAACTTCTCGGCCTTCATCGATTTCCGTCTTCTCGTCGTGTGCCAAAGAAGTCGTGTCATCCCGAAGCCCAGAACTCGACATGGTTTGGAGCGAGAGGACCACCACCTCCGAGCCGAGTGCCCCTTTTCAATGGTGGTCGAGAGCGGAATGAAGGAGAAGAAAGACAAGGGCACCGACTGGGACTTTGCCAAAGGAAGCGACGTGCGCCCGATGCTGCTGCTGCTGCAATGATTGCTGGCCATGATAAAGCTCGTGAAGGTACAGGAGCGGCTGTAGGAATGGCGATTGTTGACTCGCTGCCGTAGTTCAGCGTTGCCATGACCGATCTCCCATTCTCCTTTCTCTGGCTGCGTGCCGTGCAATGGGGCAGCGGCGATCTTGACGTTGACGGACCGTATCGGACTTTATGGGGACTTGCTATAAAATAGAAAAATCGGTATGTTAACCAAGTTGTGTGGGATGGGGACTTGGGTCCGCGAAAATAGACCGCCATTCCACGGCACTCCATGAAATGCTCGTTATTGGAAGCCACATACTTGCTGAATCGGCATCTATGGAATGTTTATTATCAATAGCGAAGGCGTTCCTAGGTTAGGCTCACGTTATTAATACGAAAGTCTTACCTGGCCGTCGTCCTCAACCTCTTCGTTGCAATCAGGCACCATTCGTTTAGCCCTCCCACCGTTAATGACTCTGTGAAGAAGGTTGTATCACGCGCTATAACACCGCAACGGATCCCGCCGAGCCTCCATCGTCATCCCGTTTGCCTGCCTTTGGTATTATGAGATTTGGTCGGGTGCTGGACTATGTGATGCGCATGCTGCCGCGGCCGAGCTGGTAGAGAGCTAGGGTAACAGCAATGTGTAAAGATTAGCTCTATACAAAAGTTTCAAATATCGTTGACTTCAGTTCAGTGTAAGGAGAGTGTGTGTACAACTATCGAGACTCCCCAAGCGAGAGGGCCTGGACGCTCCGCAGCGCGTCGAAGTCTCTGACACCTATCCAAATGGCTTCGAAGCTGAAACAGTAGGCACGATTAGGACTCTTGATAATTCCGCTATGTGTCACGGTCTGGGTCTGGTTAGGTCTTGCCCGCCAATACGTACGTTTGCTACAAACCTCACCACTCACCGCTTACCACTTATTGTTAACTCTTTGGTCTCTTCAGCAAATCCTATCCATTCGTCTGCTAACTGTTAATATTACTGCCGCCACCCCGACCAACTTTCCGACCAACTCCTCAAATGACCGACCACTGATCGTGTATGCCTACGCCGAATCCCCCGCGCGGCAGAACTCAGACTTTTTCTTGAGCCAGGGCCTGCACGGCGGGGCCGACTTTATCTTCATCTTCAATGGGCAACTCTAATATGAGCGACCTCGTACCCGTCCTCCCACACATCCGCATCGCCAAACGGAATAACACATGCTTTGACCTGGGCGCTATCGGGCAGGTGCTCCGTACCAATTTACAAGCGTTTCATCACTATGAATGCGAATATCCGCGGGCCCTTCCTCCCTTACTGGGCCTCTTTTGCCTGTTGGTTCGACCTGTTCTTGAATAAGGTGACCTCTGTCAATAAGGTGTCCTCTCTCCCCTCCCCGTGGCTGCCCTAGGGTCTTCGCTTACGTACTTTATTTCCAGCTCGTTGGCATGACGCTCAATTGCAAGCCTCGGCCCCACGTCCAATCCATGATCCTTGCGACTGACTACGTTGGCATGGCTCTCCTGCTCGACCCACTGCTAACAACAACTCCCCAAGACGACGCATACGGAGGGAAGGAGGATCCTGCCGGGCTGTCGGGCTGCTATGACGATTGGCGCAAAGCCGTACATGCCGAGATTGACACGACAGCCCTGATCACCGGCGCCGCTACAAGGTGGACGCAATGATGACCTCGCTGCATTCGGAACAGGGCGCCGAAGATTACTGTCGCAGTTATCTAAACGCGGGCGACCCGTTCTAGAATAATGCCCATCATGGCATAAACCTCCACCCTTACGGCATATTTTTACAATAACTAACCGAGACATCGACCCCATCATGTACGTCTCCTCACAAAGTAGCATTTGAAGAATAGGTTGGGAAGCGAAAATGCAGGCGTTCATGGGAGGTGATAGCGTTAATCTAGACACAATATCTTTCGACCGGGCGTCGGTTGTTTCGGGAGGTGATAGCCATATAGAGTCCCGGCTATACATTGCTCATCACTTCAGCGCAGAGAGTAGGGTCTCGAATCTTGCCAATTTACACAGCAAACAATATCAATCCGCCAGCAAGGGAACTGTTTAGGGTATAAGGTTATACTTAGGGCTTGCAATTTGAATTTCATTTCTCACCTGAAGGTCAACTATGCGAGAGGGAGGAGAAGATTAGGTGGCGATATTGCTTGCAGCTGTGGTATTCCGTGGAGGCGCATAATTTATGGCGCCCCGCTCACTACGTAGCACATGATACTATTTGAGCTCGAAAGGCCCAGACTTGGGGAGCTTAGCAGCGAGGATATATTGCACTGAAAAGAGAACCCCACAGAACTGGTATCCAAGCAAGGTACCCATCAAGCCAAGAATGAACCAGGAGCCGACGCGCCAGGAACTGCTCGGCGCAAGCAGTGATGAGTGGAAAACGACGTACAACGCAGGCCCGCATATGTCGGAGTGTGCTGGCAATATGCAACTGTCCTGCGAGGACCTAAGCCACCCCGAACGTTTGAGAAGAGAGGTTCCAGCAGAACCTGATACAGCCCGATGATTTCAAACCTGGTGGCCATTACTACGATACGTGGCATTCTTTAACCGGGACATGCACATCTTTTGCCATCAAGGTCGCATCGAATCTCGAAAATCAATTCTCGGAGCACACCACGTCGCACGCTGTGACAACACTCACATCGTCATTGACGCCAGATCTGACATCGGTATCAAGGTGCACGAAGATTTCCAGTACACAGGAGAAGACAGTACCGTAATACAAGAATCCTAGACAGATGCGCAGTTCAGGGACAGTCAATCCAGGGAGGCCGTCGACCGTATTGCAACTCACAAAGCCTTAGCAGCCTGCTTCGAACAATTTGCAGATTATGCGGCTCTCATCTTCGCATTCAGGTATGTACGTCAGTGCTCTATTACTATCGACATTGAATCAAAGGAACGGGTGATAATTGACCGGCGGTGGCCAGGTCCATCGAATATAATGATGATAGCACATGGCTCCCAAAGTACCATGGGATGATCAGGTGGAGGATTGCGAGCCATCGCATAGAATTAACCCCGGACCTATCTAATAGACGTCAGGGGTTCTGCATAACCTTGACCGAAGAAAAGGAAACCAAGATACGCACATGGAATGCGCAGAAAACCTGGATGAATTCATTCAGAGTTGTGGTTCCTTATCACAGTGGGAAGCTGATAACATTCACCTATTTAGCAAAATCTTTGGAAGGCAGCAACCCGACTATGGGGATATCCGGTATGGACCGAGGAAGCTTTTCGACTTTCGTGCTTTTCTTTGTCTGTTTCTCTTTTCTTTCTCTTGCAACCTGGATAGTCACACAATGTACTAGTTATAGCATATTGGCTGGGTAGTAACGACGCTACTCGCCGCCCGCCCCTCTCCGCCCCTTTCCCCGTGTCAACAATGTCAGGATCGCGAGCCACGCCCGCATGTTTGAAAGCGGGCGCAACTGAGCCCGGCAGAAAGAAAAGCTAAAGAAGGAATAAAAAAAGAGCCCGCTCGAGCCGGGGCTCGAACTTTGAGCCGCTCGAAGAGAGCTTAATTGCTCAGAAGCAGCGGTTTCATTTAGAGGTCAATTAATGAAAGGTAAGTTAAATACGGCAAAGGTTGGCCGAAATCAAAGATGACTTTCTGGTGAGAGGCATGACTAGAATTAAAATACGCGGTAGAGTTGGCAACAGCGCAGCGCCGGCCGTTATTATGGGCAATAATGTTACCGATAAGACCGAGTGCTAGTATGGCGCCCTGGAAGAACTTCATCGTGATAATATCTACTCTTTCTCCTCCTTCGAATAGAAAGGGGGGGCGGGGAGGGGAGGAGGAAGGAAAGACGGAAAGGCGGAAATAAAAGTAAGGAGTACTGCCGTTTGGACTAAGCTCGTACGTACGATATTGGGGAGTCCAACATGGGCGACGGACGTCTCGAAGAGCAACCGTATTACGTTGGCTATTTATGAACAGGATGGGGAACAGTTCGTACTTTGTGGATGAGTTATGGGCGGGCGGGCGGGCGGCGGCGGCGGATATCCCCCGAGCCCTTTATTACTTCTATAGTACTTGCGCCTCTTGGCTGGCAATCTCGGCGCAACACTTTCGGTGGGGCTAGTGATTGTCTTTGCGTTCGTAAGTTAATGTGAGGGTTGTGCCGCGTCCGTGCAGGGGCATGTGTTTGTTTGTGCGTGCTTGCCAGTCTTTGCTACCAAGCCGCTCCTTATCCGGCGAGCATCTTCGGGCGCGCGTCGTCGAGAAAAGCTCGCACCTGACCCCGAACGCTTGGTGTGGTTGTGGTCTCGTCTGGTGGCTGGCCAGGGCTGGAACTTGGTTCGCTCGAAGGGGAAAAAGGCAAAGGAAAAGGAGACGGTGATGATGTCTCGCAACGGCTTCGAATCAATATATACAGTCTACTCTCGTCACCGACGGCTCGCGCCAGCATCCTGCACTAGAAGGCCTCAATATTCGCCACCGTCTCAAACATCCGGAACATGAACCGCCATGCCCTTTCGGCCTGTAGCCAGCTCGAGCGCATGTGGTGCAAGTGGGCCGTGATACCAGCGCCGGCGGAGGGAGACTTTGTTGGCGTCGCCTTTGCGCTACAGCACGGGGGACATGTCCTGTCGCTGGCTATCGTGGGGGACAAGAGGAAGAAGCTGGAGCCGTTCCAGCATCTATTGCGCCACGAGTCGCTTGAAGCGCGCAAGGAGGTCTCGGAGTTGGTGACTAGGGGTGAGGCGCTGAAAGAGGCTCTTGGCTTGTTGTGCAACTGCTGGGGGAGGCCTGGGTTTGAGAGGTCGAATGAGACCGAGTCTCCCTGGCCGGCCTCCCGCGTAGGAGGCAATATCCGCGACCCAAGATTCGACGGAGCTGTTGACGAGATCCACAAGTTTGAAAGTGGTAGCCTTCATACGTTATTCTTTGTTCTAATATGGGCTAAGATTGGCTTGGTGGCCTACACAATAAAACAAATACAAACTGCGGCCAACAGGCTAGACGCCGCCTTGGAGGCATGGGTTCCACAAAGACAGAAGGAAGGGAAATAGATACGCTCACTTGCTACGTTCCGTTTTTCGACCCTCTCCCTCGCTGTAGTACTAGTAGCTCCTATTTTAGCCTCTCAAGTCGGCGCGGGAAGCATACCCGGCACGGCTTTCTAGTCGCTGGGGATAGTCCAGTCGGCGGCCACGATGGGGAACGGGCTGAGGGCCTTACTGATGTCGTCCCACCAGACCTCGCCGAAGCGGCGGTACCACTCGACCGTGATGCGCAGGCCGTCGGTGAAGGGCGTCTTCTGGTCCTACCCGAGCTGGCGCAGCTTAGTGCCGTTGACGGCGTACCGGCGGTCGTTAAACGGGCGGTCGTGCGTATACTTGACCCAAGAGCTGAAGTCCTCGGGCGACTCGTGGGGCAGGTCCATCTCGGAGAGCAGCTTTGAGCAGAGCGCCAGGTTGCTGATCTCGTCGTAGGACCCAGCGTTGTAGATCTGACCCGGCTGCCCCTTGTGCAGAATCGTATCGAACGCGTCTGCCGCGTCACCGGCGAACAGGTACCGCCGCGTCGGCGTGCCGTCGCCGTGCAGGACCACGGGCTTGCCTCGGTTTAGCAGGCATGCGAACTTGGGGATGATTTCTGTGAGAGGTAAGTAGTTAGCATAAAACCTAAGCCATTGCCTGTAGGATGGAAAAAGGCCTAAAGAAATCCCCCCCAAAACATGTTTTCGGGGTACTGGTGCGGCTCGGAGACGTCGTTGCTCCGCACGATGATGACGGGAAGCTTGAAGCTTTCTTGGTAGGAATGGACAAGCATTTCCGCCGCTGCCTTACTTGCGGTGTAGGGATTGGTTGGCGCGAGAATGCTCGTCTCGAGAAGGTCGTCGTCCTTGACCTCGCCATACACCTCGTCGGTTGATATGTGGATGAAGCGCTTGATTCCGACCTTCTTGGCACTTTCCAGGAGCACCTGTGTCCCGTGGACGTTTGTATGAGTGAAGCCATACGAATTGCCGAAGCTGAGATCAACGTGCGACTGGGCCGCGAAGTGGAATATCGTGTCGATGTTGTGTTTCTCCAGACAGCTGACCACCTCGGGCAAGTGTGTGATGTCGCCCTGGTATAAGGTAAAGTTGAGCTTGTCGTTTAGTATCCGCGTGTTGTTGAACATTCAGATTGAAAGTCTGACGCGCTAACCAATTGCGCCACGTCGGCCAGTCTTTTTGATGCCCAATACTTGGGCTTGCTGGTCCTGCGTGGTGCGGTCTGTGACCCCTGTGGAGAGAAGAAGATCTCGTGTTGGCTGCGAACGAATACCGTGGCCAACTCTCTCAAAGCAGTCGGCCACGTGCATTACGTATTCCTACTCACATACAACTTAGTACTAAAGCCTTCTAGCAACCCACGCGTCACTTTGCCCCATCAGTTTCCGAGCTCGTGATAGAAAAGCTCAGCTCCCGGGGACCAGGCCAGCCTTTCAAAGCCCTGCTAGACGTGGGGATGCACCCGACACACACCTTCCTTCCTTCCCTCCTTTCCGTCGCCATACATTCCGCTCCGTCTCCTCTAACGGGACCTACTTCACCACCGCCAGTCCAACACAGCCCGTGTCTGGGCGCTTGAGAGCGAAAGCGAAGGCGCGATGACGCCGTTGAGTAGCCCTGAGGGGTAGATGTTTGCAGTTACAGTGCGATATATCTATCCTAAAGCCAAATCACCAGAAACGAAAGAGCCGGAAGGATGAGTGGGAAGCTGAGAGGCAAAGTAGCTAACGCCTTGTCGCTGGGTTTGACTTGTCTCGGGAGCTCTACCTACAGTAGGACACTGAATAAGACGAAACGGATCCCAATCGTTTGTCTCATGGTACGCCCGAGAAGAAAAGAAAGGAAAAGGAGAAAGAAACAAGAGATTTGTAAGAGTAAACACGCCTCTCACCCCACCCCAGAGTCCACCTCTGACCAGGCGTTTGGGAGGCCACGGCGCCTGTGCCTGACAAGTGTGGCATGGTTCTCACCCCATGGAACGGTCCTCGCCTCTGGGCGTTTCAACCGCCAGAGAGAATATGGCTTGCCATCTCAGTGCGGGGAAGTGGTACTTTAGCTCGCCTGGTCCGCCCAGAGGATGCCATCGGCAGAAATATCCAGGACACCGTTGGAAGCCGTCAGCTTGAAATGACCTTCACCAAGATGCCAACAGCCGCATCCCGCGGACTTCTTGCCGCTGCTCTCCTCTCCCTTCTGGGGAACACAGCCGCACACTCATGGCCGGAAATGACCATGCGTCTGGCACCGAACGGCACCATGGTTGGGAAACCTGGGTTTGACAGAACACATCACGTACGCGGCTCGATTCCCGAGGACGACATCGTCTGGCTTCTGCCGCCGAATGGCCGCCCGGATGGCAAGGTCATCCACCCGGATGACAAGATCGCCCGGCCCGACCAGCGGAAGCTCGACGGCTCGAGCTACAATGCCGAGTTCCCGATGCTGAACGCTGCCCCTGGAGACTTCGTGGCTCTCCTGTATACCGAAAACGGCCATGTCAGTGCAGCAGATGTTGCAAAGCCGGGGAAACCCATAAACCGGGGCACCGTCTATCTCTACGGCACCACGCAAAACGACCTTTCCAGCGCCAACCTTGCCGATATCCACTTGACATGGACAGCCGACGGTACGGGGGGTGACGGGAAGGGCAAGCTGCTCGCCACGAGAAACTACGATGATGGCCAGTGCCACGAAGCCCCACCCGCAGCCGGCGATAGGGAAGGTATCATCACCTTCCGCAAGAAAGCCTTCCCGCACTCCAACGACGCCCTCAGCTGCCAGTCCGACCTTCAGATTCCGCTGAACACCAAGATTGGCGAGGTCTTCACCGTCATCTGGGTCTGGGACTGGCCTACAATGAGCGAGCCGGGCATCGCTGTGCCTCCGGCTACCTACAATACCACCTCGACGCTAGGCGAGCCTCACGTCATCGAGCCGCAGCTCTATACCGGCGTTGTCGACGTCAAGATTGTCGATCCCTGCGACGACAGCCTCGGCGCAGTCAAGGGCCCGACCTGCGGGAATGCAAGCGGCACATTCGTCGTTAATTTTGCAATCCCCGACGACTACAGCCACGCCGGGGCCAAAGCCCAGATGCTGAACCCCTTCCTGGTCAAGGTTCCTCAGGCTGGTCTCGGTGTCAGCTCTGCCACGCCGGCCGACACGAACAGCATCCCTCTGGGCGGGCTGGTGGGGAACGCCGGGACCTTCTCTTTTCCGCTACCAGATGCCATCCTTGCGGGCGGAGGTCGACGCAAGGACCGGAGACAAGTGCGGTGAGGCGCGACTCGGCGGGCGGAGGCGTTTGCTTCGAGGACAACGTGGCTGTGGCTCTCCGGCTCGGCCTAGAAGCACACTGAGAGTGGAGGGACGAAGACGCGAGGACGGGGCACTGTCGAGCGTCGAGGGACAACCGGTGTCGGGAAAGGGGCTGTATCGGGAAAGCTGGGAAGGGTGCTGAATGGCTAAAGAGCGACCGGAGAAACCGCCGCTGTGTGCGCGGTTAGCTGACAGTAGACTGCACGGGCAGAGAACGTCGAGAGTGGTGCAGGGGAATGTACATCCATACCTGGTGGAAGATAGAATGGAAGACACTTGAAGATCTACAGAAGATGACGCAAGACAAGAAGCAGAAGACATGGCTCACGACATACCTGGTGACGTTTGTGCTGTTGCACGTACAATCTTGCTCTCATCACAGACCACGACGCGCAGTATGCTAAAAAGCATGAAATGCAGGTGATTTACTGCGCCGCCCGTATGGTCGAAGGTTCACACCCTCTGGTCGGAATTTCACTGAACAGCTGTTGTGGCAGAGACGATAGGCGAGAGAACAAAATGTCAAGGAGTACAATTTGGGTGAGAAAGGACCAGGGTGGCCACATATATTATGACCCAGGGCCCTGACAGCAGAGCAGGCGCCAACACGCTTCTCGCCTATTTCCACTACTATAACAAGGATATCTACCCATTTTCGACCGACTGCAAGGATCATGAGCTTCAGGGCTAGGAAGAGCTCGACCCGAATGCTATCAATTTGATCAAGGAGAGGAGGCGAGTCGTCTTGAATCACAGTGAGCAAATCTAGTCCCTGTGGCCATGCGGGCCAAGACAGTGGGGCTAAGCTAACGCCCTTCTCCCCTAGGGTGCTGAAGACGTCCGATTTTGCGGCATTCTGGCTTTTCGTGGCGCCCCGAGGAGCGGTGACCCTGGCGGATTCCGTGCTCGACCTGTGGCCTGGACTCTTTCCGTTTTCTTTGGGCATCTCTATCCGCATTCAAGCAGGCCTGCCCGACTAGAATAGTTGTTGTGGGCTAGGTGGAGCGGTAGGCCTGCCGTCTCGCCATGCCTGTCATGAGCAGGTCGCGCCTCTAGCGTCCTGGGGTCCCACCTACTTGCAAGGCACTGGTGGCTGCCGCCCACTCCCGCCTTTTCACCTTAGGCACTTCCCTTCTGTTCGCAACCTACGTTGTCGACGCTTGAAAATTGGAACCGATGTGGAAATGCTAGCCTCGCTGTAACACACAAATATGAGTAAGGAGGATTTGGTCTCCGAGGCCTAACGATTCCTTTCATTCCTTGCCTATGCCTGTCAAAACCACTCCTCCTTCCCCCTTACCCCCGTGTTAATTGGCTGCAATTATATGGAATGAGGCAAAACAAAAATAACGTGATGGACGCGATAATTATCCCCTAAGAGTTCAAGTGCTTTCATCGACATTTTGCTGGCACCTGCGGTCACGGGGCGAGCTCCTTAGCCGTTTCTATTGCTGGTCCGGCGATAGGCACCGTGACGTTGTCGGGAAGGACCACTTGTGCCAACACCAACAGACCCGGCCCCAGCTTGATGGCGATACTAACTCCATCTTGCCCGTCGATATCTTGCCGCACCCTCGCAGAGGTAGGCTAGAGGGAAACAAAATGTTGTAAAAGAGTGGAAGGCTTATATGTTCACTCCCGTGACGTAGGTGGCGATTTGTGACGTGAGGCGAAACGAATGACTATTGTCCAGAGGCAAAAGAGGCAGACATACATTATGTATGAACTCTTACCTGCGGTCTCCTGTGATCTGAGCCCCAGATGGTCAGATCACCTTTTCTCGTGGAATGGCTCTTTGTTGGGCTTCATTCCGTCGTCTACCTGGCATGCAGTGGAAATGCTGGCTGGCATGGATCTCTAGCTCGCCTTATTGTCAGGCGCTGACACACGCCGCCGCCCTCGACTACTGGACGGCCCTTTTAAGTTCGGCTACCGAACGAGTCCCCTCGTCCACTACAGCCAACAGCCAAAGACCTCCGGATTCTCAAGGTCCAGAGCGTGCTTGGTCCCAGCCGACAGGTATGGCAATTTTCCAATAGGGAGTGTCAATTTAATGAAGATCCGAATCCTGTTTAGATTTTGTTGTGTCTCGGTACTTGACTGGGATCTAAGGAATGGACCACTTCTGGTCGCTCACCCGCGAGTGCTGGATCCGGACCTTGAGGGGATCCTGCTGGAATTTGCGTCATTGTTACATCGTTCAACTCGTCTCGCTCTAGCTTTTCATTTTTTCGAACTTTTCTATTTTTACAGTTGTTCTTGCAGACTTTTCTAAACTGAGAGTCCTTTCCCTGGCGAGCGGCTAGCTACAGCCAATTTGAGCTTTCGGCGCCTTTGGCGCACTCCACCTCAGAAGTTTTGGGCGGAAGTAATTGGCCAAAGTTTACAGATATGATGAACAATAACTCATGGCTTGCGTTGTGGAGCTGGCAAACTATAGGTATCATACTAGTAGCGGCACAATCTAGTGGTCACCTGCGATGCATGCGGTAACGTTGTGTCTTCTTCAAACTCGATCCACAAACTGGCGGCGAATCACAGATGCCATCGCCAAGTTGATGGGGGGGGGGGGGGTCACAGACGTGATCTACCAACTCTATCGAATGTATGTACATACCCAGACAAACAAACACAGTCGGCTACCTACATTACACTAACTCCAACATTTACTCGGCATCTCCGAGTTGGAGACTTGGACCGTTTCACAGAAGACTCGAGCTGTCAACATTTTGCCAGCCTTGAGCAACCTGCCGCATGAGCAAACCGCCGAACGTTGCTGATGAATCGAAAACTCGCACACCGGTCACGCCGCTCACCCAACGCGAGTCAGAGCCCCCTATGACCGCCTTGACCATGTCGTCCAAAAACACCCAAATGTTCGGGCCTACGCCAACGACCCGCAAGTGGTAGGTTTGACCTGCTGAGACATCCCGACTCACCCACTGTATCATGTCCCAGGCACCGTCTCCGCCCGCCCTACTCAGCACCAGACCTTGCCGGCTAACGCTGATTCCTGCATAGTATCCCCTGAAGGTGTTTGTTTCCGCATCGCTTTCATCCATACTAGCGCGGAAGATAACTCCCGCGTCGCTAGGCACCAGTTCGGTGTCGTTGTTGATGGTCACGTAGGCGTCGAACATCAGATCCGTAAAGTTGGTAGCAAACCATGCCCTCGCTCCCGCCGCGCGAGTTATATGAAGCTCACCGTCCGCGGCTCGGAACTCAGGCCGCACTGCCGGAGGATCCATAGCTCCTGGGTCTTCGACCCATGGCTGCGTTTTTGTTGAAAAGTTAGGCTTCACCGGCATTTGAATCGGCTGGATATTGCCATCTGCCGAGAACTCCAGGCGCTCAAGACAGAGCGACGTGTGCTGCTTGTCCGAATCGTAGAGCGGCCGTCGCGTATATACTATGTACCAGGTGTCGTTGTTTGGCATCGCTTCAATGACGCTGATCTTGCGGCTGTCGGTTGGTGGACTTGCAACAGCCGGATCGATGGTCAAGATGACGTCATCCCAGTCCTGGCCGGATTCAAACGGCCCCAGCGGGGTAGGTGCCTTGGCATATCGGATCACGAGCCTGCCTTGCAGATCCGCGGAGGTCCAAACGAGGTAGTATGTCTCGCAGCGCTTGAAGAGATACGGCTCGCCCCTGCTGGTATAGTCACCTCTGAGTATCGGATACGTGATCGTTTGCATCCATGTTGTTTCTAGGCATGTATTATTGAATGGTTGAGTCGTTTTCATGGAACTGCTTTCCAACTGGACAATATCAATGGCTCCGTACCCCACTCGGTGCAAATATACATAGACCTGCTGGCTCTCGTCATCTACGAAGACATGGAAACTATCAATGTTGGCATTGCTGTTGTCGGGAAACCCACTAATCTGAACTCTTTCGACATGTGTGTAGGGGCCAGAAACCTCGTCCGCCAAGGCCACGAAAAGCGTGTAATTTTCAACAAAGTAGAGATAATATTTATTGCTGTAGAAGATTGGGGTACTTGCTGTGATATTATTGAGGTCGGGTCTAGGTTCATCCGCGTTGAGGTTTACGAGTTCTGTGGAGTTGGAATCATCTACCATTCGGTCGGGGTTTTCGACCCACCGGATCAAATCATTGGAACTGAATGCTGTAAGCTGGCCTGAGGCCGCGCTGACCGCGAAAACCCAGTAGTGGCCATCTTCCCATATCGTGGCAGGGTTATTATACCATCCCAAGACAAATGGATTGCCAGCCTCCGATGTTGTCCACTGGGGCTGGCCCATTACCATCATGCCGAGAGACAAGGCGGCGGCCAGCGTCAGCAGCATGTTTGCTTTGGTGGGCTGGGAGTTGCCGAGAGGTAGGGAATGAAGAGTGGTTCCTAGTAGTAATTGTCGAACAACTAGGCTCTGAAGCGGAAGGATGAGACGGGAATGAGAAGGGTAATAGCAGAGATAGGCGTACCTAGAAAGCTGGTAGTCTGTGGCGATGATATACGTGGCACACGAACCGGAACGGTGGGATATCGAGGTCCATCAAGCCGCAGGCGAGTGCAAGGCCCGCAACAAGCCAAAAATCATGGTTGGGTTGGGGGGTTGGGCTGTGGGCGGCCTTAATCCCGGCTGGATCCTAAAGTCCAAAAATAGCAGTACTTTTGGAATCTAGTCGGTTACTGGCAGCTCGGTTGAAATCTTGGGGCAATTAATAAGAGAAAAGGAACAAAGGGGAGAAAGAAAATTAACTTTGGTTTTGTTTACAGCGTTTAACTGCCAACCTCGGTCGACTCTGAGCCTCCGGCAGGTTTATGCTGGATCCGGCTTCAGTTCATACCCCTCGTGGCGTAACCCAACGCCGGCGAGCTTCCATGAGAAAGCGGACATTTGCGGCCAACGTCGCCTTGTCAGGGATGTCTTCTTGGGACCTGGCGACGCCACCTGGGGGGTTTTTTTTTTTTTTGGACAGCAGTAGTTCGACTTAGTGGAAGATATCTGTTCAAGTAGTGGGCGACTGAGGTGTCTGGTTACTACCTAAGCCATTGGGGGAGCTAGAAACTCGGCTGGAGAAGAGTACGCGGAACCTGGCTGATCTCCGCTCATCGTAATATATCTAATTCGACACTCACGATACAATAGAGTGGCGGTACTACTCCTGATTGTAAGCTCATGCTGGTACTGGTAGGGATATCTAGTATCTGGCGCTGCTCGGCCTTCCAGCGGTCAAAATGAAATATCATCAGCTTCGTCGAGGCGGCCTGTCCGTCCATATATGGCTGGGCCTCTGTTTCAAGTTGGCCGCCGACCCCGCTGTTGTCCATCCCAATCTTGTCAGTAGGAGCTCTTGCAGATGCCGACTCTTGCCCTTCGCGTTTCCGACGAATATTCATTCTGCCCCCTTAAGTATTAGGTAGGTAGTTCCATAGTACCCACGACCCTGGCTCAGCATGACTCATAAGCCTCCTCGCCGACAAGAGCTAACCAGACTGGACAAGCTAACTATCGAACAGACCATTGACATATAGCAAGAGGTCGCTCGGTATAGGAAAGACTTGTATTTGTCCACTTTAGCGCAGACACGGCCAATATGGGTTTTAGTTCTGCGCACCAAAACATGCCACCGAGTTCCACGATATAATATATCACAGATTGCAGCAGGAAGCCCCAGATTAGTTTATTGACGTCTCTTCGTCGAAGGCGAGTCCCCTCCTTTGCAACCCGAAACCTGAAATTTTGGTCTTTGACGAGCCTTCGATGTTATTGTCCTCGAGGCCCGCGTTGCAGGCCGGAGGTGGTTAAGTAAGGTTCAGCACGTCGCCGCACACTGGAGCAGATTGCCAGTCCCTTACTGCACCGCCAAGCAAGAAAGACCGGAAAATGCAAGACGGTGTCCATACGGCCAGCTAGCTCACTTATTTCCGAACTTGCGAACCATTATGATGCTTCTCCCTACCTTTGATTGCCTCAGCGTCACACGGGGGCAGATTCCAAGCGAGAGGAGGACCGTCGTTCTGAGGAACATTCTGTCGACCTTCATACTGGAACACAAATTAGAGCAAGAATGGTGGGCTATATATAAGTATAACGCAAACCGGTTGCGAAACCCATGTTAAGGGCAAGTTTGCTAAGCTGGAGGAGTTGCAGAGCGGGGCGGCGGAGAACTGAACTGCCACATTCTTGTTCCTCGCGTCGGATGTGACAATGACTATGCCGGCTGGTTCGCCATCACGCAACTGCGGGCGCGACGAGTATTGGGAGGATATAAGCTCCGTGTGGAATGTGCGCTTATCGTCTAGGAAAAAGAAAAAGGGGAAAGGGGAAAGGAAGACACAAGGACTCGATGCTAACTAAGTAACTAGATAGTATTGATTGTTAGCCGAGTATATACTTACAATTCTTGCACTTCGACGGGTGATAATCAAAACCCTTTCACCGAGGCTATGGAGTTATGCGACTAATAGGAGTTTACAAAACCATCCTCTTAGATGATTATTCGAATGACCAAGGTAATTAATAGTAAGAACTGCAAAGCTAGTGCTCTTGGGGCCGCGCTTGTCACTGCTACTGGAGCGAGCGACTCATTGCCAAATCCGGGCCCGCAGATCGCGTTGACTTGTCTCGCAGCCATGCAGTATTGGTGCGCAATCCCCTGTTTCCGGTTCGCGGTGGCGGCTTGGTACACATTCATTGTAGTGGGAGGTAGTATAAGTAGATCGCTGTTGGGCTTGTCTTGTTGGTGGCAGCCCTGGCAAAACAATACGTGGACGTTTGGGGATCTGTCAGACACCCAACAACGCAAGTGGGCGCGTAAGAGATCATGGCCATATATGTCTGTCTAACGACCGCGTTCTCAAGCACGTAGTCCTGGCCGCAGTTTCCAGGTGAGATGAGCTTTCGGGTTAGCTCGTTGAGGTAGGTGCTGCAAAATGTGGTGTTGGCGGCACATGTTGCATCTAGGACAGGCGTGAGACTGGCGACCGACCTCATTGTGTTGAAAAAGCCCGTGGATCCCTGGCAGAGTCATAAGTTGTTGCCATTAATCGACATGCGGGGTCGGGACTCACATATAGCAGTAACGACAGGGGGTAACATTCTGTGAAATTCTGGTCCTGGAGGAAGGAATGGATGAAGGTGGGGCATGAGATCTTCTGGCCATCTGAGGCAACTGTAAAGTTGGCCGACAAGGCTCCGTCGAGGGGGCTGGGCAAGGGAGTCGGCGGGATGTTGACGGTCGTGGACGTGGATTGTTTGCATCTTCATTCTCAAAGGGAGTTAAGTATAGGCGCCCAGTCCTGGGAAGAAAGAGGACCGATCGTAAACGGGCGACTTCAGTCGAATCAAAGTGCTAGCGGTTGTTTCTGGTAAATTACTTTCCACGTAATATCAAGATGAATCCGGCTAAATTCAAATATAATAAGTAGCATTGGTATGAAGCTGTAGATCTTTCGCGAAACAAGCCAGCCATTATTTGACTGGTTGGTTGGCGACTAGCGCTGTTGGCAGAGTCAGTGACGTCGAAAAACAATCGATATCTCGTTTGCAAGCCTGGGTCATACATAGTGCTAAAGCATCATAATACAGCGCCTCAGTCGCTAGATTATAGGTCACTTTTACCTGCCAATAGGTGGCAATAACTGGCTCGCTTTTCCTTTTGTGCCCTCTCCACTACTGGGCTCAGAAACACTCATCTGAACCAAACTGGCCCTGAGGGGTCGTTTAGCTGGTAGTGTAGACTTGACCGTCCTCAAACGCTGTAAACTGTCGGTTGTAACCGTTAAGATCAGTATTTTTTTGGGCAAATTTCGGATCTAGCTGAGAGCCAATCTGAACGCGCGCTGGGTTCACACTGAGTCAGGCTGATCGGGTTGGCTATAGGACAACTCATTCATACAAATTTGGGATCGGCTTAATACCGCCAGCTTTCATGGGGCCGCCTCCACGGTGGATGGATACACCCCAAACTTCCGGGTCGGCACACCGTTGGAAAAGAAACCATTCAGTTGATTGTAGTCCCAGCCTTTAAACTCGGGCACCTTGAAGTAGCCCCAGACAAGACACGTCGCTGTGAGCCCCCCGAATACCAGCCCGTGCACCCCTCGCACGGTATCCTGACCGGTTTTGATCACGTACGGAAGCGCGAGGGCCAAGACGCAGGAAAGGCCGTGCTGGGTAGCGGTCGCGATGGCGATGCTTTTAGACCGAAGGTGCATGGCGCTGGCTTCCGAGACGATCGTAAGCCCGGCTGTGCCGCTGGAGGCATTGAAGAGGAAGTCCCAGGCGAATATGAAGGACGGCGGGGCCCAGGTGTCTTTGAAGAAATAGCAGAGGGTGCCTGTGGTGAGATGGAGGATGGTGAGGCAAATGAGCCCTCGGTTATGAATGGTGCGCCGTCCGACATTAGCCATCAGCCACAGCGAGAGGGCCGTCCCCAAGAAGCCGATGGCTGAGAACCGGATGCCTCTTCCAAAACCAGCGTTTCCGCCAGCCCTGATCCACCGGGCGTCGCTCAACATCCGAGTGCAGTAGACGCCAATGGAGATCTCCGTCCTGCGCAGGTTGACACCCTGGAAACAAGCCCAGAACGTGCTCTCGGCACACGTCTGAAGCTCTCTCTCGCCCTCGATTGTCTTGGATATGTGTTCCAGTTGCTGGTCGCTATCAACCCGCTCGGAGGAAAGCTGACATAGCGCGGTGTGTGCCTCTTCCGTGCGCTCCTCTTGGGCCAGCCACCAGGGGCTCTCGGGAAGCCAGAACACACCGATGGCAATGGCGAGGCAGCAGATCCACAGCACCGCGATGGGGATAGAGTAGGCCCAGTGTTCTGTGAGCCCCGCCGTCGCGGCGCAGACACAGCTGCCCAGCAACTGGCCGATGACGAAGCAAAGGTTGATGGAGCCGGTGACGGCCCCTCGAAGCACAGGGGGACAGACCTCGGAGGCATACGCTAGAGCAAGGACAGGATAGCAGCCGAGGATAAGACCGCCAAGCAGCACTACCCCGAGGAGGACTTTGAGGGAGCGGCAAAAGAACTGGATACCGACGACGGCACTGAACAGTGCGACACACGCGCCAAACGTTCGCTTTCGGCCGAACTTGTCCATGGAGTACGCAACCATGAGGGCGCCAGCGGCCTGTGTGACCCAGCTGCCTATCGAGAGCCTAGTCTCCCATGCCGGGGAGATGATGTACTAAAACGTCAGCTCCGCGCCTGTTTGTCTAGGATTGACGACCAATGCTTCCTACTTACGCCGTCCTCGGAGGAGAACCCAAAGTCTTGCCGGAATGTTGGCATCGAGTACAGGTGTTCAAGTATCTCAGAGTGGAAGGATACTATGACGGCACCGAGCGACATAAAGGTCGACCAGGCAATTGCAGCTGGATATAGCTTACAGGCCTGAGAGAAGTTGGCCTCTCTCTCGCGTTGGCAAACTCTAACATCCTCGTCGTTGATTCGGGATCTAGAAGAGCTGGAACTCTGCAGGAGGGCGTCGCCAGAGCCGGTACTCGACAAAAGAGAGTCGGAAGAGGTTGACCAAGCCGCTCCGAAGGGACGATCACGAGGCGGGGCCTCCATCTCGGAGATGTTTGAATACTGGCTGCCGTTCGTGCGAGTCATTGGCAAAAGGGCTGAAGTAGCACGACCGTGTTGGTCCATCATCTTATCATGAAGCGGAGGACAGTGAAGGAAAGACGTTCTTGATTTCACCGCAATCTCCAAGAAAGTAAAAATCAAACGAAGTGAGTACATATTATTGACAAGGGACAGCTCCGAGATAGGAGATTTGCGCAAATTGGATGGCGGCAATACTATAACTTATTAGAAGTGCTCTGTGACTATCATTTTGCCATTGCGGCTGGCTAACGCGGCACGCTCGTTTGGGGCAAATGGATTTCGGCCAGCTTTTAGCAGTCTGAGGAGGGCTAGAAGGATCGGGGACTTTAGTGCGTTTTTCCAATGTCACGATGTCAACATTCAGAGACCACCACATCCATCATCCACTCACCCTAATCTCCCCAATCCGGTACTCGACAGTTATGGTACCGGCCGGGTGGCAATACGAACAGGCCGGATACGGTGGCCAAGCCAGTAGCAACGATGACGATCGCAAAGGCGAGCTTGATGCCCGCCATGTAGGCTCTCAAGATGCCCGCGACCTGCGGTTCCGCGAAGGCGCTGTGGATCTGCGTTGCGCCAGTGGTGAGAATGGTTATCGCCTTGACATCAGGGACAGTCTCTGCGGCTTCTGATATCAGCCCGCTGACGAAGGCAGATTACGTGGCGGATATAAACAAGGCGCTGATCTAGCTGTAGTAAAATTTCGCCTTGATTATCACCAATTCTCAATATCCCTTCCTAGTCAGCAACTATAAAATTATCTTCAATCTGTTGGAAGAGAAAAAAATGGATTCTCTAGGCAGCCTAGCCACCACTCACCGGCACATCGTAATGATATGTGCACGTTGTGCTGGAGTTAAGTTTCTATAGAATCTTAGGCAAATAAGACTAATTAAGGTTTGAAAATGATTAGGGTTTAATTTGTTGTAGTAACGTCGATTGGAGTGGGTCAACTTGGTTCGGTTGGCTATAATGCGGGTTATGAAGTACACCCCTATGCTTGACTAAAATCTAATTCGTGTCCTTATTATCAGGGCGGAGAATTGTATAATTGAGAGGCGTCCTGCTCTGAGAATCTCTCTCATTAAGGCTTAGGATGTGAGTCCTCCCAAGAGCCGCTGCTTAATGTATTAAGCCGAATTGTTTATCTTGCGTCCAAGAGCAGAATTCGTAAACCGATACACCCCGCTTAATTAAGAGACGGAAAGTAGATACATATAAAGGATGCTAAAGATATAATCCACCGCACCAATCCTTACATTAGCACATATTAAACGATAGGGCGTCAACATCTGCCCATTGTTTTATAAGCTATTCAACGGCAATATTATGCCCTCCTCGTGCTACAAAGTGCAGAGGTGTACCGAAGTCGCTTTTATACCCATATCCTTGCTAGTTGACATCTGCATTAGCCTTTAAAACCTTTTACCTCAAGTTTATACTTCCGTATATCGCGCCCTATATTAAAGCATTGCAAGAAAAGAACTTGCATAATATGACGTCGGCCGCTCGATAAATGTGACGAGATGTGAGTGAGAAAGCGGAAAGAGACTGTGCGCTTCCGAAGTTGCAACGCGCTAGCGCTTCACAGATCATTAGAAGGATTTCGTTTGGGATATAGCACAGACCGAGAGGAGGGGCAGCAGACTTCATTGTCACTCCTGTTGATATTAGCTAGTAGTAGTAGGATGCGCTGGACAGGGGGAGGGGGGAGGGTTGTGTCTACAGAGAGATGCACGACGGATGAACGGGTGGTATGAATGTGATTATTTCATTTGCCCTTTGGCTGGCTGTGGGTCCTTAACTCGCGGGGACCATGGTGGGTGACGACTACGATGAGCGCTAATTACTTATTGACCGAGCAATTCAATCAGTTCCAAGTGTATCATTTAGGAACTAATATCAACTGAGTATAAATGAGCGTGGTAATGTAATGACTTCGAGGTCTGCTAGCGATGAGACTAGCAAAATTTGCGGCCAGTTAAAATTAACCACTTCCGCTCGGGTTATCATAGAAACTCTCTGTAGCCGTTGTGATTCCAACACCCCTCCCCCCCTATTGTCTTCATAGGGGTTGTTGTTATATGCTGGCGTTTTCGGCCGTGGGCGAGACGCCAGAGATTCTAAGGGAATGACATTCCGAGCTCGTCCACTCCACGAGTATGTCGCACAAAAGGAACCAGACTTCGCCTCAAAGCGTGAATCCCAGGAGCAGTAACGGCGGCCTAGAAACAGACAGACCTACTCCGCCGTGTGGCAGAAAGGGAAATAGGGAGCAATACATACTAGTTTATGGCGGTACAGAAGTCTTCTGGGGCGGGCCTGCTCGACTCTCCACACCGAATACCGACGTCATGTCCATCTCTCACGCGGGAATACAAGACCGGGCCGCATCTCAGAAGGCTATTACTAGGGAGGGAGATTCGCGCGTGCCTTTCACGCATGAGCTAGACGAGGAAGACGGGCTTTCGGTTTACCTCAGAATGATGGGACTAGAGTCTCCGGATGAAGCTCAACGTCACAGCAGCTCACTCCCACCTCTCCGACACCGTCCTTTCTCGACCACTAGCTACCACACGGCCCACATGGCCTCGTGCGCCGCAACAGCTCAGCCACAAAGAGATGATCGCCACGTTAGTATTTCCCAAGTTCAGCTCGCGGTCAACTCAACCCAACGCCTCAGCTTCGACAGCTTTCAAAGCCTACCGGCAAGCCCAATGCCTCAACTCGCCCTTGTCAGGGACGTCAACGGCCAACAGTACTCTGTTAGCATGAGTCCCACGCTCGGCCATGACTTAGCTGATTTTTTGAAATGGAAACAGAACGCCGAATGGGCAGAACCGCCCAGCCTCTAGCTCGGCCCTAGTGTCCGAAAAGGAGGGAAGGCAGATGTGGATGACAGGATGGGCCGCTGAAGGCTCGACTAATAGGACGAGGGGGTCCAGCCAGAATCGTTAATATATTGCTTGATCATATGCGCCTCTCGCTATCAGGAGTGCAGTGGGGCGTGACTTCTTTTCAACTCCAATAATCCTTTTTTGTATTTCGATAGTATATTCAATATCCAGCCCGGCTCGTTCGTGCAGGTCTGGAAAGGCCATTGCCATTATGCAGCAGTTCTCACCGCGGGGCGCCACATGAGCGCGCAATAGACGAATCAAGAGCCTTATCGGCGCCTCCTTTTCACAACCACCGACGGCCATCGTGCTCAAACTGCCCCGCCCCCTAGCTTTAAGCTCTGGCATCCACCTGCCTGGAGCTGGATTATATTATCCCGGCGCCCGTACCTTCCCCATTCTCTGGGCTTGAGTGGAGCAGCATATGTGGCGTGTTGGTGAGCATGTGTGGCATGACGGTGTCCTCGCTGTAGCCGAGGTAGTCCTTGTTGCCCTCATACACCGAAGGGGTCTCTATCCGAAAGGGGGGAGAGGACCAGGGGTCGATGCTGCTGTTAATATTGGCGTTTCTATAGTTCCGGCTGTTGTCGTCGTTTTCGAGCTCGTAGTGTTCGAGGTCTACGAGGATTTCAGGGGAAACCATTGTAGGGGGCTGAAAGTGGTCTCCAATAACGGATGTACCGAACTGCTGCTACTGCCGCTGCTGCCGCCGCTTTCCCTGACAACACCCAGACCGCGACTTCACCCGCAGCTCCCTGCCTTCTTTTCAGCTCCCTGGTAAGCACGCTTGGTCCCGCCTCGCTGTCAAGAAGCCTTTTCTGAGGAACGGAGTTCAGGCTTGGGTGTAGGCAGCCTAGCTTGTCTGCAATGCTTTGAAGCACGGGCTGGCCTCGAGCGTTTAGGTCGGGCTCCCTGAAAGTCTAGGGCTCATTATTGCGGACCATTTTGTAGAGCCTGCATGCCGTTGCGGTGGAGGAAAAGTGTGCCCTTTTTAGTACCTCACCATACCTTGAACGGCTGTTGGATGATAGATACCCTCTCGGCAGTTCCTTGTAGTTTGTATTCTCCGAAGTTCTTGGGGTGCATATGAATCCTTCGTCCTTGCATCTCCTGCAAGGCAGTTGATGGTCACACTGCACTGTACAGGCATCAGCTGTTATTCGACGAACGCACATTGTTTCTACACAGCTAAGTACCTTTCTCTTTTTCACTCTACAACCCTGGCAGGCGAAATGGGCTGTCTTGGAAGTGCCCGAGAGTGCCTGGCTGTCATAAGGAGGTGACAGAGGACTATGGTCATCCAGTGACCTCGAATCAGGGAGGACCACCTTTTCTGTCTCTCTGCAGATCTCTATCCTGGCGGAAGGTACTAGTGTAAGCGGTCTGTGGAAACTGATATTGGAATGGAAGTAAGTCAATGCTGTTTTGCTAGGGAGAATAGAGGGAGCAATCTGCGTTCAAACCAGTGTTAAATACCCAGAGCCTTTCAACTCGAGCCCACTGCCTGGAAATAATGATGGAACCATCGTGCCTAACGGGTCAATTTTCCTCTCATAAGAGCTATTGTATTCACCTCAGTTACAGTTGCGGAACACTAAGTCTAAGTGATCGGACTTTCGGCGCGGCGTCTTATGTGTCCCGCATTCCTCCCCCACAAAACCCGGTTTGCTTGCGGGCTGGACTGTGTGTTCAGGGTTCATCACTGAATCTGGCACTGCGCAAGCACTACTCGTACATACCTAAACAAGAAGACTCTTAAGGATTCTGGCGGGTCTGTTAATGAATGCAGCACTGGTACTTTTGCTTTACCCGTTTCATTTCGGGACCTATGCAGCACATAATGAGGTAGATTACTTTGCCTAAAGAACGAAGATCACTATAGGAGGTAACTTATAGGTGTGGCCATGATAAAGAGAATTGCCCAAAACTCTCCATGGGAAAAGATAAAGGGAAAAGGAAGCTCCAGGCGTGGTGGATACGAAAGAAAAGACTGGGCGAGGAATCACTGAGAAATTATATATTGAGCTATCCAAAGTTCGAATATATCCGGTCGCCCTATCAAACTAAAGCACTATCTTACATCGCCACTCTGCTCTACGTTGAGCAATATCATTCAACAGAGGTTTCAGTGCTTCTGAAGGGAGAAAAGCAGCGTCGTGAAGAATCAAGCTCTCAAGTTCCGTACAGTCACCAATGAAGTCAAGCATGTGAGCTTCTTGCTCATAATTATCAGACCAATTCCTAACTGATAGTGCCAGTGTCCGAAGTTTAGGAAAGCTGCGTATGTCATTTGGGACTTGTCGTGAGTTTTGTTGGTTTGAATAATATCCTTGCTGACGCCATAATAACGTATACGACTGAGACGGAAGTAATATAAAAACATTTTCCAAGCTTTGAGCGGCGCTATTGAGACAGCGAAGAATAAGGCTAGGACTAGTTATGCTGAACAAACCCTCTTGTGTATTGCAAATTGTGAATATACGGAGCAACGGGCATCGACGTACGAGGTCTGCTAACTGAGATGCCTCGAATAAGCAGTCAATCAGCCGTAGATATGTAATGTTTGGCAAAGCCATTGCCATACACAGAGAGCCTCCAAAGTGGTCTATGGTTAGAGTGGTGAGCTGCGGGGTGGAGGCAATAAGGCCGCGCAAACCTTTGAGGTCGCTTATGTCCCCAAGTTCCCAGCCCGCTGAACGTATTTTTAACGATACAAGCTCAACAAGCTCAAAACCTTGACGATGGACACGAGTCAGAACACTCTGAGTGCCCATGAAAGAGGTGCCTGGATTGTAGTTGCCGTGAAGAAGGAAGTCTGTTTCCCAAGCTGAGGGCACATTAAGGCTCAAATGTGCCAAACGAGGGCTGTGGGACAGTATCAGTCCTAGGACGTATGAACTATCGAGAAATTCTGCGTTGTCCATCAAAGAAGGCCGTGAATATGTGGAACACATGTGCGTGAAGCGAGCATTGAAAACCGTGCGCAAGGAGATAACGTCCAACTCTGAAGACAGGGAAGGCCCGAGAACGTCATTATCGTAGTTAAGACACCTAATAAAATGCCCGAGGGGTGGGGATGAACTGACACATAACGCAAACCGTGGACCTATTATGGAGTTGAGTGACATTTTCTTGAAAAGAATAGGCGCTGAGATATCTCGAATCAGTCTACATGTCCTTGAAAATCGGGCCAAGGGCATAGACTTGCGTAATACGCTTCGTCCGTATAGTTGATTAAGTTCGATACATATCATCCCCAATATCTCGACGGGCAAAGATAAAAGCAGAGGTTTGCCTGGAAAATGCTCCATCCTGATTGCAAGTACCTAGCTAAAGAACTTGGAATCAGCGAGGGTAAAACATGAAGAATGTTTTAAGTTTATATCCGGAGCCTGCACCATACTGGCATCTAGCCATTGACTCGACGTGGTTGGTTGCTCTGAAGCTAGACCCAAATCGAGTTTTATTAGGCGCTGATGACAAAAAATCTGGAAAGCCTATTTGAAGAAAGCTGGTTGTTGAGGAGTGGGTGGCCTGAAATAGATTAAGTAGGTAGGCTTGGTTTCCATTTAGACCAATACTAAGGAGGTACAAACTAACCTTTCCATTAATCAATTCGCTACGCGTATAAATTGCTCCCCAGTGCAAGGGGAACCTGTATTCAAAGGAAGCCCATGCATAATTTTTATAACTTCATTATCTCCTCACATATGTATGTTCATAAATGCTTGCTGTCCCTCTCTTATGACCGGGTTCAAACAAGGAGTCTCCACGAGCGCCCTGCTATTTAGAACTTGAAATATTGTCCGCCAGCATTCAGTCCCGAACAATGAACTACCCTCCTGCACTCCTCAGTCAAAAGATTACAACAACATAATGAGTTACCCTATTAATGAGGCTGCTAAGGCCTCTGCTCTAGATAATATCCTATCGTATTCCATCAGCACGGTAGAACCCAGCCTTTTCCTGATGGGATTTGGCCAGGATGGACATGCCGATCGTAGAGACAATAATACTTCAACACTACTAAGAGGAAGGCTACAGTTGAACATACTGGAACATGCCAAGATAAGGTCTGTGGGCTTGAGGCTGATTAGGACGCAAAGGGTAGAACCGCCCGAGGACGTCCCTTTTGATTTGGACCTTCTTGAGGAACGCTCAAAGACGGTGAAATCACTAATATTCTTTCAAGCCGAGGGCAACGGTCCCTGGGAAACTGAATACGGGAATCAATGCATGTTTATTGTTAAGGATGATAAAAGCAAACCCACGAGCCACTGTGGCACCTTTAGCTCTGATTCGTGGACCAAATCGTTTCGTCTTGACAACACCCGTACAACTAGCAAACCCGCAGCCAAGTTCCTCAAGATTAAAAATGTTTTCTCGCCCCGGATGCGTCACTTTCACGAAGAACAGCAATTTAAGGTATTTCGCCCAGGCACATATCACTACTCCTTTGAGATCCCAGTTGAGCACCACGAAGCCGAGACAACAACGTTGCGAAATGGTTGGGTCAGATGGGAGCTCCAAACGACAGTCAAGCTCGCTGAGACCCTCGACCAAAGCCTTATAGGCACGGATGAGGTGCTCGTTGTTCGATTACCGGACCAGCTATCCATGGAGATATCCGAATCCTTGAGTATCTCATATCAGCTAGGGATTCGGGGAAAAGCCAGGGTCACAATCTTCGGCAAAAGCTTTTCAATAGGAACTAATATTCCAATCTCGCTCAAGCTTGCTCTAATGGCCAATATCAAAATTCACAAACTGAAGGTATATCTTACCGAGCGCATAGAATATTGGCCTCATGACCGGAGGGAGGGGTGGACGGAGGGTAGGGAACACAGCATACTACTCCTAAGAAAGACGATAGGGAAACGCTTAGGCAAATCGTATACGTCCAGCGACGTCCGCATACAGCACGGCCAGAAGGAGATGATATCATCCTGCAAACATACTGAAATTCAGATGGGGGTCCGGATTCCCACGTGCGAGATGATGAGGAGAGACAAAGCGCTGCAACTGAGTCCCGACTCGAGTTGGAAAAGCATCAATATGTCCCACTCAATAAATGTTTGTATCCACACTTTGCTCCGAATACCTCTACATGTCATATACCGGCTAGCTAACAAAAGGTTCTTAGATCGTCTTACGACTGTCTGATGGAAATACAGGAAACCTTGCACAAGTTAAGGATTTTAGTTTTAGCTGCCGCGTTAGGGTTCTCAATTGCCGTGCCACTATGGCTAACATGTCGCTGCCGCCGTACAGCAGCCGCGGAAAGGTAACCGGCTTGCAAGATCAAGGAACCAACTGCGGCTGCCCAACGGAGACCAATATGGACAAGTACTTCGAACCATGGGGGATTGGCCCGGAAGATAACTCGCCTCACCCCCCCAAACTTGGAGACAATACACCTGGCTATTTTCGAACGGCGCTCCCCAGTTACATCGACATCATCGGTGGCACTGGTACACTTGACTGGCGGTTGAAAGGAGCGTAGTGTGATTACGGGTGGAAGAGCCGGGATTCAGATGCAAGGGAGCCATGGTGGGGGTAAGCTATTACTCCGTACTCAGGGGTCAATTTCATACAAAATTTAATTGTGCAGCATGTGTCGTCCGTACTTGGCCGGGGTGACGCCATTCTCTTGGCGGGCCTATAAATACTTGAGAGTTACAAGTTTGTTTTGGCCTTTGAGCCACAACACTAACAATTAGACACGTCGCTTCATCTCATCACCTGGTAGCCTTATATTTGACGCATTCCTATTAGTCGTCCCCGAAAACTGGCGAGGAGCCATTCAAAGAGATAGCGCCAGCCAGGGGCACAGAGGGGGCTAGGGGGCTCCTAAAAGGTTTGATCGTACGTTGTTGCATTGGGTCTCCCTTTTTTAACTTCCAACCCACCTCTAGGGGTTAAGCTTTATTATAACCTCCTCGCATTGGGTTTAATTGTAGCTTCTTTAAATTTAGATTTTTTTCCCAAGATACCAGCTTTCTGTTAGACTCGCCGTTATTCTATATGTTGCAATTCTAGCAATTCTTGAAGATTTTTTTAGCTGCCATTAGGTGGTTCCCCAAATTGGGGTCCTACTAATCTAGCCCACCCCAGCCAACACGGACGCTGCATGACGAGCAAGTTTCACAGGGGTCCTGCCACCTCGGGGTGGAACAACATGAGGCAGTCCGTTCACGAATCTCCTTAAGCAGAAGTGGGCCCGCAAAGACAAAGTTACGGGACGAAATACCTATGAGCAGCGCGAAAGAAATCCAGAGAAGCCCTTTTGTATTGATAATGCCACCGCTAGGGCCCGGAAAGAAAAAAGAGGCAGCATGACATTCCAGTCGTCTAGCCGATTTATCCATGATGTTTCTCTCCCATGCGCCTCCCGGCTCATCTATGAACTGACTATGTACATTTCCTATCCGCAACTGCAAACTCTAGAGTAGGTGTAATTGGTTAATATACTAGGAGCAGATGAGTTAAGAACTGGCTGTCACATACGTTGCCTTTTGCGGTGCAGTCTTCCGTGGCGGTGCTGAATCTTACGCTAGCTAAGTCTTCGCGAAATTGCATTACACCGAGTGGATAATTAGCAGAAACCTAGAAGGATAAAGATCAAAGATAAAGCACTCAGTAAAAGGCTGGGGCTTTGTGCTGTTACGCCGTTCGCACTGCCTTTGGAGGCTGGAACGGGGGAGCGTGAGACGCCTAGGGACGGTGACTGTGAGGTAGGAGTCGGCAGGCAGAGCATGTAAGTGAGGCTTTGAATATCTAGTTTGGTGGAAGGCATGGCCGCCTTGGAGGTTTGGATTATAGTTGTGACGCTAGTAATGAGTACAACACCATCATCGCTGTCATGCCCCAACGACCCTGCAGCGGCGACGAGAGTTAGGAGAAGGTTGGTGAAAAGAAAAGTTTTAATTAGTGCCATTGGGAAAAGCGCGGTCGTAGTACCTAGTTACAGCTCTGGTCTAAGCACTTGAAGTGGTTGTGGCGGCTGAAGAGGGCGGCGATGGGACTTAAGTAAAGGCGGCGGGTTTGAAAAGCATTCCAAATGAAAAAACATCCAACGTCTAGCGATTAATCGAATTAAAACACGCTACATATTACCTTAGACTCGGGCAGATTCAATAAGGCCGTCCATGACATCAGTGGACCAGCCAAACGGGCCATGGCCTCCGAGAGGGTGAGTGTGGTCCACTCTGTGTCATGGCTTCCCTAGAAATGCATCATCCATCATCAGACAGCAGGACGTCATTCCTAGCAACGGGCTCGCGGACGGCACCTCGCCATTTTACAGTGCTCGCTCGGCTAAGTTGAAGCCATTGGCCATTATCTCAAGGATGATCACCGTCGCGTCGGGGGGAATGCTCGATTGCTGGCATCATGATGCCGCTCTCGTCCACTCTGCACTCCGTACCCTCCGCCATACTGAGGCTTGGGGACCACTCGCCGCTGGCGCAGCGCTGATACCTTTCCTCGCTATTGCAAACCCATCTGCCTTCGTTAGTGCAAGTTGTGCCGGGGGTATGGGCCGTTGGGGTAGGGGCTGCCTGAGGGGGGGAAGAAGACGTGGACTTGATCGCCGGCGTGGGCAGGGCCGTCGCAACTGACGACCCAGACCCAGACCCAGACCCAAGCCCAGACCCAGGAGCAGGTGACCCGTTATAACCGCAGTTCCCTGCGGCCTGCTTTGCGGCCGGGTTGTTGAGGACGGTATCTGGACCAGGGTTAGGAAAGAGGACGTCGGCGCTATCGACTGTAGTGCAGCCGTTGTCGGTGTTGGCGACGAAGATCTGAGGACGCCGTGAATACGCACTACGCTCCTCGATCTCAACCCAACTAGAGGGCTCTTCACGCTTCCCCCTGCTCTCGCTACCGATGGTGACTGCAGCGCAATTCATGTACATTTCGCGGTTGCCGAGATTGTTAAACCAGGTCCAGGCGAATATGGCATCGCCAGTCTGGGCATCCGCCGGGATTGTGAAGGGGAAGTTGGCCGAGAGAGGGCAGCCACCGACGATGGACGAGATAACGGTAAAGGTCTTGCCTCCATCGTAACTCAGACTTGCCTGGCAAGAACCGCCACCGTGAGCCGCTCCACCGACGATGGTGAAGTTATGAGCGCTGCCCGGGGCAAATGTTGCGGTGCTCTTGCCTGCAGCAGTGCTAAGGGCCTTGTGGTAGCCCTTGCAGGGGTAGTCGGAGCCAGACTTGTCCAGAGGGGCGGTCATGGAGTAGTCAATATCGCCGCCAGCGACGTTCGGGTTGAACTTGGATCGGAATGGTGCCGGGAAGGACATCTCCATGTGCGCAGCAGCGAGCTGGCTGCCGGCAAGGAGAGCCACAAGCGCGGGTGCAAAGAGACAGGTGAACATGTTTGTATTTGCTTCTTTTGGGGGATATGAGGCAAATGAAGCGGCGCTCTATTCATTTCTATATACGAGCCCAGGGACTCGGAAGAAGTGCCAGGTAGCCTGCCATCGAGCGTGTCAAGTCTGTCAAACTGTTTGTGCCTGGTGCTTGTTGCTGTTGTTGCGCCTTCACGCTTCCTGTCTGAAACCTCACTCCGCGTCACGTGATTGTTTAAACACCAAGCAGTCTGGGTGTGCCAGGTCGAAACAAACTTCACCAAGGGACGATGCCGACGCGTTGGAGGCGGGCGACTGCCGGGCGGAATGCGGCACGCCGGATGCAGCCCAGAAAACCCACTGATACCGCCCCGCATGCATCCAAAGCAGCTGTTGGGGGCATTTACATTCCAGCAACTCTCTCTCTGCAACACGAACCGTAGCATTTCCGAGGCCCATATGGCTCCCGGATTCGTGAGGAGGGCCGCCCAGACGGCATGCAGTTGCAGTCGGCGTTCGAGGTCTCATGGTTCCGGGGCTTGCGCCATTTCCGGACATCTACGAGATTCAGACAAACGCTGCAAACGAGTGGACTGACGAGACGAGGCCCGAGGCGGCACATGGTTGGGAAGCACCCAATAACGGCTTAGAGATGGCTTGTTGCGACCCCTCTGCCGTCTTCATCTGCAGCCAGCAGATTGAGACTACTTTTATATTTATATAGTGGTGGCAATTCATCCCTCAATCAGATGAAGCACATGGGTATGGCCGTACAAATTGAGCCATATATCACCAACGCTCCCGGCTTGTGTGACTTCGAGGCCGCTTCCCCTTACCACGCTGCAACCCCTCTTTTTCCCTTCTCTCCATTTTCCAGACTAGAACAACAAGCTCTGGATTTAGTCGGGGAGAGTATGTCTTCAATTGTCGAAGCCATCAAAAAGCGCACGAAAGGGGAGGAAAGGACGCCCAGCCGGCGCTTTGGAGATCTTGGAGGAGGAGAGGGACATGGCAGCCAGAACGGTGGCCACATGCGCCGTCGACGGCCAAGCACCACGAACTCCACGACAGCTGAACACAGTCGAGCGAGTGGAAACTCCTATCTATCACGTGTGCCGAAACGGAGGAGTTCGGGAATTTCGAAGCCGCACCTCAGCCGACAGCCCAAACACGTCAAATTTGTCGTCGATCCTAACGACGACGACGACGACGACGACGACGATGGCGCCTATTTTGACAGAGGAAGGCAGCCAACGCCCGACCTGGACGGACAGGATGTCCAACCCGTTCCCAGTCCTAAGGCGCTGAACGACATTGTCAGAAAGCTGGCCGAAGATACTGCCTGGCTAAAAGCCCAGCTTGAAAGCTACTCGGAACAAGACCTCGCACCAAACGATTATACACAAGTTCTCAATGACCAGAAACAAGAAATCTCCACACTCTGGGAGGGTCTTGGCAACATACAGAAGCGTCTGGAAGGCTCGAGCGAAGCCCACGCTGGCTGTGATAGGGAGCTGAAGCGGCTGGAGCAGCGATTGGACGAGCGATATGAGCAACTTAGAAACCCACAGGAGACGGACGTGACCGAGCTTCAACAACTGGTCCAGCAGATTGCCTCAAGGGTCAGCCGACTTGAATCAAAAGGACTCTTATCAGAGACAGAACTTTCCGAGGTGAAGACCAGACAGGACGGATGTATGGCCAAGATCGAAGCGAGCTCGGAGAAGCATACTGCCCAGCTCGAGAGAATGCTGGGAGAGTTTGATAAGAAGCTACAGGCTATTACGGCGGCCTCTGAAGCGAAACACAACGAGATAGCCGCATGGGCAGACAACAAATTCCGGCAGCAGCAGGCAGATATACTGCATATTGAGGAGAAGCTACAAGCTCTCGCGGAGGCTTTTGAGACAAGAGATGAGGAAATGCAGGCTCTCGCAGCGGCCACTAAGACAGCAACAGTCAAGTCAATGGCCAAGCAGAAAGATTTACTAGCACAATTTGATGAGAGGATGCAGGCTCTCGTAGCGGCCTCTGATGCCGAATCCGCCAGATTGCAAGAATCGACAAGCAGGGAAATCGAGTGCCGCGCAACCGCGATGGAGGACAATTTTGGCCGCTTGTATGTGGACCTCAAAAAGGAAGCGGAAATCAAACAGCAAGAAGAGGTAGATAAGAAGCTCAATGCGATGTACAACCATATTATCGCATGGGTAAACAGCAGATACACCGAGGCGGGATCGCAAAGCAGACAGCAAGGGCTCCAGACTCTCGAGAAGCACTGCACTGCTTCCTTCAAGCAGCAAAGGGGCGACATCCAAGATTTACGGAATCGCAACGAGGCGATCGTAGTAAATGCCGCACAGTTGGCAGGAGGGATCCGCAATGTGGAATATAGTGTACAGCGGGTGAAATATGATCTGCAGCGGGTGGAAAGACTACTCCGAAATATTTATAAGATTAGTTGAGGACTGAGAGATAGGGACTAAAGGGGATAAATAATAATTCGCTTTCTTTCCATCTGCTTCTTTTCTTTTTCTTTCCATCTGCTTCTTTTCTTTTCTTTCCATCATCTATTTCTTTGTTCTTTCCTCTTAGCTACACAATCAGATCAGAATGCAGTGTAGTGCCTCGCTCAGCAGCGTGACTAGAAAGCTTGTAATATGCTACTACACCCCCTGAAGGAGGGAGGATAGAGGGTCCACTCACACAGCCACCCCGTTCCAGTTCTGGACATTGTTCTGGCACTCGGAGGAGAGCTCGGGGCCGCCCTTGGCCCCGGCAACGGTCGTGCCGCCGCGCGTGACAATCAGCGAGACAGCGCCAGTGTTAGTGCCCATGGGCACAGCGCCGCAGTAGACGCCCGTTGTGCCAGCTCCCGCAGCAGGTGGCTTGCTGAAACTGGCGGGGATCTGGGTGCCGCCGATGGTCACAGTGACCTTGACGTCGGCGTCTGAGGTCAAAAGCGCGGCGAAGGAGATACTGTCCTGGACCATGGCCTCGGGCGGGACGGCAGTCTGGCCAAACTGCGGGTTATTGCCCGTTGTGCCGCCGTTGTGGTAGGCCAAGGCTGGCGCGGTGCGGTAGTAGAGGGCTGCCAACTCCTTGGTGACGGCAGGAGCCTTGCCGCCGGCCTTGTACTGGAGGATGTAGAAGGGCACCTTGATGCGGGTTATTGGTGACGTAGTCGATGGGCACGCCAAAGGTCTTGAGCAGACCGTCATACTCGTCCTTTTTGGTGATGGGCTTGATGTAGTGCGACTCGCCGTAGTCGTTCCGCGTCAGGATCTCAACAAAATCAGGCCGAGGAGGCGGGAACAGTCCTTGTCATTCTCAGCCGCGGATCCAACAGCTCAGCATCTGCAGCTACCGCAATTGGCGGCAACAGCAAAGTCCTGGGGCCCACGACAGCACGGATTGCCGCAGAAATCAGGAAAGGCGCAGCCAACAGTAAGCCAAAGGCCAGCTTGTTGGTCGTGCAGGCGAGGACAGCGCCGGCACCGGCGGGAAATAGTACAGCATGATACAGCTGCCAATCGCTGTGAATTAAAACAATACGCTGAATGCATACAATGCATTGCATTGATGTTGTGTAATGACAGGATATAAGTGATGTGCGTGATGTTGCGTGAGACGTGATGTCAGATTTCAGGCGAAAGAAAGACGATAAGCATAGGCCAAAAAAAAAGGTATCTGCACGAACCGGGAAATGATATATAAGATAGTTATTTAATGTCTCGTAAATCGGAAACCCTCAACCTATAAAGATGGTTTGAAAATGCCAAATATTATAAAGCTACGCTAATACAACACAACAAAAAGCCGCATTGGAAGTGGGAAAGTTGGAAAATATTAAAAGATTTAATGAGAAGAACTGAATGACCTCTAGCTCTCTGGAGATAAATTGGTCGTTAGGTCGTAAAACTGGGCAAGTTTTTGCTGCCCGTATAGTACAATCATCATCATCACTAACCTCGCACACTAACACTTGGCACGCTTTTTTTCACGTCCTTAACAATAGATAAGGCCACGATAAGTTGCAAAAGTAAGTGAATTGTAAAATTTAGTCACGATTTTACTCAACATGAACCCGCTCAAGTACTTATTGTCGTCGTCATCAGGGGTGGGATACTCGTCCCTTCTCGACCTTGAGGAGCCGTCCTCGTCGTCGCCAACGTCCAAAATGAAGGCTAGAGGGTAGCGCCGCGTGGGGTGTCGTCGCCCACATGGGTTTTGCAAAGTCCTGGGCAGCCCTGCTGTGGCGGGCGAGAGCACGTTGGTAAGACGTCAAGGTTATCTTGTGAGGATGGACCAACGCCCCGCGCGCGCTAGGCAAGGAAGGTTGTCCTCTTCTTTCAGGCAAGACTATTCTCGCGACTGCAGGACCTAGGCTTAGCTGAATTGTTATCCACTGCAATAACGAGATGTCGACGAACATGGGATGAAATGATGGTGCTGGTTTATCGAGTCTTGTACATGTGTGCTAGGTTACAAAAAAAGAAGAAAAGATATCTGAACGCGCGGTATAATTTCCTCCCACGTCGTTCCACTGCCGCGTGCCGTTTTATCTCTTCTTCTTCTGCCCTTTCTTGTCACGTCGCCGGCGAGGCCCGCGCTGGAGATACATCGACCTCCTTCATCCACCTCTTATACTAGAGAATGCCCTGGCCACACACATGCTGTAGACCCTGCAGGAGCTCCGCTCCTTAGACTAGCCTGAGTGTCCTGAGGTCTCCGAAAAATCAAGAACGAGGACGAATAGGTCTCGGATCTCTCCATATCTTCATTCCCAAGAGTAGTAGTATACAAGTGATGAGGAAACATAGAACATCCTTCTTCCAATCGTCAGACCAAACGTATACGATACCTACCTTTATTCCAATTAGGATGACTAGTCCGATGTATGTTGACGGGGGTATCTCGATGGGTTTCTCGACGAATTCAGTCATCGTGAAAGCTGAGAAAGGCTCGCTTTGGGGTTCCTCGATGGGTTTCTCTTTGATTTATCGGTCCCGTTGCCGCGCTTGGTAGATTGGATGTTTTAGGTAATTTTTAATCCACGAGAAGGGTGAGTTTAGATCAGCGTTGTGAAGGGAGTAGTGAAAAGCGGCACTGCGTAAGGAACGCGTAGTGAATGAAACTAGTTAAGGTGGTCACAATGCAGGTAACAATATGGGTGAGCAATGACTGGCACCTGGCCCTCGCAAAGGTAGGGGCGAGGGCCACGGTCTATATACCTAGTAGTGATTTCATCTGGCATGTGCTTGTGAGGGCTTCGTGCCACATTGTCCTAGCCCGCTGGTGATGGCTGGGCCAGTTGTCGACGGGTGGTGGGCGCGCACAGGGTGCGCGTGTGCAAGTGCTTAGGGTGCTCTTCCTTACACCTTTTTCCACCATTAAATTGTTATTCGTACTACGATTCAGCAATTGAAGCGTCACGACCGTTATTATATTATGAAAGCATAGCGGATGTATAGATCCATCGATAAAAGGTCTATTTGCAAGAGAGTTTTTTGGTAGGGCGGGTAGGTCGGCTAATACTATTTGTTGCATTGGCCCGCGTTGATGCATTTGACCATATCTTGCCTTCAATCCCCGCCTCAGCTAACCAACACACCTACCTACCTTGCGGGTCATAGTACGGGCCATAGGTATAGTTACAAGAGGCTACCTAACTAAACGTTAGGAAGGGGTCAACATTCTCTTTCATCTATTTGTCTCTGGCAGCTCTCCTTGCGGAGGGCTTTCTCTGCCGGGGAGGGACATAATGAGCAACAAATACGGGCGAGCAATGCAATAAATAAGGGCAAGAGGGCGGGTTGGCGATGATTTGTGGAGTTGGGCTGGTCGACGGACCTGCCACTTGACGGCGGACCGAGGCGGAGGGACAGGCAGCCAAAAGCGGCACACTAGTGCCCGGCTTCCAGGCCCCCCACATGTTTCCAATCACTTTGAAGGCCAGGATTCAGGGCGCCTAGCGGGGGATAGGCCTGGCTGGTGGGTGCCACAGGTGCCTGCCAGGAGTCTTCGAGGGGCAAATTAGGCACGCAGCTGAAGCGGGCTTGCCAGTGCCCGGTCGCTCCACCTATATCACTGCACTCCACAGAGACTTTTCTGTCCACTTTCGAGCATCCCCCACCAAGACGCGTTACAAACTATGGCCGCCATCGCGCTTCCTTTGGTTGCCATGATGGATACCGTGAGCCGAAGAGAGGACTTACAAATGTAAACTCCACTACGTCACAGTGCCTAGTGCCCGCACCTATTGCGGAGCAACAAGAGCCACAGAGCAACCTGGAGCCCCACCGCTATGTACATATGAGCAAAGCAGGCCGAGTTCTCCTTATGTGAAGGCATCCCACGCTCGTACATCCAACCAAACCCCTTGCGTAGGAGTAATGCCCTTCCATCGTGCCACCCAACCACCCCGGGCGTACGGCCTTGCAGTTCAGACACTCCGTGTTCCCTCCCAGCACCCTCCGCCCGGATTCCATCTCGGCTCAGCCGCTGTCTGTCTCTCTTCCAATTTCCCAGCTCACCGTCCAGCGCCCCGCCGACGGCAAGCTGGGCCCCGTCTTTGCAGGTGGGAGTTCCTGCCACGGGCTTCATCGCCCATTCCCCGTTCGCCAGGCAGCCGAGCACGCTAGCCAGGTATTGGGCAGGTGCGGGGCGCAGAAGGATTTACGGGGCGAGATCCACGCCAGCAGGGCCAGCAGGACCAGGAAGTGCAGGACCAGGAGCGCCAGAACAACGCCGGAGGCGACAACGTTGGAGAACATGCGCACGGCGCCGTCGGGCGAGGTGGGTGCCACGAATGTTCTGCCGGCGAGGATGGGGATCAAGACGAAGAGGGTCGAGAGGAGCGAGCTCGCCGCCACCGCCCAATCGCCGCTCCTGAGCGCGTGAATGCTGCTTTGCACGGGTGCGCAGGCAACGTAGTCGGCGTGAAGAGACTGGCTGGCAGTGGCGCCGTCCTGGTTCGGCGCGGCTGCCCAGGGCTGCAGAATGCGCAGCTTGAGGTCCAGTGACTGGAAGTGCAGGAAGACGGCCAGAAGCTGCGGTAGCATGCAGAGGAGGAAGTACACGGTGCAAGATGTGAGGGCGGCAAGCATGGCAATGCATAATGCCGCCAGTCCCATCAGCGAAGGCATTCTCAGAGCCGGTGGCTTGAAGTCTAATGTCGGGACCTCATGCGTCCCGGTACCCGCCGGCTCCCAGTGGCGAGGCGAGGCAATCTGCGGGCGTTCGGGTGTTTGCCTCAGAAAGGGGTTCGGGAGATTGGGGATCTTGCTCGGCCGGGATATGCGCAGCTAGAGGTTGAGTTGGCATAGAGGGCTCGCGCTGCTGCTATGGGGGGGCCGCCAATGCATTATTGGATGTGGGCAGCAGTCTCGGGACTCGACGGTGACGGTGCGCGCATAAGCTCGCCCGATCGCCGGCGAACCAAGGAGGCCATCAGGTGCCGTAGAGCTTGGGCTCGAGAAGGATTTGCCGCTGATGATGGTCCCACGTGGTACTTGGCTAAGAACAACAACAACAACAACAACAACAACAACAACGTGATGAAGGGCGGGACTTCCACCTGTTCCTCAATCCGAGACCCAAAAAAAAAGAAAAGAGACGCGCCGATCATGGAATGGGGTCTGGGTAGCGAGGCCACTCATCGGCGCGAAGTGACACAAGCCCACTGTTACCCGTTCTCCACAGCGAAAAAGCAAAAGTTGTGCTGCTGAGCACCGAGCATGTAGGGTGTGTATGCAGTGGATTGATTGTGCCTGGATGGCGGCCAAAATACAGTCTGGCTGCCTCAGGCAACACGCTAGTGATATGCCCCATGGGCGTAGGCCCAACGAATGTGCCAGGGTTGCGATGAGTCTCTTCGAATCTGTTGTGGATACAGCATTAAATGGACCCCTTGCACTAACCCATCTACCCTTCGTTTCGTTGCGATGCCTGGACTGATCATCCAGACCCTACCCATTTTAATATATCCTCATGTGCTTTCAACCGACCCTGAGAACGGTTTGCTTGTTACTCCGAGGTGGAACGTGCCAAAGACTTGGTCGGAAAGTGGATCGCGAATTTACCCTTTAAGAAGGCCCAACTACTCGTCTGATTGGACCGCTCAGTTTTATAAACGAAAAAAGTGAAAGTTTTTATATCAGTCTATATATTCCGTATTCCACCACCAACTAGACAACTGTTCGAGGAACGGTTTCCCCGCGTCGAGGAACTGTTTTATGGATGCAAAAGAAAAATCATGATCGCTCAAAATTGGTGAAGTGATACCATGGAGGACCTGACTCGCTGACGGTAATGTGATTTCGAGCACAGCAGGCTGGATAGTGTGGATGTAGTTAATATGGCATACCATGGTCCGGCTGGTGGTGAGGTAGTTCTTTCCGAGATACATGTATAAGGTAGGCATGAAAAAACAGGCCTCAAGGACGGAGATTGAGGCGAAGACTAAGCCAAGCCTCGACAAGATCTGCCCATTTCCATTCCAGAGCCCAATAATAGCGATGAAACCAACTCCTAATTGAACATAACCAGAACACCCCCACCGGATTAAATCGCTTGCTCTGGTCGTGTATATAAGGTTCGTGTATGTGGAAGAAACGAGTGACATGGCATACGATAACATATCATCTACGAATTCTTTTGTGTTCTGTCGCACAATCTCCTGATCTGCCGCCACAGCTCTTGCGGTGGCCGTTGCAGCTGACAGTATAGCTTCTGCTCTTGACGATGCACTTGATTCTATAAATTCTGCTCTTGACGTTGCAGCTGCTTCTATATCTTTTAATTTGGACGTTGCAGCTGCTTCTATATCTTTTGATTTGGACGTTGCAGTTGCTTCTATAGCTTGTGAATTCGACGTTGCAGCTGCTTCTATAGCTTGAGAATTGGACGTTGCAGTTGCTTCTATAGCTTTTGAATTGGACGCTGCAGTTGCTTCTATAGCTTTTGAATTGGACCTTGCAGTTGCTTCTGTAGCTTTTGCATCGGCCTCTGCCCCTGCTATTATCCGAGATGCCTCTTCATATGCGTCTCTGAGTATTTCTTGCATCTTGATCGCTATTTGACCGAAGTAGTCTTTGAGCTGTATAGTAACAAACTCGGCAGCGTGCTCGTAAATTGAACCCATATGGAGGTTTAATACGAACTTGGTCCAGGCATTTGGCACTTTGTAGAAGATGTGAGTTATACAACCTGATAGGTCTCTCATCATCTTCGTCCCCGGACTATAGTTCCGGTAATTTTCAGATTCCCCGTTGAAGAACCGCTTGCACGACACGCCGGCTGTCTTAATACCGATTTCCCGTAGTTCGCACGCCGTCTGACCCATCACTAGCGCGAATCGAACAGCAGTAGCGTGACGCTTTTCCTGAGAAATTCCGGCTGTTTTGATTTTGTTATGGATGGAGGTTTGCTGACCCTTGCACCACGACGTGCTATTGTCCTCGGTGAATAGATTTCCAAGCCAGTCCGCTGTGCCCGCTTGCATAACCGTACTACGGACAACACTGTGGTCGCCGAGGCCGAATCCCTTTGTAATAAGCAATGTGGCCGCATTAGTGCCATTACGTGCAGCTTCTTCAAATTGTGCCAGCGCTTGGTCATCAGTATACTCCCAGGGCCAAGACCAAGAGTACCCCTGCCCCCATAAAAGGGCGAGTAAAATGAAACGCAAATCCATCTTTTTCTAAAGAATTGTCGGAATTGTTGATTCCATAATGTCGCTGGGAGGGAGAGGGTCTTTGTACCCCTTTCTCTTCTTGAAAATGAAAATAAGCACGCGTAGAGATAATACGCAGACGAAACATAACAAAAAGTAGGCCAGGAGGCAGGCATCAATTAGGCCAGATATTAGGCCAGATTAATATTAGGCCAGATATTAGGCCAGATTTCTGTTCTGGGGCTTCGTCCGGAGAATTTGCTTGGTCCTGGCTGACGTCGCCGCCAAGCGCAGGGCTGTCGACGCCGAGATGCCGACGGCCCCGGTGACGGCGTTACCCTCGTCTTAGTCCTCAGAGTTGTCCTAGTCTTCGAATAGATCTCTCTCACTAGCAATTCGGGCAGTAGGGTCTTAGGGAGTAGCGGCGACCCTAGCACCAAGCAGGAAAACAACCCTTGTTTGTTTGATAGCTGGGTACCGACACCTGATATCTTCTCAACTTTACAGCGCAATGATGAATTAATAAAAATAAGAATTAGATGATTTAACTCCGGAAGTTCTGCTCTATCATATTATTTAACATTCTGATTTTTATTACCGTTCTTTATTGTTTTGTTTCCATCAAATGAACCTTTTTCTCCACCTGCCTAATTAACAAACAAACATGGCTGTAATTTTGCACATGAACCACATGATCCTTGCCGCTGACAGATTCGCGAACTGTCTGTGCAACGTCGCACCGTCGCCGCCCCACGACAACTTAGTACTTAGGATCCCTCCGTCCATATCCTTTAGCAGAACTAACGGGTCCCTCTTTCTCTCGGCACGGCTTGGTTTCCAAGTATCGGGACCCAAACCATGGCTTGAGTGGGAAGGGAGCACAAGGAAACAGATAAAGAACGTCTTTCCCATCAGAACATCACGTCGACGACAGGTACGACCGCCCGCGCGGCACGATATGGCAAAATCAGACCCTCACGTGGCAACGGCCGGGGCAGAGACCGAGGGTGGCATGTCATGGACGGCGACGGTAGCCGTCATCTTCAGCGTGACCGCGGTGGTCGGGCTCGCACTCTGTGGCCTGGCTTGCCTCCTAATCCCGCGGCGACGGGAAAGAGGGCGAGTAACGCCACACACGAAAACCGTGGAAAAGAGGGAACTGGAGCTTCAGGATAGGCAACACGCCCCTGCCAACTCGCCTATTGACCCAGTCGAGCTCTATGGCGACAATCAATGGCGGAGCTCATCGTGCTACAGCAGCCGCTTCTCGGAGAGATTTGGCGCGAGCCCCGCACAGCATGATCGCGCCACGTCCGAAGTGTGATAGACGATATCCGGGGGCGACTGGCGGCATTAGTTCACTGTCTAAATGTCCAAGGCACAGGGGGGTGGAACCAACGGCGCAACCCGTGGAAGAAAAAGTGCAACGAGGGGTCGGGAAACGGGAGGTTAGACGTTTTTTTCTCTTGTATGCACGTGTGCAGCATTTGCGCAAATGATTAGAGGCCATCCGCACCTCCCTACTGCCCATGTGCAGTGGGTTAACTCAGCGGCTGGTGGAAGAATCCATCCAATGCCTAAAGTTGCCCAATAATCTTGTTGATTTCCAAACCGCTAAATAGGGGTTAAACACCACAACTCCTCCAGTTCACTCAGTATCGTAGCTCCCTTCTCTATCAGTCGTCAGCAGAGCAAGTATCGTCATGTTACCATCGTCCTGATGAATAACCGCTTGCATCCGCTCCATCCGAAGAGGCAGTTGCTTATTCTGGGTATGTCTCTTGAACAGCCCTGGACGTATTGCTAGCCCCGAGCAGAGAATAAACTACGAGTATGCCGTATGATTCCCGACAATCTCCTGACAAGTTGCAGCACTTTGCCGGATATGCGAGCTTATCGCTTTTATGTCCAAATTTTCCTATATCTTTAACATTGTGAAGGATTCAACATAACCTAGGACGAAAGCAGGACTTCATTCTACGCCGGCTAGCTTCTTATGGGGAAGGCTCAGCGATAAAATTGGGCGGGAGCCAGTTCTTACTTGTGGGACTAGCGGGCACAGGCATCTATTAATTGGCGTTTGGGTTTGCGTTAAATCTCCCGGTTGCCATCTTTGCTCGTGCTGTAGGAGGCTTTCTAACGGGCGCGGAACATCAATATTAAAAAATACATGCGTTTTCGACGCCACTGAGTGACGATGTGCAGCAATATCGGAGTGTTACAGACGACCGTTGCAGAGTTGGTCACCGTCGAAGAGCACCAGCGTGAGTTTTGGCGCGTTCTTTTGCTACCAAAACATCCAGACTAACACTATTAGCCCGAGCATACTCTGTGATGCCACTCGCATGGTGCTTAGGGTACGTAAAACACCGCATATAACCATTACGATGGTTAAGGCTTGTAAGCTAATATTATTGGCAGATCCATCCTCAGGCCTATGATCGGAGGCACACTTGCAAAGCCGGTAGACAACCTACCATCGTTATTTCTACCTGGCAGCATCTGGGACCACTTCCCCTATCTATTCCCGAAATTTTTCAGGGCTGTCTGCGTTTTCTTAGGAGCGATCATCGGCACTCTATTTCTGGAGGAGACCCACGCTGAGAAGTTAGGCGGGCTGGTGGTGCCGGGTAGGCGGTCTGGGGGGGGTTTCCCGGAAGCGCGGGGGGTGCGCTAGGCGGCCGCCAGCGGGTGCGGGCCCCACCGGCGCCCGGCGGCGGACTGCGAGGGGCGTAGGGGTGGGCCGTGGGCGCTGGTGGGGGGTAGCGCCAGCGGGGGGTAGCGTGGTAGCCGGGGGGCCGGTGCCCGTTTCCACCGGGACGGCGCGTTCGTTCGGAGGGTCAGTTAGCTATGTACCGTCTAGGCGGGGTGCCGGGTAGGGGGGATGGGAGGCGGTTTGGTGGTCGACTGGGTCGTTTTTCGCCTTTTCCGGGTGGGTGCAGGGTAGGCGGCCTGGTGGTGCAGGGTAAGCGGCCGGGGGCGGGAGGCGGAGGGTAGGCGGCTTGGTGTAACGTGGGGACTTGGTCGTTCTTATTTGCTAGGCGGGTGTAGGGTAGGCGGTTCGTAGATACGTATAGTAGAGGGGGGTCCTCTCCGTGCTTTTATATTCTTTATAGAGCTTGACGAAGGAGGTAGGGATTGTGTTTGCTCCTCAGGTAGAAGAGTGAAGACGACTTCTCTCAGAATAAAAGAAAGGAAGAGGGTACACGCAATGGCGTTGGTTTTATCTTCGGAACTAATGAGATGTAGTACACAAAACCTTCAAAATACCGAAAGGAAGAGAGAGATAAGGAAAAGTGAAAAAAGCATGATTAAGCATGGAGAATTAACGCTGCAACAACGCCTTACAAAAAGGGTTATAAATTAAGCATAGAGAGTATATTGGGGTAAGAACGGGAAAAGGGTATTTATTCCGTCCCGTTACGTTCGAAAGGGAAGGAGGGGACGAGACTGATAAGAATACCAAAATCGTCCAATAAAGGGCGGGTGCAGGGTAGGCTGTCGGGGGCGGCTTCTAGGTTACTTCAGGGTCGGTGCCGGGTAGGCGGGGTTGGTGGGCTAGTGCCGGAGCGGACTTGGTTCGTTTTCACCTTTTGGGCGGGTGCCGGGTAGGCGGTTGGTTCGGTGCAGCGTGGAGACTTGGTTCGTTTTCACCCTTCGGGCGGGTGCCGGGTAGGCGGTTCGGTGCAGCGTGCGGACTTGGTCGTTTTCACCTTTTGGGCGGGTGCCGGGTAGGCGGGCTGGTGGTGGGCTTCGGTGCCGGGTAGGCGGTGTGGTGAGTGGCGCAACTACCACCCGCCTTCAAGGCAAACAGTTCAACTAACTAAGGGGGGGTTGGGGCGGCACAGGGCCTGTCGGCGTGGTTGCGGGGGGCTCCAGGGGCGGAAAACGTACTACAGGGGCGAAATTTACTCACGAGTCGCTTTTTAAAATTCCCGATAGTTAACATATCCCGGAAGTCCGGCGGCTGGCACATCAGCCCGCCCTGGGGTACCCGCCCGTGCCCATGGTGCCCTAGGTATATGAAGGGGAAGAACCGAAGGGAGCAATGGTGCAATTCGTGAACTTTTACTTGAAACCTGCGAAGGGACTAGTTGAAGGCCGCGAAAACATCGGATGAAAATCCAGGTACAGCGGCTGCAGCGCACCCTCTCGGGCGCTGCAGCCCCTGGAGCAGCCTGCTGAGGGGATGTCCGGCTTCTGCTGGG